>OY829543.1:33169524-33769524 GCA_963691705.1 Viola odorata | reverse complement strand
ATTGTTCCTTACTTCAATTCGAAACGTTGGGGGCTCAGGCCGTATCTCCGCCCCTTCCTTTGTTGCTGATCTTTCCGCTAACGGGCCTTAAGGGGCCCCTTCTCACCGGCTAAATCTGTCAAAATTTGGGACTGACGGGTTCCGCGCCCTGGGTATATCAGACCCCTTGTCGCAAGATCAGCCCACGACTATCTTGGCCTGCGAAATGTTTCGCGCCTCCGAGGACGAAAGTAGGCTACTGCAGCTTCCTCCTAAGGTTCAGTATGTGCGCGTCATGAAGAACTGCCTTACTGCCTTTCGACAACTTCATTACTTCATCAAGGTTCGTGGTACACAATCTCAAAACTCTGGTGCCCTAGCAAAGGTAGAGGAGTTGTCGCGACTCCACAAACACGCTCAAGCCGAACTGCGCGAGTGCCCCGCTGACCTCACTCGGGAAAGGTCTAAAGGAAAAGCCCAGGTTGAAGATTTGGAGGCTGAGCTGGTGGCTGAAAGAAAGAAGAACTCTTTCCTTCTTGAGGAGATATCATCCCGCAATGCCGACCTGACGAAAGCTTCCATGAAGGTAGCCTGGTGGAAGAAGAAGACTGAACAAGCCTTTATCGCTGGGGTCATAGATCAGCAGCGCGGTAGGGCCGTTGATCCCGCTGAGGTCGCCAGGTATGCCTCCGCGAGGATGAAAGAGATTGATGAGAGCCAAGAGGGTTTCCTCTCCTCCGAAGAGGATTAATAAGTCAGTGCCTGGGGAGGGCCCATTTGATGCCACTTGATTGGGGGTCTCGCTTCTTTACTTACTCCCTTGTTGTATTATTTTCCCATTTGGACTTTGACGTCGCCTCCTTGCTTGTAATAATTAACAAATCTTGTAATCTTGACCAAATAATAGGTGTTTCTTAACGATGTCGCCCTTTATCACTTACCGCTTGACTACTTTTTTCTTCGCACTTCGCCTCTTGCGTGCCGTGGCATTGCAACTTGCCGCTCCTTTTCACTGGGTTTGACTGCCCCCTTTTTCAGAGCATTTAATGCTTTGACTCCTTTTAGTTGATACAGAGGACACAGTCATGATGCTCTGAGCCCACGTGTCCTCAATGGGGAGCGCTAAGGGAATAGCGGGCGGAACATGTCTTTTCGCTCCTCAGGGATTGTACCCGCTTCCCACGCCTCTTGTCCTTGACTCGTCACACACCACGATCGCTTGACCCGTCGTTCCCTTTAATCCTTAGGTTTATAAAAACCCTCATGTGCTCTCTTCTTATCTTTTGTTACCTTTCTCTTTGGAAAATGAAAAGAAAGAAAAGAAAACACAATTCCTCTTCTTCCTCCTACGATCCGCCACCACCCGGGTGCTTCGATCTTCCTCTCACAAAAGGTACCTTCCTATCTATCCTTCATTTAACCTTACCCATGACTCATAATCGCCGCTATTCCCGCTCTGCTAGGGAAGGGGATATTGATACTACTATTTCCACCATTGCTTCCACCGCCGTCCTTCGACGGTGCCTGCGGAGTTATAATGCAACTCTCGACCAGTTGGAGGGGTATTCTACTGAAGTTGCCCCAAAGTCGCTTGGCCTTAATAGCGAATTATCTAGCAACCGTAGGGTTCTTTATGCTAAAATGTTTCATTATGGTTTTCGGCTGCCTCTAGATCCTTTAATTGCCGAGTTACTCTCTGAATTCGATTTAAATGCTGCCTAGTTGAGTCCAAATGCCTATTGTGGCATTTATGCTTTTATAGCCCTTTGTAGATACATAGGAAATGAATCTCCTTCTTTGTTGTTGTTGCGCTCCCTTTTTCAATTATACCACCATAACAACGGCATCATAGCGATATCACCTCGCTATGATGTTGAAGCCCTAAACCCCTTTACTTGGAAGCTGTTGTTCCTCGAATCTTCTGTTGACGCTTGGAAAAAAGAATTCTTCATCGTCAATCTGCCCGAGCCATTGTGGCGGAGCGGGTTTAATCTAGTCGTCAGAGATGCTGCCTGGGGTGGCAGGCCACACTTAGGACCAGTTGACCAAGGCTGGCTGGACAAGCTACTCAACCTGTCGGGGATTCCTGGGGTTCGCACTCGCGAACTTGCGTGCCGGGGCAACATCCGTCAGTACTAACTCTAACATTCAAAGTGAGCACCGTCCCTTCATTCGCTGCTCCACGTCAGTACTAATTCTAACGTTCTTTTCTTATTTCTACAGATCCTCCCGCCGGGTGGAAACCTGAGTGCATCAAGAAAAGAGAAAGAAGAGCTCAGCAGAAGAAAGAAAAAGAGGCTCTTTCTGCTGTCTCGACCGGTGCCGCTACTGACACCACGCACGCGTCAACTTCTGCGCCTGAGTCCTCATCTCTTCCTCGAGCGGAGGCTACTGCCACATCAACTATTGAGCCAATTTCCTCCCCCAGCATTGTTCCTACTCGAGCGTCGTCTTCTCGTCCTCCCCTTGCCAAAAAGAAGAAGAGAACTCTCCACCTTCGCGTTATCGCTCCTACCCGTCCTCCTGTTCAGGTGATTTTTACAAACTTTTCTCCGTCTATTTATTTTGTTCATTTCTTAATTCCCCTTTTTCTTTCGCGCGTAGGATACCGCTGTTGTTGCCTCTTCTGCTACTCCTTCGCGCGACGGCTTGGACTTGTCAGGCATTCTTGGCCCCAAGCGACCGCGTCCCAATGAAGACACCCCTTCCGCGGATGACTTTACTGCTGGTCAGGAAGGGCAGGGTGGCGTCACCAATACCGGCCCCTTGGTGGGTAATCAAGGCTCTGATCCGTCAGGGAACGGGGCTACCTCCGCGCCGCTTCACTCTTCTTTTGTCGCGTCATCTCCTCCTCCTGGCAATCCCTTGGGCTTTCTGGAGGATCTTGTAGAGGAGGACTTTCCATCCCTACAAACCGGCGGTTTCAATATTGACGCTGGACCATCTAATCGTTCCCCTCCGTCCCCTCCTGATGTCTTCTTCGTTCCTGCCGCTGTTCAAACGATCTCTCCTTCTCTTCCCCCCATGGACACTGCGCGCATGGTGGCTGACCTAAGCACTATACTCTCTAGCAGAGCCGCCACCTATCAGGTTGATTTAAGTAACATTCGCCAGCGCGGGTTCCCAGCATTAGGAGGCGACAGCTCCCTAGCGACATCCGCCTATCTAGCAGGACATCTGTTGTCGGTTGAGGAGGAGGAGCAGACCTTCCCCTCCGTTGCCGAAGGTGAGCAACTGTAGCGGATAAGGACCCAACTGTTCTCTGGCTTTCAGGATTTTCATTACTGGTCCAAGAATGTGACAAGACGAATGAGCTCTCTCCACTCTTTCTCCCAGGAATGACGCACCGCTAATCACCAGCTCTTGAAAGAAGTCAACAAGTACCAAGGAGAGCTTAATAAAACTCAGGAAGAGCTGAGGAAGTGTGTTGACGAGCGACAATGTGCGGAAGCCAGTTTAGTAGTTGCGAGAAAGGAGCTGGAAGAGGCCAGAGGACGCGAGGCCACAAGGGATGCCGCCCTTCAAGCGGAGCAGGGTAAGAATGCCGCGCTTATGGAAGAAATGACAGACAAATGTAAATGGTTTCTGGAACGAACTGCGGGCCTCATGACCGACTGCTTCATTGAGCGTCATGGCCGCAATCAGTTCTACGCTGATGCCATCATCCGCCTCTTCAAGCAGAAGTCTGGGTTCCTTACGGAAGAGGCCACGGCATGACGAGGGGGACGGCAGCTTGCCCAGGCCGTAAATGTTACTTCTCTTTTTTGTCCATCGAGCGCCCTCACTTCTTTGCCCTTTTTGTGTTTTTGGGGCCTTTTTCTTAAACAAGTCTCCCCTCTTGTATAAACAGTTTGCACAATTTGCCGTCATTTTACTTTATCAATTTGCTTCCATTAGCCCTTCTTTCAAAACTTGTTGCCACCGTTGAACTGATGTTGCCTGCGCCTTCGAACCTCCCTTGCGGAGTCGCAACACGCAATGTTGTCACGTGTTTCTCTCCGTGCGATAGGGTAGATCTGATCTTCACCATTATCTCGTACCGTGCTTTAAGACAACGGGATCTCCCCTTTGGACGCTCTGCCTTTCCGCAGCGTCATTATTTTCTCAAGTGCTTCATCACTATCACGCTTTACTAAATTTTCTGCACATTTTTACTTATAACTTTCGTTAGTAGTGACATATTCCAAAAAGTCTTAGTTACCTTGGGTCATTGCCGCGCGTGCTCCCAACTCACTTAGCGCGATCCCTCCGAGATGTCGCTTGTGCCGATTTTTCTGCACATTTTCACTTATCATTTACATTAGTAGCGACATCTGCTAAAATATCTTGATTACCTTGGGGTGTGGCCGCGTATTTCTCCAACTGACTTGGCGCGATCTCCCCCGATGTCACTCGTGTCACGTACTCATCCAGCCAAACTTCACCGGGTTTGTCCCTTCCGGTTACTAGCTGGGGTACCGTGACTTCTCACATTTCCTCAATCGGCCGGGAAGTGCCACCTCTTAGTGCGCCGCCTGATCAGGGCCGGCCATCACGAGGATAGGACTTTTCACTTCCTCAGCGTTGTCCTCGCACCTCGAAACATGCCCCTTCTTAACGAGGTGCCTATGTTAGCGCTACCATCGTAAGGATAGGATTTTCACTTGCGAGGTGGAGTTTTTATCTTCCCTAGGGTCGTGCCTCACTTAATGATCATCCGCCTATGTGAGCACGGGCTGTCACAAGGGTAGGACTTTACACCCCCAGGGGAGTCGGGGCGTGCCCTCTCTGGGTTTCCCTAGGATAGGATTTTTCACTCCCGACAGTGCTGGAGCGTGTCTCATCTTAGCGAGCCGCCTGATCAAGGCCGGCCTCACAAGGCCATAATTTTTCACTTCCAGTACCATATATTTCTAGGATCGCCGGGGCATGCATCGTCTTGACAACCCGTCTGTATTAGCCCATTCTGCCCCAAGGCTATGACTTTTCACCCCCGACATCCTCCTTTCCTTGTTATCTGCACATCACACAGACAACCAACAAGGAACAAGAAATATTTCCACAAACGGCATGTCAAATTCATAATTTTAATTTCCAGACCATGCCCAACGGCATGTCAAATTCATAATTTTAATTTCCAGACCATGCCCAACGGCATGTCAAATTCATAATTTCAATTTCTAGACCATGCCCAATGGCATGTCAAATTCATAATTTCAATTTCTAGACCATGCCCAACGGCATGTCAAATTCTATCATAACATGATTTCAATTTCTAGACCATGCCCAACGGCATGTCAAATTCTATCATAACATGATTTCAATTTCTAGACCATGCCCAACGGCATGTCAAATTCTATCATAACATGATTTCAATTACTAGACCATGCCCAACGGCATGTCAAATTCTATCACAACATAATTTCAATTACTAGACCATGCCCAACGGCATGTCAAATTCTAGCATGATATAATTTCAATCGAGCAATATTCCAAGAGTTAGGTAAAAGAGTACCATCAAGCGTTTCGAGGTGGTACGCCCCCTTTCCGATAACACGAGTGACGCGGTATGGGCCTTCCCAGTTTGAGCTAAGTTTCCACATTCGTTGGCCCGCCGCTCGCTTGCCCCTGAGCACCAAGTCTCCCGCCTTGAGCAGCCGCTCCTTAACATGTCTGTTGTGATACCGCGCCATTCTTCTTTTGTAGTGCATTATTTTCAAGAGAGCTTCCTCGTGCGCCTCAGGCAGCATATCAAGGTTACCTCATAACCTCTCCTCGTTTAATTCCTCCTTGAAATATTCCACCCTTAAGCTTAGGGTGCTGATTTCGACAGGCGTTACCACTTCGGTACTAGTTTTGACGGTCATGCCGTAAGCCCACATTACATAGGGTAGCTCGTCTGGCCACTTCTTTTTCGACCCCTCAAGATTTTTCTTAATACAGCTCAGGATGCTTCGGTTGGTTACCTCCGCCTGGCCGTTAGTCTGGGGATTCTCCATAGAGGAAAACCTTTGTTCGATCTGGAATTCTTCACATTGCTCTTTGAAAAAGCGACTGGTAAACTGTGCCCCGTTGTCACTGACTAGCACGTGAGGCACCCCGAAACGCATGATAACTTGGTGCTTAAAGAAGTGCCATACCTTCTCCGTCGTAATACTGGCTACCGCTTTCGCTTCTACCCATTTGGTGAAGTAGTCCACTACCACAATTACAAATTTCAGTTGGGACCTCGCCTTAGGAAAAGAGCCTAAAATATCGATTCCCCACTTGGAAAAAGGACAAGGTGCCATGATCTGAGATATTTCAGTGGCTGGTCGTCGAGGGATTTTGGCAAATTCTTGACACTTATGGCATGATTGCACAAAGTTGTTACAATCCCTGCGAATAGTGGGCCAATAGAATCCCGACCAGAATACCTGCGCGGCTATGGTACCACCCGACACGTGCATGCCGCAGATCCCTTCATGAATCTCACGCAGGGTATGGAGGCCTTCTTGTTCTGTTATACATTTTGCGGCTGGGTGCGAGAAATATCTCCGAATTAACTCCCCGTCATAATAAGTGCACCTTGCCGCTTGCTTCAGTACTTTTTTCTTCTCTACACTGTCGTTTGGCAACTCGTCGTGCTTCAAAAATTTTATCACAGGGACCCTCCAATCCTTTTCAATCTCCTCCACACATAGCGATAGTTGTTCCTCCATGAAGGACGGTAATGACCTTTCCTCATAGTACACGACTTCTAGTATGACAACCTCCTGATTGGCTACCGCTTTGGCAAGCTTATCCACCTCGGTATTGTCCTCCCGCGGAATGTGTTCGAAAGTGACACACACGCCGCTTTGTTCAATTTCTGCCAACTCCCTTTTCACTTTCGAGAGGTATTGCGCCATGATCGGTTCTCTAGCTTAGGAGTGTCCCAAGACTTGATCAATTATCAACTTGGAGTCCCCTTATATTTTCAACCGTGGGGCTCCTGCTACCAGGTCGTTCTTAGCTTTGGTGAAGAGATTTCTTCCTACTCTAAGCCTCGCCAATAACGCTTCATACTCTACTACGTTGTTGGACAATGGTTGTAAGATTCTAATGGCGTGCCGCACCTGCACATTGTGTGGCCCGATCATGTATATGTCAGCTCCTGCCAGCTCTTGATTTTTGGCGTCATCCACATAGATGACCCATAAGTCCGCAGGAGCTTCCGAGGGTAGGATCTTTGCATCACTCTCTTCCTTCTCGAGCGGCTCCAACGCCTTGTCCCCAGTAAAAGTACACTCGACGATAAAATCTGCCAAAACCTGAGGTTTTACGAATGGCCGAGCTTTGTACTGTAATCCATACTGCTCCAGCTCAATTGACCAAATCATCATCCTCCCCGAGGATTCTGGTTTCCTAAAAATCCTTCTCAAAGGCTGATTCGTGAGCACGATGACTGGATGGGCCTGAAAGTATCTGTCCATCTTTCGTGTGGACTGTATCAGGGCGAATGCCACCTTCTCAATGTGGGTGTATCGCACGTCGGCATCTTTTAACACATGCCTAACAAAGAAAATGGGTCGGTGGGCGTGATTATCCTCCCGGACCAAAACGGCACTGACCACATCATCCATGATGCTGAGCTATAAGAATAGGGTGTCGCTCTGTTCCGGTCGTGTTAGCACCAAGTCGGACGACAAGTAAGTTTTCAAACCCACGAACGCCTCTTCGCACTCTTGTGTCCATCCGAAAGGAGCTTTCCTGCGTATGACTTTAAAGAACGGTAAGCACTTCTCGCCCTGCTTAGAGATGAACCGTCCTAGAGCAATGACGCATCCTGTTAACCTCTGAACTTCCTGGAGGGTTCGCGGCGATACCATATCATGGATAGCCTTAATCTTTGACGGGTTCGGCTGGATGCCCTTTTGGCTTACCACATACCCCAAAAATTTCCCCATTTGAAATACAAACGAGTACTTGCGAGGGTTCAATTTCATCTGGTACTTCCTCAATGTGTCAAACACTTCCTGCAAATCGGCCAGATGGTCGCTGAAACTTCTGCTTTTGACCAATACATCATCTACGTATGCTTCTACATTTTTCCCGATTTGCTTTTCGAACACTTTGTTGGCCATACGCTGGAAGGTTGCCCCCGCATTCTTTAAACCAAACGGCATTGCCGTGTAGCAATAGGTGACCTTCGGAGTTATAAATGCCGTCTTTTCCTCATCTTCCTTGGCCATAGGAATTTGGTGGTATCCAGAATTGGCGTCCAAGGAACTCAAATACGCGTACCCTGCCGCTTGATCGACCAGCTGATCAATCCGCAGAAGTGGATAACAGTCCTTAGAACAAGCGTCATTCAAGTTAGTGAAATCAATGCACATGCGCCAGTCTCCACTGGGCTTGTGGACTAGGACGGGGTTGGCCAACCAAATGGGGTATTGAACTTCTTGGATGAATCTTGCGTCTAACAATTTCGCTACCTCCTTATCAATCACCACCGCCTTTTCCGCGAAGAATGCTTACCGCTTCTGTTGAACTGGCGTGGTGTGCGGGTCAACGTTGAGTCGATGCTCAGCCACTTCCCTGGACACGCCAGGCATGTCCGCCGGTTTCCACGCGAACTCTCCTTTGCACTTGTTCAACAGCCGGGCTAATTGTGCGCTCTCCTCAGGGGTCAACTTTTCACTGGCCTGGAAACTCACCTCACCATTGCCCTGGACAGGGATGGGTACCATCGCATCCACTGGCTGGGTTCGCCTTTCATCCCTTTGCTCATAGGGATCCGCTGCCACACACACATATTGATCACAACTTTTTTGAATCATGAGTGAATAACACTCGACGGCTAGCTTTTGATCGCCCTTGATCGATACTATTCCTTCCCAAGAGGGGTACTTCATCCTGAGATGTTTCTGAGATACCGCCGCCCCAAAGCGATTGAGGAATGGCCGCCCTAGAATGGCATTATACGGTAGGATGAGATCCACAACCAAGAACATCAACTCTTCTGATCGTTTTGACGCGTCTTCTCTGAAATACACAGGCAGCACTGTGATTCCAATTACAGGTATAGGGATGCCGTCCACTCCAAAAATTGGTTTCTTGCAAGGTGCCAGTTCACCGGCAGGGCGTTTCATGAGATTATATGTTTCCAACGAAAATAAATTTACCGCACTGCCGTTATCAATGAGGGTCCTTCGTACCCCATGGCTCCCAATAACCGGTGTGACTACTAGTGCGTCATTATGAGGGAAGACAACGCCCTTCTCATCCTCTTCCGAAAAAGATATTACCATTCTGTCCAGTGCATCAATCGCTCCCTTTTTTACAAGCTGGCCTTCTTATTTCCGCTTCTCTCCTGCCGCGAGTGTTGCTGGGGTAATCTTGTCTAGGAACGACGCGCCACCAGCGATAATGTTGATGATGAGAATGTCCTCATCATGCATCATTAGCGCTTCTTTCCCCCTTGTGCTAGAAGTTCCGCTACTCCTAGGGGGAGGAGGCAATTGATGGTCACTTGGCGCCCCGTGCGGGGGGTCGCTCCTGGTTTCTTCTCTCATTCGAGTGGCGAATTCTCCAAGATAGCCTTCTTCCAATAGACGCTTTATTGTTAACTTCAATTCCCTACATGCCTCTGTAGAATGCCCCTTAACCTTATGCAATTTGCAAAAAGCATTTTCCGTTCCTCCCATGACCACCCCTGGCTTCACAGGGGCTGGATAGCGGATTGGCAGGTTCCGCTGCTGAATAATGGCTAAGATTTCCGCTCGGGGGAGTGTAAGGGGAGGAAGGTCGGGATCGTACATTCGACCCTTAGGGGGATCTGCCTATCGCTGAACATTCAGAGCGCCACCTCTCCCTCTAGAGAAATTACCTTTCTGGTGATTCGACGCCTTGGGAATGTAATCTTTCCGCTGGGCGTATTCATCACTTATACGGGTATCGTGGGTCATACTGGCTTGAGCCACGGGAGCAGGAGGGGCGTTCTGGGGCATATCCCGTATCCTGTTTCTATATTCCTCTTCTTCCATTCTCGCATAATTGTGAGCCTTCAATCTTAACACATCTAAAGTCGTTGGGGGGTCCACCATCAGCGTATCTCTCAGCTTCCCATATCCACAATTCCGCTTCAAAGCTTCTATAGCAAAATCAATAGTAATACCAGGTGTTAACGACATTTCCATATCAAAGCGACCAAGATAGCTATTCAAAGACTCTTCTGGTTTTCTACATATATCAAACAAGGCTACAGCAGACTTTCGAATAGGGATAGCTGTGCTAAAGCGACTCTTAAACTTGGCCTCTAGTTGCGGGAAATTATCAATTGATCGAGCGGGAAGTCCTTCAAACCAGAGGCGAGCTACTCCTGACAATGTCATAATAAATATTTGACACAACGCCGCGTCGTTGTGCGTCTGAAACTGGACGAAGTCCTTCACCTTATTAAGATGTGAAATGGGGGCGTTGGTGCGGTCGTATGATTCCGTGGGGAGCTTAACATGTCGGCTGACCCTGTGATGCCTTATACGGTGGGTAAAAGGATGACCAGCGGTGTCATCCAAGATCTCACGATCATGACGAGGAGGAGACATGTCCAGGTGTCGCCTGTGCCCTCGAGGCTCTGGGGTACGATGCTGCCTGGGAGACCGGCTACGACTCCTAGGCGAACGGGTTTGACGCCTCCTACTGCCTGATCTTTCACTCCGCTTCATAGATACCTCTCTACCAGCTCTCTCTCTCCTACCGTCCCAACGCTCTCTGTATTCATCTAGCGGTCGCTCTACTTGAGAGACAGGAATCCGCGGTATCCGCGGTATGTAGTGCTACTCCGGTCCGTCTGCCAGTTGCGCAAAGCTGAATGGCAAGCTTATCCAGGTGAGGTCAGAGGGACACTCACTTGGTGTCGAGGCGATACTGGTCGATCGGTGACAATAGATGGAGTGAAAATAATTCGGGAAGACACACCTGATGTCGCGGTGCTAGAAGTGGGGCCTGCAGCCATCCCAATCAAGTAATCTAAGTGGGTACGAAGAGCTAATATCGAGCTTACCGACAGAGTAGTAGGGCCATCCATCCCAGAACCCGTAGGTGGAGGGGTGGAGTGACTAGATCCGACCACGTGGGAAAACGGGGCACCTATTGAGGAAATAAGGGAACCCATTTGAAGAAACGGGGTGCCCGTTTGAGAAAACGGCGTGCCAGCTGTCAGTACGAAAAGAAAGTCTGTCTGCGCAGAGGAAGTTTCACGTGATGTGACAAATGTACTGGACGAAGACGTGGAAAAAAGTTCCCTACGCATGTGAACACCACGAGTATGAGGGGGTGTGGATTCTGAATCTAAAGCCATGATCCTTCGACTCTCAGGAAGAACAGAGCTTGGTTACTAAGGAAACTCAATTAATTAACCAAGGCTCTCAATGAAAGCACCACTTGATAAGAGTCCAGTAGATACTAAGCAGGATCGGCCTGATCTGGGCTGGTCGGGAACACTGTACTGGGGTCTTCGTCACCTGCAAAGCGCCGGAGAGGGTCTCCGGTGTAAAAACTGGCCGATTCAAACAGTTGAACCCGGTTCGCATGCATATCCTATCAGATAGCTGAATCGAACCGGAAACCTAAAATTTTGCGGTTGAACCGGTCGTTCCAGTCCGGTTCTGATAACACTGGGTATAGTGAAAAATTCGAACAAAAATAGTACATGGACCAAATCAATAAAGTAGCTTGAGTATAGGAGTCGCTAATATCATTAACCCAATTAATGTGTAGTTATAATTATTATATTTAATAAGCAAGGTGATATTAGCATTCTATTACTAATTAAGGAACTAATTCTTAGAATCGATATATAGATATGATTATTATATACTTAATAACCAAGGTGACAAAAGTACTAGTAAGGACTCAAACTTATATTCAAATTTCACTTTCGCCTGTAAAAATAAATAGTAACATTACAATAGACTGCTAATTTAGACACCTTATAATTGGTGTACAGTTATGATCACAAGATTAAATAATCAATATGACATTAGCATTAAACTACTAATTAAAGAACTAATTCTGAGAATTGATGCACAGTTATGATTATTATATTCAAATACAAGTGTGACATTAACATTAAATTACTAATTGAGGAGCTAATCATTAAAATTGATGTATAGTTATGAATTATGATTATTATAATTAATAACCAATGTGACATTATGATTAGACTACTAATTCATGCACTTTATCCTTATAATGGATAAATAGTTATAGTCACAAAATGAAATAACTAAAGTGATATTAACATTAGACTTCTTTTTGGGTTAAATATTAACATAAAATAAAATTTTACATAAAAAAATACGAGGAATGAGAAAAAAAAATGAATATTCATACTTTATGTTTGATATGAATGGCAAGGTATGAAAATAAATTTAGTTTAAAAATATTTTACCCCACCTTAATCATTTTATTGAAATTTAAACAAATAAACAAAAAAAAATTCAGAATTTTTTAAACACTTTCCTAAATTTTAAATATTTTTTTCGAATTTTGGACAAAAATTTAAATTTTTTCTGATTTTTTTGTATTTTCCATAACAATTACGGAAAAACGTCTTTCATATCGAATTTTAAGTAACGTGTATGTTCTTTCGATTACTCAAAGATTGAAAAATGCACTTGAATGCTCTTTCCCGGTTGCACAAAGTGATATAAACCTTATCGTCACATCTTACGTATTCCAATGATAATTAATATTGACGGTTTTGTGTAAGTTAAACGACTTCAAATCTTATCTCAAATAGTCCTCATATACCACTTAAATTATTCCATTAGGGAATCAAATGCACTTGACGTGTAGGGAATCGACTATCCTTATTTTCTAGTGGCTGCATTCATAGAAAATATTTCGAGTATCCAAAATAACGATGAAGTTACATAAAAGTTGTTCCATAGTCGGATTTTAAATAACCAAGATAACATTGAAGTTATGAAAACAAATTCGAATATCCCAAATAACAAGCAACTTACGAAAATATTTCGAGTATCCCATATAATAAAAAGATTACGAAAATCCGCATTCATTTATGATTTGAATCAAATATGTTATTACGATTGCTCTATCCCTATTACATAAAGTAATATATAATCCTAATCGTCAAATATTGATGGGTAAATAGGTTAGTCTGTCTCATTATGCTACTTTGTGCATAATCCGAAATAAATCGGGATGGAAATGACGGATAAACGAGATGAGTGTAATTTGGAGCCCCTTACTGCCATGCGTTCATCCAAAGTACATTGACATCTCATATTTTTTGCGAAGACATGTATAGTTAAAAAAAATTATTATAGAGTTGTTCAAATTAATGGACTATTAAAAAGAAATATATATGAGGTTGTAGTTTAGCTGGTTATTGCATATCGTTTTACTACCATTAAGTCATGGGTTCGATTCTTATAATTGTAATGAATAATGATCATAGCCTCTCTTTTTTATTGGTCCTCAAATCTCACGAAATTTTACACAAAATATTGCAAGATTTTGAGGACCATCTCATGGGAGGCCAAATAGGTCCTTCAATCCAGGGTGGCCACAATTCTTATGGATGCCAAGTTCGGTCCTAAAAGAATGCACATCAATCTCTGTACAATATGCAAAATATTATATTATACATAATGTTCTCAACTAAATACAAATTAGGTAAATCAAAAAATATATTCAAATAACAATTAGGATATTTTAGTATTGCAACTTTTCATATTTTTAAGGATCATTAGCACCACTACCCCTGAACTATCGTTGTCTAGCATGTTCTTTAATATTTTTTGTTGGACTCAACTCTCATAACTATTTTTTCATTGCAAAGAGCTCTTTTGTTAAGTTTTTCATCCAAAACTTTAACGGATTTGATTTGCCATATTTTTTTATTCTCTTTTATTATAAAAAATTGAGAAAAAATAGGTCTTTCAATCTAGGGTGACCACAATTCTTATGGCCACCCTGTGGCTGCCAAGTTCGGTCCTAAAAGAATGCACATCATTTCTATACAATATACAAAATATTATATTATACGTAATGTTTCCAACTAAATACAAATTAGGTAAATTAATATATATATAAATTGAACTAACCCTCACTTATTCAAGTAACAATTAGCATATTTTAGTATTGCAGCTTTTCATATTTTTAAGGGTTATTAGTACCACCATCCCTAAACTATCATCGTATGGCAAATAGGTGCCTCAATAATTTTTTGTTGGTTTCAGCTCCTCTAATAATTTTTTCGTTGCAAAGAGACCCTTCTGTTCAGTTTTCCATCCAGAACCTTAACGGATTTATTTTGACTATATTCAATAAACACAATAATCCCAAAGTTTTATTCAATTGCAACAAGAACAAGTAATTAAAGATTGAAGGTAAAAGGAGTTTTACTTGCAATGAATTAAGGAGCTTCCTAAGCTTGATCCTTACATGGAGATTTCAAGGTGTTTAGAGGGAGGAGTACTCTCTAACTCAAGCAATAAACACTCATCAAAAACTAAGGAAGAAAAATGAAGGAGAAAACTATTTATACTAAGTACAAAAGGCCTTGAAAACACTCTTCTCGGAAGCCAAAAATGTCTCTTCCGACATACCGTTAGAGGCTTAACGGTATGCCGCTAGCCTCGCTTGAGAAGACAATTTATTTGTCTTCTCCTGGCGGTATGTCACTAGGTACCTCTAGTGTCTGGCGGTTGATCATCATACTTATATTTTCCTGATGCCTAAATGCACAAATAAATATGTAAAGGGCAAGATAGGGTCGAACCACAGAGATTGAAGGAATAATATTTCAGCTTAATTGTATGACAAAGAGTAAATGTAACCAAATACAAATGTAACACTGGGGGGTTTATGTTGATTGAGGAATCAATCAACACAGAAGTGGGAGCTAACAAGACGAATAATTAAAAGCGTAAGTCACAACACAAAAGTAACAAATATTCGAGGGCACGAAAGAGAATAACAATCAAGGGCAAGATAGCTAAAAACAGATCAAGGGCAAGAAAAGGAGAAAGGTAGTAAAAGAGATATTAATCTGATGGGAAGAGGTCTTAGCAAAAGATGTTCTCGGGTTGCATTTCAGGTCAGTTAATCATTGGCACAAAAATAGTCCAAACTCATGCATAGACCTGATATAGGGGCCTAGTTTCCACTTAACACCCCCTACTTACCTTCGTAGGTAAAAGCTACCCCTTGTTTCCACATATAAGGTAGCCTTCACATTTCGCCGTCCTCCCAGGCACGAATGCTGGGAGGCACTACTCAAAACGCACATGAAGTGGAGGCAAGACAGATCTAAGGCGTGACATCTCAGTGTTTCAAGCTCGCATCACATACCCTAAACAGTCGTTTATCCCTAGACGAAAGACCTCTCGCGATATCCCCACTAGGTGTCTACTTTAACTCAAGGATTCGCGTCAGTTATAACCAAGAGAATGACAGTACCCACACAGAAATATTAACAGTTGATCAAGCCCTCAACATTTCTAAATGAGCATGGAAATAAAACAATAAACAACTGAATATGGCAAGAGAATATCTTAAGCATGCATTAGGCCTCTTAACCGAACCTTACAACCCTTGAAACACCCTTTACTAAGAAGATGGTATTTAGCTATTCATAATCAAATATAAACAGTAAGTAGAGGGAGAGAATAACATAGACGAGATTAAGAGAAATAAAAGAGAAGTGTATTAGAATAAATCGATTGAGGAAATCAAGGCTTTCCCTTTTACAAGCTGGCGGCGATGCTCAAAAAGAGGAAGAGAGAATCCCTAAAATTTAGGTAAAAGTGAGAGTGTGTCCTAGGATCAACCACACTTACAAAAACCCTAAAGTTTAACTTATATAGCCTAAAAACTAGCTAAGGGATAAAATACAGCTAAAGGAGAGAGAGTGTCAGCTCATGAGAGGGTGACAACACATAGGAAGGACGCGCCCAGGATAGGGGATATTCTGGGATCTTTGGCAGCGCCTGACATCTTCTAGAAACGCTTGGAATCCCTTGCGAATCTTCGGAGATTCCTTTCTTTGGCTTTCGATCTTGATCTGATGTGGATGCATCGCGGGCACGAGACTGCTCACTGGTCTAGTTAGTGTCGAGGGCGCGATGACGCTCTGATCTTCTGGGCCTTGAAGCTTGAAAGCTCCAGAAATCCTTCCAAAATAGCTCGCTTTCGCTCTTTTCTTCCTTTAGCTACTGATTTGCAAAAAGATTGGAAAAAAGGGCAAATCAGAAGTATCATCCCCTCTAAAGGGCCGAAATAAGGGAGAAAAACCTACAATAAAAACACGAGATCAAACATCCCCACACTGCCCAATGCTCGCCCTCGAGCATTCACAAAACTGGAAATCGCCTCAAGAAACAGACAACACATTTAATCACACATAAATACAAACCGGCACCAAGCTATACTTCGTACAAACTCATTCTCACCTAGAAGACACCTGCATCAAATCAGAGGGATAACGACCCCTAAGATCAAACTTTCCCACATCAGGCCCTCAACCAGTAATCCTCACCAGATACGTGTTTACACTCACTCTCACAAGAAAGGCTAAGTGTTTACCGCTCAAAACTAAATGCACAAAATCAAACTTGCACATCAATCCGAGTACTGTAGTACACATGCATGGGTAGTCATCAATCGGAAAGAACAACGCATCAACAAAAAGAAAGAAAAGGGATAGAGTGAGCTAGAAATGAAGAGGAGAGGAGTAGAAACAGAGCAGAAGAGAAATGAAGGGAGAAAAGAAGGAAAGAAAAGAAACAACCAAATAGAACCTGGATGGATTCCTTGGCTTAGGAAAAAGGCGATGTGGCAAGGCAGCTTTCATCGAGGGCACGATGGTGATTCGGGGGCTAGACGGAGGTCTTCTTCTCTTGCTGCAGCACTGGATGCGGAATATCTTTTGTTCGTGTAATGCCCCCCTTTTATTTTGAATTATGATTTTTTTTAAAGAAATAAAAGAGAAATAAATATAAAATGGGGCACGAACCATTTGAAACTCTGAATCTTCTAGGGTATGAGACTTTTGATTTTTTTCTTGTTTCTTGCCCTAGATCTGCTTCCAGCATTGGTTATCGACTTCTTCGGCTTCCCCACACTTGAATTTTTCTAGGGGCTCGACTCTGTATTAAATTGAACTAAGGCTGAAGAAATTTTTGATTTTCTGCTTTTCTTGCCCTAGAACTCTGATTTCTGCGCTGAAGTCATGGCTTTCTCTGCTTCCCCACACTTGAACTCGTATGCACGTCCTTTGGATGTCTAGCCCTCGACGTTACCCTCAACAATCGCTACCTCACCTGCCAAGGAAAAAGATCAAGAAAATAGGTAGAATGGTTAGGAAAGAATATGAAAAGAAGGGGAATGTCGGGGGCATGAAAAGAGAAAAAGAAGAGAGAGAGAAGAGAAAGAAAAAGACATTGATGCGAAGTTTTTCTGTCAAATTGATGTTTTCCCATGTCTAATTGTGCCTATACCCAGGGATATCATGCAAGATCAATCAGTGCATAGCTAACACATCCTAATCACTCAAGAAAAGAAATAGGCATAGAAGCTCAAAATGCTCACTAGGTGCTATTGTGATTACTAGTGTCTAGGCGTAGATATGGATATAAGGCTCAACAGGCAAAAATGAGAACAGCTAAGTCTAGACAAGGTGCTGGTGGTTCATACTTGTGTGCATGTGATCCAAAAGGTACGTGTCCATTCATAGAGGTTTAAAAAGTAGCAGTGGCAGATATTTGGCAAAAATTAAAATCCGAAAAAGTTTTCACAAAAAACACACAGTCATGCAAACAGCAGAAATTAAAACATGCAGTCACACACAAGATAAACACATAAAACATAAATAAATCCCTCCCTACACTTGGGCAGCGCATTGTCCTCAATACGGGAAGGGCACACGCAGAAGTTCAGCAAAAATTAAAAAGAAGTACAGTACAAAATAAAAAGCCTGTGAAAATATTTTTGGCCCTCCTCGAGGGTAGGAAAAATAATTGTTCGGGGGGCGGGGGGGATTAGGAGGGTGGAAGCTTGCTCCTGGCCACTTCAGCAGTCAAAGCCTGAAGTTCCGTGAGCACGGCTTGGAGAAGATGCTTGATCCTGAGAATCGGCTGAAGGGATGGATCAGATGGCTTGCTTGCTTGATTGGCATCGGGGGCACAATTTGAACCTCCTACTTAGGTATGAGGGGCTTCAGGGAGTCAGGACCTCGAAGGGTCTAGATATTGGAAATCACCTCCATGCTTCGTGCCAAAAACCTTCTCTCCCGAAGGCATGCTACCTATGGAAAACCTCAAAATGCCATGTGAGATACATAAATGCCCCATCCCATCTAGGGTACGGGGGTCTAAATCTTTGAATGCAAGTGGCTCCCTAAGGCCAGAAGAGGTCAAATCAATATTATGCAGGTTCACAACAAGCAATGCAATGAGAGATCCTAAAATGGGGCCTCGAGACCCATTCTGAACATGAACAATAGCAGCACCAATCCTAAATCCTAAATTCACCCTACGTTTACTTTTAATACACCAAAGAAGAAAAATTTCTTGCAAAGTTAACAGCCCTGATGATCCAAACCTAGCAGCAAAAGCAAAGGCAAGAACACGATGCAAAATTCTAAGGGCAGGATCCATGATTTCATGCGCTTTAGAGAATTTAGGGTTGAATTCAGCACTGGGATTCTCAGTTAATTCACGGAAGGCAACATCAGCATCAAACACGGGAGGGATAACAGTCAAAGCATTGTTATAAGCGCTAGATTTTAAACCATCAGGGGAGACAAAATTAAGCAAGCAGTTGAACTCATTGAGAGAAAGTTTAGACCATTGGTTCGCTAGACGAAAATTAATCAGACCAGGGGCAGCAAGGTTCGGTCCAGATTTTCCCTTAGGCCTAAAATGGTCCGAAGCTACCCAAAAAGTAGTGAACATCTCAAGCGAGAGCTCAACATAGATTGGGTGTTCCAGAAAGAATAAGGGTTTCTCAACCAATGTTACCTATGAGCTCTCGGACTCAAGATTCGAGTCCCATCTTTCTTAAAAATTCTAGATCCAGGCGCGCACACGAGCAAACGCCTCTGGAGTTCATAGCATGTAATTTATCAAGCGAAGGCTTGTCATTAAAGTTCAACCAAGCATGGGGATTGGAAAGGTCAGAGATAACCTAGATAGAAGACGTCCGCGGGGTAGATGCAGGCACTGGTGTCGAGCCCTCGACGTCTGAATCGTCGTCATACCCTCGACGTGCTTTCTTTGATGTAGTGGGTTTGCTCTGGACTTTTGAGGAAGATGTGGCTTTCCTCTTCCTCTCCGTCGGTGTCTCTGGCTCAGCCGGCTTCTCCGCTCTGGTCGGAGCTTTAGACTTCCCTTTCTCAGCCGCCTTCTTTGCCGCGGCCTCATTCTGCTTGCCTTTCTTCTCATTTTCAGCTCTTTGGGCTGCTTCTTTCTCAGCTTTCTCCTTTTCAGCCTTCACAGCCTCCAAATCTTCATTAATCTCTTCTTCCTCGGCATCATTCTCACCGGACCCTTCTTCTTTACCAGTGGCGGTCTGCTTGACTTCTTCATCCTCCATCCCGGCAGGCGCCTCATCCTCGTGTTCAAAATCGGACACGAGGACGTCTTTCAAGGCCTCCTCGACCGTGAGTTTCTTCTTGGCCGCAAGCGAGGGTTTTCTACCTTTGGCTTTTTGGGCGTGGCTGTAGAACTAGGCAGTTTTCTGGATACTCGGTCGAATCTGGTCATTTGGGATATCGCTGGAATTGCCCCTGTGATCTCTAGCTCGTCGTCTGACGGGTTGGCAGCGGCGGGGCTCGGGACTGGATCGGTGGTTGGAGGGATGGTTGGCGATGGTGGGCTTTCTGTGTCAGGGCCGAGGCTTCAAGATTTGGGGATGGAGTCTTTAATGGTGGAGGATGGTGATTCAGGTTCTTGAACCTTGTGTTTATGGGCTACTTGTTTAATAGTCATGGGGAAGGGTGAGGGAGATGATTTGCGAGAGAGAGAGAAGTTGATTTGCGTTGATGGCAATGGGTCTGTGGCGAAGTGTTTGTGGGAGAGAAAAGTTTGTGAGAGGGATGTGGGTAATAGCTGGAGGGGAGATGGGAAAGGGCGAGGGGGAGCGTGCTGAAAAGTGGCTGATGGTTGACAAGGTTAGGGCTGCTTTTTGTCTCCTTTTATGATGTGACGTCTTGGAATCAGGAGAGAGAGAGAGAGAACAGGCCCGCGAATCCCAACTGTCTGCCTTTTTGAAATTTAAAAAGAGAGTAGTTAGAGTAGATAAAGACAAAAGGAGAAAATAAGTGGAAAGATAATAACTAAAGAGAATAAAATCATTTGGGAAAGGGAAAGGGGAGAGATCAGGGGATAAAAATAAGGAAAAGATATCCTAACTAAGAAAGGGGAAATAAAATAAAATAAAAGCGAAGAGTAAAAAGTTCTAGAATTAAATAGAAGGGAGAAAGGAGAGAAAAGAATGGAACGGCATTTGGAATGCCTCCTATGTGGCCTTTTTACTCATCGAGGCCTCGACACATTTTGGAAATCTAGGTCTCGACAGGTGGAGGATCCACCATCATCTCTTTAACGGTTGAGGTCTTAAATCCTTCATAGAAGGGTTTTATCCTGTGGCCGTTCACTTTGAAGATTGTTCCTGTGTCTAGGTTCTGAATCTCTATTGCACCATGGTCGAAAATAGTCGTGACCACGAAAGGTCCTGACCATTTAAACTTGAGCTTTCCTGCAATCAAATGCAAACGAGAGTTGTACAATAATACTTTCTACCCAATAGAAAAAGTTTTGGGACGAAGGTGCCTGTCATGATAAGCTTTAGTCTTGCCCTTGTAGAGCAAAGCATTCTCATAAGCATCGTCCCTCAACTCTTCTAACTCCTAGATTTACAAGCGCCAGTTCTGACCAGCTTGCCCTAGATCTGTGTTCACTTTCCGAATGGCCCAAAACGGCTTGTGCTCTATCTCAACTGAGAGATGGCACGGCTTGCCGTATACGAGTCTATATGCCAATCGAGGTCTTGAAAGCTATCCTGTATGCCTAGAGAGCGTCATCCAACTTCAAACTCTAATCCTTTCGGGACTGGCTGATCGGTTTTTCTAGGATAGACTTGATCTCACGGTTGGACACTTCAGCTTGCCTATTTGTCTGAGGGTGATAAGCTGTAGAGGTTCTATGATGGACCCCATACTTGGTCAGAAGAGAGGCCACGACACGGTTACAGAAATGGGTACCCCGATCACTAACGAGGGCACGAGGCGTACCAAACCTATTGAAGATATGGGTGCGTAAGAAGTTCACGACCACCTTGGAGTCATCTGTCCGGGTTGCCTTGGCCACGACCCACTTTGAAACATAATCAACGGCGAGAAGTATGTAGATGTTGCTAAAGGAATTGGGGAACGGGCCCATAAAATCTATACCCTAGATATCAAATATCTTGCATGGAATGATACTGGTCAGAGGCATCTAGTTCCTGGCCCTGATATTTCCTATAGCTTGACATCGAGGGCATGAAGCGCAATACATGTAGCCGTCTTTGAAAATGGTTGGCCAATAAAGGCCAACCTCAAGGACTTTCATTGTTGTTTTCTTTGATGCAAAATAGCCACCTTCTGTCGAGGAGTGGCAGAACCTCAAGATCAAGGGCACTTCATCCATGGTGACGCACCTCCTGATGAGTTGATCGGAGCAATGCTTCTAAAGATAGGGGTTGTCCCATATATAGTACTTTGATTTCTTTTGGATACACTCTCTCGGATGGTGAGGATTCGACAGGGAAAGATCCAGTGGCAAGGAAATTGGCTATATCCGAGAACCACAGAAAATGAACAGCGTGGGTAAGACACAAGCGCTCATCAGGGAAATTATCGCGGATAGGCACTTGCGAGTCATCCTCTTGGGTAGGAAGTCTGCTTAAATGATCCGCTACCAGATTTTCTCTTCCTCTCTTATCCTTGATCAAGATGTCAAATTCTTGTAACAATAAGATCCACCGAATTAGTCGAGGCTTTGCATCAACCTTCGTCAATAAGCATCTAAGGGCTGAATGATCCGAATATACAATAACGTGGGTGCTCAGGAGGTACTGCCGGAACTTGTCGAGGGCATAGACTACTGCCAAAAGTTCTTTTTTTATGGTTGTGTAGTTCTGCTGTGCTGGATCTAGTAACTTGGAAGCATAGTAGATGACATACGTCTCTTTGTCCTTCTTCTAACCCAAAATGACGCCAAGGGCATGATTGCTAGCATTGCACATGACCTCGAATGGTAAGGACCAATCGGGGGCACGAATGATTGGAGCGGAGATAAGCTTGTTCTTTAGAGTTTCGAAGGTAACTTGGCAAGCCTCGTCAAAATCAAAAGTAACATCTTTCTGGAGTAGACGGCACATAGGTTGAGCGATTTTGGAGAAGTCCTTGATAAACCGTCTATAAAAGCCGGCATGCCCTAGAAAAGATCGTACATAACGAACACAGGCCGAGATAAGGTAAGGATTCATTTACTTCAATCTTGGCTTTGTCAACTTCAATTCCCTTGGCCGAGATAATATGGCCCAGAACGAGGCCTCGATCCACCATGAAGTGGCATTTTTTGAAATTCAGGACAAGATTGGTTTCTATGCAATGCTCTAGACACTTCTTCAATTTGGATAGGCATTCCGAGAATTTCCATAAATAGTGAAGTCATCCATGAAGACCTTGATGCCGTCCTCGACCAGTTCAGAGAAAATGCTCACCATGCAGCGCTGAAAGGTGGCGGGGGCATTACACAAGCCGAAGGGCATACGCTTGTAAGCTAAGGTGCCGAAATGACACTTGAATGTGGTCTTCTCCTGGTCTTCGGGGCAACTGGGATCTGATGAAAACTGGAGTAATCATCTAGACAGTAATAGTGTGTCTTGCCCACGAGACGTTCCAACATTTGGTCGATGAAGGGAAGAGGGAAGTGGTCTTTCCTGGTGGCAGCATTCAAGCGGTGGTAATCGATGCACACACGCCACCCATTCTGGATTCGGGTGGGATAGATTCGCCATCTTGCCCAATGGTTATGGTGATGCCATTTTTCTTGGGCACGACCTGAATCGGACTGACCCATGGGCTATCAGAGATAGGGTAAATAACGCCCGCATCTAGCAATTTCAGCACCTCTTTCCTCACTACTTCCATCATGGGTGGATTCAACCTGCGCTGAGGCTGCCTTATGGTCTTGCTGGCGTCCTCCAAGTGAATGTGATGAGTGCATAACGCTGGTGACAAGCCTTTGATATCTGCGATGGTCTAACCTAAGGCTTGTCTAAATTCCTTTAATAGGAAAATTAGCCCAGACTCCTCAGAAGCATTGAGTTTATTGGAGATGATGACGGGCAGGGATTTATCGAGGCCGAGATAAGCATACTTCAGATAGGAAGGCAATGGTTTCAATTTGAGGGTTGGAGCCTGATCAATAGATGGAGATAACCTGACATGGTCTGGGCAATTAGGAGACATCACTGTGGTCACATTCGAGACAATAGCGCACTCTTCGAGGGCAGCGACAACAGAATGCAGCTCAGGGGGTGTGGAAAGTGTCGAGGCCACGACATCTAGAAGAGTTGGTGTCAAACTCCTGTCAAGGGCAAATTGTAAAGGGTCACTAGAATGAAGTTCAACAAGTTCCTCAATAGAAGGGTCAATCACATCAATATAGTTAACACTAGAAAATTCGGAGGCGTATCGCATGGCCTCTAGCATATTGAACTTGATGATCTCCCCATCAAACTCGAGGGAGATGGTTGCGTCGTGAACATCAATCTTTGCTTGGGCAGTGGCCAGAAATGGTCGACCTAGAAGTACATCCATTGACTTGGTGGAGTCCTCATTCTCCATCGCAATGACATAAAAATCAGCTTGGAATAAGAATTCGCCCACTTGGACCAAAACATCGGTGATGATCCCCTCGGGGTAGATGATAGAATGATCAGCAAGCTGAATAACAAGGCTGGTAGGTCGTAGAGGCTCGAGATCAAGGCTATTATAGATGATCAAGGACATGACATTAATGCCTGCCCCCAAATCGCACATGGCCTTCCCAATGTCGATTGTACCAATTCAGCATGGAATGATGAACATTCCTTGGTCTTTGCACTTCGGAGGAATCTTCCTCTGGATGTGGGCAGAAGCGTTAGCTCCTACACTGATCTTGTTAACATCGACCAATTTACACTTGTTCGTGCACAACTGTTTTAGGAACTTGGCGTAGCGAGGTACATTTTTTACTGCTTGGAGAAGAGGGATGTTTACAACCACTTTGCTGAACATGCCGAAGATCTCACGATCTTCCTTGTCTTTATTGGACTTGATCAATGATAGCATGTCTTTATTGTAGGTTTTTCTATCTTATTTTTGGCCTTTTCGAAGGCAAGATACTTCTAATTTGCCCTTTTTCCCATCTTTTTGCAGATCAATTCCTAAAGGGAGAAAAGAGCATAAATGAGCATTTTTGGAAGCATTTTTGGAGTCTTGAAGATCGAGGTCTAGAAGAGCAGAAGTCGTCGAGCCCACGACGCTAACTAGACCAGTGAGCAGTCCCACGCCCTCAACTTTCCTGCGTCAGATCAGAGATCAAGAGCCAAAGGAAAGAATTCCAGAAGCTTCCAAAAGATCCCAGAAGATTCCAAAATATTCTCTAGCAAGGATGCGGTCCCCTCGTGTGCTGGCGTCCTCCCAAGCGCTGACACCCTCTCTCTCTTAGCTGTATTTTTGTCTCCTAGCTAGTTTTAGCCTATATAAGCTTAGCTTTAGGGTTTTTGTAAGAGAGGCTGACTCAAGACACTAAAAATATCTCTTTCTTTTACCCTAATTTCTAGGGATTTTATTCTCTTGAATATTGGAGTAGCCGCCAAGTTTGTAAAGGTGGAAGCTTTCCTTCTTTGACTTATTAAATCATTTACCGATTTCCTCTAATCCTTTTCTCTACTCCTTCTTGCATGATATTCATTACCTACTGTTTACATCTTGTTATGAGTAGCTAAATACCACCTTCTTAGTGAAGGGTGTTTCAAGGGTTGCAAGGGTTAGTTAGGAGGCCTAAAGTGTGCTTAATATATTCTCTTATCATATTCAATCATTTATCGCTTTAATCCTTGCTCATTTAGAACTGTTGAGGGCCTGATCAACTGTCAATATTTCTGCATGTGTATTGTCATTCCCTTGTTATAACTGACGCGAATCATTGAGATAAAGTAGACACCTAGGGTAGACATCGCGAGAGGTCTTTCGTCTAGGGGTATTTGATTGTTTAGGTTATGTGATGCGAGCTTGACAACCTGAGATGTCATGCCCTAGATCTGTCTTGTCTCCGCTTCATGGGCGTTTTGAGTAGTGCCTCCCCGCATTCGTGCCTGGGAGGACGGCGAAACGTCAAGGCCGCCCCATATGTGGAAACGGGGGGTGGCTTCTACCTACGAAGGTAAGTAGGGAGCCTACGTGGAAACATGGCTCCTATAACAGGTTTGTGCCTGATTTTGGACTATTTCTGTGCCCATGATTAACTGACCTAGAAAGCAACCCGAGAACACCTTTCGCTAAGATCTCTTCCAAACTGATTTATATCTCTTTTATTACTTTTTGTGCCCTCGAGTAACTTTTGTTATTTTGCCCTTGATTGCTTTTTACTTTTGAGACCCCGAATGTTTGTTACTTTTATGATTGCGGTTTACATATTTTTACTTATCTAATTTGTTAGCTCCCATAATTGCGTCGATTAATTCATTAATCGACATAAACTCTCCCCCCGTGTTTCTTGACCGTATTCTGTTGCATTTGTGCCTTGTCATACATCTTTATTAGCGATTTATTCCTTCAATCTTTGTGGTTCGACCCTGTCTTACCCTGTACACATTTATCTGTGAATTTAGGCACCAGGAAAATATTTAATACATTAGAGTGATCCCACATCCTGCCCTCGACGGATCTCCTTCCAATCTGGCCAGCCAGGAAAGTCAGTTTTTCCTAGATCTAGCCTATCTCCATCGTAATCTCGTAGCCGCTCATTTTGATTTTCCCGCAATGGACGACCACGACGACCATATACGTCACGAGGACCCACCACCACCTCCTCCTCCAGCACAACAAACCATTGATAATTTCCATGCAACTCCTGATATGGCAAGCAGCTGCATTATCTGGTCCGCTGTCCAGCATGACTGGACCTTAAAGTCAGCCGTTATGCATTACCTTCCAATCTTTCGAGGGGTTGCCAAGGAAAATGCACTCTGCCACCTTCAACAACTCCACTCTATTTGCGAGGCCATGAAACCTACCAACGTCAGCATCGAGCAAGCCAAGCTGCGCGCCTTCCAGTGGTCTCTCAAAGATGATGCCCTCGACTGGTATTACGACCTCCCACCAAGATCCATCCATTCTTGGGCAGACATGTCTAAGGTCTTCACCGAGAAGTATTATCTGACCTCTATTTCCAACACCACGCGCAAACAACTTGTCTCAATAGTGCAGAAGAAAGAGGCGACTCTAGCCCAGTACTATGAGAGGTTCCAGAACCTTACGGAGCATGCCCTTGTTAATTACATAGATGTTATTGATCCTTCTATTGATGAACTTGCTGAACTTCACTCTACTGATCCTTTAAAATTTTCCCTTGATAGAAGTCTAACGCCAGCACTTCTAGATGTCATGGCCTCGACACTTTCCACACCTCCTGAGCTCCATTCCGTCATTGTTGCCCTAAAAGAGTGCGCTCTAGTTCAGTATGAGCCCCCAATGGTGTCTCCTAACCATTTGAATCATGTTACTTTGTCTCCATCTATTGATCAGGCTCCAGCCCTCGATCTTAAGCCACTGCCTTCTCATCTGAAGTATGCTTATCTGGGTCCCGATAACTCCCTACTTGTCATTATCTCTAACAAGCTCAACAATCCTGAAGAATCAGAGCTTATTTCCTTGCTTAAGGAATTTAGACAAGCCATCGGCTGGACCATTGCCGACATCAAAGGCTTGTCGCCAGATCTATGCACCCATCGTATCCACTTGGAAGATGCTAGTAAGAGCATCCGTCAGCCCCAGCGAAGGCTGAATCCACCCATGATGGAGGTGGTCAGGAAAGAAGTTCTGAAATTGCTGGATGCCGGGGTCATATATCCTATCTCCGATAGCCCATGGGTCAGCCCTATCCAGGTCGTGCCCAAGACAACTGGCATAACTATCACCATGGGCCAAGATGGCGAGTCCATTCTCACTCAAATCCAGAATGGGTGGAGAGTGTGTATTGACTACCGCCGCTTGAATGCTGCCACCAGGAAAGATCATTTTCCTCTGCCCTTCATTGATCAAATGCTGGAGCGTCTCGTAGGCAAAACTCACTACTGATGTCTAGATGGTTACTCCGGCTTCCACCAGATCCCCGTTGTCCCCGAAGGCCAAGAGAAGACCACCTTCACTTGTCCTTTCTGCACCTTTGCTTATAGACGCATGCCCTTCAGCTTTTGTAATGCCCTGGCACTTTTCAGGGCTGTATGGTGAGTATTTTCTCCAAATTGGTCAAAGATGGAATTGAGGTCTTCATGGATGACTTCACGGTATATGGGAATTCTTTCTTAGAGTGCATGGATAAATTGAGGAAGTGTTTAAAACGCAGCATAGAGACCAATCTTGTCCTTAATTTCGAGAAATGCCACTTCATGGTAGATCGAGCCCTCGTTCTAGGTCACATTGTCTCGGCCACGGGAATTGAAGTCGACAAGGCCAAGATTGAGGTGATTAAATCCTTTCCTTATCCAGCATGCGTTCGTGATGTGCGATCTTTTCTAGGGCACGCCGGTTTCTACAGACGGTTCATTAAGGATTTTTCTAAAATCGCTCAACCTATGTGTCGCCTACTTCAGAAGGAAGTCGCCTTTGACTTTGATGATAATTGCTAAGCCGCCTTTGAACTTCTCAAAAACAAGCTTATCTCCGCTCTGGTAATTCGAGCCCCCGATTGGTCTCTATCTTTTGAGGTCATGTGTGATGCTAGCAATCAAGCCCTAGGCGCCGTTTTGGGTCAGAAGAAAGACAAGGAAACTTATGTGATCTATTATGCTTCCAAGCTATTAGACCCAGCTCAGCAGAACTACACAACAACAGAAAAAGAACTCTTGGTCGTGGTTTACGCCCTCGACAAGTTCAGGCAGTACCTCCTAGGTACAAGTGTTCTCGTGTACTCGGACCATTCAGCACTCAGATGCTTGTTGACAAAGGCTGATGCCAAGCCTCGACTGATTCGTTGGATCTTGTTGCTACAAGAATTCAATATCTTGATCAAAGACAAGGCTGGAAAAGAAAATCTGGTAGCCGACCATCTAAGCAGACTTCCAACCCAAGAAAATAATTCGCTTGTACAGATCCGCGATACTTTTCTAGATGAACAATTGTGTCTAGCCCACACTGTGTTGTTTCCCTGGTTTTCGGACATAGCGAATTTCTGTGCTATAGGTACCTACCCCGCGGATGCTTCCCCATCAGAATGCACAAAAATTAGAAGGCAAGCCAAATACTACATTTGGGATAGCCCGTATTTATGGAAGCACTACTCGGACCAGATCATACGCCGTTGCGTGACCATGGATGAGGTGCCCTCGATCCTCAAATTCTACCATTCTGAAGGAGGCCATTTCGCGGCCAAGAAAATTGCCCTCAAGGTGTTAGAAGCAGGTCTATACTGGACAACTATTTTTAAGGATAGTTACATGTATTGTGCGTTGTACCCTCGATGCCAAGCCACGGGTAATATTGGGGCCAGGAATCAGATGCCTCTGAGCGATATCATTGTTTGTGAGATCTTCGGTATCTAGGGGATAGATTTCATGGGCCCGGATAAGATTAGGACTTCTGTGGAAGCGGGGTAGAGATTATGGCCGTCTGGAATCACTGTAGCAGCAGTCCGTCATACCTGCAAAGCGCCCGAGGAGGGACTCCGACGTAGACACTCCAATGCTTATGTTAGTATGTCTGTGAAATTTGGCAGAGATTTTGGTAGTGATTTTGGTGTTACCTTTGATCTGGAAATGAGTGGTATTTATAGGCAAAAGAAAGAATGTTACCCCCGGGGGTTAGCGTTATCGGGAGAAGATAACGCCTAAGATGACGTCAGCAGGTATCAGTTGGATAGGATATCGCTAACGAGGTATCGCCAGTGAGATAATGTCAAGGTTGTCTGGGATGGGAAGATGTCGCGTGTGGAAATGCCTAACGCGTGGGTCCCCCTTGCTGATGTCGACCATCCCAGGATTTCCTGGCTAACGGGGGCGGTAGCCGGGAGGCTGCCGCTGATCCAGGTCTACAGTGATCCAGCCTTGACTTGAGGTCAAAAGACAAATGTACCCTTGGTGTTTCATCAATTGTTATCATAAGCCCAACTGAAAACGAGCCCGAGTGTTTACCAAGGGCTTCATTTCTCGGCTTCTGGAGGAGTGTTACTTCCTTTGCACCGCTGCAGACTCGTGAGGGTCTTCAAGTTTTTCTGACTCTTTTGTTAGTACCAATGTACTAGATTCATGATAGCGAAGCAGGTAATGTGAGTTGATCGCCTGCGATAACTATGGGCCACAGCGAGAATATCGGCCAAGTTGACAGTGATGAGGTTGCAGCGATAATGATGGTTATAAACCAGAACCGATAACGCCAGCGATATATCCACATCACGCTCTATATGATCGATATCGGCAAGGTAGGGTGTTAAAGCGTTACCTCCTCGTAGCTCCGATTGCCGTTCTGAAGGCGATATTTCATTGTTTTTCATGTCGGGGTGTCATTGATATCGCTTTACCTATCCAGGTTCGTTGGATCCAGCTTTTGCTGTGAGCCGCCTGCAACACCGACACGGTCTTACGTTCTTCTAGATTTCGGTCTGTACTCCCCTAGAGTATCTCGGGCATCCACCAAGGTTTCCGCGTTAGCCTTTCCCCCTGGCTGCTTGGGGTAACGAAACGGCCCAATTTTCGAGGGGCATGCCCTAGTGAGCAGCTACTACTCTGGATCTATAAATGCTATCCTTTTTTCAGTGCAGATTCTTCACACTCTCTCTGCTTGTCATTTATCATTTCTTCATGGACGATCTCACTAGAAACTTTCTGATTTCCAAAGCCTTAACCCTCAAGAATCTCACTGAGGGTGACGTCAGCTTCCTGGAGAACATGCTGACGAAGACTGGTGAAGATATGCTAGAGCTTCGGGGAATGATGACCCCCATTCAGTCCAGGATCGGGGCTGCTACCATGGAGGACTTCAATCCCATCGGGAATGTCTCCAAGTTGGCCACTGCCGCCTGCCGCATCGAGGTAGCCATCGCCATGCTACAATAGAGGAAGGATCTTCTGAACTGCTGCCTGAAGAGTATGAGAGGCACCTCTTTTGAGCCGACCTCTGTGGTGGAGGCCTTGAGAGATATCCCCACTCTACTGGTGGATGATGATAACGATGTCGGGTCTCGAGCTTGAGTGCTTGCCACTCCTCTTTCTTTTTCACTTTTCCTTTGTAGGTATTATGTATGCGGATGTATGTTTAGGCCGTTAGGCCGTAATAAAATCTTTTTTCCATTATTGGGCTTGCGATTTCTTTCCTTTTTTAGGGCGTTAGTCCTCTCTTCGGTTGAGGGTTGTGCCAGCCCAACTGAAAATGAGTCTGTCATTGGTCAGACTTCTGCAGCATTTATTCTTCTTTTTATGCCAGGTGGCGACGGTTGTTCTGGCGAACCGTTCTGCACCAATCATGCGCCACTTCTTTAGTATTAACTGATTGGGCGGTTTTTTGGTGTTTCTTGATTATCGAAAAACCCCAACAGGCGTGATCAAAGAATTTGATTCTGCCATTATGGTTGATCTTTTCGAGATGCATTAAATTATCCTCCTCTCACTTGTGAAAAATTTGAAGGGTCTCACCACTTTAACTATTTATAGAGAGTTCTTCTTCTTTTCCCTGTTCACCTTCTTCTTCATACTTTCCTGTTGCTACTGATTTTCATTTCCCATGGTTGGCTCATATGATCAGGTCTCCGATTAGCGAGAATCTCGTCTAGGGTAAGTCTAGGGTACCCAAGGGTACTCAGTGGCCTCTGGCCACACATAGGTCTTCGAAGGGTCTCCAGCGGCCCATAGATTTAGAAATCGAGAGAACACCCAGTATTTTTGTTGATGAAATGGTATTGGAGGCAGAGTTGGAGGAAAATGGAATCTTTTTCCCTCCTGGTTACTTCGTCAAAATTTCTGATGCTGGTTATCGGCTTCATGACCCTCTATCGGGGAGCGATAGGATGGTATATTTTAATATGTTCCTTTACGGTTTTCGCTTTCCCATTCACGAAGCGGTGAAAGGGTTATTGGTTCGTTATGAGATTAACCCGGCTCAGATTACGCCTTCCTCCTGGTGCGAGATTCATGCCTTCATTCATACTTATAAGTTGCGGGGTATCTTCAACCCATCTATCAATTTATTCCGCAAGTTCTTTAGTTTCAAGTGCCACAACTGTGTGGTGGATATCACCCCGAGGTGGAATGACACGTTAGTGCAGTCATTCTGGCAGAAATTCCAGGGCTTTGAAGAGACTGTGGCTGATTGGAAGAGCGGTTTCTTCATCGTGAAATTGCCTTTCCGGCCTTGGCCTAGGGGTTTCAATTGATGATTCCATTTAGACAAACCCGTCCGTAATATCCACGGAAGAACATCGGCAAACGAACATGCTGCTAGAACTGAGCTCGTACTTTCGCATTCGAGAGTTTACCTTGTACAAGCTTATAGAGGAGTGTACTATAAGTAAGTTTCTTTTCCCCCATTATTGCTTCGGCTTATTCACTGTTCTGATATATCTTGCTGACAGGTGACGCTGGGAATCAACCGTCGGGCGATAAGGGCGTTCCTTTGAACGTGAAGCCACTTCAATCACTGTCGTCCTCTCCTCCGCCTGAGAGTTCCAGTCATCCTGCCGCTCCACCGAAGAGAAAAAGATTCAAGACAGTTGCCAGGCACGATATCTCCGACCGGACCTCTCGCTTCCTCGAGAGGTGGTTACCTATTTGGAACAGAGGAGCGACTCCTAATTGTCCCAAGGCTGAAGTAACCGACAGTGGTAGCGAGGACATGGATACCGACTCTGGGCTTCGTCATGCTTCCGCGGCTCAGCAGAAGAAGCTAAGAATGGGAAATAGCAACCTAGTCGTTGAGGCTGCTTCGAAGAAGGTTAACGAAACCCCTATTATTGGGGCTGATTCTCTTGGTGGTGTGAGTACTTCTAAAACGGCGATAGCGGCTGAGGCGTGAACCTTCGTTCCTCCTGAAACTTCCGAGGTTCCGCCAACGGTCAACCTTCCTCCTTTAGCTGCCCCTCCCGATTCTCATATTTCCTCTTTCATTCCTGATATCGCTGCACCAAACCTTGAGCCTGCCGCTATCCCTAATCCTCAGCCAACTGGCCTTCTGCCGTTATTCTGTACTTCTATCTCAGGAGTTGGCAGTTCCGCCGAAACTTGCTCTCCTCCTTTTACCGCCAATCTTTCCTCACAAGGTCCCCAAGGAGCCACTTCCTATCGCGTGGATTTGTCCACCTTTGGCACCAGCGGACTTCGCGCACTGGGAATATCGGACCCGCTATCGCGAAGCGAGCTGGTAGGCTCTATCGTAAGTGCGATATTTGACTCTCCTGAAGATAAGGAGGAGATGTCAGGGCTTCCTCTGGAGGTTCATCGCGAACGCGCTCTGAATGACGTGTTGGCTAGCTTCCGCATGCTGAATTACTTTCTCGATATTCATGGTGACAAGATTCGAGGTTCCCCTGCCAAGGTGGCGGAGTTGACACAACTCAAGAGCGATACCCAAGCAGAGCTTAACGGCTGTCGTGCTAAATTGGCCAGAGAGAAGTCGATAGGGAAGGCAAAGATAGAGCTCTTGGAGGCAGAATTGGTGGCTGCCGACAGAAGAAACTCTCTCCTTCGCAAAGAGATATCAGCCCGCGACGCGGATTTGGTGAAAGTACCCACTGAGATATCACGGTGGAAAGACAAGGCAATACGAGCCTTTGTCGCCGGATTCCCAGACTATTACCATAGCGAGGCTTTCGATCCTGCCAAGATAGCTGATTACGCCTTTGAGAAATTGAAGGATATAGATGTCGGGGGCAATAAAGGAGTTCTTCCGTGATTTGCGTAAGGCAGCGCTTGAGAGTGTTTTATTTTTCTTCAAATATTGGTTTCATTTGGCTTGTAATAATTGATAACGCTTGCATAATAACGACTGTCATTCCGCTCCGGATAACAATTAATTTGCTTCTTGGCGTTATCTTGATGGTTACGTCATCATGCTTATCCTCTTTTTCATAAAGTGATTCTGCTTTTCGGAGCATTTAATGCTCAGGATCCCCTCATTAATGTGAGCGAAGGATCGGGATGGTTCAGAGACACGTGTCTGCTCATCAGGACGCTAGGGCTAGCGTGATTTGATAGAATCAAAGTGTCTTCTCACTTTTCTAGGGTTGTACTCATTACTCACGCCTGTCACGCGCGTGGCGACTGTTCCAGTAGTCATTTCTCTTGGCCTCTTAGGGTTATAAAACCCAACACTTTATTTCTTTTTTCCACTTTCGATAATCTGTTTTCTCGAATCGTCTTACATTTCTGGTTTTCATCTCCTGGGTACTTCGATTTTCTTCTCAAAAAGGTACTTCTTTATTCCCTTTGTTGTCTTCTTCATCTTTTTGCTTTCTTTTTCCACTATGGGTAAAAGAAAAACTCGTGCTTCTAGGTCTAAATCGATTGATGAGGAAAAGTTAGATAATATAGCTAGTATTATTACTTCTTCGACTATCCTTCATAAACATCTGACCGATCACGGTGCTAACATCCCTGAGGGCTTCAAGGTTTCTGTCACCCCTGAGTCTTTATGCCTGAACAACGTTCTGACCGGCAAACGCAGAATCTTATATGCCTAGATGTTTCGCTACGGTTTCTGGTTTCTGGTTGACCCTTTTATCCAAGAGTTGCTCACTTCTCTTGATCTGAGCCCTGTTCAATTAGCTCCAAATGCCTACTGCGGCGTTTATGCATTTCTAGAACTCTATAAGTACAAAGGAATTACCTCTCCTTCCCTTGCGTTACTCAAGTCTTTATTTCGAATGTATAACCATCGGGGTGTGATAGCGATATCACCCCGTTATGATGACGATTTGCTCAAGAATTTTACCTGGAAACTCCTTCATTTAGAGTCCTCCATCGACAAATGGAAAGAACATTTTTTTGTTGTCGAGACTCCCGAACTTCCGGATCCATGTTGGCGGTCTGGTTTCAACCAAGGCGTTAAGGACAGTGCTTGGCGCCGGGAGGCTCTTAACGAGGTAGAGCAAGGCTGGTTTGATAAGTTACTCAAACTGGAAATCAGCGTTCACACTCGCCTTCTAGCCTACGGGGCCGATATCCGAGCCTGCGTTAGACACGAGTACCGCGTCATTTTTTGATTTTCAATATTGGTACTAACGCTAACGTTGTCTTGTGCTTTTACAGCGACTGATCCCAAGTACATTCCCGAGAGTGTCAGGAGGCGCTTGAAAAGGCTTCGACAAAGAGACGAGGTTGAGCAAATGGTCGTAGCTGTTGATAGCACCACCACTTTAGTTGTTCCACCTGTTACCGTTTCAATTCCTCCCCAAACATCTTCTACTTCAGTTGACGGGGAAACCGACACCATTCCTGTTGGTATTCCTGTCATATCAGTTGCTGCTCTTCCTGTTGGGTCAGTCGCTCCTAGGGCTTCCGCTAAAGGAAAAAAAAGGAAGACAAGGAGCGTTGCCACCCTCCCACCTTCTTTGGACACGGTCGGCTCTTCGGAAGCACCTATCGCTGAGACGGTAATTGCAAATGCTCCGCGATACCTCTTGCGTTGTTTTTCAATGCCTTTTTGCATTTTCTTTTGTTTTTTCATATCTAGTGATTGTTTTTCTTCATAGGATACTTCTGGTGCCTCTACCCCTAAGCTACCGCCGGGCAATATGGATTTAAGGCATATCCTAGGCCAATCGAGGAAGAGGTAGAGGTCCGATGGAGGAGGCCCAAGCTTGTCATCGAGTCAAGTTGATGTCGGGGAGAGGCCTCAAATCGTCCTTGACTCTTCAGTACCTCCCTCGGACCAGGTTACTACCATTTTTGGGAATATGGACGCTCCTGGGCCTTTTGAGACTTCTCCACCTTCATTTGGTTCGGGGGTTCCTCGTTTCTCTTCTAACGTGGTCTACAATGACGACCTGTCAGGCTTCTCCTCCTATCAGCCCCATGGCACTTTCGGGCCCTAGGGGGGTTCCTCTACTAACCAGCCTCCCTCTCTTGCCGTCGTGTTCTTTGTTCCTTCTGATGCTTCAATGCTTAAACGCTTTGGGGAGGGAACGGTAGTGTCCAACCTCTTGGCCGATGTAAGCTCATTTAACACCGCTGGGCCCATTACTCATCAAGTGGACCTGACTACGCTGCGTAGTTTAGGAATCGCGGCCATCGGGGGCGATAACTCCACTGTCACTGCTTCATTCTTGGCCGCTCATATGCTAACATCTCCCGAAGAATGAAGCACTTTTGCCGCTGAGGGAGATGGAGAGCAAGTTGATTTGCTACACTCTAACCTTTTTACTGGTCTCCTCCGGTTTCACCATTATACAGAGCGCATGTCGCAAAGGACGGCTGCCCTTGCCGCTTCCGCGGATAAACTTTCAAATGAGCAAGAGGAGAAGCAGAGATTGCTAGAAGAGCGAGATAGATGTATAGGGGCCATGGAAGCGGCCAAAAAGGAGGCAAGAGAGGCGAAGGAATAGTTGCCCGCTTCTACAAAGCTCTCAATGAAAGCACCAGTTTGATAAGATTAGGACTTCTGGGGAAGCGGGGTAGAGATTATGGCCGTCTGGAATCACTGTAGCGGCAGTCTGTCTTACCTGCAAAGCGCCGGAGGGGGGACTCCGGCGTAGACACTCCGATGCTTAAGTTAGTATGGTTGTGAAATTTGGCAGAGATTTTGGTAGTGATTTTGGTCTTACCTTTGATCTAGAAATGAGTGGTATTTATAGGCAAAAGAAAGAATGTTACCCTCGGGGGTGAGCATTATCGGGAGAAGATAATGCCTAAGATGACGTCAGCATGCATCAGCTGGATAGGATATCGCTGACGAGGTATCGCTAGTGAGATAATGTCAAGGCTGTCTGGGATGGGAAGATGCCACGTGCGGAAACGCCTGCCGCGTGCCCCCCTGATGTCGACCATCCTAGGATTTCCTGGCTAATGGGGACGGTAGCCGAGAGGCTGCCGCTGATCCAGGTCTACAGTGATCCGGCCTTGACTCGAGGTCAAAAGACAAATGTACCCTTGGTGTTTCATCAATTGTTATCAGGCCCATTTCCCAATTCCTTCAGCAGCATCTATATCCTTCTGGCCGTCGATTATGTTTCCAAATGGGTTGAGGCCAAGGCGACTCGAACAGATGACTCCAAGGTGGTAGTGAACTTTCTACGCACTAATATCTTCAACAGATTTGGTGTACCTCGAGCCCTCATAAGTGATCGGGGCACCCATTTCTGCAACCGTGTCGTGGCCTCGCTTCTGACCAAGTGCGGAGTCCACCACAGAACATCTACTGCCTATCACCCCCAGACCAATGGCCAAGTCGAAGTGTCAAACCGTGAAATTAAGTCCATTCTAGAGAAAACGGTGAACCAATCCCGAAAGGATTGGAGTCTGAAGTTGGATGATGCCCTCTGGGCATACCAGACAGCTTTCAAGACCCTAGTTGGCATGACACCTTACAGACTTATATATGGCAAGTCGTGCCATCTCCCAGTTGAGATAGAGCACAAGGCTTTTTGGGCCATCAGGAAAGTGAATACGGACCTTGAAAAGGCTGGCCAAAATAGACGCTTACAAATCCAATAGTTGGAATAATTGAGAGATGACGCTTATGAGAATGCCTTGCTCTACAAGGGCAAGACCAAGACATACCATGACAAGAACCTTCGTCCCAAAACCTTTTCCATTGGACAAAAAGTATTGTTGTATAACTCATGTTTGCGACTGTTTGCAGGAAAGCTCAAGTCTAAATGGTCAGGACCTTTCATGGTCACGACAGTTTTTGACCATGGGGCAATTGAGATCCAAAATCCTACCATAAGAACAATCTTCAAAGTCAATGGTCACAGGCTGAAACCCTTTTTCGAGGGATTCAAGCCCTCGACTGTTGAGGACACAATGGTGGAAACTCCACCTGTCGAGATCTAGATTTCTGAAGGACGTCGAGCCCTCGACGAGTAAACAGACCATACTGGAGGCATTTCACATGCCGTCCCACTCCTTTCTAACTCTATCTCTTTTATTTCGTTATTTAAATTCAGAACTTTTTTCTTTTTAATTCTTGCTATTTTATTTTCCCTTTATTAGTTAAGATTTCTTTTCCTTATCCCCTGATTTTCTCTCTTTTTCCTTTTCCCAAGCGATTTTATTCGCCTGTCAATTTTATCTTTCCACTTATTCCTTCCTTTTGTCTCTATCCTTCCCTAACTACTCTCTTTTTAAATTTTGAAAAGGAAGGAGGTTGGGTTCCGCGGGCCATACTCTCTCTCCTCCTTTTAAGACGTCGCGTCATCAGAGGGGACAAAAAAGTGGCCCTCATTAATATCTCTATCAGACGCAGCAGCCTTGGCAGCACGCTCCCCTCCTCTTTTCTCCTCCCCTCTTCCAGCTATCATCCACGTCTCTCTCACCAACAACCAAAACACTTCACTTCACTGACCCATCACCATCACCGAATCATCTCCTTCTCTCTCTCAAATCACTATTTTCCCTCCTACCACCATGCCTAGAGTAAAACAAGTGGCCCATAAGCTCGCTACCTCAGACCCTGAATGTTCCTCCTCCTCTCACAAATCTCTCAGCCTTGGTCTCGACGAGGAGCAACCTCCTTCTCCGACCATCCCTCCAACCACCGAGCTAAAACCCACTTCCCCCGCCGCTCACCAGTCGGATGGTGAGATAGAAATCACCGGTATGGTTCCAGCTACCTCCACAATGACGAGATCTGGTCGCATTTCTAGAAAACCACCCACCACCACTCCCAAAAAGCCGAAGGTTGAAAAAGCCTCCCCTGCGGCTAAGAAGAAGCTCACAGTCGAAGAGGTCCTGTAGGACATCTTGGTGAGCGAATCTGAGCATGAAGAGGAGCCGGCGGCCGGAGCTGAGGAAGAGGAGGATGAACAGACCGTCGTTGGCTTTCCGGTGAGAACCAAGAGAAGGAAGAGGAAGAAGATGAAGATGCCGAGAAGGAGGCCGCAGAGAAAGCTGCGGTGGAAGAAGCTGAGAAGGAGAAAGCTACGAAAGAGGCAGCTGACAAAGCTAAAAAGGAAGCGGCAACTCTCAAAGCCGAGGCCGCGAAAAAGGCCAAGGGAAAAAAGGCCGCAGTAAAGAAGACGATCGAAAAAGGGAAATCCAAAACTCCGGCCTGAGCGGATCCACCTCCAGAGCCCGAAATACCGGTGGAAAGGAAGAGGAAGGTAGCATCTTCCTCAAAAGCCCCAGCCAAGTAGGTCCCGACAAAGAAAATGCGTCGTGACCCCGACGACGATTTAGACAGCGAGGGCTCGACTCAAGCGCCTGCCTCCACCCCGCGAGGGTCTTCAATCTAAGTTGTTTTTGACCTCTCTAATCCCCATGAATGGCTATCTTTTGACGATAAACCTTCGTTAGATAAACTGCATGCTATGAACTCCAGAGGCGTTAGCCCGTGTGCGCGCCTAGATCTGGAAGTTTTGAGAAAAATAAGGCAGGAAGCTAGAATCTGAGAGCTCGTTGGTAACATAGGTTGGGAGTCCTTTTTTTTTTTGGGAATTCCAACCTATGTTGAGCCCTCACTAGAGTTGTTTACTACTTTTTGGGTTAGATCGGACCATTTCAAGCCTAAGGGCAAGCATGGACCGAACCCTTCGACCCCTGGACTAATTAACTTTCACTTAGCAAACAAATGGAATAAGCAGCCCTCAATGAGTTCAATTGTGCACTTAATTTTGTCACTCTAGAGGGTTTAAAATCCAGTGCTTATAAAAATGCTTTGATTGTGATTCCCCCTATTTTTTATGCTGATATGGCTTTTCATGAATTGTCTAAGAATCCTGCTGCTGTTTTCAACCCCAAATCCTCTAAAGTGCATGAAATTATGAACCCTGCTCTTAGAATTTTGCATCGCTTTCTTGCTCTTAATTTTGCTGCTAGATTTGGTTCTTCAGGGAAATTAACCCTGCAAGAACTATTTCTTCTTTCAAAATAAGAATAAGGTAAGGGAAGAGTCAAAACCTCCTTACCCTTACCCCCCTCAAAAAGAGAGCTACTTGGCTCCGCTACCATTTCTGAATCGGATCGTCTTTGGAAGAAAGTTGAGTCGTTTTCAGTGCGTCTACGAAGATAAGTCCCATCATTCTAAGGTATGTATAAGTCGGGATTCATTCCTTCTAAATTAAGAAGTTGATGAGGAGTATAGCTTTTTCCAGGTATATTAGAATCTGGTTTTAGGTATGATGAAGATGGTGAGTTTGGAGAATCATTAATTATACTTGGTCGTCTTGGAAAAGGTCTGGTAGATAGAGAAGATGAAGGTCTAGAGATAGTAGGTCTAAAGCTGGGAGGTTGATTAAAAGATGGTCTAACTGCAGCTCCTCGTGCTCTTGGTCTAAATATGTATTGGTGATAATTAGTTCTATATGCTAGAGCATGACTGGATGAAGGTATATTTTGATTTCTATTTATGGTTTTAAAACTTTATCTATAGTTTTGTTTGTTGTTATAACCATATTTCTTAAAAGTTCTATTTTAATTAAATCTTCATTCCATAATGGAGTTCTGTCTGATGCTAGTGGAACTGCGTTATCATGTTCGTCATTAATCTCTGGGTTAAGATCTTCAATATAGGCTTGATGTATAAAAGTCAAGTGTGATACTAATTCTTGTTTAAGGTGTTCTAAATCTAAAAGTCTATCAATTCTTATTACAGCTAAGCACGTAGCTAGTTTATCCCAAATAGACATGATGCATGCATATGGAGAAAGCAGAAATTTAAAACATTTAAGAAAGCTTTAAAGTATTAAAGCATTGTATGAAAGCTGAAAGCGTATTAGACTTACAGTGATATTGCGCAAGATGTTTGAAAGCTTTTCTCAAAGTTTTTGATAATTTTGGAAATTTTATTTCTGATTCTGCCTCATAACTGAGGACTTCTTCCCTTTATATAGGGATTACATGATGAGAAAGTCTGTGCAAAATTCAAAATAGATTACAATTCTCTAAACTAAGAGATAAGGAATCTATCTCTTTTACAAGTCTTCTTTTCTTTTTAAAAGTTGTCGGCCATGATTGTCTTGCAAGTCTTACTGATGTCTGCCATGCCTATCTTGTTGGTATAGCTGGAATCCTCAATCGTCTTGAAAGTCTGGATTTCTGTCGTCTTGTGATAATTATTGCTCGCCACGTGTGTCTAGCTGTCTGGTTAATTGTTGCTTCTTGTTTTCTTCTGATGATGATTATCTGTCTTTTTGTTGGACCAGTCTGTTTGTCTTTGAAGGTGGAATGAAAATCTCTTTTCCTTTTCTGCCCTTGTCTCTGGTTGTCTTGAGGAATGTCTGATGTTTTCTTTTGATGAGAAGTCATGTTTGCAGTAACAATTTTACCTCTCTCTTTTTTTTCTTCTTCTTCCAAGCTCTAGATAAAGCTCGGTCATCATGTCATTATCATAGTCTGGGTCAGAGTTGGCTGGAGTGTATGATTCTCCATCTTCTTCATCATCTGAGAACTGTGATAATTTTTCTAGGAGTTCTCTTTTCATTTCTCGTCTGGCTGTCTTGGAGGTGGATCCTGTCTGAAATCTTGATTGTCCTCTAGTTGGAGGAGGATTGTTGATGGTTGATTCTGATAATGTCTTTAGAACTGCGAACTTCGAAGCTTGTTCTTGTGGAAATCTTTTCCACCATTTCACCTTGAATCTTCTAGTGAGTATGGGAGGCTCATATTCTGTTCAGTTAATGATTTCATATTCCAAATAGATGATCCAAGGGATATGAAACATAAGAATAAAACTCATCGTCTTGGGTAGACTTGAAGCCGTGTATTTCTGAGTGAAAGCTCCATATCCTTCTAGGACTGTCTCTGGGAAAGCTACTTCATGAGCACCAAAATGATGCCACCATCTATGAAACCATAAGGGAAGGTTTCCAGAAATGTTTCTGTCAAAGTGGAAGAACCATGAATGTCCTCCAGTTGAGTATAAAAAGGCGTAATGCCATGCCATTTGATAGTCATGATAGTCAAACCCTCTTGGGAGGAATGGCTGTGAGAATGTCTTCTGTGTATACAAGTTCATGCCCCAGTCTGTCGTAGTCAATACTCGAAGAATCCTGCACTTCGAATAAGAGTATCTGTTTGGTCTTGCCATAGTTGTCTCATGAGTGACTTCTACCGAGTCGGTGTCTACAAGGATGAATTCATAAAAGGTTCTGTTTTTCTCTGGAGATGTTGGAATGTAGTGAAAGTCTTTGGGGAACATGTTGGAGATGATGGACCGTAGGCTTGATCCACACTCTGGTTCTATATAGCCAATGTTTTTTACTAAAGGCTTAAATATTGGGCCTGTTTTGTCTTGGGCTTTTGTCTGGGTTTGTGTTTGAAATAATGGTCTTGGTATGTTTCCTAAAATGGTTGGTCTTTGGGTTATTGAGGATGGTGATCTTGGTGGTTGGACTTGTAGGGCTGGTATGAGCCTGGATGGAGTCTTTGGGCCTGAATTTCCTGGGAGAAATAGTTTGGGGTCTAGTGTCTTTGATGTCTGAGGTCTAAGATTGTCAAATCTATTTGGAGAGTTTGAGATGTCTGGGATTGTCATTGCATAGGATGCTTTTGACTTTTTCTTTGGATCTTCCTTGCTCGTCATTTTTCTTACCCTGTAGGAATTCTCTTGAAAGAAAGTCTGGTAAAGAGTTGTCTTTTCCTGAGATGTATTGTATTTCAAAATCAAAATTTGAAAGTAAAGCTTGCCATCTGGAAAAAATCTGTTTTGCAACAAGGTTTTTTACGTCTTTTTCTAAAACAAATTTTACACTTTGACAATCTATTCTTAAAAGAAATTTTTTGTTGAAAACATCATCTTGAAATTTGTTGATGCATAAAACAATGGCTAAAATTTCTTTTTTTATAGTCGAATAATTCTTTTAAGACTCTATCCATAATCCTGAATAATATCTAATTAACTGTTCTTTTCCTTCAATCTCTTGTTTTAGTATTCCTCCGTATCCTATGTCTGACGCGTCTGTTTCTACTATTAGTTTTGCTAAAGGATCTGGAATACCTAAGCATGGAAGGTTTTTAACTTTTTCTTTAATAAGTTTTACTACTGCAGTGTGTTCTTCTGTCCACTCAATAGGAGTCTTTTTTAATCTTGTGTATAAAATTGAACAGGTTGATCTAAGATCTTTTATAAAATCTGAGACGTAATTTAAACATCCAAGAAATCTTTGTAATTGGGTTTTGTCCTTTATTTCGTCTGGAAATTTACTAGCAAATTCTATTGATCTACTTATTGGACTAAACATTCCTTGATGGATGTTGAATCCTAAAAATCTTATATTAGTCTGACATAGTTTCAGTTTCGATGATGATACTACAAGTCCATTTTCTTTTAATATTTTCAAGAATTTGTTGAGATGATGGAAGTGCTTGGTTACTGACTTTGAGAAAACTAGCACATCATCAATGTATACTATGGTAAATTTAGTGTATGGGTTTAAGATGTCATTCATCATCTTTTGAAACTCTGAAGGTGCATTTTTTAAACCAAAAGGCATTACATTCCATTCGTAATGTCCTAATGGAACCGTGAATGTTGTCTTATATCTATCTTCTTCTTTGATTTGGATTTGCCAGAATCCATATTTCATGTCAAATTTAGAAAATATTGTTGCTCCATGTAGTCTTTTTATTAAGTCTCTTTTATTTGGTATAGGGTATCTGATCCATCTGAGTGCTTTATTAAGAGGTTTGTAATTTATTACAAGTCTAGGTGCTCCTCTTTCAAGCTCTGCATGGTTCTGTACATAAAAAGCTGCACACGACCATGGAGATTTGCTAGGTCTTATTAGTTTCTTGTTTAGCAAAGATTGTATTTCTTCTTTACAATATTCCATTAATTCTTTGTTCATCTGAATGGGTCTAGCTCTAGTAGGTATATCTTTCTCATTAAAGTCTTTTTCATATGGTAAATCTATTATGTATTTCTTTCTATTCCAAAATGCATTTGGAACTTCTGCACAAACTTCTTTTTCAAATCTTTCTTGAAATTCTTTTAACTCTTTTTTGATTAAAGGGTGTTTGAATTTCTTCTTCTACTCTTTTATAATTTATTTCTTTGGTAAGAAAATGTATATGTTTTCTTTTTTGTATGAGCATGATATTCTTAGTTATAGAGTAATCTCTTATAACATTTAGATCTTTTTGTCTAGGTTTTTCTATAAACTTGAAACAGATGTCTGTACCTTTTGCTTTGGTCCAGATTCCTTCATGTTCTACTCTGAATGGACAAATTTGTGTTAGGAATGGCGTTCCTAATATTACTTTTTGCCCTAAGTCTTTAGCTAGTATGAAAGACTGTCTAAAACAAAATCCTTCTTTACAGATGTATGCTTTTGATAGTTTATAATTGATATCTAATTTTTCCCAGTTTGCTGCGTATAACCGTTCTCTGGTTTTTTCATAGTATTGTGTTGGTATTAATCCTTCTTGTATACAATTCTAGTCAGCACCAGAGTCTACTAGTGCTATTATATTGATATGAAAATCATTATCTAATTTTAATTCTATATTAACATGCCATTTTTGAAATTCTACTCTAGATATTACATTTAGGTAGTGTTCTTCATCAACTACTCCTAAGGCTTCATTCTTAATTTCTTGGTTTAAATCAACTTCTTTCTCTTGATTTTCTTCTACAAATTCTTCAATGTTTTTATTTTCCATTATATCCATTCTTAGATTTAATTGGATATTTTCCGTTTGTAGAATTCTTATTTCAGCTTTAATCTTTCTAATTTCTTCTTTTAAATCTTAGATTGATACTACTGACTCTTGTTTAGAAAATCTGCTTATTACGTTTTTCATAGTATAAGGTTGTATAGATTTTGCCTTTTTGTCACTATTAATAACATCTTGAAGTTTTTCTAAATATTCTCTTTGTGTATCGGCGTCATTAACTTTACCAATTAGTTCCATTAACAGGTATGTTTCTTTAGTGATAACATTGATTTGTTTATATGAACAAGCGCATATATTATCTTCTTCTTCTTCTTCTGAGTTTATTTCTTCTTCGGAAGTATTTTCTTGTATTTCGTATATTACTTCATTATTACTGCTTATATTTTCTTCATCAGTCTCTGTTTCATTTAATAATTGTACTAGATCTTCCTTGAATTCTTCTTCACATTCTAAAGCTTGTATTTTTTCTTTCATTCTACATTCATTTTGGTAATGACCTACTTTCCCACACTTATAACAAGTGGGTTGTCTAGTATTTGTTCTTCTCTTTCCCTTATAGCTATTATTCTTTTTCTTGTGATATTGCTTTTTGTATGGTTTAAAGGGTCTTTCTTAGTTTTTATCCTTATATTTTGGTTTGTACGATTTCCTGTATTGCTTACTTTGTTTTTTATAACTTCTTGATGGGGCTCTAATAGTTTCATAGCCATACTGAGAACAGAAAGATCCTAATTTTTTTGTGCCTAACAGCTTATCACTTTTCAGTTTAGCTTTTAATTTCAGGTCTGTACAGAGAGACAATCCTACTGTATTTATATGAGCTATTAACTCTCCGTATGTTAAATCTTCGTAGGGTATTATTCCTTGATTGGCTTCTTTTATTTTAGTTCTAACCTTTTCTGCAAATAATCTAGGAAGTCCTGATATAAATTTTTCTTTCCAAAAAGGGAGACTGCAGTCGTCTTTTAAGAATACCTTGGATAAAAACATGTCTTTATACCATGAAAAATCCTGTAATTTAGGACAGGTTAAATTCATTAGTATTTCTGTGGTTTCTTCTTGAATTTGTTCTGGTTTTCCAATAAAATGTTTTAGAATAGAAAATATTAAAACATTTGTAGCGTCTTCTATTTCTTCGTTTTCTTCCATTCTAGTAGCATTCATTATGGCTAATTTTTCTGCTGGTGTAAGATAATTATCCCACCATCCTTTAAGCATTCCAAAAAATCCAGCCATTAGTATATAAGCTACTTGTTTGTCAGTGTTACTTCTAGTTCTGTGGGCTGTAGCTGCCATTAGCATGGCTGCTAACATACTCATAATTTCATGTTTACTTTGTCCGTCTAAATTCCACTCGTCTATGCTTAAACCATCATATTTATTTTGTTGTCTTGTACTTTTGTTATCTGATTGCATATCGGGGAAAGAGGGTCTTGGATAGAAATGTTTAATATTCGGCCTTTGATAATTTGTTCCTTTTATTCTATTTATTTCTAGTTCCTTGAATTGATCTGATATTGTTTCTATATTTTCTTTGGTTAGGACTGAAATTTGATTCTTTGTTTTTGTATTTATCTTATCTAATTCTTGACTAATTTTTTGTAAGAGTGCATCTTCTTTTGAGAATTTAAAGTTTTCTTTAAATCCTGGCATGGTATTGGGTTTGATCAATGGATTACTTATCTTTAAAGGTTTTTCTACTAGAGTCTTACTTCCTTGTCCTACGTATGTATGTCCTGTATAATGTACTTTAGGAGGAGTATTTTCTTCTATTGTGTTGAGTTGTTGTGCCATGGTACTTAATAAAATATTTGTATAATTATTCTGTGATTGAATATTCTTAATATCTTTTAACTTTACATCTTTGTTTTCTTCCTTTACGTCTTTTATTGGTGATGCCGAGATATCCCGGTTAAAATGATTTATCTTAATTTCTTCAAACGGTGGATATACTGCTTTTATCTCCGTGTCAGTTGTAGTTTTCCACGTTTGAACTGGCATTTTTATTACATTTATTTTGTTTGTATCTAGTAATTTTTCGTGTCTTTTAAACCATGTAAAGAAAGGTATATGTATTTTTACTTCATTTAGATACGCATAAAATTGTTCTTTTATACTGTCTTTTTGTTCTTTTGTATAGTAGTTAAAAAATTGAGTTCTTATGTTGTTATTAGAAGGGTGATCAAATTCTTTTCTTAATCTTTCTTTGTCTATTTCATAGTTTTTTGTGATCATGTTAATTTGATTTGTATATCTCATATCGCTTTCTGTAGGTGACGGTGTTCTTACTGGTTCTTGTTCATATGTTTGGAAACTATTTTGGTCTGTGTAAATTGGTCTAGGTATTGTTCGGTTAAAATCAACTCCTGTTAAAACAGAGTTTGATTGACTCCTAGTTAATCTGGACCTCGGTATTTCGAGACTACTAGCCGATCTTGCGATATTTGAGGATTCTAATGGTCTGAATTCTGTTATATTAATACTTCGTCTATGAGGTTCAAATATTAGTCTAATGTTTCCCTCATCGTCTTCTTCTGTTCTTGCAGGCTGGGTTCTTGGTACTAACGCTCGAGACTCATTTATTCTAGGCAATATCCATTCGTCTGGAAAAGTTACTTGATTCCATTGTAAGAGTTTTGGAGTTTGTATCATAGCGTGTTCAGTATTGGCTTCTATTAAAAGGGATTCATTTTTAGGAGAATGTCTCAAAGCTCTTGGATTTATAATTGTGGACATGACTTTGTAATAAATTCTGTATATCATTGCCACACTCTTAGATCCTTCAATCATGTTGTCTAAAGTGTCGATGTTTAATTCTAAAACTTTTAGTATGTTGGGATCTGTTAACGAAACCGTAAAGTTTGGATAACAGTTTAGATATACTGGTCCTTGTGTCAAGTTTGACTGAAATATAGCTAACAAGGAATCATTAAACTTTTCAAATCTTGCGTCTCTTAAACACATTAGGATGGGTGTATCCATTCCTAGTCTATATAACGGTTTGGCTACTATCTGTATTAATCCAATATGTAAAAATTTGTATTTCTTTCTGAATTTTCTAATTTGTTTATCTTCAATCAATTGAATTGTCTTTTGTAAGGGATTTACTGGAATTGTACGTTCTGTCATTTCTATAACGTAATCGTGAAACAGTTTAAAAGATCCAATTTCGTAAATGTCTTTTACCTTTTCTTTAGGTATTGACCAATTTCTAAGTTTTTGTTCTATTTCTGCAATATGAACTTCTTGTCTGTTATAATCATCTAAATCCTCTTCATTTTTATTATTATTATTATTGCTGGAACTTCCAAAAAGATTACTAATTCTTTCCATGATTTCAGAGATTAATATCTATCTTTCTTTTAGAGACAAAGGTAAAATTGTTTATATTCTTCTTTTTCCTCTTACTATAGTAGTTTTTAGGTAAATTCGTCGGGACCACCACCGGGACCACCTACCTCACTGGGCTTTACGGCTAAACCAATGGATTTAACGGCTGACCAACGCCGAACGTTACCTAAAACCTCCTGTGGTGAGAGTTGGGAATAGTCAAAACCTCCTTACCCTTACCCCCCCTCAGAAAGAGAGCTACTTGGCTACGCTACCATTTCTGAATCGGATCGTCTTTGTAAGAAAGTTAGGAAGAGTCAAAACCAAGAGGAGGAAGAGGAAGAAGATGAAGATGCCGAGAAGGAGGCCGCAGAGAAAGTTGCGGTGGAAGAAGTTGAGAAGGAGAAAGCTACGAAAGAGGCAGCTGACAAAGCTAAAAAGGAAGCGGCAACTCTCAAAGCCGAGGCCGCGAAAAAGGCCAAGGGAAAAAAAGCCGCAGTAAAGAAGACTACCGAAAAAGGGAAATCCAAAACTCCGGCCAGAGCGGATCCACCTCCAGATCCCGAAACGCCGGTGGACAGGAAGAGGAAGGTAGCATCTTCCTCAAAAGCGCCAGCCAAGCAGGTCCCGACAAAGAAAATGCGTCGTGACCCCGACGACGATTCAGACAGTGAGGGCTCGACTCAAGCGCCTGCCTCCACCCCGCGAGGGTCTTCAATCTAAGTTGTTTTTAACCTCTCTAATCCCCATGAATGGCTATCTTTTGACGATAAACCTTCGTTAGATAAACTGCATGCTATGAACTCCAGAGGCGCTAGCCCGTGAGCGAGCCTAGATCTGGAATTTTTGAGAAAAATAGGGCAGGAAGCTAGAATCCGAGAGCTCGTTGGTAACATAGGTTGGGAGTCCTTTTTTTTTTGGAACATCCAACCTATGTCGAGCCCTCACTAGAGTTGTTTACTACTTTTTGGGTTAGATCGGACCATTTCAAGCCTAAGGGCAAGCATGGACCGAACCCTTCGACCCCTGGACTAATTAGCTTTCACTTAGCAAACAAATGGAATAAGCAGTCCCTCAATGAGTTCAATTGTGCACTTAATTTTTTCAGTCCAGATGGTTTAAAATCTAGTGCTTATAAAAATGCTTTGACTGTGATTCCCCCTATTTTTGATGCTGATATGGCTTTTCATGAATTGTCTGAGAATCCTACTACTGTTTTCAACCCCAAATCCTCTAAAGTGCATGAAATTATGAACCCTGCTCTTAGAATTTTGCATCGCTTTCTTGCTCTAGATTTGGTTCTTCAGGGCAATTACTTTTGCTGCTAGATTTGGTTCTTCAGGGCAATTAACCCTGCAAGAACTATTTCTTCTTTGGTGTATGAAAAATAAGCATAGGGTGAATTTAGGATTTTAGGTTGCTTGTGCTATTATTCATGTTCAGAATGGCTCTCAAGGCCCCATTTTAGGATCTCTGATTGCTTTGCTTGTTGTGAATTCACGCAATATTGATTTAACCTCTGCTGGCCTTAGTGACCTGATTGCCTTTAAGGATTTAGACCCCTGTACACTGGATACGATAGGGCATTTGTGCATCTCACATGGTGTTTTGAGGTTTTCTATAGGTACAACGCCCTCGGGAGAAAAGGTCTTCGGCACGAAGAATGGAGGAGATTTCTCTTACCCCAACCTTTCATGGCCTCACGCCCCTGTTGCCCCTCGTGCCCCAGAAGAAAAATCCGATCGCGCCCCCGAGAGCAATCAAGCAAGCAAGTCATCCGATCTAGCACCCCAAACGCTTCTCCGAATCGAGCGCCTCCTGCAAGCAGTCCTAGCAGAGCTTCGGGGCCTGGCGACTGAAGTGGCCAGGAGTAAGTTGCCGCCCTCCTGATTCCCCCCGACCCCGAAAAATTTCTCTTTCTTGCCCTCGAGGAGGGCCAAAAACATTTTTACTTGCTTTTTATTTTATTCTGTCATGTACTTATTTTGATTTTCGTTGAACTTCTTATGTGTGCCCTTCTCACATTGAGGACAATGCGTAACCTAAGTGTGGGGAGGGATATATCTGTGTGTTTGTTGCATGTTTAATTTTCAGTTTGTTGCTTGCTTGCATGTTTTTGCAAAATTTTGCTTTTATCGGATTTTTAATTTTTAGGACTTTACTAATTTTTTCCAAAAATCTGCCACTGCCTAGTTTTTCAAAACCTCTATGTATGGACACACACTCTTGATCACATATGCACAAGTATGAACCACCAGCACCTTGTCTAGACCTAGTTGTTCCCATTTTTGCCTATTGAACCTTATATCCATATCTGGGCCTCGACATCAGTAGTCATAAAAGCACCCTGTGAGCACTTGAGCTTCCATGCCTATTTCTTTCTTGTGTGATTAGGATGTTTTAGCTAGGCACTAGTTGATCTTGCATGATATCCCTGCCTATAGTCACTGTTAGATATGGGAAAGCTTCGATTTGACAGAAAACTTCGCATCAATGTCTTTTTCTTTCTTTTCTCCCCCTCTCTCTCTCTTCTCTTTTCATGCCCCCGACATTCCCCTTCTTTTCATATTCTTTCCTGACTATTTGTATTTTCTTGATCTTTCTCCTGGGCAGGTGAGGTAGCGATTATTGAGGGTAACGTCGAGGGCTAGACATCTACAGAACGCGTAGACAAGCCCAAGTGTGGGGAACCAGACGAAAGCAAAAAGACTTCAGAGTTGAAAACAAAAAGTAGAGATCTAGGGCAAGAAAAAGCAAAAGCTCGAAAGAGTTTCTAGCCCTAGATCATTCAAAGAATTCAAGCCCCAGAAACGTTCAAGTGTGGGGAAGCGAAAAAGAAGTCACCATCGATGTTGGAAGCAGATCAAGGGCAAGCGCAGAACAAAAAAATCAAAAGTTTCATGCCACAGAAGAATCAAAGGTTTTTGTAATTAGTTCGTGCCCCCCTCCCTCTTCAAAAATATATATTTAAAAAAAACATTTAAATTTGAAAATAAAAGGAGGGGGGCATTAAGCGAACAAAAAGAGTATCTGTATCCGAAGCCTCAACAAGAAGATTTTCCTGCCCCCGAAAGAAGACCTCTGTCTGGCCCCCGAATCATCATTGTGCCCTCGATGAAAGCTGCCTCGCCACTTCGCCTTTTTCTAAGCTAGGGAATCCAACCAGGTTCTACCTGGTCCTTTCTTTTCTTTCCTTCTTTTCTCCCCTCATTCCTCTTCTATTCATCTCCTGTTTCTCTCTTCCACATTTCTAGCTCATTCCATCCCTTTTCTTTCTTTTTGCTGATGCGTTGCTTTTCCGATTGTTGATTGCCCATGCTTGTGTTGTACAGTACTCGGATTGATATGCAAGTTTGAGCTTGAAGATCGAGGTCTAGAAGAGCAGAAGTGGTCGAGCCCGCGACGCTAACCAGACCAGTGAGCAGTCTCACGCCCTCGACTTTCCTGCGTCAGATCAGAGATCAAGAGCCAAAGGAAAGAATTCCATAAGATCCTAGAAGATTCCAGAATATTCTCTGGCAATGACGCGGTCCCCTTGTGTGTTGGCGTCCTCCCAAGCGTTGACACCCTCTCTCCCTTAGCTATATTTTTATCTCCTAGCTAGTTTTAGCCTATATAAGCTTAGCTTTAGGGTTTTTGTAAGAGAGGTTGACTCAAGACACTAAAAATATCTCTTTCTTTTACCCTAATTTCTAGGGATTTTATTCTCTTGAATATTGGAGCAGCCGCCAGTTTTGTAAAGGAGGAAGCTTTCCTTCTTTGATTTATTAAATCATTTACCGGTTTCCTCTAATCCTTTTCTCTACTCCTTCTTGCATGATATTCATTACCTACTGTTTACATCTTGTTATGAGTAGCTAAATACCACCTTCTTAGTGAAGGGTGTTTCAAGGGTTGCAAGGGTTAGTTAGGAGGCCTAAAGTATGCTTAATATATTCTCTTGTCATGTTTAATCATTTATCATTTTAATCCTTGCTCATTTAGAACTGTTGAGGGCCTGATCAACTGTCAATATTTCTGCATGTGTATTGTCATTCTCTTGGTTATAACTGACGTGAATCCTTAAGAAAAAGTAGACACCTAGTGTAGACATCGCAAGAGGTCTTTCGTCTAGGGGTATTTGATTGTTTAGGTTATGTGATGCGAGCTTGACAACCTGAGATGTCACGCCCTAGATCTGTCTTGCCTCCACTTCATGGGCATTTTGAGTAGTGCCTCCCCGCATTCGTGCCTGGGAGGACGGCGAAATGTCAAGGTCGCCCCATATGTGGAAACGGGGGGTGGCTTCTACCTACGAAGGTAAGTAGGGAGCCTACGTGGAAGCATGGCTCCTATAGCAGGTCTGTGCCTGAGTTTGGACTATTTTCGTGCCTATGATTAACTGACCTAGAAAGCAACCCAAGAACACCTTTCGCTAAGATCTCTTCCCAACTGATTTATATCTCTTTTATTACTTTTCGTGCCCTCGAGTAACTTTTGTTATTTTGCCCTTGATTGCTTTTTACTTTCGAGACCCCGAATGATTGTTACTTTTATGATTGCGGTTTACATATTTTTACTTATCTGTTTTGTTAGCTCCCATATCTACATCGATTAATTCATTAATCGAAAGAAACTCCCCCCCCCCCCCCCCCCCCCCGTGTTTCTTGACCGTACTCTGTTGCATTTGTGCCTTCTCATACATCTTTATTAGCGGTTTATTCCTTCAATCTCTGTGGTTCGACCCTGTGTTGCCCTGTACACATTTATTTGTGAATTTAGGCACCAGGAAAATATTTAATACATTTGAGTGACGATCAATCAACCTTTGGGGAAATGGGGGCTCGAGAATCTTGTGAATATATTCCTAGGTGAATTCGGGCGGATTGGGGTCATTCCTTTGTGAACCTCTAGGGTGTCCTCCATGACCTTGACGAGTGATATGAGCTTAAAGGCTCCAGCTCGTCCTTATGCCTTGCCCGGACCAGCCTTGGATCTCACGGCGAAAACTAGCACATTAGGGACTATTTTGGTGATCAAGTCAGCCGCCCATCCTAGGTTTAAATGAAGGGTTATTTTAGGATTTTCTCATGTAATAATTCTCAAGCTATAAATAGAAGGAGATAGCCTCTTTTATAGCTTGCCTTTGATTTTGATGATATTCTCTTTGGCCAAATCAGTAGAGTAACCTAGGTAATTTAGGGTTCTTAAAACCAGCACTTCATCTTCTTTACTTTGTAACAAGGTTGCTCAAGCAAGTTCTTGAGAGGGTTTGTTGGGTATTGAAGTTATATACTTATTGTTCATCTAAACACTCTCCTTTTCATCCATTAATCCGCTGCACAATCCGCACTCCTTCTAGCGACGTTATCTTCTCTATTATTCCATCTATTGCCGCTGCCCTTAAACTCCATACAAATCCGGATCCATCCATCCACCCAAACACCAATTATCCATGTGTTTACCACCTCCCAAAGGAGACTAGATCCTTGCTGCCTTCATCTCACGGTTTCATCTCCGAATCGAAGTCGAGCTCTTATCAAGTGGTAGCGGAGCTCCAATCGTCTTCTAGGTTGGTAAAACTCATTTAAACTCCTTTTCTATGGTTAGAATCATCTCCTCTATCGTAGAACATCTTTCTTTTGTGCTGAAATTTTTTTCTGTTTTTCTTCTTTTTCACACCCGTTCCACTAAATTGCTAAAACATCATTTCCTTGAGTTTCTTCGGTTCAAACACCTTGATTCTTGTTTTCTATGGTTTAAACATTGTTTTCTACCATAGGAATCAATCTTACTTCATTTGAAAAAAATTTGGTGTTCTTCAGAAATTCTTGTGTTTTAGTGTGCTGAATTTTGGAAGAACACAATTGCTGAAATATTTTGTGTTTGTGTGCATCTAAATGGACAAAAATTCATCTTCTTAAATGTGTATTTGCTGCTGAAGTTGTTGGAGCCTCCTATGGTGGCCTTGAGAGCCATGTGGACTTGATTGTATTCTTGCTAAGTGCCGAAATTGCTTGTCCAACTCTTGATTGTGAGCCTAGTATTTTCCTCAATTGTGAGCCAAGCATTTCAGCTTGCTCACTACTCTAGGCCGGCCCTAATTTAGCATCCTTACACTTTGGATGCTTGTCATACACGTCCACCTCACATGCCACATCACTTGCTTGGTCATCCACAAAATTAGTGACACATCATCTTCACTTGCCACATCACACTTTTTGGCTTTTAGTGAAAAAAATTCAAGAGCAAAAACTACTTGTCTTTCACTTCTTCTTGTAAAAATACTTGTCATACAAGTGAGTCTTCTTCACCCTTTGCAAAAAGAGAACTTAAAAGAAGGGAACTAAAAGATTTGATCAAAAAGAAAAGAAAAAGTGATCAAGTTCCTCACTTCTCAAAAATAAAATAAAAAAAATAAAAAAATAAGAAGAGCAAAGGAGTCACAAGCAAGAAACTACTTGTGTGTATGCAATTGAAGTGAATTACATTGTTTTTGAAGTGTCCTTGTGGAAGAACACAAGTTTCGGTTTTCAATTTGTGCCTTCCAATTCGGATTTTCTTTTTCGGATTTCCATTCCCAATTTTTTATTACTTTCGCATTTTTCCCTTTTGAGAGGGTAGTTGCCCTCCAAAAATTCTGAAATTTTGAAAGCTTAAACTTGAATCTGAGTGGAACAACTCTTATGTTTGAGACTTCTCCTAATTCGGGGGTTTTCACTCACTTCTATCCAACTCAAAATCAATGCGCAGTTTTCACTCGAAATTTCAGTTTTGAGTCTTCCTTTTCAATTTTGTTTTCTCTTCTCATTTGAGCTAGCTTTTCTTGAGTCTTTGGTCTATCCTTCTTGTTTCCATCATTATTTCTACTCTAAATCAATTAGGTGTGCATTTCAATCCAATCCGTGCATACCTTTTGATTTTCTCTACCTTTCTTTCTAAGCTTGTTTTCTTTGCATTCCTTGTGTTGTTATGTGTCTTAGAGTTTGTGCTAAGCTACATTACTTGGTGTTGCTTGGAGATTAGAGTGGGTGACGAGGTGAGATTGTTAGAGTGTTGTGTGAAACACGAGTGAAACACGTGAGGGAGAGACTAACCCCTTTTAGCTATCAATTGTGTTTATTTTTCCTTTTATAGGAATTTTTCTATGTCTTCCTACGTACCGCCACATTTGAGGATTGCTCCTACTAGCCATGCATCTTGGTATCATATTGAGCAGCCCCTCCACCATGTCCGTTGGCCCCGCCTCTTCCTAGTTACGATTCCATTCCTTCCCGGTTGGAGTATGATCATATGGAGTCCTCTCGGCAATCCTATGCGTATGACTCTTATGCGACTAGTGGAGAGATTTCGTATGGGCAGGAGGACTACTTCACCGAGGCTGCCCCATCCCCACACCATGGCACCTCACCTTTCGCCTTAAGGATGGCTCCAATTCTAGCGTGTCTGGAAAGAAGCACCTAAGCCATGACAAACACCATGGCCGCAATGACACTTATATGTGATAACCTATGGGTTTCCGGGCACCTTGGGCAATGTGAAGAGGTTAGCGTTTGTACTCTTGGTTCACCATCAGTCAAGAAAAGTTTAGTGCCTCTTGGGAGGGAAATGAATGTATTGCAATCCATGGATGGTTTTGAGACATCGTTGGTTGAGGAGATTGAGGATCTTCCTAGTGTTGTTTCAGCCGAATCACCATCACTTATTGAGGATGATTTGCCTCCGTTTGAGGAGAAGCTACTGGTTTCGGATGTTAATGTGGAGTTTGGGAGCGAAAGGGATACAAGTAGGGTTGGTGAGTCCACTTCGGAGTGCCATGAGATAGCCACTCACTGTCTTGCGTTGCAGCACCATTTTTGGGCCCTTGGGAGTGACTTTTCCATCCTTCCGAAGGTACCTATACATAGCTTTGAGGACCCATTTCTACTTGGTCTTGGGCATGTGAGTCGCGCACCTTTCCTTCTATTTTCGGCACCTCCATGTGGTTACATGGTCTCGCACTTTACACGGATTCCGTCCGCTACTCTTTTGGTTCACCATAGCGCCCTCGCCTTATCAGCCACTACTAAGAGCCCGCACTTGGCCCTAGTTCACTCCTTGCCTCGTCATGGTCAATCCTTGATTGTTCTTGGCTGTTTTTCGTCCACGCCTACCTATCATCCCCAATCAAGGCCTCCACCTTGGCCTATATTCCCTGAAAGGTGTAGTTGAAGGGTTCCATGTGTATCCACAAGCTGTGAGCATGCCTTGACCCGTTTGGCCTTGCAAGGGATAGACCCTATAGATTCGAGGTCGAATCTCCTCAAAGGGGGAGGGGATGATACGAGCTTGAAGACTCTCACTCCACTTTCAGAACCCCACACCCTCCAAAGCTTAGATTCGAGGACGAATCTCTTCAAATGGGGATGGGATGATATGAGCTTAAAGGTTCCAGCTCGTCCTTATGCCTTGCCCGGACCAGCCTTGGATCTCACGGTGAAAACTAGCACATTAGGGACTGTTTTGGTGATCAAGTCAGCCGGCCTTCCTAGGTTTAAATGAAGGGTTATTTTAGGATTTTCTCATGTAATAATTCTCAAGCTATAAATAGAAGGAGATAGCCTCTTTTATAGCTTGCCTTTGATTTTGATGATATTCTCTTTGGCCAAATCAGTAGAGTAACCTAGGTAATTTAGGGTTCTTAAAACCAGCACTTCATCTTCTTTACTTTGTAACAAGGTTGCTCAAGCAAGTTCTTGAGAGGGTTTGTTGGGTATTGAAGTTATATACTTATTGTTCATCTAAACACTCTCCTTTTCATCCATTAATCCGCTGCACAATCCGCACTCCTTCTAGCGACGTTATCTTCTCCATTATTCCATCTATTGCCACTGCCTTTAAACTCCATACAAATCCGGATCCATCCATCCACCCAAACACCAATTATCCATGTGTTTACCACCTCCCAAAGGAGACTAGATCCTTGCTGCCTTCATCTCACGGTTTTATCTCCGAATCGAAGTCGAGCGCTTATCAACGAGACTGGGCACTTTCGGGCTCTTTGCTCTGGGTTTCGGCTTAAGTTCAGACTCGGGGGAGTTTTCAATATCGGGGGCCAGATGTGCCGTAGGTGTCAAGGTCGTTCCACTTAGCAGAGTCACTACACAGACATTGTGCTTCGGATTGGTTTCGGTTTGGGGTGGAAATCTCCCTTGATTCTTCAGTTCCTTCATCTCTGCCATTACGGTACTTAATTGCTTTCGAAGTTCGTCTATCTCCTTTTATTGTTCGGGGTTCCGAGGTGGTTCTGTATTCGGGGGCACGACGGAAGTCTGACCCTGAGGGGTTTGGCATTGATACTGATTATACGTGGGTCGAGGTCTAAAGTTTTGCATGTTAAGGGGAGGGGATGATTTCCGTAAGGATGCTGTTGTTGGTTAGGTCCCGATGGCTGAGGGTTTGGAACCCATCCTAGATTCGGTTGTTTCCAGCCCTAGTTGTAGTTTTGACCGTAAGGGGCTTGATTGTACTGGCCAGCAGCGTTCACTTGAATTTCGTCTAGAATATGGGGGCATGCATCCGTAGGATGGTCCACAAAATTGCAGATTTGATAGACCTTGACTGGTGTGGACTATCCTACCATAAAATTCTGAAATAGCCCTGTAAGAGCGGTCAGCTGATTCTGCAGTGCTGCAACTTGGACATCTTGGGCGCTGTTGTTACCAACTTCAGATGTAGCATTCTTGGCCATGAGCTCGATGGTGGCCTTGGCAGCAGTTGGCGTGAGAGTCGTGAGAGAACCATTTACGGCAGGGTTGAGAAGGGCCCTGTCGTGAGCCTTGAGGCTTTCACAGAAATACTGAATAAGGGCATGCTCGCTAAGGTTGTGCGAGGGGCACATAGACTGCATTTTCAGAAATCTTTCATAATACTGGGCTAGATCCTCTTCTTTCCTCTAGACTATGGATACAAGCTGCTTGCGCGTGGTGTTAGTTATAGATGTTGGGTAATACTTCTTAGTGAAAATCTTGGACATTTCCGCCCAAGAGTGGATGATTCTTGGCGGAAGGTCATAATACCAGTCGAGGGCATCATCTTTGAGAGACCACATAAAAGTGCGTAGCTTTGCTTGCTCGATGCTGACATTTGAAGGTTTCATGGCCTCGCAAATTGAGTGGAGCTGTTGAAGGTGACGAAGAGCGCTTTCTTTAGGAACACCTCGAAAGGTAGCTTGCCTCGCTTGAGAAGACAATTTATTTGTCTTCTCCTGGCGGTATGTCACTAGGTGCCTCTAGTGTCTGGCGGTTGATCGTCACTCAAATATACTTATATTTTCTTGATGCCTAAATGCACAAATAAATGTGTAAAGGGCAAGACAGGGTCGAACCACAGAGATTGAAGGAATAATATTTCAGCTTAATTGTGTGACAAAGAGTAAATGTAACCAAATACAAACGTAACACTGGGGGGTTTATGTTGATTGACGAATCAATCAATGCAGAAGTGGGAGCTAACAAGACGAATAATTAAAAGCGCAAGTTATAACACAAAAGTAACAAATATTCTAGGGCACAAAAGCAAATAACAATCAAGGGCAAGATAACTAAAAATAGATCAAGGGCAAGAAAACGAGAAAGGCAGTAAAAGAGATATTAATCTGATGGGAAGAGGTCTTACCAAAAGATGTTCTCGAGTTTCATTTCAGGTCAGTTAATTATTGGCACAAAAATAGTCCAAAATCATGCATAGACCTGCTATAGGGGCCTAGTTTCCACTCAACACCCCCTACTTACCTTCGTAGGTAAAAGCTACACCCGTTTCCCCATATGAGGTAGCCTTGACGTTTCGCCGTCCTCCCAGGCACGAATGCAGGGAGGCACTACTCAAAACGCCCATGAAGTGGAGGCAAGACAGATCTAGGGTGTGACATCTCAGTGTGTTAAGCTCGCATCACATACCCTAAACAGTCGTTTACCCCTAGACGAAAGACCTTTCGCTATGTCCCCATTAGGTGTCTACTTTAACTCAAGAATTCACGACAGTTATAACCAAGAGAATGACAGCACCCACACAGAAATATTAACAGTTGATCAAGCCCTCAATATTTCTAAATGAGCATGGAAATAAAATGATAAACGACTGAATATGACAAGAGAATATCTTAAGAATGCATTAGGCCTCTGAACCGAACCTTACAACCCTTGAAACACCCTTTACTAAGAAGATGGTATTTTGCTACTCATAATCAAATATAAATAGTAAGTAGAGGGAGAGAATATCATAGACTAGATTAAGAGAACTAAAAGAGAAGTGTATTAGAATAAACCGATTGAGGAAATCAAGGCTTTCCCTTTAACAAGCTGGCGGCGGTGCTAAAAAAGAGGAAGAGATACTCCCTAAAATTTAGGTAAAAGTGAGAGTATGTCCTAGGATCAGCCACACTTACAAAAACCCTAAAGTTTAGCTTATATAGCCTAAAAACTAGTTAAGGAACAAAATACAGCTAAAGGAGAGAGAGTGTCAGCTCATGAGAGGGTGACAGCACATAGGAAGGACGCGCCCAGGACAGGGGATATACTGGGATCTTTGGCAGCGCCTGACATCTTCTAGAAACACTTGGAATCCCTTGCAAATCTTCGAAGATTCCTTTCTTTAGCTTTCAATCTTGATCTGATGTGGATGCGTCGCTGGCACGAGACTGCTCACTGGTCTGGTTAGCGTCGAGGGCGCGATGACGCTCCGATCTTTTGGGCCTTGAAGCTTCAAAGCTCCAGAAATCCTTCCGAAATTGCTCGCTTTCGCTCTTTTCTTCCTTTAGCTACTGATCTGCAAAAAGATGAGAAAAAGGGGAAAATCAGAAGTATCATTCCCTCGAAAGGGCCGAAATAAGGGAGAAAAACCTACAATAAAAACACAAGATCAGCGGTATGTCGCCAAGTGCACTCTTCATGGTTGGTCCGGCCACTTCGAGGGGAAAGCTCGGCCACGCGGGTGGCCTCGGGTTGGCACAAATCATGCCTACTTTTGGTGACTCTAGGCATGTCTCTTGGCCTCCAAATTTGTGCTCATTCATCGCTGAAATGAAACCATGTGTGATCACATCAGAGCTATGCACAGGAAATGAGAGTGTAGTGAGGTTGCGGGTATTTTGCGGCCCAAACCACACTTAATCAAAGCGGGTATTACCCATTTAAGTGAGTATAGTTATGGGCGGGTATGCGGGTATGGGTACCCATTGCCATCCCTATACACAACAAGTTAATAAAGGTCCTCTATAATACTAAAAATTCAGCATCCTAAATTGCGCATCAAATATGACATTAGTCTAGCACAAGATCTTTCAATTGTGTTTCAATCAATGACTGACTTAGCAGATAATCAATAAGGCGTACACAACAAGTAAATAAAGAGCCCTAATACGAAACAGTCAATAAGATATCCTCATCAGATCATATTTACAAAGTCCAGTGGGGATAGATTCAAACCATTAGAAGCAACCAGAGCACGAATTGAAAGCCCAAGGTTTCATTAAGGAAGAACTCACCTCATCGGACTCTTCCTCGACCTTCTCCTCTTTCTTTGACCCTGCAGCAGCTGAAGCAGTAGCACCACCGCCGCCAGTAGGTGCAGCAACTGCAACACCACCGCCGCCGCCTCCGCCTCCGCCTGAAGGAACCGATGACATCTTCTCCCGACCAACAGCAATAAGCTCTGTTATATCCTTACCCTTTACTCCAGAAAGAAGCAAATCAGTCTTAGCATCCTCAACTTCCGCTCCAACTATAACACAACAACAAAACCATTAAGATTCTACAACATCAATCATCAAACAACATCAAAATTAATTAATTAATCAGATAATTAAAAGCCTAACACACATTAACATATATAACATAACGTAAGAGTTCTATAGATGCAAAAATCATAAAATAAAATAAAATTAAAGTGGATGGAAAGGAAGATCGTCGTACTAGCGTCGAGGATTTGCTTAAGAGTAATGCTATATAGATTGAATTCCCAGCTTGAATGACGTGGCAGTGCCACGTCATTCGCAAATTACAAAAATGCCATCTGCCCTAGCTTCTCCTCCTCCCTCCTTGCCTCCAAACCCGACAGCCATTGCCATTCCTCCTCCCTCCTCGTGCCCCAAACCCGACATCCATTGCCATAGCTTCTCCTCCTCCCTCCTCGTTCTCCCAACCCGACAGCCTTCTCCGCAAGCGACCGACAACACCACAAGCGACAACCACCGCCACCGAATCCGCTCTCTTCTCCTGGAATCTCACGCCTCATCTTGATCGGTAACAACCCTTCACTCAAGCGGACTCATTTTGTTGGTCTTTTTTCATATTGGAATATAGGGACAAGACAACTCTGTTAATTTCTTGCATTATTTCTTGAATTGTTCTACAATTAGAGATTCTTGTGGTGTTTAATGCTTGAATGTGACTTTTTCTTCTGAATAATGAATGATGTAAAAAATTTAATGGTATTTTATCGTGAAGTATTACTTGAAGTTGGTTTAAGTATTTAATGGTATTTGTGATCTTTGGGACATAATTGGATGCAAAAAATGAGCAAGCTAACAGTGCTCACCACACTTTTTTGTTGTTGTTGAATTAACGATAATGAATACTGAGACAGTATGCTGAATAATGAATGATGTGTAAAAATTAAGCATTGGAACCTTTAAGCATGCTACTAGATATACTAATGCATAGGTGAAATTGGATATTTCTTCATCATTCTATAGGTAGATGAACTTGAATATTTGTTCTATTTTTTGTTATTGTTGTTATTGTTGTTGTTAAAACGAGAAAGAAGTTGATTACAGAAGTGTTAAGCTGGGTTATGTTATATTTTTCTTTTTGAAAACCACCAAAAGGAAGGCATGAAAAATCTACTTTATTTAGTTATGATTATTGAGGAAAACATAATTTTTGAGATATCTAGTTTATATAAAATGGAACTTAGTTAAGTAAGCTCAAAAATAGTTCATTTACCAAAGTGCACAAATTCAAAGTAAAATTTGAAAGAAAAAAAGTGCATCAGAAATTGAAGAGACAAAAATGGGTGTCTGGCAATGGTGATGTTAGAAATAACTTGGCAAGGCATGTTTTCGCGGAAGGCACTATTTGTGAAAAAAATGACTTTTGTAGATTTTTTGGTTATGATTTTGGGCTTACCGTTTTGTGGGATTTGATTTCAATTTGGACAGCTGATTGGTATTCACACTAGTTTGCCTCTGCCTTCAGGATGGGAATTTTTTTTGCAATTGTTGGTTTATTTCATCGTGGAAATTGTTCTGGAATTGCTATTTTTTGGTAATTCATATGGCTATGTGTAATAATAGTCATTTATGTGTATGATGCTAAAATTTAGTCTATATTCTAGCTTGGTTTTGTCAACATGAGATGTAATTACCATGGCAAGTTGTGTCTGGTACATGTACTGGTCATGAATTCTCATTTACTTTTTATAGTTTATAGCCGCAACCTTGGGAAAAATTCTAAAGTGAGATATCAGAAAGCTCTGTATCTTCATCGCGCACATGGAGGAGGAATTCTCAATTCAGAGATATGAACTATGAAAGACCAACGAGGTTTTGTGACTGCGGCTTCAAGGCTCCGATGTGGGTTTGTTGGAAGGAGGTAAATGTAGGGAGACGATTTTACTCTTGTCGATTTCACATATGTAAGTTTTTTAATTGGCATGACAGTGAGCGATTGTCAAATAGGGCTAGGGAGGTTGTCCATATGCTCTTAGATAGTGAAGAGAATCTTAAAGGAGAAGTTAGATGTTTGAATGAAAAAGTAGATCGTTTGCAGAATGCACACATGGAAACGGTAGCTGAGGTTTCCTGTTTGCAATATGATATAGATAGGGAAAGATTGGAGAAGTTTGGTGCTTTTGTGAAGGGAGTAAAAGTTCGACAAATCAAGGTTCTTTCAACATTCACTTTCGAAAATAATTCAGAAAAAACATGACAAAATATATAGTTATTGTTTGATAGGAGTACATAAAACCAGTACAGTCTTCAAAACACATCACAAGCTACAATATTAACATACACAGTTAACTAAAAACAAGTTCGTGCTCTCTTGTTGCTGCAAGCGGGGCATTTGTAATGCTTCATATGCTTTGTTCTAGCTAGAGTGGTCTTGACACACTTCCCATGGAACCGCTTCTCACATATATCACAACAAATCCAAAATTCATCAGATGCATAATTTTACCCACAAGTACCACATAACGTCTCTCCATGCTCATCATTGTCTTCTTCTTCCAAGCGACCCTTATCATCATTATCATCCTTCAGCTTCAAATTCCACTAAAATGAAATTTAGTTCTCATTCTATAACATGTAGGACACAAAATACTAACAAAACAAACATTCATACCAGGCTCTCTTGAGTTCCAAATTGATTCACAATTGATGGTTCAGATACACCAAATTGACTCTCTTGAGTTCCAAATTGATTTTGTGACTCAGATTGATCTTTCTTGCTTTTGCTTGATTGAGCACTCTATTAGAAAAATATTATTGTTCAATTAAACATCATATACAAATATCACAATCATTATTGAAGAAGTTATACTTTTTTTTTGTTCATGTTTTGCTCTACTGTTGACACTTTTTTTTTTTTGGATGGAGGACGACATTTTGTTCGCACCTTCAAGGGACTCAAAAAAAATTGACAGTCTTCTGTCATGATCGTTGAGGAGGCTCCTACGGACTACTTGTTCCAATTAGGGGAATTACTGAGTGAGAGTTTTGAAGTTGCCTCATCCAAGCATCTCATTAAAAACTCATAATTCTCTACAGACTCAACTCCAATCTCTATATCCTTAGACCATTGTAATTTCAAATTATTGTACCTCACTCTACATTCATCATCCTTGTCGTCATCATAAATATTCTTCACAAATGAATGTCTGTGTCTAACATCCTTCCTCCAGCGATGCAATATATATTGTGGTGAAACATAATATATATTTTCCTGAATAAACACCTTCACAATATGTCTGCAAATTATTCCTTTAAACTCAAACAGACGACATGAATAGTTAAATTTAAGATTCGCCTCATCATAACAAACAACATAAGTAACTTGTCTTCTTAATGCACCCTCTTTGCTTCTCAAAATGTCAGTTATTTGAAATGTAAAAAATGATTCGTACCTATCAAGGAAGGTACGAATACTAGAATCAACTCAAATACTACTTGAAAACTAGCATCAACTCAAATACTACTTGGAAACTAGCATCGAATACTAAATAGTAATCAATAGAATGTCGAAAATGATTCGTACCTGTCAAGGAAGGTAAGATTGTAGTACACCAAACCCCGAAACTCATCCTGAAATAACCGAAACACTTCATTCGTGTAGGCATCTTGAAGTTGTTTCTCAAAGTTAAAATCAATTATCACAGGAATAAGAGAATTGAATGAAGTAAAATCTGCTTTATTTTTTTTCTCGATCTTACTCTTTAATGCATTATCATACTGCTCTACAAACTTCTTTAAAGACGTCTTGGGACCAACATACTCTTCAAAGAATGCATTTATACTTTCACTTCTTTGGGTTGTAGACATTCCAGACCAAAAAGTTCCTTTTACAAACACTGGAACCCAACGATGATGATCTTCATATAAACCACTTAACTATGAATTTGTGCTGAGATCAAAATCACTAATCATGTTACAACAAATCTCCTCAAATTCTTAAACCTCAATGGACTTATAGATAACTTTTTTCAGAACTTTTTTAATTTGCTTGTAATCATGTCGTGATCCAAGCTTTTCAGGCAACTTCTTCATAATGTTCCACAGGCAAAGACGATGGTGAGAATTAGGAAAAACATAATTTACAGTTTTTTTAATGGACCTGCATTGGTTAGTAATTATTGCATTTGGAGTCATTGACATGCACATCAACCAAGCTTTAAACAACCAAATGTATGTATCTGCCTCTTCATTTGACAGTAAACCACAACCAAATAGTACAGTCTGCCTATGGTGATTAACACCAACAAATGGAGCAAAATGTATGTCATATCTATTAGTTAAGTACGTTGTATCAAACGATATAACATCACCAAAAGATTCATATGCTGCTATAGATCGTGCATCTGCCCAAAATACATTTTTTAATCGACCATCATCATTTATATCATGCATATAAAAGAAATTAGGATTCCTCTTTTGCATGTATGCAAAATACATGCTAAGTGATGCTGCATCTATCTTACTTTAAGAATATTATTTCTACAATCTTTCTCAGTAAAGGTCAAGTTCTCATACCCCCTAATTCCACAGCCAAAGAATGAAAATTATTACTCACACATATGCCTGCTTGGTCATTTATTTCAAGCCTCCTCTTCACATACGCATGAATGTTTTTATTACATTGAAAAAATGTGATTTTGTGGGACTCAACGCATGATTATGCTCAAGATTAACAGATGAAATAGTGAACTCTCCTTCAACATTAACAATACAATTGATTTTAGCCTTACAATTAGTTTTTCTTGATGGCCTTGGATTAAAAGTATTTTTTGCTACGGATTTGCATGTACCTTCTCTACTACACGTAACAATATAATACTTTAGCTTCCCATCATCATCTTTCTTCCCACTTTTTCTCTTAATACCGAATCCCACTTCACGAGCATACTCAAGATAAAAATTGTAAACTTCTTCTTCTGATTTGAAGATCATACCTTACTTCGGAATCAATTTATCATCAGGTTCCGACAATGGAGGACTGATACCCATAAAATCACTTTGAGGCTCATCACTTCGTGGCTCATCACTTCGTGGCTCATCACTTTGAGGCAAAGACTCCATTGGTTGTAACAAAAGGTTACAAGATTGCTGTAGTTTCTGAACCATAACGTGCAACAAAAACTGGTTATTTATTAAGAGGATAACACAAATCACATAACCAAGTTAATTACAACCACAGGTGATTCAGCTCAGATTAATTTGCCAACAACAAACTCAAACACCTTTGCTTATCAATATATCACATTAAGAAAAATAAACTAAACTAGACATCAAAGACAACAATACTTTTGGTCCTGTATTTTTTAAAAGATTGAAAAAATTAATGGCAAAGCAACACCAATTCCACAATGAACTAGACATTCTTCAATCAAATAGAATCAAGGGAAATTTAAAGCTATCAGTTGGAAATAGCTCATCATTATTAGGCTTGCAAGATAGCTATGCAACGATTATAAAAAAACTATAGACGAGGTGAATTAAACAAAGGTGATATGGACATCAAATTAGAAGGAATCGTTCAACCTGGATGAACACAAATTTATTGTGAGCACTAAGTAAACAAAAGAATGCAGCATAACAGGCCCAGAATCAACATTTTCTCACAAATGTGATCAAATCGTCAACAACTATCGTCATGACATCAACTTTAGATTTTTAACACCAATAATCGGATTACTAAATACAACACAATCAATATTTATATTAAAAACATAGCAATCAAATAATTCCCAAACACTAAACCCATCAACAAAATTCATTCTTAAGCCAAAAAAATTATTTTAAAAAATTGTAATATATATATATTTTTTTTTTAAATTAAAACAATGCGAGAGAGAAAAAAAAACAAGATGGCCTCTTCAACGACCTTTTCTCTAAGACACTCAGACAACCTCAAGGCCAATTGATTTCCTCAAACCCAAGTGGCCGGAGATGACAAGAAGAGAAGTGAAGTGAGATGTCGGTTTTGGTGGAGAAAGAGAGAGGAGGAATGGCAATGGCTGTCGGGTTTGGAGGACGAGGAGGGAGGAGGAGAAGCTATGGCAATAATGACTGTCGGGTTTGGAGGCAAGGAGGGAGGAGGAGAAGCTAGGGAAGTCAGGCCGGGAATTCAGACTGGAAATTCAATCTGTATAGCATTACTCTTAACGTCGTGGGCGGAGGGGAGGTGTTGCCACCCAACACCGCCAATAGACCACCTTCATGTTTCTTCACCTTCCAAACAAGTCCGCCTTGGATGAAAACCAAACAGTAATTGCGACGATGGAAGGCAACGGTGTGTTTATCTGTGTATATATATAGTTTAGGGTTTTTGATTTGGTGGGCGATAGCAATACTATAAATCGGGTTTTAGAGTCAGTTAAATTCAAGTTAGGCCCAAGCCCCGGCCTGGTCCAAGCCCACCAGCCGAGTAATTCAGAAACAAGGTTGAAAACTGAAACTGCAGAAAATACCTGGAAACGGTGTCGTTTGACCTCGCGCGCGAGGAAGCGCGAGATCCCATCTCAGACACATTCTTCTCCTTCTCCATTGCTTGATTCACACCCTCCCTCTCCAATTCTTAAATTGTAGAGTGCTGCTATACCAGCCGAATTCACTTGCCGAATTCCCTTGCCGACTGACGTGGCAAGGGTCAAGGTAATTACAAAACTGCCACTGATATCTAAATAACAAATGTGCCATCAATCTCCTCTTAATTACAAAATTGCCATCAACCTCTCTTTTTCTCTCTGTAAAACTAGAACAAGACAGATCCAGATCAAACGCACTTTAACGCAGAGAGAAGTGAACAAGACATACTTGAAGCAGACTCATGGCATAAGAGATGCAGCTGCGCATCCTGCCCTGACTACTGATACGAATCTCGTTCTCATCAATTGGAGTTTCTGCTCTAGGCTTCTCCACTCTCTGGTACCGATCCATCTAGAAGAAAATAGCCAGAAAAATCGAGAAAAAAGAGTAAGAGGATGATTAGGGTTATGTTTCATTTTGGTGGGAGAAAGAAGAGCGGATCTGACGAGATGAGTTTTTCTGAGTTTACCTTTCAAGAGTGAAGATTTGAAAGAGATGAAATATATAGTCTTCGGCCAAGTAAGAGCCCTCTTCTACGGCTTCGATTGCTTCTTTTACGCCCTAAACTGCTTGCCGCTGTGCCTTATGCTGTATATAGCATTACTTTACAAGCACTGGAACTGCCCTAACCAACAAATCTTCTCTCTTATCTCTTCTTTCTTTCTTTCTTATAAAAAATTATTTCTATTTTATTTTTCCAAAACTCCAAATATATTATCTGTTTGGTATTGCTTCCTATTTAATCAGATTTATTACCGAATGCAACTTTGGTTTTGTGTTTGTTGGAATAAAATTCCCAAATTAGCATCCTTGTAAATGATTTTATAAATAATAATTTTATAATTTATTGACATAATTTAACCTAAATCGAGTAATTTATTTTATTTTATTATTTTAAATTTCTACAAAATGAGTACGTTATTTTATAATCGACTTTCTTGTTGATGTAGTATGTATGTGCAGAACTCATTTTCTTTTTTGGAAAAGTTAATTGAATAATTTTGTATCTGGCTTATTTTTATGCTACTTTAGTGATTTAAAATCTTCTTGGCATGCTTGTTTATAGGTGTATGATCTTTTCTGATTCAAGAAGTCAGAGCTACGATCCATTTTGTTCACTGCTGATCTAAAATACCTGCACAAAATCAACAAGGTCGCAACCATACCTCGTGGCTTAGGTACAAAAAATTTGGGATATCCTTATCGTTTCTGTGTGGATGGAGTGATGCTTGGTGGATCTAATAATTTTATTCAGCATTAGTATACGTAAAATTTGTTTGCTTTTAACTTTGTATGAATTATCTATTTAAGCTTTTTAGTGTAACAGATAATTTTTATCAATCAAGTTATAGCACTCATTACTCTATTTCGTGCCCGAGTTTTGGAATTGTTGGTTTATTTTTCATCTCTTACTTGTTTGAGAATGTAGTCTCTTATTTACGCGTTAATCTAGATTGTTGCTTGAGAACCATTTTATCTAGAGATGTGAACTGAAAAAAAATCTCGTATTATATACGAAGCAACAAATATGCGATGAAGTTAAAACAGAAGGCATGAAAGGAATTACCCGCTACGAACACTATATTTTTTAATACTGATGGTTCTAGTATAGAGTGAATGCATTAAATATTGTAAAAAAAGTAGAGATATATTGTGTTGATTAAAACTGATGATATAAATATGTTGTTGTTGACATAAACTTGATCCCATTGTCTCCTAACATTTTTATTTATATTTTTTTTTCAGTATTTTTTACGGAGTTAATGGAGTCTTTGCCTCAGAGTGATGAGACTCAAAATGATTTTCGGGATATTAGTCCTACTTTGCCGGAACCTGATGATAAATTGATTCCGAAGGCAGGTATGACCTTCATATCAGAAGAAGAAGTCTATAATTTTTATCTTGAGTATGCTCGTGAACTGGGATTCGGTATTAGAAGAAGAAGCGGTAAGAATGATGATAATGGAAATTTGAAGTATTTTTCGGTTGAGTGTAGTAGAGCAGGTACATGGAAAACCATAGCAAAAAATTCTTTTAATCTAAAGCCATCAAAAAAAACTAACTGTAAGGCTAAAATCAATGTTATTATTAATGAAGGAGAGTGCATTATTTCTCTAGTTAATCTTGAGCATAATCATGCGTTGAGTCCCACAAAAGCACGTTTTTTCAAGTGTAATAAAAATATGGATCCGTATGTGAAGAGAAGGCTTGAAACAAATGATCAAGCAGGCATACGTGTGAGTAATAATTTTCATTTGTTGGCTGTGGAAGTAGGGGGGGTATGAGAACTTGACTTTTACAGAGAAAGATTGTAGAAACCATATTCTTAAACAAAGACAAATCAGGCTTGGAGTTGGTGATGCAGCATCACTTAGCATGTATTTTGCATGCATGCAAAAGAGGAATCCTAATTTTTTTTATCTGCTTGATATAGATGATGACAGTAGATTAAGAAATGTATTTTGGGCAGATGCACGTTCTATAGCAGCTTATGAAGCTTTTGGTGATGTCATATCGTTTGATACAACTTACTTAACTAATAGATATGACATGCCTTTTGCACCTTTTGTTGGTGTTAATCATCATGGGCAGACTATACTATTTGGTTGTGGTTTACTCTCAAATGAAGAAGCAGATACATACATTTGGCTGTTCAAAGCTTGGTTGTTATGCATGTCAAAGGCTCCGAATGCAATCATTACTGACCAATGCAGGTCCATACAAAAAGCTGTCAAATCTGTGTTTCCTAATGCTCACCATCGTCTTTGTCTATGGCACATTATGAAGAAGTTGCCTGAGAAGCTTGGATCACGGCATGATTATAAACAAATTAAGAAAGTTCTGAAAAGAGTTGTGTATGAGTCCATTGAGGTTCAAGAATTTGAGGAGATTTGGGGTACAATGCTTAATGATTTTGATCTCAATGAAAACACATGGTTAAGTGGCTTGTATGAAGATCGTCATCGTTGGGTTCCAGCATTTGTAAAAGGAATTTTTTGGGCTGGAATGTCTACAACCCAAAGAAGTGAGAGTATAAATGCATTTTTTGATGGGTATGTTGGCCCGAAGACGTCTTTAAAGGAGTTTGTTGAGCAGTATGATAATGCATTGAAGAGTAAGATCGAGAAAGAAAACAAAGCAGATTTTGCTTCGTTCAATTCCCGTATTCCTATGATAACTGGTTTTAACTTTGAAGTACAACTTCAAGATGCCTACACAAATGAATTGTTTCGGTTATTTCAGGATGAGTTGCGGGGTTTGGTTTTCTGCAATCTTGTCTTTCTTGACAGGTACGCATAAATTTCTATTGTACAATTATTGCTTTGATAAAATTGTTACAAAAATGTATGCTTGCTATGTCGTTTGATAAAATTGTCACAAAAATTTCACCTTATTTGACAGGTACGAATCAGTTTTGACATTTCAAATAACTGACATTTTGAGAAGCAAAGACGGTGTATTAAGAAGATATATTAACTATGTTGTTTGCTATGATGCTGCAAATCTTGAATTTAAGTGTCAATGCCGTTTGTTTGAGTTCAAAGAAATTATATGCAGACATATTGTGAAAGTGTTTATTCAGGTAAATATAACTTATGTCCCATCTCAATATATCTTGCATCGCTGGAGGAAGGATGTTCGACACAGACATACATATGTGAAGAATTGTTATGAAGACAACATAGATGATGAATATAGAGTGAGATACAATAATTTGAACTCACAATGGTCAAAGAATGTGGAGATTGGAGCAGCGTCTGTACAGAATTATGATATTCTAATGGGATGCTTAAATGATGCAACTTCAAAACTCTCAATCGGTAGCTCAAGTAATTGTAACAACCAGTCTGCTGAAGACTCTGCAACGATCATGACAGAAGGATGTCAACATTTTTCCAGTCCCTTGAAAGTGCGAACGAAAGGGCGTCCTCCATCCAAAAGAAAAGTCTCAACAGTAGAACAAAAGATGAACAAACAAAAGGTATCAAAGGTTGTTTTTAAATTTATTTCTTCATTAATTATTGTGATATTTGTATATGATGTTTAATTTCTCAATAATGTTTTTCAAATAGAGTGCTCAATCGAGAAAAAGCAAGAAAGATCAATCTGAACCATCAAGTGTGAATCAATTTGCAACTCAAGAGAGTTTGGTATGAATATTTGTTTTTTTTCGTTGGGATTTTTTGTTCTATTTGTTGTAGACTGACAACTAAAATTTTATAAACTGGAATTTGCAGGTGAATGATAATTATAATGAAGGTCTGCCGGAGTACTACTTCACGGACAGTCAGAATCCAAACGGTAATTGATGTTTGTCAATTATTTTTACCTAATTTCTGATGAATAGTACATCATACATGACTTATTTATTGCTTGCAACTATTTGGCTTTCTTGGTAATAGCTTTCGGAAACCAAACTTATTGTTGGCTGCTGTTCATTTCAGGTTGGTGACACCTTCTACATGTCAGAATTGAGAAGTTTACCACACTTATCGTTGAGAAAGCTAACTGGCAGGCTATTAAGAACGATGATAGAATGTAATTGTTTTGATAGTAATGAATATTCAACTTGCTTCTTTAATGTATTAGAGAACTTATAAATTTACAGTTGAATATTGTGACCTATATTTCAACTCGTGTTTTTACCAAAGATATTCACATCAAGAAGTGAATTCTTGACAACATCCTGTGCAAGGTTCATTGCTATTCCTAATCAGGATACAACTCAGAATTATTGAGAATATTTAGGCTATATTACATCATAAACAAACCATAAACAATACCAATACAATTACATTACAGTATTCCAACGGTTGTAATCACTTACATACCATTAAACCAATTGGCTTAAAATTACACAGACTATACCTATGACAACAAACATACCAAAACCTACTTTTACACCCTTCATAAAAGCACCAGACTTCTTCAATCTTTCCCTATCTATTTCATATCGCAAACAGGCAACCTCAGTTACAGTTTCCATGTGTGCATTCTGCAAATGATCTAATTTTGTATTCAAACATCTAACTTCTCCTTTAAGATTTTCTTCACTGTCTAAACCTCATTGGTCCTTCATAGTTCACATCTCCGAATTGAGTATTCCTCCTCCATGTGCGCGATGAAGATGCAGAGCTTTCTGACATCGGACCTGCAAAAGAGTGAGTCAAGGAGACTATTAAAATCATTCGGAAGCAGATAATTATTAATTCTTAATCATAACACGTGCACTAATTCTGTAATCAATATGATTATCAATTTAAAAAATAATGATTAATGATTTTAATTTAAACACCGATTAAACCCTTTTGCCCTCTACGGTTGAACTGAAGGTTAATTCGATATATTTGGGATTCTTGATAGGTGAAGAAGAAACAGAACACTTGTGGGGAAGAAACATGAATATAAAATGTAAGAGAGATCCTACGTTGTCTAAGGAAACCAGCAACAATGCCACCTATCGGTTTCTCTCCTACAAACAGGCACGCATTTCTTATTTACTGAAGTTCTGTTAACAATAATTAACCAAATACTTCATTACTACCAAGTATTCAGCAAGTGCAAATATCATACCTCTGCTGTTGTTCCTTCTCCACTTGCGTACGGACAACTTCAGCCGCTGTAAATCCGAAAGTATCAAATTGTGATGATGTCCCAGGGGATTGACCTTCCAACTCCTAAAATGCAATACAAACAAATTTGGAATCATAGATGCTAGGTGGTCCAAGATTGCACAGCATCTACCTGGAAGAACAGATAATGAAATCAAGAACTATTGGAGAACAAGAGTGCAAAAGCAGGCAAGACAGCTCAAAATTGAATCCGACAGCAAGAATTTTCTTGATGTTGTTAGGTGTATTTGGATGCCAAGATTGATTCAGAAAATGGAACAAACTTCTTACACATCTTCTATAGCTGCCCTGCATCAACAAAATCTTACAATTGATTCTTTCCAATCCAATCGGACAGCTCCTCATCAACAAACCAATTTTAGCCATGGAAATTCAAGTTTAGACAGCAACCATGTTTCTATTTCAGCAGATCAATCCATGAAAATGGCAGAGCAGCTTCAAATTCTTGAAAATCAAACAGACCCAACATTTTTTGTTGGGGGGGGGGGGGGGGGGGGTAAATGCAACAACAACCCCTTAATACCACTAAGTGTCGTAGGAATCCCAGATTGCAATCTGACCAGTAGAAGTTCAGTAACATATGGACTGCATTTTGGTAATTAACTATCTAATTTAGGGATTAATTAATTCTTAAATTAGTAAGTTTTGTTTACACAACTGACTATCTTAGTAACTAATTAATTAATCAAATATAAATTAAGCATAATATGAGAAATGAGATACCTTAGAGCCTGGTGCGGTGAGGGCGAGGCGGCGATGGCGTGTGGCGAGGCGGCGATGAATCTGGTGCGGTGAGGGCGTGGCGTGGCGATGGCGAATCTGATTCGGTGAGGCAGCGCAGCACTGAGAGCGTGAGAACCTCTGGTGCGGTGAGGGCACCGGTGGCGATGGCGAATCTGTTGCGGTGAGGGCGCGGCGATGGCGGATCTGACTCGGTGAAGCGGCGCAGGGAATGGCAATTTTTATTTTTGAGAGTGAATGGCAATTTTGTTGATAATTTTGAATTTAAGTGCTTATTTTTATTTTTGAGAGTGAATGGCAATTTTGTAATATCTTAACTCTTGCCACGTCAGTCGGCAAGGGAATTCGGCAAGGGAGTTCGGCGCAAATAGCATTTCCCTAAATTGTAATAATTGAATTATTTTTTTACAGATATTTATTTGTTTCATAGATCTCTTCAGCTTTCCACCAATACCATTTCGTTTGATGACAACATTGAAGAAGAGGTACGTCCATTAATGGCATCTAAGATTGAAGGATTGTTATCTGTTGATTCTTACATAATTCAAGTAGCGTAACTAAGTAGCTGTCATCGCTTGGATGTTGTATCAGTTAATCTGTTTTGCTAATTTCTATGTTTTGGTCTGTTTGTGTTTTAGGTATAGTTGGTCTGTTTTGCTTCGAGCTGTTTGAGCTGAGGAGTGAATTTGGGTGGTGGTTTTTCTTATTTTGGACTGTCTTTCCATGCAAGAGTTGAGAGTTGATGACTGAGAAAACAGTGCAATAATAATGTCAACAGAGGAAGGAAGTGTCGGTGAAATGGTAGAAACTCAAGTGGACGATTCTTCCTTAATGCCTGAGGAACAGTTGTCTGACAAGCATCATGAGCACAATGGGAATGTTGCTGAGGCAAATGAGTCAGCTGATGCTGCTCATTTGGTTGAGATTACCAATGATCAGCTTAAACAAATGGTTGTTGAGTTACAATTTGAGAATGAGCTCCTTAAGTCTAAGTTTGAGGGGCTTAAAAATCTGAAACCAGAAGATGAAACAGGTGATCGGGAAGCTGGGGACTCTGCTATTGTGAACGAACTTCGTGAACGGATTGAGTCTTTGAGTAGAGAGCTTGATGAAGAGAGGCAAACACGAGGTGCAGCGGAGAAAGCTTTGAGCCATCTTCGTGAGGCATACTCAGAGGCAGATGCAAAAGCCCAAGAGTACTCTTCAAAGCTTGCTGAAGGTCAGTTTTTTGTATGTTCTTTTTTAGATTGAAATAACTTATCAGATAGGTTGTTCTTTAAGAATGGTTATCTGTAAAGGTGGTGGAAATTGTATTGATGTTGTTGATTCTAGCTACGCTTCTGCACAAAATTAATATTGTAGCTCATTGTAGAGGCGAATAATGGGGGTTTCTAAATTTGTCACATGGCGAAAAATAATGAGGATTTGATCAGCCCCGGCTAAAAGTTGAGCTTAATATCTGGTTGCCTTGTAAAAACCCTAATAAACAAAAGAAGGTTACAGGATTTGCATGATATTCACATTTTTTGTAGTGTAGGATGTGGCACTGTTATTCTTTATTCTAAGTAGTCTAAACACATGGCATGGTTTCTCCGTGTAGCTCATCAAAAATTCAATCAAGAAATTAAAGAGCGCGTGGAGAAGTATTCAGAACTCGATACCAAATTGCAAAGGCTTCACAAACGAGCAAAGCAGCGTATTCAAGAGGTTCAAAAGGTAAATTATGGCTCTGGACTGTTGGTCTTAAGTTTATACAGTATCTTTGGATTATTTATCTTCATGTTTTGGTGAACCCAAGATGCATTGTTTTTCTTCTTTTCTTTTCTTTTTCAAAACAATAGTTGCAATTTTTAAGTAAACAGATGGGAAGAATATATGAGTTTTTTTGAAACTGAGTTGCTGGGCTTTTTGGAGATTTTTTTTCCAGGAAAAAGATGACCTTGAAACTCAGTTTCGAGAGGTAAAGGAAGCTGCTGAGCGAGCATCTTCCCAACAGTCAGCTCTGAAACATGAGCTGGAGCGCACGAGGCAACAAGCAAATGATGCGTTGAAAGCAATGGATGCAGAACGGCAACAATTAAGAATTGCAAACAACAAGTAAAAATTCTAGTTGCTGTATGACACACACAACCAATATTAGTCTTGTTTCAAATTTGATTCTAAATGGTGAAGTTTCTTCTGACACCAGACTTCGTGACAATATTGAAGAGTTGCGTTGTTCATTCCAGCCCAAAGAGGATGCTCTTGAGGAATTACAACAGACAGTTTTGGAGAAAGAACAGGTACTGTTTGCTTATGCCTACCTTAAGCATCAGTTTGTAATTGTTTCCACCACCCCCTTCTCCTCACTCACTCCCCTCCCACCTCCCTCTCTCTTCCCTTCCTCACAGACACCTCAAGGCGCAAGCTAATGTCTAGGCACCAGGGCTTTTGTATTTGCCTAAGGTGCTAAGAGCTCACTCAATTAAAATATGGTTCTAATTTATAAACTCAAAATTAGATAGAAGTATAAACAGAACTACTACTATATCATGCGATCATGCAAAAAATAAAATGCTAAGTTTGGCCTGGCCATTTTTCCAAAACTTCTGGGCATTGCAGCATTAGGTAGGGGCTGATGCATTGCTTATGTTTGCCCAGGGCACCTTGGCAAGCAGCAACACACCTTTTATCAACACTGTCTCATGCACAAGTATGTGCGTGTGAACTTTTGATTAGATATCATGTCCACTCATTTAAAATTGTTGATTGACTCTAGATGGTGGAAGAGATGCAAGGACTACTACTGTCTGCAGAAGAAAAAAGGCAAGCTTCAATAGCTGAGGTCTCTGCTAAACTTCAGAAGGTAATTGTTAGATGCCTGAACTTTAGTTACTTTTTGAGTACCATAGCTTCATGACTTTTCCTTAGTTATTCATCCTGTGACGAAGTGTGCCTTAGTTTTGTCCTTCTTGTTTTCTTGAGTAGAATATAGAGAATTTGGAAGGTCAACTTGACGATGCCTTAGCTGACAGAAATAAGGCAACTGAAACTATATCTTCACTGCAGGTAAGACTTATCTTTTTAAGATTCCTTGGTCACTTAACTTTGTACCAGGGTCTGGAGAGAAACAAAGAAAACAAACTACATTGTCCTTGTTTACATAACCTTTTTGCTTGAGACAAAGAAATGATTGCTTAATAAGATGGCTTTCAACTTTAAAGCTTTAGGGTATTCTAGTTACAGCCTTTTGTCCAGGTCCTGCTCAGTGCTTGAGAAAATACAGAAAAAGGTTCAGATATAGCGCTTTTCTTTTGCAGATGCTAGTTGCAGAGAAAGAGTCTAAGATTGCAGAGATGGATGCAGCTTCAAGTGGAGAAGCAGCACGTGTTAGAGCTGCTTTGGAAAGAGTAAAGGGGGAACTTGCCCACCAAAAACGTGAGCATGTATGGCCTCAACATTTAGGATAAGTAATTGTGGACTTGTGAGAAAAATAAAAGCTCTCCGGAATCTGTCAATGAACTTTAGTAAAAGTACTCTTATCATGATATGAAATGTTTTAAGACTTTTCCAGTGTCCATCCTTTACAATGTTATTGACCATATTCCTGCCATAAGCCATTTCCCACCCTTAATGATTTACTTAAAATTATTTTTTGGAGCATTATTATTTTCTGTTACTGTATTAGCTATTCTCATGAATATTTTAAGTTTATTACCACACTGTGCTGTGCTTTCAGGAGAAAGAAAAGGAGATTCTGGAAGCTGCATCCCAAGCACTCAAAATGAAACTGGAAACTGTTGAGGGTAACTGCATTCGTGCTGAAATCGAAGCCGCTAAAATGAGAAGTATGCCTCTAGACTCTACCATCTGATAAACATTTGTTTAGTTTGATGCTGATTAAGGGTAATTGACCGTCATGATTCTCTTCGGGCAGGTCAGCTGGAATCAGAAGTGTCTGCACAAAGCCAATTGCTAAGCAACAAAGATGCTGATTTATTGGCCATCAAAGAGAAGGTATCTTATTAATTTCCTTCTCTCCAAATGTGCATGTGTGGGTAGAAGGTATCTAGTTAATTTCCTTGTCTCCAGATGCGCATGTGTGGGTGGGTGGGAAGAGCTGTGAGGGTGAGCATGCTTGCCTAATGAGTTATTGCAAAATCAGTTAGGTGCTGATTGAAATAGAAACCCTAGCAGGTGACAACTATTTGGTTAGAGTGCTCGCTGACCTGAGAGCAGCTAATTGTGATAGAAAAGTTTAGTTCAAGGCACAATGGCTTTCAAACTCCATTCTTTAATGTAAAGTGGCATTCTTACATCCTTATCTGATTTATTCCTTTTATCAATCTATATGTTGCAGCTCAAACACCTTGAAAATGAATTCTCCTCATATAAGCATCGTGCTCATGCACTTCTCCAGAAAAAGGATGCAGAGATAGCTGCAGCTAAGGACTCGGAAGAAATTAAAGCTCTTGAGGAAGCACTGAAAGTACATGCTTCTGGCTACATTTAGCTAGTAGTGCCAAGTTACTACTGAAGTGATATGCCCTTTAAATATTTTTGGCTGATAATGATTCTTCTGTTCTTTAGGAGGCTGAGAGAGAGATATCGCTGGCAGTGACGGAAAAGGAAAATGCCATTCAAGATCTTCAGGCTGCATTAGCTAATTATGATAAAGAGCTTGCTGAACGGTAACTCAGTTCTCCAAATTTCATGGTGGTTTCCCATTGTTCATATCCGCATGTCTCTTTATCTCATTTTCTCCCAAAAGAGAGAGAGGTTACTGTCAATGGTTTTTATTCCTTGTGCAATACCTCAATAAGTGGAAGTGCTATTTATCTCAATGTTTTCTATTTTGTGATTGTTCAAGGGATATGGCTCTTACTGATGCCAAGAAGCAGATCAAAAGTATAGAAGTAAAACTTGAGGCTGCAAATGCTCGTCACCAATCAGATAAAGAAGCATGGGAAACGAACCTTCAAAGTTTGGAAGAGTCATGGCGATGTAATAGAACTGAACTTACTTCAACAATCTTTTATTGTTACTTCCCTTTTGTTTTCTGTGCATATTTGATTGATCTGAGTTTGTATTGGAAAATGAATTCACAGTGAGATATGAAGCATTGAAGGCCGAAAATGAAGTGTCTTCTGGTCAAAATATTCAGAGAGAATTTGAAGAGCTCAAACTACAATATAAAAAACTAAAGGTACCTTGCTACTTGTCAAGTTTTTTGGGCGCATACTAAATAATTATTACTCTCTGTTGATTAATCTCATTCACTACTTCTAGGAGGAGCATGCTTCATTCCGTGACCTTGCTGATACAATGATTGGGGAGAAGGACAGAGAAATATCTAAACTTCTTGATGATAATAAGAATCTATCTGAGTCTCTTGAGTCAAGACCACCAGTATGTCTTTTCTTAAAAGTGCTTCTGAATTTTCCCTTTGTGCATAGAACTCTGATGAATCAATATTTTCTGGTCTAATCCTTGGAAACTTCTTGTTTTTTCAGGCTAATCACTATGAAGATAACATCACAGGTGTGAGGGAGTTCCTTTGCGTTCTCAAATTTATTTTAGTTAGACCAAAGTATAATTTGTTTTGCTATGTGCCATACCATTCTATTGTTGGTAGTTGTTGCGGTTCTACCGTTTCCTTTCTTTTTGAACTTGTATCTTTCAGAATCGCATAAACAAGATGCACCAAATTTTAGCCCCTCTTCTGAAGAACAACAGATTCTGGTAGATCATATTTCTACTTAATACTATCGCCTTATGTAAATTTGTTGAGAATGTTAGCAGGATGCTTAAACAATGAGAGCAATTTTCATTGGTTGGCTAGTTTAATAGTTTGTGCCTTTGTGGCCTTGATTTGATTGTTATTTAAATTTCAGATTTTGGCAAGGCAACAAGCACAGAGAGAAGAAGAACTAGCACAGTCACAGCGGCATATTTTGGCACTACAAGTATGTCATCTCCAGTATCTCCAGTCAGTATATTTTTCAGTTAAGTTTATTCTGGTTCAGTCTTTCTGATAATTGTTTCAATTCTTAGGAAGAGATTGAGGAACTTGAACGGGGAAATCGTCTGCACAGCCAACAGGTATAGAAACGTCTGATTTCCCTTTCCCTGGGTCTTCTATTTAAAAGATCACATAGCACTTGCACTTGAGAATGTTATTTATGAAACTTATCATGGTTAAACCAGTAGAGTAGCTATTTTGAGAGGGATGAGTACCATTCAAGTCATGAAATATGAGAACTATCTGCAGATACTTGAAAGGAGGTCATATTTACCATAACTACTGGATTAAACCAAATAGTTTTGAATAGATTTGGACCACATTGAACTAAATGGTTTGGCTCTTAACTTCTTTAAAACCTAAGACGACGCGTGCCTTATGGTGTTTCTGCAAGAGTGGCTCCTCAGTCCTAATAGAACTGAATGATGAAGGAGAACTTGGGCCCTGTAGTAATTGTAGCTTAATCCTTGTAGATTAGATGGAGGATGGATCCATTATCAAAATTGGAAATATGTGCTGGATAAGTCAAGAGAATGCAGGCACCATACGTAGATTTTGCCAGTATTAAAAATTGTTTTCTGTCACTAGTTCAAGCAAGCTAATGATTAAAATACTTTACTCAATGAGTACAGGAGGCTATGTTGAAGGAGGAGCTGCGGAGCATGGAAAGAAGAGAGAGAAGGGAGGGGGTGGATATGACATATCTGAAAAATATTGTCTTGAAGCTTCTTGAAACAGGTACTTGTCTAGAGTGATTCAATTGACGTCTCGATGATTCTGGTATACACTTGCTAACAGTGCTCTGAACAGGTGAAGTTGAGGCTCTTATGCCTGTTATTGCAATGCTTCTTCAATTCAGTTCTGAAGAGGTAAAGTTCTCTGACTAAGGCACAGTTTCCACCGTATTATCTGTCAGGAGACATGGTATAACACGTTGGTTACTCATTTTTCGCTCGCAATTACAGATTCAGAAATGTCAGCAAGTGTACCACCGAACCGCATCTGGTGATGTTCCAAGCCCGGCAAGTGATGCTCCAGGATCTGGTCGGTCTATTTTCTCACGATTTTCATTTTCATAATATCCGAAAGAATATCCATAGAGAATTCTTTTAGTGCAGAGCCATCTGCACTTGTATCCAGCTGCAGTGCATTTGGTGCAGATTCAAACCCTAGGCACCAAAAGTTGGGTTTTGTATTCTTTTTGTACCACTTTTTTTATTTCTCTTTTTCAATTGAAAGAAAGTAAGGGTGAAACTGTTTAGATACTGTAAAGAAATTACAAGAGGGAATGATATATTGTAAACATCTTGGCAGGATTCCATTATAGTTTACGGACTGTCTTAAGCTAGGATTATCAGTAATCTCCCTGCCGGAGTCAAAAGCGGGTTGATTTTGAGAAATCAGGGAATGTAAGCAGAGTTTCAATCTAAGGACAGTGATTTTAGCAATGATTTTATAAATGTTGAATGAATATCTTTTTAGGAATTAAGGAAATAAAGGTACATGAGCAGCAATATAGTCCCAGTATGAGTAGAAGAAAACACCTGAGAGGCCATCCGGCCCAGGGGCTTTGTGAGCATCCAATCCCATGCTGAAGAGGGCTAGGAATATCAGTGAGGATATTGTTAAGACCTTTAGAGATGCGGTTTCATGAACAGAAGAGAAGTAGCCTTGAACATGATTCTGGCTGGCATGAAAAAATCTGGATTTCTGGCGCCAGTAATATCAGCTCAGTAACTTTCTTCTCACTGTTACCGAATTTCTTGCGACCCCAAGAGGAGAGCAGCATGTTCGTACGGGCTGTTACGGATCATGTCCTCGCACCAACAGGAGTCGAATCTGAAAAGGTGAGGATCCCGGCACAAAATAATCTGCCTATCATCAGACCCAATGAAGTTACCATGGTGTAATTGATCTCCTGTCGGAAGAAAGAGAGGACACTTCCTATCCGGGACATCATATTTACAATTCTTATATTAAGGTTATGCACGGTGTAATTGTCAACCACAACCGAGTTTTGGGAACCAAGGAAAGGAAAAACAGGTCATCCATCGTTTTCAAGGTGCCAAAGGGGTTTGTCGGTAACAAAACATGGTTGGTGACGTTGGTGGTGATAGTTCAATTACTACATTAAGCAATTGAAAAACATCCAAACAAAAGCATCAAACCTACCGGTAGCGGTACTCGAATACTCGTGTTATTACTGCTTCAAAGGTAACTACGATGCTTATCATCTCTACATTCCAAACAAGCCATAGAAACAATGAGATCAATTCTGAACAAAGCATTGTGCAGGAAACAAAGCAAGGAAATAGTACCAAAATAACTAAACCGCGAAAACAAGTTAACTACTACCACAACAATAAGGATGTTGCTTAAAATGTAATCAAAATTCCAATTGTAATAACAATTAAAATCAAATCAGACAAAAAATAAACACAAAGCAAACCGGTACATATCGCTAACATTGTGTCTTGCCTGAAATCCTCAACCATGCCTTGCCTGGAAACCCTTCATGAAAGCAACCAGTGCCTCCACACCAGCCAGAGGCATAGCATTGTAAATACTAGCCCTCATTCCTCCAACTGACCTATGACCTTTCAATTGCACCATCTTCTCCTTAGCAGCTTCCTTGATAAACTCAGCTTCCAGCTCACTCTTCTCGAGAGTAAAAGGTACATTCATCAGCGATCTCACTGATTTCTCCACTGGACACCGATAAAATCCACCACTCTCGTCAATAGCATTATAGAGCAAGTCACCCTTCTTCTTGTTTTTCTTTTCCACCTCCACCAATCCACCTTGCTCCACTAAATCCTCAAACACCAATCCACACATATAGATCCCATAACAGGGAGGTGTATTGTACAACGACTTATTATCGTCATGGATCTTATAATCCAACATCACAGGTGTAATCTTCTGCGCATTTCCAATCAAATCTTTCCTGATGATCACAATAGTAACCCCTGATGGCCCAACATTCTTTTGAGCACCAGCATATATCATACCAAACTTACTCACATCCACAGGTTTTGAGCAAAAATTAGATGACATATCAGCTACCAGGATCCCATTTTTATGAACTGGGTAATCCTTAAACTCCACACCATGAATAGTCTCATTGGCACAAATATGCAAATATTTGGAATCTGGGCTCTGCTCCATTTCACTGAAAGACGGGATGTTAGTGTACTTTTGGGATTTACCTGACCAAATCAAATTGGGCTTGCTGTATTTCTGTGCTTCTTTGTATGCCTTATCGCCCCACGACCCGGTAACAATGAAATCAACAGTATCATCTGAGGCGCAGATGTTCAATGGGATAGCTGCGAACTGTGTGGTGGCGCCGCCCTGGAGGAAGAGGACGGAGTAGTTTTCCGGGATGTTGAGGAGAGCTCTCAGATCAGACTCTGCTTTTTGAATGATGGAAAGGAATTCTTTTCCTCTATGGCTCATCTCCATGACACTCATTCCAGATCCACGCCAGTTGTAGAGCTCCGATTGTGCCTTTTTTAGAACGTTGGCCGGCAGAGTAGCGGGTCCGGCAGCGAAATTGAAGACACGATCTTGTTCGTTTGCAGCCAGGACAGGCGTGGCGGCGGCTGGTGCGGATGAGGTGGCGGCGCATCTGATGGATATGGGTTTGAGTCTAGTGAGAGTAGGGAAGCTGGTGGTGGTTGGCGGTGTGTGGCGGCGGCGGGGGTTTTGGAGGAGGAAGGAATGGGGTGAGGTGGTGGTGGCGGCTAGCTTCGATGCCATGGTGGTGATGGTAATGGGATTTGGAAAGGCAGAGCTTTTTGATTTGTGTTTTGTTTGTTTGTTGTTATTCAATAGTATCAAAGTTTTTTCCTTTTTTCAATTTTTAGTGGGGGTTGGTGTGAGGATGGTTTTTATAGGCCTCGTAGGACTAGTATTTATTTTATTTATTATTTGTCTTTTGTTTATAATTTTCTAATCAAATGTTTTTACTTTTTAACATTTTTTTTCAAAATAAATTGCAAGACTCAACACATAAACTTATTCATTGAGTTCTTTTTATTGGGAGGATGAGACTCGAATTAAAAATCCTATTAGTAATATTTTATCATTAATATATAACTAAATGAGCCATAAATTTATTAACTAATGATTAAGTTGCAAGTTGATCAGGAGTATAATCACTCAAGTATTTTATGTTAAACAATTTACTTGTGCCCATAGGACCTATTAATTTTTCGCAAAATTCTAACAATACTCCCTTAAGTTAGAGAAAAGCGTAAGGTTTAGCACTATTGAAAGAAAAAAACGCCAAATAATTATTTATTTACACATTAGTTAAATAAATAAATAATTTAATAATATACATTTCATGTTTTTGTTTTCGTTACAACCATTATTTCCTATTTAATGAAAGTGGTCAATTTTATAAAAACAATGGATGTCATGAATAAAATTAGTAAAAATGAGTAAAATGAAAATTGCTTAAACGGCTAAAAAAAACCTTTGTGTCAAAAAAATAGTAACCTCCTTCGTTAAATTTTGGGTTGGCGCACCCGGTGGTTCCTACTCTTATTATTTTCATTTTAGTGAGTCTCTAACGTCCGTTTTTATTCAATACGCTCCCCAACGTTAAACACGTTAGTTGCCCGGAGTCCCTCCTTCGCTATTGGTGCCAAACGTCTGTCATGTTTGATTACTTTAATATTAAAACTAAAAAAGTAGTCTGAATACGGGACCCATTGTGTCAGTGTGTCGGATATTATTAATTAATTACTCCTTTTTCTTCTCCTTTTTTCCCCTAATTAATTTAACTAAAGAAATTAAAAACGAACTAATTGATTTAAAATTTTCAAATTATAAATGTGGGACCCACAAAATACTTACAAACCCTAAACCTCAGTCTCCTTCTTCGTCTTCTTCATTTTCTTTCTTATCAGAAGCGGCAATATAAAATTTGAATTTGAACAGATAAAAACACAACAGCCACCCACCATTCCTTTCATCCCTAATCCCTTCTTCCATCGCTAATCCTCCTCTTTTTCACTCGAAATATTTAACTTCTCTCTTTCTCACTTTCGAATTTCTAATCCTCCTTAAACCTTAATTTTTAATCCTGTGAATTTAACTTCAAATTTGTAATGCAATGTCTGAAAGTTCTGTTTGTTCGAGGCGCACATGGAGGAGGAATACTCAAGTTGGAGATGAAAATTATGAAGGTGCAACGAGGTATTGCGACTGCGGACTGAAAGCTTTCATGTGGGTTAGTTGGAAAGAGGAGAACGTCGGGAGAAGGTTTGACTCCTGTCGAAAATACAAATGTAAGTATTTTGCTTGGCATGATAGTGAACGATTGTCACAAAGGGCGAGGGATGTTGTCCATATGCTCTTAGACAGTGAAGAAAATTTGAAAGCATAAGTGAGGTCCTTGAATAAAAAATTAGATCATATGTAGAATGCACACATGAAAATAGTAGTTGAGGTTTCCTGTTTGAAATACGAATTAGATAGGCAAAGATTGGAGAAGTCAGATGGTTTTATGAAGTGTGTAAAAGTTGTAATTTTATTGTGTTTTTTAATAGGTATGGCTGGTGTAATTGTAAGCAAAGTGCTTTGATGGTTTTCTAATTTGAGGTGTACTGAAATTGTGTAATGAAATTGAAATTGGAGTAATCTAAGTTATTTAGTATCGTATTTCATGTTCCTAAGCGTTGCAACGTTTCAGCCTTTCATATTCCCAAAGTTTGCAATGTTTCTAGGCAATACAAAGTCAATCAGTTGTAGGTATTCTTTTTTGAGTTGTTAACAACACATTAAAAGCCTCTATATATTCACAACATCTCTAACTCATCACCATCAAAATACTTCTCCTTCTGCATCTCTATCACTCTCCCTCTTTCCCAAAATGAATGCCAACGATAAGCAATCACTTCTTCAATCTGTGGGGGGTATCAGTGGGCATTTAGGTGATGACATAGTTATGCTGGAGCACAAGATTCTCTAAACTGGTCAGGACATCTTTCGCCTAGAGGCAAGGGTTGACGAGTTGAGGGCTAGGAAGGAAGTTGTGTTAGAAGATGATGATGAGGCTATTGGCATTGTTGACTCCCTTGGTGACTGCATTACTCACTTGCAAGTTGCCATTAATCAGCTGCAGAATAAGAGGGCTACCTTCGAATTCGCACTCAGAGGTGTCAGGGTTGTTTCTGAGAAGTTGAACATGTTTGGCAATGTTGTGGCAGGCATTCCTAATGTCTGAATTGGATCCTGATTTGGTTCTTCCCTAGTCTGGTCTGGTACGGTCTGGATCCTGTTATGTATTTCCCTTTTTAACTAATTATAATAAAATTATGGGGTTTATTTGGAATGTTTGTTTTTTATGATGTTCTTGAATTTTTAAGCAATATTTTGACATGTTTGTTGTTTATTTTGTTCTTGAATTTTTGAAGATGGTGATGTGAATTATGCAGCTCAAGCACCCAGTTAATTAAATAAAATAATCTCAATGAACAAATGAAACAGAATTTGCACATTCAAGTAGCAGTTGACAATGGACATTAACAAACAAAATCATGAATTCATCCCCTTAACAAACCAAAAGTTTCATACAAACTAAAAGATGTTAATTGTGCCATCAACAACTAATTGTCATATATAACAACTTAAACAACTTCATACAAGTCCTTTATGCCTCTTATTTTTTGAACCCTTAGGCCTTCCCCTTGATCTTTTCTCTGGCTGCACAACAGTTGGAATACTTGACTCAAAAGTTGTTGGAATTGTAGCTGCTGGAATACTTGACTCATCTTGAACATCTTCAGCAGTAGCATTTGTAGGCATATAATCTCTAAACCATCTAGTAGAATGTGTATTTTGTGAACCCTTAGGCCTTCCCCTTCCCCTTCCCCTACCCCTTCCTACATTTTGACTAGGTCTGCTACTAGATGCATTTAGTCTACTAATCTCTGGCATGGTGTTTGAAGCCAGTCTTCTTTAGCTACTTGCTTGGTGTGCAATCATACCCGGCCTGTTGGGCTACCAATTGCAAGCCAAAGAAATAACTGGTTAACATATAGACTGCCACAATCACAAAGATAGATCAACTCACAATCACAGAAAAGAAAAACAAAAATTAACACACCATGGTCATGCCAGTCATTGTATCTATGAATGCTTCAATCCTAGAAAATGGCTTATATACTATGTTGTCATGCTGGTTTTTTTCTCCTTGCCAATGCTTCAGTGTTAGTAGTAGAGTTCTAGGTGTTTATCACAGGATCATGAACAAAACTTGAAGGAGTGGAACTTTGACTGTCACCAACTGGAGCCCTTGAAGATCCTGAACTTTCTCTAGTAACTCCACCCTCCGATAATACCATTAGTGACAGTTTCAGAAACACAAAAATGAAATAAATGAGATTAGAGACTTACATTTCTGTTCAAATTTTTTGAGTAGGCTTTTGAGTTGTGTCCTACCCTAAAGCATATTGTGCACCTCTGTCTGTCACACCTTATTACTTTCTTCCCATTTTTTAGCTCACACTTCTCTGGTATCCTATTCACTCTACGTCTACCCTTAACCAACTGTCGCGCCCCACAAAAATTACGGAAAATAATTCGCGAGTGTGCAACAAAATTTGGGACCTTACAATGCTCGGTGTAAACAGACGCCTCGCAACATGCAATGAAGTCGCCACCCTAATTTGGTTGCTAGGTTTAGGGAACCTTAATCGTCATGGCATAGGAAATATAATAAGTAAAAAAACTAAAGGCACAAAAAAGGGGTCTAGACCCCAGACAAAAGGTTCGGCGTCGTATAATGGTCTCGGGAAGGTGTTAGGCACCCAGTCACATCCGAAAACGGTTACCGGTTGATGAGAGAGGTGTTTTAAAAAGGTGTTTGATGAAAATGCATTTTTTGAAAAGGGGGACCCTCAGAGGAATCGTCACTTTAGTCTTTTTATGATCGTGACGTTCAGAAATAATTAATCGTTGAACGGGGTTACCGTTTGAACGTCTTTCGGACGGGGTTATCGTTTATCAAAGACCGATTGATTATTCTTGAACGTAACGTGATGGGACTGAATTTTCTGTAAGACTGAATGAGCGCCCTCGATGTCATCATCGGGCCAATGCATGATTAAACTAATTACTACCTGATTCTATCATGTATTGCTAACAGAGTACAAATTTAAATGATAGATTTTGAAGTGAAAAAAACTAATGTGGGATCGAAAGTCCCCATGTACATGCAGTCAATATATGCGAGAATTTAAAATCACATGAGCGTGGCATTTTAAGCAACTCTTTAAACACGTTGTTCATGTGGGTTGATTTTAGTTCTAGCAGTTCTATATATCATGCGTACGATTGATATTTACGAAAAGCGTTGAATAAATAAAAAGGAATCGAAAGGCGTACTTTCGAGCGAAGCTTGAAATTAAAACCTACAAGGTGAGAGTGTTAGCGATAGCTTGAGAAATAAATAAGCAATTTTATGAGTGCGAAAATTTAAATGACAGTTGATTGCATACGTAAAATGATGGATTTTACGCATACGAGAATTAAATGCTGAGTTTGATAAGTGCAGGAAAATAAATGATGACACTTGATTGTATGCGAGAAATGATGGATTTAACGCATACGAGAATTAAATGCTGAGTTGATTGCATGCGAAAAATGATTGATTTTATGCATACGAGATTTAAATGATGACATGATTGCATGCGAGAAATGATTTATTTAATGCATACGAGATTTAAATGATGACATGATTGCATGCGAGAAATGATTTATTTAACGCATACGAGATTTAAATGATGACCTGATGGCATGCGAGAAATGATTTATTTGACGCATACGAAAATTAAATGCTGACATGATTGCATGCGAGAAATGATTTATTTAACGCATACGAGATTTAAATGATGACATGATTGCATGTGAGAAATGATTTATTTAACGCATACGAGACTTAAATGATGACATGATGGCATGCGAGAAATGATTTATTTGACGCATACGAAAATTAAATGCTGACATGATTGCATGCGAGAAATGATTTATTTAACGCATACGAGATTTAAATGATGACATGATGGCATGCGAGAAATGATTTATTTGACGCATACAAAAATTAAATACTGACATGATTGCATGCGAGAAATGATTTATTTAACGCATACGAGATTTAAATGATGACATGATGGCATGCGAGAAATGATTTATTTGACGCATACGAAAATTAAATGCTGAGCTGATTGCATGCGAAAATGATTTATTTGACGCATACGAAATTTAAATGCTGTTTTGATAAGTGTATAAAAATTAAATGTAGTTGACGATTTACAGGGAATTAAAACAGTTTGATGATTTGCAGAAAATAAACAGTTGATATTTGCGGAAGAATTTCCAGCAGTATGATAAGTGCGGAATTTAAAACAATTGATATTTTGTAGAAAATAAACAGTTTGATATTTGCAGAAGATAAAACAATTGATATTTGCAGAAAATAAACAATTGATATTTGCAGAAAATAAACAATTGATATTTGCAGAAAATAAACAATTGATATTTGCAGAAAATAAAACAGTTGATATTGCGGAAGAATTTCCAGCAGTTTGCGAAAAATTAAAGCAGTTGATGTTGCGGAAAATAAAGCAATTGATATTTGCAGAAAATAAAACAGTAGATATTGCGGAAGAATTTCCAGCAGTTTGCGAAAAATTAAAGCAGTTGATGTTGCGGAAAATAAAGCAATTGATATTTGCAGAAGATAAACAGTTGATATTGCGGAAGAATTTCCAGCAGTTTGCAAAAAATTAAAGCAGTTGATATTTGCAGAAAATTAAAACAGTTGATAGTACGAAAAATAATCATACGAAGCATACGAATTATTTTTACGAAAAATCGTGATCCGAAGTCTCGGAAAGAATTGAAAATGAGCTGGGCCCAATTTAAAAAGGAAAGGAAAATGGAAAATGGGCCAGGAATAGTGCCTGGCCCAAGGGAAATGTTTTAATGGTGATGGGCCAAGCCCATCACCTTTCCCGCGTGAATAGTGCCGAAGCCTGGCACTGTTCATCGTCTTCTTTAGTCGCCGGCACTACTGCCAGCGGCCAAGCTCCGGCTAGCCTAGTCCGTTTCTCGCGATCTTCGTACCGAGACGCTCGTCTCCTCGACGACATCTCGACCGTACGAAGCTCGAATTTTATTTCAAAACACACCGAGTTTAATTTCGAAAAAATGACAAAATCGTTAATTATCGAAAACTAATTAATTCGTACAATCTAGCTAACGATTTTTAAAATTGAAAGTATTATTTAATCTAGATCATGCACATGAATTAATGGCACAGAAACAAACGATTAATCTCTTCAAAACGAAGCCCAACGAATTAAAGAAGAAAAATGCTTAAGAAAAATGAAAATGCTTAGAGAGAGAAAGCTTACTCTCAAGCTTTAAACTGGGCGATTGTCGCTCTAAATGAGCAAGCTGATCAAGGAGGGAGAGAGAGCAAGTTTTTCTTGCTGATTTGGTACCGTTTGAGCGTTGGAGGGCCTCGGTATTTATAGGCCGAAGTCGCGTGAGGAGGGAGAGGGCGTGGCTGCGCGTGGTGGCCGGCTCGTCGTGCTGGCGGAGCTAGGGGTCGTGAGGTGGCAGGTCTACGGCGCCGTGATGATGAAGGACGGGACAGGAAACCGTTGGAAGCGACAGGACGTCGGAAGCAGGCTGCTCGGTGGCCTGCTTCGCTGCTGGTTCACGTCCACCCTATTCATGTGTGCCATTCACACTAATTCAAGGGCCGTTGATCTGGTTGACTTTTCTTGGTTGACCAGATCAACGGCCATGATCAAATGGCCTTTTACCTTATTTAAATGGCCTCGAGCCGATTCCTGCGAGCAAATGTTCCGACTTTTCGAGTTGAAGGTACCGACGCGTAGAGAAAAATACGACGGGTTTAACTATCTACAGCGAATGATGAGAATTTCTCGTTTAACGTGTTTAATTTCGCGTTCAAAAATGTGAAACGTTCGAACGGAAAAATAACGAAGTTACGTCGAAAATTACACGAAACGTTGTAGACCGTTGTGAACGGAAAAAAAGCTAGCAACTAGTTGATGGAAAACATTTGAAATTCAAGCTATTGTCCGAGCGAACTTACTCGGGTTCAATAAAAGCTCGAATGAAAATAATAATAAAAAATAAAAATACTAAAAATGCGCTGAAATACTAAAAATCCTAAAAATCATGAGATGACCTAAAACGAAGAAAAAACTGGCAAACGACTGCCGGATAGTTAAAAATGTGATTTTTAAGGCTAAAAATAATAATGCTAATAATAACGAGAATACGTGACGAAAAATTTAAAAATGTGATTTCGAAAGCTGACGATGCTAAAATGCGATGAAACACTTAAAAATGCTAGCGACAGTAAATCAACTAAAAATGACAGTAAATTAACTAAATAACAGAAATGCTAAAATTAATTAAAAATGGCGTCAAAATTCGGGTACCAACACCAACTTTCTTGGAGGTGCAAGTATGTCTGGTAAACCAGTCCTCATCCTAAATCTCTCATCATTGACTGGCTGGATAGAGTAGGCATAAGCCTTTTTGAACATAACCTTCCTATACCAGTGAGCCACAAAATCTTCAACTTTTTCTCTCCTATGTGTGATCACTACCACTGCATGTTGCCCCCTCTTTACTGTCTTATCGAAGTATTTGATAAGCAGTAAAGACAGTTGCCCCTACATATCTGAATTTTGGCGACACCGTAGGTCTTACCTCAAGCTTACAGTGATGATATCGCTCTGGGGGGGGAGGTAAGTTGCTGCTGTGACTCTGGGAGGAGGTAGTTTGCCGATGTTGTTCGTTGATGTCACTCTGAGAGGACGCAGGTTGTTGCTATCACTCTGGGAGGAGGTAGTTTGCCGATTATATTCGTTGATGTCACTCTGGGAGGAGGTAGATTGTCGATGTCACTTTGGGAGGAGATATTGTCGTAGATGTCACTCCTGGGAGGAGGTATTGTTGTAGACGTCACTCTAGGAGGAGATATTGCTGTAGATGTCCTGCAAAGATGTAAACTTAGATCTACTCGGGCATTGAGAGAAACATAAGTTGCAAAATGTAAATGACGACTACTTTGATAGGAATGAGAAGTAATTTTTACGAAAATGTAAATGCCGGCCACACTGGGGGGATAAGTGTTTGACACGTAACGGACGTTGTTTCAGGAGGATAATGCGCGGTTCGTAGAAATACGAATGATTTGTCCTGATGATGTCACTCTAGGAGGAGGAAATGCATGATGTCACTCTAGGAGGAGGAAATACGTGCTATCACTCTAGGAGGAGAAAATATAAAGCTATCACTCTAGGAGGAGGAAATATAAAGGTATCACTCTAGGAGGAGGAAATATAAAGGTGTCACTCTAGGAGGAGAAAATATAAAGTTGTCACTCTAGGAGGAGGAAATATAAAGGTATCACTCTAGGAGGAGGAAATATAAAGCTGTCACTCTAGGAGGAGGAAATGTAAATGCGGAAATTTAAATGACGTTTAATCCCGTAGGAGAAGACTCGAGGTGCAGAAATTAAACTAAGGTCACTCTAGGAGGAGGAAATACAAATGATGTCACTCTAGGAGGAGGGAATGTATGATGTTACTCTAGGAGGAAAAAATGCAAATGATCACTTAGGGAGGAGAGAAATGCTTTTGTTACCAGCGGCCTTGATATGAACCTAGAATGCATCTGCATCTTGTTCAGGAGGTAACGACCCCAAGGATAAGACTTTCCCACGATTTGCAGCCGTAAGCAGTCCTCACCTGATATTAGTGTTTGCACTCATGCTCTGAAACAAGGCTAAGTGTTTTATGCTCATAAAGATGCAACTAACATGATACATAATTTTCAATTCGCAATGTCAATCTGAGTGAATAGACTTCAAATGAAGATGCACATGCATGGGCATTCTAATAATCGATGGGACTTTTACGGAAAAGAATGAAAGGACATGAAATGTCCGAAAAGGAGCTTGTTTTGGTAAAGATGTGTTTTTTTTTTTGATGAGTTGGAAGGTTTTTGATGAGTGATGCTTTGTCGATTGGCCCTGATGAGGGCGAGGTGCGCGAGTTCCTTCGCTTTTTGCTGGGGATGCTTTCTTGACAGAGTGCATAAGCTCTTAGATCCTTGCTGTAGCTGCTCTCCGGTTGGCTAGGGGCCCTTTTCCCGATTCTTTGCTGGAGAATGTTTTCTTTGAGATTCCTTGAGTTGGCTTTGGGCCCTTTTTCTTCTCGAGTCTTCACTGGGGAGTGTCGTCGCTATTCTTTTTGCGACTCTGTTGCTACCCGATTTTTGACACGAATAATTTAAATCATCACTATTTTATCACAAAATTTCCACGTTTTTATTAATTATTATTATTCGTGTCATTTTATTTTATTTCACTTTATTCGTATTTTTATTATTTTTCTGTTCGAGTTTTTATCGATTTCAAACGAGATTTTTTCGGACCGTTGGTTCGAACAAATTAAATATTTTTTTCGTGCACACTTTTCACCTCCATTTTCAAAATAAAGCCAACACACTCCATTCCTTTTTCAAAATCACCAACGGACACCATTTTCTTTCCAACGGATCCAATTGGATCCCATTATAAACGCACCACCTGATTTCAATTGAGAGGGGGAGCCATCACAATTCCATCCCTGCCAAATCCAAACTCCATCCTCCCTAAAAATCCAAATTCCAATCCCAAATTAATTCCAAATCCGAAGCCCCTCCTCTGCTGTTACAATCAGCCCCTCCTCTGCATTAAAATCAGCCCCGCCACTGCACTAAATCAGCCTCTCCTCTACACCAAAACAACACTGAATCTACACCAAAACAACACTGAATCTGCACCAAAATAGCCACCCAAAACAGCACTGAACCTGCACCAAAACAGCCCCAAATCAGCCCCAAAAATCACCCAAAATCAGTCCCAAAATCAGCCCCAAAAATCACCCAAAATCAGTCCCAAAATCAGCCCCAAAAACCACCCAAAATCAGCCCCAAATCAGCCCCAAAAATCACCCAAAATCAGTCCCAAAATCAGCCCCGAAAAATCACCCAAAATCAGTCCCAAAATCAGCCCCAAAAACCACCCAAAATCAGCCCCAAATCAGCCCCAAAAATCACCCAAAATCAGTCCCAAAATCAGCCCCGAAAAATCACCCAAAATCAGTCCCAAAATCAGCCCCAAAAACCACCCAAAATCAGCCCAAAATCAGCCCCAAATCAGCCACAAAAACCACCCAAAATCAGTCCCAAAATCAGCCCCGAAAAATCACCCAAAATCAGTCCCAAAATCAGCCCCAAAAACCACCCAAAATCAGCCCCAAGAACCACCACCAAATCAGCCCCAAATCAGCCCCAAAAATCACCAAATCAGCTCCAAGCAGCCCCAAAAACAGCCACGCCGCCACCCACGCTTGGCCGGAATAACGAACGAAAAGAAAAATAACAAAAGAAAAGAAAGAAGATAAAACAAAGAAGGAGAGGAGAGTGAGGCTGGTTCGTAGCCAAATGAAAAAGAAAAGGGAATGAATAAAAGGAGAAAAGAAAGAAAGGGAAAGAAAGAAAAAGGGAATGACGTTGTGTCGTAGGAAAGAAAAGAATTAAAGGAGAAAATGGGCTTTGGCCCAACCAAGGAATAAAAGAAAAAGAATGGGCTGCGGCCCAAAGAAAAGAAAAAATGAAAGAATGGGCTGCGGCCCATGAGGAAAAAATAAAAGAAATGGGTTATGGCCCAAGCCCTTTTAATTAAATCGTGTACTAACTCTTTCTCCGTTCTTTTACAGGTACCGAGTTCGCGATTACCATCCCGATTGAACATTTCTCCGACTTCGATATTGGTGACAATTTTCTAAACTCGAGCTTTAGAGCTCACTCCCTATTTTTTAGAATTGTTGATTTAATTTCTTGTCCAATCGCATGCATGATTATTTAGAATCGTTAGAATTCGAATTAATCTATTTGCATGATGCTTACACTGATGAGTGCTTTAATTTTATGCTTGTTCGTGTGCAGCTTTGACTCCACGAATAGATTTTATTTATGCTTATGAACGTGCTTTATGCATTATGCACATCAAATATGGATATATTTATGTGCATCAATAGTATATTTTATTATATACTCGTAATGACTTTCGACTGACTTGATCGTCGGAGTGTATACGCTGGGGAAACCCCCCGGCGTCCTTTTCAGGTACATGCGGAAGAAACGAGAAGGTATCGGATGCTTCACCGACTTCAATATTGGTGACGATTTTCCAAACTCGAGCTTTAGAGCTCACTCCTCATTTATTTGAATTGCTAAATTATTTATTATTGCTTGTGCTACTAACCTCGGTTTTGTAGGTTAGAATTAATTGATATTCGCCTTCAAGTACACTTCTCTCACCCTTTTATTTATTCAATGCTTTTTGTTTATATTTGTATGTATGATTATTTAGAATTGTTAGTATTAAAATCAATTTGATTGCATGAGAATTAATTTTCATCAATAACTCCCTTTAATAATTTCCCTCAAATCGACCCTTGCCTGAACGAATTAGGCTTAGTAATTACTCAACGTTCATTTTATTAAATGCATGAAATTTGAATAGGATTAGTATTAAACATCACGCTTTAATCCAATTGCATGATTATTAATTACTAAAATCCCCAAACCTTCAATAAATCCCCCACAAATCAAAGCGAATAAAATCAATCAAAGAAAACCAAACAAAGTAGTAAATAAACATAGGATTTAAATCTTTTCCAATAACTTAGGATCCTCTAAAAATTATTGGATAGTAAATCACCAAAGAGAATAATCATTCGAAAGCGGAAAAATAATAAATGGGCCTTAAGCCCAACTCGTAGAAAATACCTCCATATTTTTTAATCCCTCTTATCTTTAGAGATCCCCTCCTGAAATGCGATTAAATCTTTAATGTTGAATGATCATTTAAATTATGCTTGTTTCGTGTGCGACTTTGACACCACGAATTTACTTTAATGAATGTATTCGTGTGCGGCTTCGACCCCACGATTGTATTTTTATTTATGCGATCTTGACGAATGTGTTATGTGCGCGGCTTCGACCCCACTCCTCGGTTTTTTCTCTTTTCAACGTGTTTTCTCGCATTCATGAAAATGGTACTTTGCTAGTCTATGCATGCTTAGAACCACCTAGTAAATAGGATTAATCACGTGCATTGGCCCGATGATGATAGTGATTCGTCTATAATGATAGTGACTCACTCCTGATCACAGTGATTCGTTGATGTTCACTAGGTCGTCGCTTTGGTGAAGATTAATAATAAAACGTTAGTAATTTCACCTAATCAATCTTGCATGTAATCTGATTAATTTTGAACTTGATTAAATATAATCGGAATAGGTATGCAACCAACCCTTTTATCTTTTAGAGGATAAAATGTTTATTTTCTTTTTTAACAACTCGACAATAATTAGGATAAAATCAATCCAAACCAACTAAAAACTAAAGCGACGATTCCCCCTGAGGGCCCAATTAATTGTTTTCAACATGATTTTTAAACACCTCTTTTTAGAACCGGTAACCTTTTTAAGGATGAGACTTGGGTGCCTAACACCTTCCCAAGTCCATAAAACGACCCCGAACCATTGTTCTCGGGTTTAGACCCTTTTTATTTGTGCCTTAGTTTTTATTTTATTTTCTTATTCTCTTCGGACTTTTAGGTTTCCCTAAACCTTAGAAAAAATAGGGTGGCGACTTCATTGTTATGTGAATTTCTTTGCGTCCCGAATTTCGCTCGCGACGGTGCGACAGACTCACTACCTGAGCTAGCCTTGGGCCCTTTTCTTCTCGTGTCCTTTACTAGGGATGCTTGCTTTGAGATTTCTCGAGTTGGCTTTGGGCCCTTTTTGCTCGAGTTCACTGGGGAAAGTTTTCTTCGAGATTTCTCGAATTGAGTTGTCCCCGGGCTATGCTTGCTTCGGCTCTTCGATTGTTTGTATTCTTAGAATGTCTCTGAGCATTTCTCTCTTTTCTTTTCTTTTCCCTTTTCCCCTCTCTCTTTTCTTTTCTTCTTTTTTTCCTCTCTTCTTTTTTCTTTTTTTTCTCTTTTTTTTTTTTTTTACTTTTTTTTTTCTCTTTTCTTTTTCTCTATTCCCTCCCTTTTTGATTTGATTTGAAATGCAAAAGAGTAGGGCAAGCACAGCCTTTGTCTTGATCTCTTCCCGTTTAGGCTTAAAGCCTCGGCTTTCCTCTTTGTGGTTTTGATCTTTCTTCGGTGATGGCTCCTAGCGATCTTTCGGCGGCCTCTTCTGTCTCCTTCGTCGTGAGCTTGAACTTGGCGTGCTTTCATTTCCGGCTGGCAGTCTAAGCTGAGACTTCTCCTTGGCTCCCGGGGTATGAGTGATAGTGAAGGTTTTGGTAGGAGTGATGGCATATGGTGGAAAGAGGGAAGAAAATGAAAAAATGAAGAAGATTGTAAAAGTCCCACGTCATTTTATAGCTATCCCATGTCTAATTGCGCATGTACCCTGGATATTATGCGAACTCAACTAGTACCTAGTCAGGCTCTTACACTCATGAAGGATAAGGCGCGATGGCTCGAAAATGCTTACCGAGATTTGTCTATGACTGCTTACGTCGGAGCAAACCGCGGATATAAGAGCAAACAAGTAATATCATGCATGGCATGTAATTTAGATGGATGCTTGATTTTACAGAGGGATTGGACATTCCCGACCTATGCAATGCATGAAAATGCTTATGGGAGTAGTATGCTTTTGTTTTAGCCGGGCTAAAAAGGGATTTTGATTGAGTTTTGATTTTTGATTGATTGTTTGATTGATTGATAGTTTGATTGATTGATGGTTTGATTAATTGATAGTTTGATTGATTGATTGATAGTTTGATTGCTAGGATGTGGGGGACGACTTATTTGCAAGGGTCTAACGAGAACCTAAGGTTGCCCCCAGTGGGCTAGACGACCGTACTCGACTTAAAGCTAATAAAGCGAGCAGGAATGAAAACAAATTTAAATAAAGGGGAAAGAAAGATGGACTCCCTTGAGATGTGCAGCGGGGCTGCAAGGGTGTCTTCCACCAGCTCCATGCGGATGACAGTGAGATGCTTCAAGTCCCTGTGAGATGCTGAGGGGACAATAGAGCAGAAAGGGAAATTAATCTGAAAACGAAAACGAGATAAGTTCAGGGATTCTCCCTTCCTTCAGCCCGACCTTTCGAGGGTGTCTACGACGTGGTCCCAGTTCTGGGACGCTTTGCTTTGATTGGTTTCTTTTTCAGCTGCTTTGCGGGAACTGCCGATCCGAGCCGTAGCGAGGACGACATCCGCATTCGGTTTATTTGCTTGCCGGTCCTGCTGGACCTTCGCTGATTGGCTTTGTGATTGCTCGGGGATAAAGGGGAAAACCCTCTGTCCCCGTGATGTGCAGCAGGGCTGCAAGGGCATATGCTTACCGTTCTTCTGCAGGCAACGAATGGGGGTGACCCGGTCCCTGAAAAAGATATGGCGAGAACTAATGAGGAGTAAATGCAAGATAACTTGTTTAGCAAAAGTAATGTGATTGATAAGTTTTAAGCTCTCCCTTTTAGACGGGCCATTCGTGGGTCACTGCGGCGTGACTTACATCGGATGTTTGTTGACGATGGCTTTGCTTTTAGATGTTTTGCCGCAGCTCTTGCCTTGGCGTGGGTGATACTTGCAGCCCGGCTGCCCTTCAATTAAAGGATTGATCTTCACCGTGTTGATCATGGTGCGGATGTTGGGAAACTTCTTGAACAAGACCGCATTAAGTATGTTGATGGTGGTCCTAGGAGGACAGCTTTTTGTCGTGCTTTTCCCAGGAGTTCTGCCTGCGAAGGTACGCCAGGCAACCATGGTGTTTTGGGTGATGAGCTCCTCCGAATAGGTGAACGGAGATGGGAGCCAATGTTGCTAGCGTTCCGACAGCTCGGCCGGCGTTGGATGGGCTTTGTGACTTTGGTCCAGCATTTAGTCCTTTGAGACCGGTTGTTTGCGATGCCGGTTGCGCTGGTAGCACTACGAGGAAAAGAAATCTCGCTTTAGATGGTGATGGTTTGCCTTAAAATCTTTCCTGATTCGCTCTTGAAGGTGGCCTGCTGTGGCAATTCAAGAGCTGTTACGAGCGAAACTCCCTGGTTCTATGGCGAGATAAGGCGTGAGACCTTACGTCCTTGCAAAACTTAAAATTGATTAGTGGCGTTAGTCTAACTGACGTGTCTTACATCCCGAGCTACTCCTGGGGAGCCATCTATGCCATGCCTCCCTTTGTCATCTGACAAGTTTAAGAAAAAAGGGACAACAAATTTTAAAACAATAAACATCTCCTGAAAAACTTATTTTATTAATTTTCGGACAAATGTTTGTGCTAGATTGTCATGATAAAACCCTATGTCCTTGGTCTGGCCGAACGCTCAGTTCGTGACGCTTCAGGCGAAGTATATCTTGACTGCATCGGCGTATACCGGTCTTGGTAGATCATCTCCGTCCATGTTGGTTAGCATTAGGGCACCCCCCGAGAATGCACTTTTAACTAGATATGGGCCCTCGTACCTTGGGGTCCACTTTCCTTGACTGACCTCCTGATGAGGGAGAATCTTCTTCAGCACTAAATCCCCAGCCTCGAACTTGCGAGGTCGCACTTTCTTGTTATAAGCGTTGGCCATTCTTTGCTGATATAATTGTGCATGGCAGATAGCGGCCAAACGCTTTTCGGGAAGGAGGTTCAGCTGCTCGTACCTCACTCTTGCCCAATCTGATTCTTCTACTTCAGACTCTGCCAGGATTCTAAGAGAAGGGATTTCTACCTCGAGGGGAATTACGGCTTCCATGCCGTAAACTAATGAGTAGGGAGTTGCCCCTGTAGACGTACGGGTTGCTATCCGGTAAGCATGCAGTGCGAAGGGAAGCATGTCATGCCAGTCTTTGTGAGTGACTACCATTTTTTGGATGATTTTCTTCAAGCTTTTGTTTGACAGGTTTAAACTCAGCCTTCAATGGGATGCGATGCTCACCTATCCCGGGATCAAGACCTGGCATATCGGCGTATGACCATGTAAATACGTCCGAGTAGTCTTTGAGGAGGGAAATCAAACTTTCCCTCTGAGTCGTATCCAAGGTAGTTCCTGATCTTGACCAACTTCTAACTCTCATTGCTTGCCCCTAAATTTACTTCGTCCAATTCCTCCCGATGAGGGGTTATTTCCTTTTCTGAGCTTTCTAGTAAACGGGCCAATTCGCCGGAGATTTCGGCTTTGTCTTCGGTCGTAGCGATGATTTCTTCGCCAGTAAAGACATAGGTTTTATCAAGACAATCCGGTTTAACATTCATCCTGAAATTAAAATGCGAAAAGCAGAGATGTGTAAAATGAAAATTGCATACATATTTGATTTTTAACAAAAGGTGAACGTGAGTTCCTACAAAAATGTTTTCGTGAGAAAACGTGCAAACATATATTTTTCTAAAAGGAGTAATTACGGAGAGACATCCGAAAGTATGGTGATAGTCAAGTTGCACACAGACTCCCCTGACTTCCTTACGAAAATGACTGAACCAGGCGACGACTCTTCTTCTCCCGGAGCATCAATACAGGAATCTGAAGCTATACTGACCACGGTAGGATTCATATTGACAATTTCGACTGCGAGGGAGAATGTGGCTCTGATGTGGGGATACATTCTGCCTTCCATGTCATGCCCCCAGTATCAGCAAATTCACTTATTACTGGCCCAACTTGAGACATATATTTGCGGGAACAAGAGGTGAGAGGACCGTTATTGACGGTGTCAACTGTCTCTAACTCACAAGTCTTCTTCTCAACCATTTCCATCGAAATAGCGTTCATACCTTCACCCCCTGAGGCACGGTTTGGGAGAGGGTCGATGGCCGTGTTAGGTCCTTTCGCCAAGCCCTCGAAGGAGACCCATCCACTCTTGATCAAGTGATTAACTTTTCTCTTAAAGGTAAAGCATTTTTCTAGCATGTGGCCCTGGGCTCCAGCATGATACTCGCATCTAGCATTAGGATCATACAACTTTGGGTAGGGAGGTTGTAGAGGTTGGGCCGGGATTGGCACAATCTATCCAGCTGTGATGAGATGTTTGTATATTTCCCCCGCGGGGAGTGGGAGTGGCGGTATTGGTACTTGATTTGGCTCCCTTGGTGGATTGGAGGGCCTAGGTTGTATGGGTCTTTCGGTTAAATCCTCGAAAGAGATCCATCCACATTAGATCAAGTGGTGAACCTTTCCTCTTAGGGCAGAGCAATTTTCTATCGTGTGACCTTGAGCTCCGGCATGGTACTCACATCTAGCATTATGATCATACCACTTCGGGTAAGGAGGCTGTAAAGGTTGGATTGGGGTGGGTACAATTTGTTTAACGGCCAAAAGGTGCTCGTAAATCTCCCCCAAAGGAACGGGAAGTGGAGGCAATGGTCCCCGATCCCAATGGTTATTTTGGTTTCTTGGTTTATTTGGCGGTTTACATGGTCTAGGTTGTGTAAGTCGCGGTATTTGTTTTGGAGGTGATGGGTAATGTAGAGATGGCGTAGGGTTTTAGGGAGCTCTGTTAGCAACGGGCGTTGGTGGAAAAGGAAAAACTGTGGGTCGATATAGTGATGGGGAAGGATATGGTGGTGGTGACAAATAAGAGGGAGGTGGCGGGAAAGGTAGCCTGTGATTAGGTTGGGGAGAGACAAAGCCAACGTCTCTCCTTATGATAGGCGTCGCCTCTAGCGTAGGAATGATGATCCTTCCAGAATTAATCTCTTGCTCTTTTCTCTCAGCAATCCGGACCATGTCGAGGAAGCTACTCGATGGACCGAGGGTAAGATAAGCGTAGTAGGGAGCTTTAAAGGTTTTCACGAAAATTGACAAGAGTTCCCTGTCATCCAAAGGAGAAGAAATCCTTGCAGCTAGTTCTTTCCATCTCTGAGCATAAGCTTTTACTGATTCCTCGACCCTTTTCTCCAGATTCTGCAAATCAGAATGGTTAGGTGTGATTTCTACATCGAGCTTGTATTGTTCAGACATTTCGTTGTGGTGAATGTTGAGGCGAGTTTTGGGGCGTTCAATCCTCGCGTAACTCTCGAGTTGTGGAATCTTGAATTTCTGAGGCATCACAATTTCTAGCATCATGCTTTTAGCAGCGGGATCCCTAGGGTCATATCTATCAATAGCTCTTAGTTTTTTCTCTAGTAGGCTCAATTGATTAATACTCGACCCTTTCGCGCTAATGGTGCCAAAACCCATGGTCGGTGAATACTCAAGAGAGGACTATGGCTGTGTCGGATCGCTTCCCAGAAGCTTAGTTTCTGATGGTCCCGAAATTGTGATTTGGGTAGAATAGCCCTGAGATGGGTGGGAACACTGTCTGGTTGTACCTACTGCAGCTGTAGGGTTGGGATTAATGTAGGGATCCTGCCACTTCCACTGAACAGAAGATGCTGGGTTCGACGAAGGACCCCATCCTTTTTTAGTTTGCAATGCTCGAACTCATTCTTCTAGTTCTGCTATTTTGGTCGTTAGTGCTTCATTGGCCTTAGCCTGTTCAGTCATTTTCATTTTTGAAGTCTAGTTACAAGGAGCCTGTGCGGAGTAGCTTGCTTCAGAGGAGCTATTGTGAACCTGAAAAAGGGAAAAACACAGAAAAGAGTAAGTACAAGTGAGGATACACAGGTGATGTGCAATCCCGAGGTCTCCACGTTTGCTCATTCACTTTTTCGGCTTCCTTTCACTTGATATTTTCAGGGCGGTCGGAGAGGCGAGATATCCTAGCTGTTGACAAGATACGAAGGAAGCCTCTATTCATTCCAACGTTGTGAAGTAATCGGAGATGCTATCGGCGAAACCCAAATCAGTAGGGGCAACCAATGCTGACATGCTAAGAGGATCTCTTTCACACTATGCTTTCAACGATGCAGGGCCTGATGCCTGGTGAACCCAACCGAGGGGAGGGATGACGATCTATGCTATGAACTTGGAGTTTCTCATGATAAACTAAGGGGATAAGGCCATGAGGGAGCAATGCTCGGCTATTTTTTTGAAAGTTTGGTCTGGTTTTTTGGTTTTTTGGTGAAATGATTACGTTTATCCCGGAGGGATTTTCTCTTTCTTTTTGTGATGGTTTTTTGATTTGCTTTGGATGGATAGTTGATATGAAAAGTTGAGGCGATTTAATAAATATCCGAAGAGTACGACTTTATTAAAAGTGTTTATAAAATATGGTAAACTTGCCAACTACCTAAATTCATAAAAAAATGGCTAAGATAGATGAAATCAAGGGTCCTAACTACATAAAAGGAAAAGGGGTTGTCGATATCCAAGTCTTTCTACGAAGATGTCAATCCTGGACGTTAGAGTTCTCCTGCCAAAGGTACTCCATTGAAGCCAACTCCCTTTTCTGCATCTCTATCTCGGCTTCTAATGCGGTAATTCGGCTTTATAGTGCCTGGCTTTTCCTATCCCCCAAATCTGCGCGAGTAGTCAAGACCCTCATCGTCGAATCCCTGTCTTCGATTATGGCACTTGATGCTTCTCTTTTGCGGGTTTCACTGCTCAAGCGTTCCTTAAAGGCCCTGAGAGCCACCTTCTTTTGCACTGTCTGTACGCGGATACAATCCTTGTGATGCCTGTCCAGTTCATTCATCTCGACTTCCAGACCACATTGATGGGCTTCGGCGATATCTCTTTCCTCTGTCATCAGATCTCGCTCTTCTTGCGCTGCTCGCATTTGTTCTATCACTTGAGCGTAAGCCATGGCATCCATTCCATCTCTTACTTGTGATTCCCCTTCCTCTTCCATTGGTTTCTGATTTTCTGGGCGAGGTAAGACATTGCCGTTGACTCACTTCAATCTCCACTGTGGGTATTGTGGTATCGTTGCTGCAGGGGCGACGCGTCCTTTGAGAAAAAAAGGGTGGGCCCAGTCTTGGGCATACACCTGGATGTTCTGATTTTCTCCGGTGTGTGACAGATCTAATTTCGTCATGCCAAAAGCCACTGGAATGATTTGGGTGATGCAAAACTGCCTGAGTACGAGGGCAGGGCAGTAGTGAGTACATCCCCATGCTCCGATTAAGGGAACCCAAGGTAGGGGTCCGCAGCAGACGATGGGATCCGAGGTCTGCAGCCACTTGACATGCCAACTGAAGTCCTCTTCTGAGAGGTTGATGAATCGGTCAATCCAGACATCCTTATTTTCCATCTCCCATTTATCCGTGGTCATTGCATTGATAACTCTGAGTAGAGGGCACGACCTTATGTAGCTTTTGAAGAAGATGGACTGATCAGGAATTTGTTTGAAGTGGCTGACCAACCATACTGTCAGTAACTGGGTGCAGCAGGTAAGCCTCCCTTTCCCTTTTCTTCGGCAAGAGTCCAAGGAGTGAAAGGTCTCGGCCAAGATGGTTTTTGTAGGATTAATGACATTTACCTCCATCTCGTAAAAGTTGTTGGCTGCTGAAAAGTCGATGGCGTTTCTCATCCTCGGAAAAAGGACGAATCCTACAATGGCGAAGGCCAGAATCCTTAAGCGTCTTGCTCCATTGGATAGCTGAAATCGTGCCTCGATATCCGACCAACACCAGAAGTAGTCACCCTCCTTGACACGAGTAGTGATTCCTAATAGCTTGTCGAGTCTTATTTTTACACTCGCAGAGTCCAGTCGGACGTTCTGGTAAATGGTTGATATGGGAGATGTGAAGCACATCAGAGCTGAGTACTCCTCGAGCGTGGGAGTCAAATCTACTCCTTTGTCGAAAGAGAAGCAACGATAATAGAGATCCCAAAACTTTAGGGCTGCCCGGATGCAACCCCAATCAGTTTTCACATCCACTAGGGTCAGTAGCTTTGCATAACTACCCTCAAACTGTGTCTCCTCGTCTTTAGGTAGCTCATTTCTTAACATCCGAATCCTAGTTAAATCAAAGTCTGCAACCTCTACTTTGATTTTAGTGGTGATGTCAGGGGCGAATCCCTGTTCTAACAGATCTCCTCGGGCAGCTTGATCATCGAAGCTTCGTCCCCCGAAAATATCAAATGAAAGTAACGTAGGTGCTGTCATAGCGAATGAGCAAAATGGGTCCTGTGGGACAAAAATAAAATTTTAAGTGCGAAGTAAACTGTACGTGTGAGAAATCCGCAGTTCGTATAACAGAAAAATCACGTCAATATGCCAAAAAAAATAGAGCCACAACAACAGGTATAATCATGATGCACGTGTTGGGGCTCTGATTCCGACACCTCTAACTGGCTTGAACGGTTCCCGGATGATACCATGAAAAGGTCCCTAAAGTATCGTCCAGTGTCCCGATTCCTTGCGAAATCGAGTAACCTTTCGACTGGCTTTAGGGGTTCATCTGAGTTGGGGTTGGTGAACACTACCCAGGACAAGTGTCCTAGGGCGTCACTACTACCCTCTTACTTTGGTAATTGTCCCCTGGGTGCAGGGCGCTATGAAGTGCATATGACAATTGATAAAGCAAATAAATGAACAGACCATCAATTGATCAAAGCAAATAAAATAAATAAACAAATAAAACACCTCTCTAAAAAGATAAAACCGGCTCCGACCCTTAAGTCCCTAGTAAAGTCGCCAAACTGTCGCGCCCCACGAAAATTACGGAAAATAATTCGCGAGTGTGCAACGAAATTTGGGACCTTACAATGCTCGGCGTAAACAAACGCCTCGCAACATGCAATGAAGTCGCCACCCTAATTTGGTTGCTAGGTTTAGGGAACCTTAATCGTCATGGCATAGGAAATATAATAAGTAAAAAAACTAAAGGCACAAAAAAAGAGGTCTAGACCCCAGACAAAAGGTTCGGGGTTGTATTATGGTCTCGGGAAGGTGTTAGGCACCCGAGTCACATCCGAAAATGGTTACCGGTTGATGAGAGGTGTTTTAAAAAGGTGTTTGATGAAAATGCATTTTTTGAAAAGGGGGACCCTCAGAGGAATCGTCACTTTAGTCTTTTTATGATCGTGACGTTCAGAAATAATTAATCGTTGAACGGGGTTACCGTTTGAACGTCTTTCGGACGGGGTTATCGTTTATCAAAGACCGATTGATTATTCTTGAACGTAACGTGATGGGACTGAATTTTCTGCAAGACTGAATGAGCGCCCTCGATGTCATCATCGGGCCAATGCATGATTAAACTAATTACTACGTGATTCTATCATGGATTTCTAACAGAGTACAAATTTAAATGATAGATTTTGAAGTGAAAAGAACTAATGTGGGATCGAAAGTCCCCATGTACATGCAGTCAATATATGCGAGAATTTAAAATCACATGAGCGTGGCATTTTAAGCAACTCTTTAAACACGTTGTTCATGTGGGTTGATTTTAGTTCTAGCAGTTCTATATATCATGCATATGATTGATATTTACAAAAAGCGTTGAATAAATAAAAAGGAATCGAAAGGCGTACTTTCGAGCGAAGCTTGAAATTAAAACCTACAAGGTGAGAGTGTTAGCGATAGCTTGAGAAATAAATAAGCAATTTTATGAGTGCGAAAATTTAAATGACAGTTGATTGCATACGTAAAATGATGGATTTTACGCATACGAGAATTAAATGCTGAGTTTGATAAGTGCAGGAAAATAAATGATGACAGTTGATTGTATGCGAGAAATGATGGATATAATGCATACGAGAATTAAATGCTGAGTTGATTGCATGCGAAAAATGATGGATTTTACGCATACGAGATTTAAATGATGACATGATTGCATGCGAGAAATGATTTATTTAACGCATACGAGATTTAAATGAACGCATACGAGATTTAAATGATGACCTGATGGCATGCGAGAAATGATTTATTTGACGCATACGAAAATTAAATGATGACATGATGGCATGCGAGAAATGATTTATTTGACGCATACGAAAATTAAATGCTGACATGATTGCATGCGAGAAATGATTTATTTAACGCATACGAGATTTAAATGATGACATGATGGCATGCGAGAAATGATTTATTTGACGCATACGAAATTTAAATGCTGACATGATTGCATGCGAGAAATGATTTATTTAACGCATACGAGATTTAAATGATGACATGATGGCATGCGAGAAATGATTTATTTGACGCATACGAAATTTAAATGCTGTTTTGATAACTGTATAAAAATTAAATGTAGTTGACGATTTACAGGGAATTAAAACAGTTTGATGATTTGCAAAAATAAATAGTTGATATTTGCGGAAGAATTTCCAGTAGTATGATAAGTGCGGAATTTAAAACAATTGATATTTTGCAGAAAATAAACAATTTGATATTTGCAGAAGATAAAACAATTGATATTTGCAGAAAATAAACAATTGATATTTGTAGAAAATAAACAATTGATATTTGCAGAAAATAAAATAGTTGATATTGCGGAAGAATTTCCAGCAGTTTGTGAAAAATTAAAGCAGTTGATGTTGCGGAAAATAAAGCAATTGATATTTGCAGAAGATAAACAGTTGATATTGCGGAAGAATTTCCAGCAGTTTGCAAAAAATTAAAGCAGTTGATATTTGCAGAAAATTAAAACAGTTGATAGTACGAAAAATAATCATACGAAACATACGAATTATTTTTACGAAAAATCATGATCCGAAGTCTCGGAAAGAATTGAAAAGGGCTGGGCCCAATTTAAAAAGGAAAGGAAAATGGAAAATGGGCCAGGAATAGTGCCTGGCCCAAGGGAAATGTTTTAATGGTGATGGGCCAAGCCCATCACCTTTCCCGCGTGAACAGTGCCGAAGCCTGGCACTGTTCATCGTCTTCTTTGGTCGCCGGCGCTACTGCCAGAGGCCAAGCTCCGGATAGCCTAGTTCCGTTTCTCACGATCTTCGTACCGAGACGCTCGTCTCCTCGACAGCGTCTCGACCGTACGAAGCTTGAATTTTATTTCAAAACACACCGAGTTTAATTTCAAAAAAATGGCAAAACCGTTAATTATCAAAAACTAATTAATTCGCACAATCTAGCTAACGATTTTTAAAATTGAAAGTATGTATTTAATCTACATCATGCACATGAATTAATGGCACAGAAACAAACAATTAATCTCTTCAAAACGAAGCCCAACGAATTAAAGAAGAAAAATGCTTAAGAAAAACGAAAATGCTTAGAGAGAGAAAGCTTACTCTCAAGCTTTAAACTGGGCGATTGTCGCTCTAAATGAGCAAGCTGATCAAGGAGGGAGAGAGAGCAAGTTTTTCTTGCTGATTTGGTGCCGTTTGAGCGTTAGAGGGCCTCGGTATTTATAGGCCGAAGTCGCGTGAGGAGGGAGAGGGCGTGGCTGCGCGTGGTGGCCGGCTCGTCGTGCTGGCGGAGCTAGGGGTCGTGAGGTGGCAGGTCTGCGGCGCCGTGATGATGAAGGACTGGACAGGAAACCGTTGGAAGCGACAGGACGTCGGAAGCAGGCTGCTCGGTGGCCTGCTTTGCTGTTGGTTCACGTCCACCCTATTCATGTGTGCCATGCACACTAATTCAAGGGTCGTTGATCTGGTTGACTTTTCTTGGTTGACCAGATCAACGACCATGATCAAATGGCCTTTTACCTTATTTAAATGGCCTCGAGCCGATTCCTGCGAGCAAACGTTCCGACTTTTCGAGCTGAAGGTACCGACGCATAGAGAAAAATACGACGGGTTTAACCATCTACAACGAATGATGAGAATTTCTCGTTTAACGTGTTTATTTTTGCTTTCAAAAATGTGAAATGTTCGAACGGAAAAATAACGACGTTACGCCAAAAATTACACGAAACGCTGTAGACCGTTGTGAACGGAAAAAAAGATAGCAACTAGTTGATGGAAAACATTTGAAATTCAAGCTATTGTCCGAGCGAACTTACTCGGGTTCAATAAAAGCTCGAATGAAAATAATAATAAAAAATAAAAATACTAAAAATGCGCTGAAATACTAAAAATCCTAAAAATCATGAGATGACCTAAAACGAAGAAAAAACTGGGAAACGATTGCCGGATAGTTAAAAATGTGATTTTTAAGGCTAAAAATAATAATGATAATAATAACGAGAATACGTGACGAAAAATTTAAAAATGTTATTTCGAAAGCTGACGATGCTAACGACGATGCTAAAATGCGATGAAACACTTAAAAATGCTAGCGACAGTAAATCAACTAAAAATGACAGTAAATTAACTAAATAACAGAAATGCTAAAATTATTTAGAAATGACGTCAAAATTCGGGTACCAACACCAACTTTCTTGGAGGTGCAAGTATGTCTGGTAAACCAGTCCTCATCCTAAATCTCTCATCATTGACTGGCTGGATAGAGTAGGCATAAGCCTTTTTGAACATATCCTTCCTATACCAGTGAGCCACAAAATCCTCAACTTTTTCTCTCCTATGTGTGATCACTACCACTGCATGTTGACATAAAATTCCTGTCAAATCCCAACCCCTGCAACTACATTTCCTTTCCTTAAATTTGACAATAAACTTCATTTGGCCTTCAAATACCTCTCATCTACCATCACCATTAGTGAATATATGGCAGTATACACTCTTATCCTTGCTATCCTCCATTCTTCCCCAAATTCTAGGCCCATAATCCTCAACAAACTTAAAATTCCCAAAATTCCTCCTCTTTACAAATCTCTGCACTACCAGTATTCTAATCTCCTCAAGCATTGTGATAATAGATATGTGTCTAGCCACCATGATGGAGGCATTGAATGTCTCATACATGTTATTGTCCACCACATCATACTTAGAAAGATATTGAAAGAAAGATTTACACCAAAACTTAAGTGATACTTGCAAAATGACATCAATTATTGATAAGATTCGAACTTCTGGGGAATCGGGGGTGAGGACTATGGCCGCTTTGAGTTACTGTAGTCACCATCTGATGTACCTACAAAGCGCCGGAGGGGGGGCTCCAGCGTAGACACTCTGATGCATAAGTCAGTATGGCAGTACCAAATGGCAGGGGTACGACTAGCAATCATAGGCTTACCTCTCATCTCGAATGGTGGGGTATTTATAGGTGCCGAGGAGGGCGTTACCTCTAGGGAAGATAATGCCTCGAGTGACGTCATGGCTGACTTGGGATGGGATAACGCCTACTAGAGCTACCAGGGGTTTTCAGAGACCTTTAGATCTAGAGATCGAAAAAACACACAGTATTTTTTCGTGTCGGACGGTTCTGAAGGCCGACCTAGAGGGTCACGGTATCTCTTTTCCCCCGGCTATTTCCCTCACGTTCCTGAGGATGGTTTTCGGCTTCACGATCCGTTGTGGGGAAGATATAGACTGGTTTACTTTAAAATGTTCCTTTATGGCTTTCGTTTCCCAGTTCATGCATCTGTAGAAAGATTTTTGCTCCGATTTGATCCTAATCCTGCCCAAATAACTCCCTCTTCTTGGTGTGAGATTTATGCCTTTATTCGTGCTTGCAAGACGAAGGATATCCTTACTCCCTCTGTCAATTTATTCTGCAAATTCTTCAGTCTAAATTGTCACAACTGTTTAGTTGATATCGCCCCAAGGTGGAATGACACGTTTGTGCAGTCGTTTTGGCAGAAGTTTCAGGGCTTTGAGGAGACCGTGGCTGATTGGAAGAGCGGTTTCTTCGTTCTCAAACTGCCTTCCCGTTTGTGGCGCGGGGGCTTTAATCGAGAGATTACTAGTGCTACCTGGGTAAATCCAGTAGTGTTGACTAGGGATGAGTTAGCTCATGCTAACGCCTTACTAGAGATAGATACATCTTTCCGTATTCGGGAATTTGCTTTGTACAGGCGCCTGGAAGAGTGCATTATAGGTGAGTTTTTCTCTTCTCACGTTATCACTTTGACTTGCTCGCTATTCTAATACACTTTATTGGCAGAAAACAGTGAAGGTCGATCACTTTAATGCCCCTCTGAACGTGGTGCCGCTTTAAACACTACCAGCCTCTCCACCGCCTGAGGGTCCGAGCCTTCAAAGTACTCCGCCGAAGAGGAAGAGGACTAAAACAGTCGCAGGGAGAGGGCGTGGTATTCCTGCTCGAGCCTCTCATTTTTTTGACAATTGGTTACCGGTTCGGGGCGGAGGAGTAAACTTGAGTTGACTCGTTACTAGGATAACTGACAGCGATAGCGAGGATATGGAAATTGAGACAGAGCTTCGCCATGCTTCCTCGACTCAACGGAAGAAACTCAGAGTGGAGAAAGACAATCTGGCCACTGGGATTTCTTCAAAAAAGGTTGACGAAGTCCCTATCATAGGGGTTGAGGTGTTTACTGTGGCGAGCACTTCTCAAGCAACGACAGATACTGAGGCGTCAATTGTCATTCCTCCTAAAGTTACTGAAGCTCCACTAGCGGCAGATTCGCTTCCGCCACTTAACGTCCCTGACTCTCCTATTTCTTCTTGTATTCCTGACGTGGTAACGCCAGCTCCTGGCTCAAGTACACTTCCTGACCCACTGACTGGGGGTCCACAACCGTTATTCTTTACTTCTATTTCGGGCGTCGATAATTCTGTCAAGGGTTCCGCTCCCTCTCTTATCGCTTATCTTTCAGCTCAGGGTCCTCAAGGGGTTCCCTCTTACCGGTTGGATTTTTCAACCTTTGGCACCAGCGGGCTTCGTGCCTTAGGGGTGTCGGACCCGTTATCGAGAGATCAGCCGTCTGCCTTCCTAGTGGGTGAAATATTTGGCTTGCCTAAGGATAAAGAAGAGTTGCTGCGGCTTCCTCCTGACATTTAGCATGCACACGTTCTAAATGACACACTGGCCGATTTCCGCAAAGTGCATTACTTTCTTAACGCTCATGGGGACAAGCTTCGAGGTTCATCCAACTCAAAAGAGCAATTGGATGTTGCTTTGACCAAAGTGAACGAGTTAACGCAACTTCAGAATCGTACCTCGGTAGAGCTGAATGATTGTCACGCTGAACTTGCAAGGGAAAGATCTAAGGGGAAAGCCAAAGTTGAGTTTTTAGAGGCAGAATTAGTGGCAGCTGATAAGAGAAATTCTCTTCTTCGTGAAGAGATATTGGCTTACAATGCGGACTTAGCAAAGGTTCCCTCCAAGATATCCTGGTGGAAGAAAAAGACAATGTGGGCTTTACCGCCGGATTCGCGAACTACTATCGCAGTGGGACTTTCGACCCTGCTAAGATAACCGATTATGCCTCTGAAAAAATGAATGAGATAGACGGGAGCAAAGAAGGTTTTCTTTCTTCAGGAGAGGAAGATGGAGAGGATGACGACAATACCGAGGTGCTCCCGTAATCGGATGGTGTTGATGCCGCAGAGGACGCTAAAGACTTTACTCGTCTTTATCAATTGCTATTTCTTTTTTACTTCAAACATTGATTAAATTCCGTTTGTAATAATTAATAACGCCTTCCTTGTCTAGAATTCTCCTTTTTAATAACGACTGATTTCCGTCGCGTTATCCCTTTCCTTTGCGTTATCTCAACAACTGTCAGTAGAGTTAACATTGCGCGGTGTTATCTTGGTCTCCGCGTTACCGCGCCTGTCTGAGTTTGAAAATCGATCCTCTTTTTCAGAGAATTTAATGCTCGGGATTCCCTCATTAATACGAGAGAGAAGTCATGATGGCTAGGATACACGTGTCTGTTCGCGGAGGCACTAGGGGTTGGCGCGCCCTAGGAATTGGCGAGATCGAAGCGTCTTCTTGTTTCTCTAGAATCATACTCATTGCTTGTGTCTTTTCCTTGTAACGCGTCACACACGCGACGACTGTTACGACAGTCATTTTGTCTAACTGCTAGGGTTATAAAACCCAACACATGTTTCTTTTTCCCTCTTTTGTCATTCTATTTTCGCTTCATCCTCTCGAGCCGACTTGTGTTTCTTCCTTCCATTGTTTGGGCGTTCCGAGTTTCTCTCCCAGAAAGGTATTTCTACCCTCCTCTGTCATCTTCTTCATCTTTTCTTTATTTTTTGCCATGGCTAGAACGCGTTCCAAGTCTGTTGATGAAGAAAAAATTGAAAACACTATCACCACCAGCACCTCTCCATCCATACTTCAAGACCATTTAACCAAATACAATGCCCATATTCCTGAGGATTGTAAGGTTTCTGTTGCCTCTGATTCACTCCGCCACAATAGTGTGATGCCTGGCAACAATAGGCTTTTGTATGCCAAGATGTTTGGCTATGGTTTTAAATTTCCTCTTCATTCTTTCGTTGAAAATCTGCTTGTTGCTCTGGATGTAAATTTTGTTCAGTTAACTCCCAATACATACTGTTGCGTTTACGCATTTCTGGAACTCTGTAAATACAAAGGGATTGACTCTCCTTCCCTTTTATTACTTAAATCATTTTTCCAATTGTATAGTCATAAAGGTGTGATAGCGATGTCGCCTCGTTGTGATGATGACTATCTTAAACCCTTCACCTGGAAACTCCTGCACCTTGAGTCTTCCATTGAAGATTGGAAAAAGGAATTCTTTGTCATCAAGCTGCCTAGCCCCCGGTGGCGGACCGGTTTTAACCATAATATCAGAGATAGTGCTTAGGGTCGACGGTCGACTCTTCTTCCGCCTGAGCAAGGCTGGTTCAACACACTGCTCGAGTTGGACATTAGCGTTTACACTCGCAATTTGGCGTGCGGGGCTGATATTCAAGCCTGTGTTGAGAGTGAGTGTTGTGTCATTTTCTTTGTTATTTTAAGCGATACTAACGCTAATGTTATGTCATGATTGTGCAGTTCCCGATCCTGGTTGGAAGCCAGAAAGCGTTAGGAGACGAGAGAAGAGGGCTCTAAAAAGGAAGAAGAAAGAGTAAATTGCTGTCGCCGCTGCCGTTGCCGCTGCAACTGTTAATTCAGTTGCATCATCTACTGTAACTGTAAATCCAGTGCAAGCGTCTCCTTCTACGGTTGGTGAGGGAACTGCCACCGTTCCTATTTCTATTCCCGTCATATCCACTGTCGTTGCTCCTGTTCAGGCGTCTTCCTCCCAAGTACCCCCAAAAAGGAAAAAGAAGAAGAGAACAAGGCGCGTTGCCGCCCTTACTCCTTCTTCGAATGCGACAACTTCTTCTGAGGTGCCGGTTAGCGATATCACCACTGTACGCGTTTCTTTCATGACTGTGTTATCCTGTGCGTTGGCTTCTTGACGCTCATTAACGTTTTGTTTTGCTTTCTTATCCTTTTCACTGCTCTTTCTGCAGGACACCACTACCGCCTCTGCTCACTTGTCGCAATCAGGCGATATGGACTTGTCCCACGTACTTCATCGCCCTAACAAGAGGCCACGGCTTGGAGGGGAAAATGTGAGCTTGCCCACAGGTCCTACTATCTACGAAGGGGAGACTACTGTTGTTTTTGCCTCAACGGTGCCTTCTGGTGGTCAGTCTTCTGACCTTTTGGGCACTATGGGCATTTCTGGGCCCTTTGACACCTCACCCAACTCCTTCGAATCGTCGCTTCCTCCTTCTCTCTCCCAGGTCATGAGTTTCCACGAGGACTCTGTAGGGAGTTTCACATGGTGGTTGACCCTGTGACGCCTTATGCGATGGCTGAATGGGTGACCCAAGGTGTCGTCGAGGATTTAGCGGGTATGCCAAGATGGGGAGACTTCCAACTGACGTCTCCGATTCTGCGGATCGAGGGGATGATGTCGCCTTGGGGACCGGCTGTGACTCCTTGGCGTATAGGTTCGGTATCTTCTGCTACTCAATCTCTCACTACGCTCAGGGGATACATCTCTATCCATTTGCTCTTGTTGACAGTCCCAGCGATCTCTGTGCTCGTCTTGTCACCGCTCCCCTTGGGAGACGAGAATTTGTCGCGTGTGAGGCACGTAAGGCTCTATTTGTTGCGTAAGGTTAGTTGGTATCACCGTCGCGGGCAAGGTCAAGGGAATGTCTCTGCGTTGCGAAGGAGATAATGGTCGTTCAGTGATAATATATGAGGTGAAAATAGTCTGAGGAGGAACGCTCAGTCTAGAAACACTGGGCGTGAATCCCGCAGCTAACTCAGTTAAGAGATCCAACTGAGCACGAAGAGCAAATATTGAATTCACAAAAGGGTTATTAGCGCTATCCATCATAGATCCCATTGGAGGAGGAGTGGAAAAGCTAGATCCCGCCATTTGGGAATGTGGAATACTTATCTGGGAAAAGGGAGTTCTCGTTGATCGTCCGAAGTGGAAGTCCGAAGACCCCATAGGGACTTCTTGCATCATTGTAGAAACCTCAGCAGTAGCAAAAGGAAAAAGTTTTCTGCGGATCGCAAAAGGAATGCTAGAAGGCTGAGGTGGAGTAGACTCCGAATCAGAAGCCATAATCTTTCAGTCTCCGAGAGAAACAGAGCTTGGCTATCAAGGATGCTCACTTAATAAACCAAAGCTCTCAATGAAAACACCAATTTGATAAGATTTGGACTTCTGGGGAATCGGGGGTGAGGACTATGGTCGCTCTGAGTTACTGTAGTCGTCGTCTGATGTACTTGCAAAGCGCCGGAGGGGGGGCTCCGGCGTAGACACTCCGATGCTTAAGTCAGTATGGCAGTACCAAATGGCAGGGGTTCGACTAGCAATCATAGGCTTACCTCTCATCTCGAATGGTGGGGTATTTATAGGCGCCGAGTAGGGCGTTACCTCTAGGGGTAGGCATTATCTAGGGAAGATAACGCCTCGAGTGACGTCATGGCTGACCTGGGATGGGATAACGTCGTGCGTGTGGGCTGATGACGCGTGAGACCCCCCCCCCCCCCCCCCGCGCTGATGTCGACCATTCCAGGGTTCCTCGCTGGGTAAGGGGCAGCAACCTTGGCGGCAGACACCCGATAGGGGCTACAGTGTTCTGGCCTTGACGTTTGAGTGAGGACAGAAATACCCCTGGAATTGCCCTGGAATTGCTTCTATTGTTATCAACTATTGTAGGGTCATAGTTGTACATCCTGTTTAAATTATCCTCCAACTCTGGTACATTGGTGGACTTCACAGTACTCTAGTACAACTCTGAATACAGGTCCCCATCACGCCCCTTCCTCCACTTAGAGAATATGTGCCTGGCATACCTTCTAGTCTCTGCTTGAGGCATAAGTTCCCTAAATGAATGAATAATGGACTGCTAACACATAACATAATTAGTGATGGAAAAAAAGTTAGAATAAACTTAAGGAGTTGTTTAAAAAACTTACGGGATGTTGATCAGATTGAAAAGACCATCCCAGTCCATCTTCTATGATATGCATGTCCTTCTATACAAGCTCAAGAAATCACATCCAGTTGGAGTGGTTTTCAACATCTACAACTGCCCCAAGCAACTAGGAACATTTTGTCATTGGCATCTCTGCCTACAACAGACAACAATTGTTGTTTAAAAAGGCCCCTTCAAAAAGCAACCATCTACCCCTAAGACCCTTCTGTATCCTTCCATGAACCCTCTTCTTAATGCATCAAAAGAAACATACATCCTCTTAAAAACATTCCCTGGAGCTTCAAGAACAATAGTTGACCCAGGGTTGCCGACCCTCAATTCTTGAACAAAATTCCATATCCTCCTAAACTCTTTCTCATAATCTCCTAAATAATGTTTTAGGATTTGCATCCTAGCTCTCCTGGCCTGACTTTCAGTAATCTCAATACCAAGTTCTTCCTTGGTGTATTTCTTGATTTCCTTTTGCTTCATTGCGGTAGCAGTTGTTTTCCTCTCCATAATGAAATAAGCCGCAATAATCGTGTAGTTTATTCTGCTATTTGTGAACACTCTAGGGCACGAATGATTAGGACCTATACTCTTTAATTGCCAATTAGATGCATGCTTTGGTTTCATGGCATAAACATACCACTTGCAATTTGTCTCCAAACACTTCAACCTTATTCTCTTCTTGTCATTCTTCACAAAATCCACCTCTCTATGCACCTTCAAAATGTGTTATATCACTGCATCCTTGAACTCCTTTGTAGTATTAAAAATCATCCCAATCTCCAAGTTAGGAACTTCTCTGAAGTTTGTGGTGGGCTTGTAACAACTTTTAGTCTTTCTTCTCCTCCTGCCATATTCAGCTTCACTTCCTTCACTACTAGTCTCTACACTAGCATCTGAATCATCTCCAATCTCATCAGCTATTGGTAATTGTCTCTCTTCTGGTCCACCAGTACCACCATCTTTATTTTTTATCCCAGCATTAGATCTATTGATGTCCTGATACGATCACACCTACCTTTGAAACCGAAGAGCACACATTTCCATTCAAGCCGGGCTACATCCATGAGCCCGATAGAACCCGAACTCGACCCATCTTGAAGACATGTTCTAGGCTACTTCTTACCCTACAAATGGGCTTGGAAGCCCATCAAAATGATAAGGAATTTTCGTCCATCTTAGAAGGGAGGAAGGAAGAGCTCATTAAGGGCAATATGGTCATAAAGGGCCTAATGTGTAATAAGTATAAATACTTATTTTCTTGTATGTTTTAATTAGTTTAGACATTTAGAGAATTTATTGAGTGATTTATCCTCCTCTTCTCTCCTAAACTCATTGCCATTCCTTGGAAGGATTAGCTTGAGTTGAGTTTACTCCTCTCTAATCCCTCCTGGGAGTTTATTACTGTAATCGATTGAGTGTGTATCTTTCGAATCATTTGCCTACTGTTCTTGCTACTGAATCTACAAGCTTTCAAGTGTGTTGTTACAATCATCATCATCTTATTCAATTCGTCCATCCATCCAACCATAAACATCCACGGTAAATTCAATCCATTTCATCATTGTGTTCATTCTTAATTCTTCCATCTAAATCCGCTGCGCATATCCGAGTCATTTCCATTGTTTGTGTCGTTATTCATCAGCTTGTGTGTGACAACTCTCGGACTAGATCCTCCAACAAGAGCTCCATACTCTACGGTTCAATTAAAAACGAGCCGGAGCGTATCATGTCCCTAGCTCTATTTACACCACTGCTCTGCCCCTCTCCAATCTTCTTCTTTGCCTTACTCTTAATTACCCTGTATTCTTTATCATCTGATATCTATGGAACAGACACCCAAGTACCAAGCCCTCCTTCTATCCCAACATCTTCTCCACCAGAATCATCCTCTTCACTATCATTCCATTATTCACTATCATCCTTATCTTCACTGTCATCTCCATCTTCACTGTGATCTCCATCTTCACAACCATCTTGTTTAGAAAACCTTCCTCCAATACCTAAAACATTCTCTCTATTAACACTCCCATCAACCCTAGCTCCCTTTAGTATTCTCCTCACTAGAGTCAGAAGAATAATAACCAGTCTCTAAGGTTAAAAAATGGGGAAAATGGGGCAGCATCCTCATTTATGTCTCTAGGAAACCTATTTGACTTAACTCCCTCCTCAACATTAAAAGTACTGCCATCCACCAAGTGTACTATGTCATTACTGAAGTAATTAGCATGTATTGAGTCTGGAAAATGTAGTAAGTCACATGGTAAAATCCTAGGTTTACCTACAATAAACAAAGGTTGACTTTCATCATGGTCAATAAATATATCCACTATACCTTTCTCCTTTGCTAATTGCACTAACATTTCAAATGATATTTCACATTGTAGCAAGATCAAATCCATATCAAATAAAATTTTACCCACATTGTTTACTTTCATCCTACCCAGAATCCATATTAGTAACTCATAAGATAAGTCTTTAACCTCACACTTCCACTCAATCACAGTAGAGTAGTCGTATCTATACGGATTAAACTTAAAAATACCACCCACATTAAACCGCAAAACAACAGCCATGGCCTACCAATAAAAATCAAACAATAATTCAGAAAATAAATCAAACAATAAAAATCAACCATGTTCTCCATAGGACCACTACGTTGGATGCATATAAAAATCATATCCACATATCGAAAAGCAACCGACACACGAGAATAAGCAAAGGCAAAAAGCCAAATTAAGGATTTTAAAATACATACCTTTTGGAATCTCAATATAGTTGTCAGCCTCCGAATCTTTATGCAAAATAACTATACCACTTGCAGACAACAACAACAGCGAAAGGTCTTATGTTTTCTAGTTAATAAACGAAGAACGAAGAAGAAGATGAGAGATGGAGATGGAGATGCAGACTGTGTGTTGGTTGTGTCTTGTGTTCCTCTATTCGTCTAACTTAATCCTAATTCTCTTCTGCTTTTTAGTTAGTTTGTATTTATATTTGTTGAGTTAGTTTAAATTAAATTTTTTAGTTCGTTTTTAATTTCTTTAGTTAAATTATTTAGGAGAAAAAAGGAGAAGAAAATGAGTAATTAAGTAATAATGTCTGACACACTAACACAGTGGGTCCCGCGTTCAGACCACTTTTTTCAGTTTTAATATTAAATAATCAAACATAATGGACGTTTGGCACTGATATCGAAAGAGGGACTCCGGGCGACTAACGTGTTTATCGTGTGGGAGCGTATCGAATAAAAACGAACATTAGGGACTCACTAAAATGAAAATAATAAGAGTATAGACCCCGGGGTACGCCAACCCGTTAAATTTTCTTCTCCCATTTTCCTTTTGCATGCCATCAAGTTTGGTATTGGTGAAGAATGTTTGATTCATGAGAAATTATAGGGTGTTCCGAGGATGACATCTCACACCTGTGACTTTTTATACCCCAACCAATAAAAATATACCACGTGTATTTTTTTTTTACCTCCTTTTTCCCTCTCCTCTCCTCTCCAACCGACGCTGCAACTTTTCTTCCGATTGCTTTCCTTCCTTTTCTCTCCTCCATTATTTCTTTTTTTTTCCTCGGTAGCACTGGTACCGGTGATGGGTTTGGTTGGTGGCCAGTAACGGTTTTTATGGTGATTAATGGGTTTTTTTTATTGGTAGCGGGGGATGAGGAAAGATGAGAAATTAATGTTTTTTTCTTTATTTTGTTGTTTTGCAGTGGGAATGGAGATGAGCTTGGTTCATTTGCAGTGGTAATGGAGATAGTTGATCGGTGTGGGTGTGGATGGTGGATGTGGTTTTGGTGGTTGGGTTTGGTCGTGTGGCTGAGCCGAGAGTTTGGTTGGGGGTTGGTGGATTATAGTGGTGAGGAGATGGTGACGGTGTGGGTGTGGATGGGTTTGGTTAGCAGTTGATGATGGTGAGGAGATAGGTGAGATGGTGGCCGACGGTGAGTGAGGTGGCGATGATGTGGCTATGGAGATCAGATGGCGATGGGTTGGTGTCAGTGGTGGGTGAGGAGAGGGTGATGGATGGCTGCCGGTGATGTAGCGGTGTGGTGGAATGGAGAGGGAGCTAAGAGGGATAAGTGTTGGCGGTGAGGGTGGTGTCGGCGGTGGTGATGAGGGAGATGAGAGTGTTTGTGTGAGAGCAAGAGTGAAGGAGAGGAGAGGAAAGGGAAAGGGAAAAGGAAAGTGAAAGTGAGGTGTAAAAAAAATACACTTGGCATACTTTTATTAGTTGGGGTATGACAAGTTATAAGTGTGAGATGTCATCCCCGGAACACCCTATAATTTCTCTTGATTCATATTAAAAAAATTCCCTTGCTGAAAATTAATTCAAGTATATGATCTTGTTTAGGAAGACTATGCCAACGAATAAAAATAATAGTCGTCAATTTTCAAAAGAATGGTGTGGTGGTCCCATCAAGTACTTGTGCGCAAATGTGTAGGATTAGTGTCACACAGCCAGGAGGGGTTGGTGGAAATTGAATAAATTTGTCGTGACGTGATGGCATGCAAAATGATAATGGGCCTTTTGGGCCTGGTCCATCTTATAGCCCATAAGAAAATTTCAAACATGTTAAATGAGAAATATAATTAGTGTTGTCATTTACAATGGAATAGAACATAATTCTAATACTAATGCAAAATTTATGTTCAATCAAATGTTATGGAAGAAACATAATACTAATAAGAAGAGAATAAAAAATAAACAATTGAATATATAGAAAGTATAATTATGTAAAACCATCACTAAGAAGATTATAGTGAAACTAAAACATATATCATATAATTGTTCAATTCAAAATGAAGCAAGAATAATATTAATAGATTCAATGCATTGTTAAGTTTATAATTATCAATTAATTTAATAGAGATTGTTAAAATGGACAATTTAAACCATCATTGTGTTTGTGTTTAATTTTTTCTGATTTTAAGAATTTTTCTAATTAGTTTTATTGTTCCAGCTTTTGCATGATTTTTTTTTTTTGGGTGCTTTTAGTTAGTTTCTACCTGTTTATGTGTTTGATGTGATTCAAAAATAAGAACTCTTCCCTATACTGTGACATTTGCCTCACCATTTAAAATGCTTGAACACTTGATTTGTCAAATCTATGCTTTATTACTAAGGGATCTGTATGAGTTCAAGATATTCAATGTTTATGGAACATATATCCTAATGCTTTCAGAACATCCTTCATCCTTATAGAATCATGATTAGTAAGCTGAGATTTCTTGAAATGATGTGGGAACCCAAAAATATAATATATTTTGTCATGTTCTTAATAATTGAATCTCCATAAACATATAGAATTATCCAATCTTTTATTATTGTATTGCATGTGAGTCTTCAATTAATTGATGTGATTGTTTGTGTCTTGATCCACCACCATGCCATCAATCAATAAGAGTGGGTGGCTCGACACTCTCTCCCCCATAAATTCATGGTTGATGGTTGTGTGCTAGCCTGTTAATGGGCCGAACATAGTACCATGAGTGGTGTGTGTGGCTCATGCATTTTTTATTTCACTGTAAAATAATGAAAAATCTAGAAAAAATGGAAGCAAATGAAAAGGATGAAAAGATTGGCAATGTACTTGAAAAATAAAAATAAAAGCAATGTGAAAAGGAAAAGAAAAAGTTGGCAAGGTAAGAAACGAAAGAATGGAAATGGTCAAAGGTCAAGGTATAATGGCAAAATGGTAAGATGATGTGACTATGTGTTGTATTTTAATTTTTTGCCCTTGGTATAACTAAATGTGCAAATACTTGAGTCAACAGTTCTATATGGTTAAGGACTAAAGAATTGACAATTAAAATCTTAATCAAAATGTTTTGTTCCAAGCAGTGTTATCAGAACTGGACCGGATCGGCCGGTCCGGCCGGTTCAACCGTGAAATTTTAGGTTTCTAGTTCGATTCAGCTATCTGACCGGATATGCATGCGAACCGGGTTCAACCGTTCGAACTGGCTAATTTTTACACAACCGGCGACCCGGATTGAACCGACTGGCTCAATGCTTCTTTTCAAAATCGACGTCGTTTTGTTTTTTTTTAATTTTAAATTTTGATAGGTCGGCCCATTACAGACATTGACCCAGCCGGTTCAATTATCTAATATTGAACGGTTCAATGCGTGAACGGTTCAAAGCGGTCTAATGGGTCAATCCGATCGAACCCGGTTAAACCCGGTCGAACCAAAAAAAATCATTTCCTGTTCGCTGTCCGGTCCGGTTCTAATAACATTGGTTCCAAGAACAAATTGAGAATGCATCGCATATTATCATTACACTTTCACAATGTTTGATGTTTGGGGTATTGAATAGTCCTTGATAATCTGGCATGGGTTTGGTGTCTGAAGTGTTTGGGTAATTCCTATGGTGAGCCTGATCTTGGAGGAAGTGAGATGTTTCTGATTTTTTGTGTGTTTTTTACTTGATGATTGCTTGAGGGCAAGCATTAGGCAAGTGTGGGGGAATTTGATTGATTGTATATTTTGACTTTAGTTGTTGTTTAAATCCCTAAAATTGTAATAGTAATTGCACTAATTAGAGCTACAATCGGAGAAAGAACTATAGAAAAAGCCTTGTGTGACTTGGGGGTCGGTATAAGCGTAATTTTTTTGTCTGAATTTGAGAAATTAAACATAGAAAGTATGAAAGAAACTAGGGTGGTGATTCAATTGACGGATAGATCCATTATTCATTCGAAGGGAGTTGTAGAGGATGTTTTAGTGCAGGTCAATAACTTTTATATACCCTGTAGACTTTTATATTGTTGAGAGGGATGAAGATTTGTCAGAAAAATATACAAATGTGATGTTAGGAAGGCCATTCCTATGAACAACTAGGGCTAAAATTGATATTTTTTATGGTAGTCTTACTAAAGAATTTGATGGGAAGATATTAAAGTTTAATATGTATAATGCAATGAGACACCCAAATGAAATATGTAGTTTAAAATTTATTGATATTTTGGAACCTATTTCTGAGGAAGTTTTTGATATGACTACAATTGACGTTCTTGACTATGTTCTTAGCAAAGGAATTACAAATGAAAAATTGGAAGAAATAGAAGGAGGAATTGGTGATCGACCAAGAACTGCAAGAAATTGTTTCATATCCAGTAAACTGAGTTCGGAAGAGGAAGAGAAGTTGGTGAAGTTACTTAAATCACATAAGGAGGCTATTGGTTGGAGCATAGCTGATATGCTCCGGCTTAGGGTGAGTAGGCCGAATGATATATGGAGCTTTAGAGGACTTAGCCCGAGAGTTTATGAGACAAACAACAACATAATGACAAGCACAAACGAGGGAAAAAGACAGTACGGACAGGCAACAGATAGGAAGACAAAGATAGACAAGAGAGAAAGGATATTACCGAGGGAACGCGGAAGGGAATGGAAGTGATAATGATCACAAGGGAAGAACGTTGATACAGACGGTGATACTTGTAGAACACACGGTTGAGGAACAGTGAACGAAGCACACAAAGATCTCTCGCTAACTTGCAAGAACAATCACAACTATTACACACAAAAGTAACGTTTACACAAGTGATGGTTTACATTTTACTTGCGGAACATCAAAGCACCATCAAGCTTAGAAATCCACAAGAGCAGTTTAGTTTGATGGAGGAGGAGTATTCTCACTTAACAAAATCACTCAAAATGTCTAAACTAACTAAACTAACACTAAGTCTGGCTTTTATACTTAGGGTTGTAAAAATAGCCTTGTGACGAATGTGCCCTTGGTGAAGGACGCGTTCTCCCTAGAAGGTCAAGGACTTAAGGTGGGCTGTCTAGGCCCATGACTATTGCACAAAATGGAAGGCAGCGACCTGAGCTTGTTATGCTTGAATGGGCTCATGGTCTATGACTCGGAAGAGTTCATAGCTTAGTAGGGTTGGTGCGAGGATTCCTCATGCGATGGCCGATGGAGGTATGAGGCGCGCGATGATTTCTCATGACTTGCTCGGGCAATGTGTGAAGCTCGCGGGGGCTGGGGTCGGCCTCGGGTTTCTCCGATAGGTATCGCGAGTGACCTAGGGTTGGTGTGGGCTTCGCCTAGGGTTTGCAATGGGCGTCCGCTTGCGCCTTGGCTCCCGATATGGTGCTCGAGCACTATTATGACTCGTTCCTCGACTCTTGGTTGATCTTTGCTCATCTCATGCTCGAACCAAAGGGCTAGCTTCCTTGTTTGGCTTCATGTGATTGGCACCTTAGGCTCGGTGTCCTTGGCCCCAAGGTGTGAGGGGTTTATGATCGCATCAATAGCGGACATAAAAGGAATTTCACTAAATATCTGCACACACAAGATCCACTTAGAAGAGGATAAAAAGACCATAAGACAACCACAAAGGAGGCTCAATCCCCCGATGATGGAAGTCATGAAAAAGGAAATACTTAAGTTATTGGATGCGAGGTAATATATCTAATTTTTTATAGTGCTTGGATCTCTCTTGTGCAGGTAGTTCCAAAAAAAACAGGAATCACACTGATTTAAGGAGGAGATGGAAAAAAGATAGCAGTCAGGGAGCAAAATGGTTGGAGAGTCTGTATTGACTATAGATGATTGAACAACGTGACCAGGAAAGATCATTTCCCCCTCCTATTCATTGACCAAATACTGGAAAGGTTGAGAGATAAATCTCATTATTGTTTCTTAGATGGATATTCAGGATTTCACCAAATTCATGTGGCATCTAAGGACCAAGAAAAGACAACCTTTACATGCCCATTTGGGACCTTTACCTATAGAAGGATGTCATTTGGCCTATGTAACGCACCTGCAATATTTCAACGGTGCATGATAAGTTTATTTTCTGAGTATGTTGAGAAAAATATCTAAGTGTTCATGGATTCTGTTTACGGTGATAATTTTACACACTACTTAAATAATCTAGAAAATATTTTGAAAAGATGTGTAGAAACAAATCTAGTGCTCAATTTTGAAAAGTGTCACTTCATGGTTGACCAAGGAATTGTTCTTAGCCATGTGATTTCTAATAAGGGAATAGAGGTAAATCAAGCCAAAATTAATATTATCAAGAATTTGCCTTACCCCTCATATCTTTGTAAAGCGTGGAGTTTTCTTGGACATGTAGGTTTTTATAGACGATTTATCAAGGATTTTTCAAAGATAGCTGAACCAATGTGTAGACTGCTATGTAGAATTATGTTTTGATGAATCTTGCAAAAAATCATTTGATGCATTAGGGGTGGCAAATATTACCCAAATATAAAGTTTTGTGTTCGATGTGGGTAGTAAATGGGTTGGGTTTTTCTAAAGTTATGGGTATAAATGGGTAATAAATAATAATAATACATGATAAATTAGGTGGGTTTTAATCAGTGTTATCAGAACCGGACCGGACCGGACCGGCTGGTCCGGCCGGTTCAACCGGAAATTTTCAGCTTTCCGGTCCGATTCAGCTTTCGGACCGGATGAGCCTCTGACCCGGGTTGGACCGGACGAACCGGCCGGTTTTTTACAAACCGACGAACCGACCGGTTTCCTGCCAAACTGTCCGGTTTGATGACTTGTCAAAACGGCGTCGTTTTGACACGGCCCATGGGCCCAAACGTCGCCGTTTGACACGGCCCATGAGTCCATTAGACCGCCGACCTCTACCAATCCTTGATTCAGACCCGATCATAGCCGCCGACCTCTGCCAAACCATCTCTCCTCTCTCGATCTGCTCTCCCGATTAGTGTCACCGCCATCACCACTGCCCCTGCCAATCACACAAACCCATCGCCTAAGACAGAGAAACAGAAGGAGAAAGAAGAAGAAGATCTCCCAATCTGCTCTCCCGATTAGCCTCCATTGCCATCACCACTGCCAACCACACAAACCCATCGCCCAAGACAGAAACAGAAGGAGAAATAAGAAGAAGAAGGAAAGAAAAGAAAAGAGAGCAGAGAAGAAAAAAAGGAAAGAGAAAAAGAAAAGAAAAGAAGAGCAGAGAACCCACCTTTTTTTTCTTAATGCCAAAGCCAAAGTCAAACTCGTTTGACAAGGAAAGAAGAGAAATAGGAGAAGAGATGGGCTACGACCCATCAAGGAAAATGAGAAAGAAATGGGTTGCGACCCAAGTGAAAAAAAAGGTGGGTTCTTTTAATTGATTAATAATGGGCTCGAATATTTGGGCAATAAATATGAATCAATTGTTTTTTTTAATTAAATCGTGAAATAATTCGTCTTCATTTTTTTTTTGTAGGTATCGAGTTAGCAATTACCGTCCCGATTAAATGTTTCGTCAACTTTTATATTTCTAAACTTGAGCTTTAAAGCTTACTTCTCATTTATGTAATTAATTATAATTTTTGTGTAATTAATATAATTTTTGTGCAATTAATATAATTTACCTGATACAAATACTTTTAATTATTTTTTCAATTTTTCGTTCAGCTCGCTTGCCTTCACTTTAAAATACTAAAAATGATTTCAAATATTTTTTATTTAGTGACTGTTTGAACTTTGAAAATGATTTCATTTGAATGTTGGATTGTTTCTTTATTTTGTAATTTGGATAATTAAGTGTGTTTGAATGTTGGATTGTTTCTTTATTTTATAATTTGAATATTTAAGTGTCATTTGAATGTTAGATAGTTTCTTTATTTTCAACTTTTGATTTTGATATACTTGATATACTTTATTTTGATATATTATAAAATGCTACAGTAAAAAAACCAGTCGGTTCAATCCGGTTTAATCCGGTTTTATCGTCTAAGATTGACCGGTTTAATGTATGAACGGTTCTGGACGGATCAGTATCTACAATCCGGTCGAACCCGGTTCAACTCGGTTGAACCACCAAATTTTCGAAAACGGTTCGCTGTCCGGTCCGGTTCTGATAACACTGGTTTTAATGGGTACGTAAATGGGTACCCAATTATTAAACCCAAAATAACAAACAGTAAACGTTTATCACCTCCTCCCCTACCAACGCAACAATACAGAGATAGGTTTCTCTCCACCGGCACCGCAAGTTCAAGCTTCGTCCACCTCACCTAATTATTCTCTCCGACCACTGTTTAATATTGTCTGCCTCCTCCGATCATAAGTGCAACAACAAAATTTACCATCTAAACTAATCATCAAGGTAACTAAGAAGTTTTCATTTTCCTTTATGAATTTCTTTAATTTCTTCTCCTCAATTAATTATTCTTACAGCTAATTTCAGTTTCAAACTTTGATGTTTGTGATTATTGGTGCAAAACCCCCTTTGATTTTAGTCTAAAAAAATTGAAACGTGTAAGTCAAATTTTTGTTGAGATTGTTGTCTGCCAACTGCTCGGTGTAATGCCAAAGAGAACTAAACTTGATAGAATGTGTACTTTTTTAATGACCATTTATGTACATGATATAGATGTAAATTGGGGCCATGTTCCCATAAGGATTGAAAGGAATTGACATGCTGGGTCGTTTGTTAAGCAAGCCATTTTGCTCGCTTAAAGGTGTAAACTGTTCACTACTTGGTTCTTTCTGGATTTCAACTCAAGTGAGCAATTATACTAATCAATTAGTGAGCTGCTTTATCCAGTGAAACTAGTATTAGTTTATGCATGGTGTGGCGTGTATACTTGTGGAATGTCTGAAAGTACTGTTATAATTGAGACCATTGCAGTTGATGCAGAAAAGAAGACCATAATCATCTCATCCCCATTCCTTGCTACGGAAAATAGTTCTTATGCTTTTTCTGAATTGACTTGGCTTGAAGCTATATTTATATATTATAAAAGAAAAAAACAAATTCATCAAACTTATACCAGCAAAATACATTATTTTGTTCTTTTATCGGAAATTGTTTTTTTCAAAAGTAAAACAATTGACAATGACAAAACGTATACCAAGTGGCCAATGATCAGTGGCCAAGTGTGGCAGCCACATATGATGTGGCCAAATGTATACCATTCATTAAGTTTTATTGATAGGGACCATTAGATTAACTTGTTTCTTTTAGAGGTTGACTTCTAATAATTTTTAGTCCTTAATTTTTCTAAAATTCCTGAATCAATCATCGTGTTTGCAGGAAAATGGCCACCGAGTCAGACTAGCAACACACTCAAATTTTAGAGACTTTGTGTTGAGCTCTGGATTGGAGTTTTTTCCTCTAGGGGGAGATCCAAAAGTACTCGCTGAGTGTCAGTGTGAACACTTTCTATAAATGTTGCTTTCTCACACTGCCTACTTCTCTAGTTTATCATTCTGTCCTAGGAAGAAATTGGATTATGGCTTATCATTTCAGAACCTGCACTTACTTTCCTAGGAAGAAATACAGCCCAAAGAAAAACCAGCACACAACTGACAGGATCCAACATAATACAATTAGTCTGCAGGAGAAATCAACAGGTTTTATGTAAAAATTAAGGTTTTTTTCAATGTAGACCAACTTCAGGAATTTTCTTAATAATTTTATTCTGTTTTATAGGAATTTACTATGGAATTAAATGTAGAGCAAAGCTATGAAGTTGAGCAAAGTCATTCGACTACTTCGAAGAGTCGAAGAGGGGTAGGAGATGTACTTCTCAAGTGTGGGAAGAGTTTGAGAGGCTGGGAACCAATGATAATGGAAGACAAACAGTGAGATGTAAGTGATGTCATCACTCATATCAAATTACGAGTTCTTATGGTACAAAACATTTACTCCATCATCTTGATACTTGTGACAAGCGAGAAGTTCATGAGCCTGAGTTAATGCATCCTAAGGTAGACTAAGCTATTTATCGAGAAAAAGTTGCTATGGCTATAATCAGGCATGATTATCCATTTTTATTTGTAGAGCACCAAGGTGTTAGAGATGTGCACGCATACTTAAATCCTAATGTGAAAAACATCTCTAGGAATACTATCAAGTCTGATGTGTTAAAGGTGTGTGCAAAATAAAAGGATAAAGTTGTTCAATCTCTATTGTCTAATACAAGTAGGATTTTTCTGACATCAGATTTATGGTCATCTATCACCACAAATCATTATATGATTGTTACTACACATTTTGTGAATGAGAATTGGGAATTGCAGAATTTTTTTTTTGTCTAGGCTGTTAAAAGAATGGAGAATTGAGAAAAAAATATTTACCATTACCCTGGATAATGCATCATACAATAAAGTAATGGTTGATATTTTAAAAAGACATGACTTTTTAGGAAAACATCTCTTATGCAATGGTGTTTTTTCATGTGCGGTATGGGGCTCATATTGTGAATTTAATTTTTCAAGAGGAACTTTTGACTACTTGTGGGACACTGGATAAAATTAGGGAATGTGTCAAGTATGTGAGGGGGACACATGGAAGGAAAGTGAAGTTTGCGGAGTGCATTATCCAGTGTTCTTTGGCTTTTAGATTTGTACGTCAAGATGCGTCAATCAGATGGAACTCGACATATCTCATGATCGAGAGTGGACTTCCTCTTCGTGGTGCATTCCAGCATTTGGATGTGATTGACTCAATTTTTTTGACTTGTCCCACTTTAGAAAGTTGGAATCAAGCAAACAGATTGATTAAGTTGTTGAAACCGTTTTATGATATTTCCACCCTCTTTAGTGGAACCAAATATCCAACTGCTAACCTTTACTTTCATAATGTATGGAAGATTGGGTTGCGGTTAGTAGAAGAGTAAGAGAATACTGATGAGGTCATTTCTGAGATGGCAAAAAAACTGAAGTATCTGAAATACTGGAGATGCTACAGTGTTGTATTGTCAACGGCGGTTATTTTGGATCCTCGTTATAAGCTAGCCTTTGTGGAGTACGCTTTTGCCAAAATATAGGAGTCTAGAGCAAAGGAACGTGTGATTCAAGTCCGAGAAAAACTGTACAAGTTGTTTGAGGACTATTTGCAGTTGTCTGCCATAGATGTGAGTGCATCTTTATTTGATTCTAGTGTTGGGACTTCTGGTAGTCAGGAGAGGGATAATGTTGATGACTTCGATAACTTCGAGAGTGAACTTTTCAGCTCGGTTAAAAAGTCTTGATTGGATTTGTATCTGGAAGAGCCTAAAACTTAACAGAAACAAGTATGCAGATATGGATGTCCTTGCTTATTGGAGGAGCAGTTCTCTTAGATATTCAGTTCTTTCACTTATGGCTCGAGATATCCTTAGCATTCCCATTACAAAAGTTGCATCTGAATCTGTTTTTAGTATTGGCGGGGGAATTTTTAACAAATTCAGGAGTACGCTTTTACCCCAAAATGCTGAGGCTTTATTGTGTGCTCGGGATTGGCTATCTGGTATGCCTCCTGTGGTAGATGATTGTGATGCAGATTTGTTTGTCGAAGATTTCAGCGACTTGTGCGCTTCTTTATGTATTTCATCTTAGGTAAATTTTTCGACAATATACATTTTTCATTCTTATGATCTTTTGGTTCTAAATGTTTCTAAACTAACATATTACTCATGTGTGATATATCATATAGGTGATTTTTTATGGTTGACAGTTGGATTATCGGAGATGAAGATGCTGTTAATTTGGATGGATGAATTGTGCAGTTGACATGTTTAAATATCATATGACTCATTTTTAAGATTAGATATAGTTCTTATTTTGGAGTAAAATGCCTTCACTCCATGGTCAACTTGAATTCCAATCCATGATTACTAATTAATTGGAGAGAATTGAAAGTTTTTTTTTTTGGATTTTCATGTTTAGGTTTGTGATATTTGAATTGGATTGCAGAGATGTTTATCAGCAACAAGTATGCTGAATGAATTGTGCAGTTGACATGTTTAGATATTATATGACTCATTTTAAAGATTAGATATAGTTCTTATTTTGGAGTAAAATGCCTTCACTCCATGGTCAACTTGAATTCCAATCCATGATTACTAATTAATTGGAGAGAATTGAAAGTTTTTTTTTTGGATTTTCATGTTTAGGTTTGTGATATTTGAATTGGATTGCAGAGATGTTTATCAGCAACAAGTATGCTGATTTTATTTTATTTTTCATTTCTAGAACTATATTTTTTTCGTAACAGCAGTCATTTCTTCTAGCTTGCATGCCCAAAACCTTATTTTTTAGATTTTTCTATGTTTATTTATAAACTATGCATGGATTTATTTAATAGTTGGAAAACAAGAACATATGGATCTCATTATGAGAATTGATCTCATTTTTAGAAGTTGGATTTCTAAGTTAATAAGACATCGAAATTGACTTCATTTTGAGAATTGATCTCATTTTTACAGATGAACAAGAGCCAAGGAGGAACGAAGAGAAGATTGAAGTTGTAGGAAAAGAAGGTTAAGCTGACTATTCGGCTCCAAGAAAAGATTCTTTACCTAAGAAAACTTTCTTGGCCTAGATCTAACCCAGTACTTTACATCATTACCACTCAAGAATAAAATAAAATAAAAAGTCAGCCTTGAACACAACTTCTACAACGACACTAAAGGTGCGTTTATTTCAAAAAAAATTCAATTTACTATTTACTATTTTTCTGAAATTAAAAAATTTTATTTTACAATAAAAAACTAAAAAATGTGTTTATTTCACACTAAGTGAAAAAAAATTTCTGATGTGGAAAATTGGAAAACTTGTTTACTTTGCACTATTTTCTAAATTTTTCTAATCTGAAAACTGAAAAACGTGTTTACTTAGCACTATTTTTCAAAATTTTGAAAACCAAAAAATTAGGATTGATGTGTCTCAAAGTATCGTTAAAGTGTCCATTTATATTGACAAAGTGTTCTTATGTGTCCCAAAAATATTCGATTAAAATATTTTTTTTTTTTTTTTTTGTAAGTGTTCACATGTGTCGGATACATGTCGGGCTATGTCAGACGAGTGTCGGGTTATATTAGACGAATGTCGGGCTGTATCAAATGAGTGTCGGTGTCCGATACTTACCTGACATGAACACAAAGCTAATTTTAAAATGTTCATGCTTCATAAGCCGTAGTGAAAGGAATTGTTGGTAGCATTAGTGAAAGGAATTACTACTGGTAGCAAAAGCAATATCATCACGTTCATGTATATTACTCCGTAGAAGTTTAAAAAAAAATCAATTTGGCTCTCATATTTTAAGATTGTAAAATTTATAAATATATTTCTAAAATTATTATTGATGTTTTTATGGTTTATAAGTTGGTAAAAATTTGCAAACAGTTATGAATAAAAAAAAAATGTAACAAATATATTATGATTCATATTAATGGAAAAGTTAATGAGTAAAATGGAAAAAAAAAATTCCAAATAATTGTAAAAAAAATTCAAAGACAATTTTTTCATATTAATTTGTTACATTTTTTCCAATTTGATAATTTTTCCAATTTTTTATTTTTTTACAATTTTTTAATCAACCACAGTCCATGCATCATTTTAGTTCACTTTACTAACAAACAACAGAGAAGTAGACATGATAGCAAGAGAAATCATACACTATCAAATCTAACAATATAAATTAAAATTGAGAAAAGTCATTAGTCTAATCTCAGCATTATTGATTTGCAAAGGGAAAAGAAAAAAAAAACGAGAAAAAAAATGAAAGCATGTTCTGAGTAAGCTCAAACATTAATAAGATCAAAGGATGAACTAGACAAGAGGTTGCTACTGCGGTGCTAGCAGTGTAGTCGATAGAGGGGCAGGTATCAGTGGAGCAATGGGATCAGAAGCAACTCAGCATGCTTCTTTATGTCAGAAAAACACCAGGCCCTTCTCCCTTGTGACACTTTACTTGAATCAATGCCCTACCAGTCATAATAATGTCACCTTCCTGTGTAGCACATAGTGGTGCTAATATCCCCTCACTCTGAACAAAATAGCAGAAATAAATCTCACCTCGAAACAGAGTAGCTCGCTTTACCCAAGATTTTTGCCCTCCATATTCCTCCAAAACCCACAGCGTACAACTTCCTTCATAAGATGCAATATAGTAATTGCAGTAGCAAAGACAGTCTTCAATAACTCCCAACTTGCCAAAACCCCACTTCCATGCTTTCACAGCACTAGGTTTCACCTCATAAAATTCCTCTGTACTTAAACTAAAAGCAACAATTCCCTGATAAAACCAGTGTAGCGCTCCATTGCAGAACAACCCAAAAGTATCAGACTGAAACCCAAGCATAATGTGCGCTACATATACGCTGTAGTTTTTGTTTGGAAACTTGATAAAATGGACACGACGCCGTTCCGTGTTAATAATAATTACTCCATTCCATATATTCCATAATCCTTCAAATCCCAAACTTCAACCACCAAATCTTGGAAATGTCATCAAATAGATTCATCAACTATAAAAGTCATCGACATACTCCAAGCTTGCACGAATAATTATCCTATCCTTTTTCAGGAAGCTTAATTAAACCTGATGTAAGTGGAAAGGATCATAAGCAACAACATTGTCCCCATTAGAGCAATGCAACTTCCCATTATACACAACAACATTACCATCTACTAGTTGTTCAAATTCTCAACCTACTAAACAATTCTATGTCCAGTTTCCTGTCTCAGAGCAATGCATATCTAGAGGCAACCAATTACATGATGCAGGCCTATACCCATATCCAGCATTCAAAGTATATCTCTATAACAGTAAGGATCACAAAATGAAGGCGAGGAGGAGCTGAGTCGTTACACAATCCTTCGTCTAGTAAACGGATTGCAACCATGGTAACAATTAGAATCCCGCTTCGTGGTATATAATGCCTCCAAATTAACCAGCTCCTCACTTCCTACCTAACAACTTGTGCAGTCATTATGTCTTTTTCATGTCTACTTTCCTCTATCCCCTTGGTGACAACAACAAAATTATTGCTACTGTTGTTGTTCTTGTTGATATTAGCCTCGTAATGATTCTATTTCATGAGAAATAAACTGGCAAACAAAGAAGGGAATTAAGATAAGAAGAGCGTACCAATCCTTGCACCCGAGCGAACAAAAGATAGCGTCTTTGGCAGTGGGCAATTGTCGAAGAATTCCCACCAATAGATTGGCTCCAGATTGCTCAAATTTGACATACTTGCGGCTAACACACGAGCCGGACCACCACCACTCGACATGCGCCACCAGTCACAAGCGGCAGCGCCAATTCCTAAACCCTAAGCGTAGTTGAGCGACGGGAATGAAGATGAGAGGCGGTGGCGGTGGCGGCAGATGATTGTCGCGGTGCTGTGGTGGTGGCCTTGAGCGGAGCGGTGGTGGTGGCAGTTGAGCGGAGCGGTGCTGATGGAGAGTGAGAGGGTGAGATTTTGGAGAGTGAAATGGACGATGGCGATGCGACAGTTTGGTTCTTTCTGCGGGACTCGAGCTTGGGTAACGTAGGAGGGACTGGAGGAGTAAAATCAGAGGACGAACAGAGGACGAAGGTGAAGAAATGAGGATGAAGGTGAAGAAACGGCGAGGATGAAGGTGAGAAGAGGCGTTCTAGGGTTTGAAGAGGAATGAGGATGAAGGTGAGAAATGGCTGAGAAATGGCCTCAGGGGCAAAAAGGTAGTAAAAAATATCATTAAAGTAGAAAACCGAATTTTCTAGGGGAAAACCGAGTTTTCCAATTTACCTTGCCAACTGTTAGAAAATTGGAAAATAGTTTTTTTTGGTTCTCTAAATTTGTTTATCGATTTTACAACGAAATTTTTTTGTTTTCAAACAGAAAACGAAAACTATGCCAAGTAAACACGTTTTTGAAAAATTCTCCAATTTTCTAAAAACTGGAGAATTTTCTCCTCCTCTCACACGACTGCTACCCATAATATCAACCACTAAACCCTAAATTCTCCACCACCTCTCCCTCTCCACCATCAATCACAGTAAATGGCGAGATTAAAAAGATCAGTAGCAAGAGGAAGATGAGGTCATACATGATACGAGCCTAGCTTTCTAGGCTCGATTAACCTCAACGATTGTTGTTCAAAGGGTGGAATTTCACGCGGAAGATAGATAGACTCACGCGGGTGAGCATAGTCTTGCTAATACACTTGGATTAGCCAACCTAGCCGATGTCTTGTGAGGTGCTCACTCGCGCGATCTAGACCTAGTAAGAGACCTGCCTTACTCAACCTAATCAATTCAAGTGAGGTTCTTGATCGAATTTTAGACCTAGATTCACACCTAGGAATCTCAACCTAGGGAAATGAACAATGATCGAAACTTCGGGTTTTACTTGCAATCAATCCTAGCTTTCGGGACTCAAGATTGGAACAAGGTTCACGCATGAACAATAGAGATACTCTCTCTACAAGACAATCATCTCACTTTATCAATAATCAAATCTAGGGGTGTTTTACAATGAGCCAATGTGGCTCAATATATACTAATACCTAAACCCACTCGAAATAGAATTAACAAGAATCCTACTCGAGCAAATAATCTAATAACTTAAACAAACTAAATAATAATTACAATAAATACATTCCATAAGGTTCAAGAAGTTTTCGCACTACTGGGCTTTGATATGGGCCAATTCCTCAAGTCGCATGGCGCCTGGCGCGCACCCTGCATGCGACAATGTCGCCCATGTCCATCTTGTAAATGGCTTGGCGAATGGGCCCAAACTTGGTCACAATTGCGTTAACATCCTGAGGTTTAGGAAACAAGGTTGCATGCAAACGTCTGATCCTTACTGGTCCGAATCTTTTCAGACACAGTCGCTTGATACGTGTCTGAGTAGAACTCCTCCGTGCGAGAATGTCGACTCGAACCTTCCGTTGATACACGTGTGCAATTGGATTCAAACTTGGTCCAGAACGAGCTAACATCTCAATCGATCTAGTCAGACTCATAGCTCTCTAGTCTGAACCTCTCCACTCCGAAATGGTTCGGACGGACTCGCTTGGCGCATCCGACGAGGCTAAGCGTAGCGATACTAGCCTCTAAGCCATCTTGCGCCTAACGGCTTCATCCAGTAGTGACTCCCATTTCGTCTCCATGCATAGAGGTTGTATTAACCTCTTTCGAAGATCCATGCTTTTGGCTCGACGCTTTGGTCTAATTGGTCCTAGTGGCACGGTGCGTGTGTGAGATAGGATCAGGATTGCATCATTCCCTCCCCGTTCGAAATGATTCATCCTCGAATCAGCAACCATATCTGCACCACACAACACTAAGTTAGTCATATCAAAAGAAACATCAACTGAACCATGCTTACCCAATAAACCAAGCTCGGCGGTGATGTCTTTGATCATAGCAACAAGATATGTAGGACCATCGCCTCCTACAGCCAACTCTCATTGGCGTTGGGTTAGAAACCATTCTTGGCGTAAGTATAGCCAAACGCAATCGCAAACATGGAAGGACATGTGCATCCTTCCATGGAACCTCCTAAGCACCAACTTGGCATCCATGTGCTCCATGTGGTTCTCGGCTTGTTCATGGATTATTCTCACCATCGCGGACTCCTTGTCACCATCTAAACTAGATAATTCACTTAAAGACAAGGGGGTTAATCTGAATGGTATCATAAGAATAAAACTATATACAAAATTATTGTAAGCAAATACAAGAAACGGAAGACCTTCTTCCTAAGTAAATACATATGTGCTTACGAACCAAAAAAAACTATAAGGATCCAAGTGCTCTCTTCTCCATTTCTATGTATCCTAGGAATTGTGGATGATAAGGTATCCATCGTAGTACCTGATACAATCCCAGCCCCTTCAACCACACACAACGTGACACAAGGACCAATTGGATCAAAGCGTCGAGCCAAGAGCATGGATCTTCTTCAAGAGAGGTTAAAATAACCTCTACACATGGAGACGAAGTGAGAGGAACTACTAGATCAAGCCATTAGGCGAAGGATGACTTGGAGGCTCTTATTGCAAGGCTTAACATCAATCCGAGACGTTTCGGTACAGAGAGGTTCAAAATCGGGGTCTATGATAAATACTGGACCGATTGAAATGTTAGTTGAGTCTGGACTAAGTTTGGGGACGTTTGCACGTATGGATCATCAGACGACCCATGGAGACATCCTCGCACGCAAGAATCCTACCCAGACACGCAACCGACGCTTGTGCCCAAGCCGAATTGGACGAATACAAGTCAGACACTTACGACCGACTTTGTTTCCTACACTTCAGGATGTTACACATCTGTGTCCAAGTTTGAGTCCAAACGTATGAGCCATTTGCAAGTTGGTCAAGGGCGACATTATCGCAGTTAGAAGTCTACTCGGATACGGACTCTCGGACGCGTCAAGAAATCGTGTCCTAGCTATTTCGAACCTGTAAGGCCCGGGCCAGGAATAGGGACGTCGTCCCTTATAATTGAGGGTGTTAGCTCACATTGGACCGAGTTTCAGTCCATTTGGATGAGCGGATTGAAAGTTAGCCCTAGTTGACATTTTCGCTTACAGTGTGAACGCAATGCATCATGCTACTTGGAGATTTCGGCCCAATCTTTGGCCCAGCCGTGCGACAGCTTCTGGAATCTTCTAGAACATGTTTATTGTATTTATTATTTAGTTTTTACAGTTATTATATGAGTATAAGTCCTACTTCTACTCAGAGTAGGTTTTCTATCTTTTAGTATTGAAGGAGCCTCTTTGCCTCGTTGTAAAACACGAATTTGATAAATGATATTGTGAGACTTAGCCTTTTAGAGAGAGTATCTCTGTTGTTCATGGATTTGAACCTTGTTCTAATCTTCAGTCCCGCAAGCTAGGATTAGTTTAAAGTAAAACTTGAAGTTGCGACCCATCACAAGACATCGGCCAGGCCAGCAAGTAGCTCGCCTTCGCTCACCCTTGTGAGAACCTTATTAGACATCGGCTAGGCTAGCAAGTGCTCGTCTACGCTCACACTTAGTGAGTCCTATCTATCTTTCACGCAATTCTTAAACCTTTGATCTAGATCAACAACTCAAATCGAGCTTAGGTAACTAGGATCGTATTAGCACTAGCGTGCTCAACTCCCTCCACAATTCCCTCCCTAAGTCGCTAAGGGATTTCCCATCATTCTTACTAACAAAACTCAACTTTCCTCGAGCTTTCCCTCGAATGTTTTACTTCATTCTAGATTGTGCCTGAGTATTTTAAGCCTAAGGATAAATTTGCCCCCAATTTATCTGCTGTTGATGCTATTAATTTTAGATTGATGAATAAGTGGTCTATTCTGTCCATTGATGCTTTTAACTGCTTGCTTGGATTTGTGAATACCTCTGATTTGAAAACCCCTCAGTATAGAAATTCTTTGACCTCTTACCCTTCCAACTTTGATGCTACCATGGCCTTTAGGGAGCTGAGCGGAAATCCTAATGCCAAATTCAGCCCCCGAACCTCAAAGGCCCATGAGATCCAGGACCCTTGTTTGCGCATCTTGCATCGTTGCTTGGCCATTACCTTCGGAGGTAAGTATCATAATTCAGGCCAACTCTCGTTGCAAGAGCTATTTTTCTTATGGTGTATGTTGCATGGGTATAGAGTTAATTTAGGGTACTGGGTTGCGACTGCTATCACTAGCATTCAAAACAATTCTCATAGCCCAGCTTTTGGTTCTCTTGTTACTTTGCTTGCTGTTAATCATCATGCCCTCGACCTGCAAAAGCATGCTCTTACCCCTATTGCTTTTAAACTTTTGGACCCCCGTACCCTTGATGGGATGGGGTATTTGTGTATCTCACAGGGTGTTTTGAGCTTTAGTGCAGGTCTCACACCACAAAAGGAGCAAGTTTTCGGGACCAAATGTGGAGGTGACTTTATTTTTCCAGCAGCAGAGCAACCGCCGAAGCAGCCTCGTCCAGCCCGTGCCGGTTCCTCTCGGCCATCTGCCTCTCCAGCCCAAGATGCTACCCCTGCCGGCCCCGTGACGATTCAAGGCGCGCCATCTCTTGAGCGACTTCTCCACGCCATTCTCGCAGAACTTCAAGGCCTCATAGAGGAGGTTGCCAGGCGCAACCTCCCACCTTCTTGATTCCCCCCCCCCACCCCGCAAAAACAATTATCCTGCCCTCGAGGAGGGCCCCAAACATCTTTACCCCTTATTTTCCTATTGTACTTTTTATTTTAATTTGAGCTTCTGTGTGTGCCCTTCCCGCATTGAGGACAATGCGTAACCTAAGTGTGGGGAGGGATTTACTTGCTTTGTAGGCACCTTTCTTTTTAATTTGCATGACCGCAAGATTATTTCCTTGTCTGTTGCATGATTGCGTTTTTCGTGTTTTTATCTTTGTTTTCGGATTTTGTTTTGTTTTGTTTTCCTTTTTCTTTTTCGGATTTTATTTTTGAGGTTTTAGCCAAAAATCAGCACTGCCAGTTTTAAAACCCCCATGCATGAATTAAATGCTGATCTTTGCATTGTATAAACTACCTGGCATCATCATCTTGGCCTAGTCATGCATATTTTGCCTGCTATGCCTTATATTTGCATCGCGGCCTAGACTCCAGCAATCGTTAAAGCACCCTAGTAAGCACTTTGAGCTTCCTGTCATATTTTCCTTTCATGTGCGATTAGGATGCTTCGTTAGGCACTAGCTGGTCTTGCATGATATCCCTGGGTATAGGCACCATTAGACATGGGAAAGCTTGAAAATGATAAAATTCTTTCTTTTCTCCCTCTATTTTCTCAATTTACATCATGCCCTAGATGAAATTTCAAAGTTTCAAAGGATAAAGCCCATCCAGGTTCGAATCGGTCTTCTTTGTTCTTCTTCTTCTTCCTTGTTCCACCTCTTTCTCTTCTGTTTTAAGCCAGCCCTTTCCATTTTCTTTCTTTTTGCTGATGCGAAGTCCCTTTTTGATTGATTGATTGCCCATGCACGTGTACTAATGTACTCTGATCGATATGCAAGTCTGGTTTTGTGCTGCGTTAACCGCATGTAGTTTTAAGCGATAAACACCTAGCCTATCACGAGCGTGAGCACAAACACCTGTCTGGTGAGGATTGTTGGTCATGGGCTCGATGCAGGAAAGTTTCGTCCTTAGGGTCGTTACCCTTCTGGCGTGATGCAGGCTTTATCTAGGTGGAGTGTGTCATGGTGAAGCCCAGATCGGTGTCTGGTTTGTTTATTTGCTTTGATTTGTGTATTTGTTCTTGCCTTGGGGTGGTTTTTTTAGTTTTGTTGATGCTTGAGGGCGAGCATCGGGTAGTGTGGGGATATTTGATATAACTTATTTTGGTTATGTTTTCCTCTACATTTTTGGGCTTATCTTGGGCATGATTCTGCTAACTTTCCTTTGAAATCATACTTTTTGCAGATCTGAGCTTAAAGAGGAAAAGATACCGAAAAGCTCCTTTTTTGTGGAATTCTTGATAAGATTTGATCTTCTGGAGAGGGGTAAGCGAGGAAAGTGGCTTCTTGGGTTGTTGTTCCCGTCGTCTGATGTACCTGTAAAGCATCGGAGGGGGTCTCCGGTGTAGAAACTCTGATGCTTAAGTCAGTATGGTGGTTCAAAATGGTAGAGCTTCGACCAGCTATCTTTGGCTTACCTTTCTATCTTAAAGCGGACGTTACCTACAGAGGGTGTTATCTTAAGTTGATAACGCCCATGGCTCTCAGGTGACGTCTTATGACGCTTGGGATGGGATAACGCCGTTTGCGCGAACAAATATCGTGTGAGACCCCCCCCCCCCCCCGATGTCGACCATCCCAGGTTTCCGTGGAAGAAGTGGGAGGCGAGAGGTATAGTAGTTCAGTCCAGGCGACAACTATAGTACTCTGGCCTTGTCATCGAGTGTAAGGATGAAAATGCCCCTGAGATCACTTCTATAGTTATCATAAGCCCTACCAAAAATGAGCCTGAGTGTTCACCAAGGGTTACCGTTTCATTTTCGGCCTTGTCTTCTTAACGTTATGTGTGATGACGATGTGGTTCACTTTTCCAGGGACGCGTCTTCTCAAATCGGCATTTCCTTAAGCATATAAATTGAATCTTTCTCTGAACTACATCTTCACATCTTTTCTACATCTTTCTTAGTATTTCTATTATGGATGAAGTGACCAAACATTTTCTGATCTCAAAGGCTCACACTTTGAAGAGTCTCACCCAGGCTGACATTAGTTTCCTGGAGTCCATGGTGACCAAAACTTCTAAAGATATTCTGGAGCTTCAAGGGATGCTAAATCCCCTATTGGCTCGGCAAGGCATGGCCTCCATGGAGGACTTCAACCCCTTGGAGAATGTGTCAAAGATAGCTACTTCTGTCTCTCGCATCCATGTGGCCATCAATATGCTGCAACACAGGAGGGACTTACTGGTGTGGTGCTTGAAGGGCATGAGAGCTTCCTCCTCCGAACTGACCTCCATTGCTGACGCTTTGAGGGAGATTCCCTATGTGGATGGAGATGATGACACCGGGTCCGCTGTCTGACTGCTCGTAGCCGCCTTTACATTTTTCTGTTTTTTGTTTTATATATGAACGTGGATGTATGCCTGGGCCGTTTAGGCCATAAATAAAGTGGTTTTCGCGTTAACTTGCCTGTGATTTTTTCCTTCGGAATGCACGAATGATGCACCGATTGAGATTAACGTTTCTCAGCTCAATTGAAAATAGGTCTGCCACCAGGCGGGCTTCCGCGACGTTTGCTCTTCTTAGTCACTGAATCCAACTGATAATAAGTATTCACTCTGACCGTTTCTTGCATTAACTTCACACCCTATTCCCAACGCTAACTGATTGGGGGAATTTGCTGGGCGCCTCTCAATTAGCACGAATTCCAAATAGGCGTGGCTAAAGAATCAAACTTTCCCATTATGACTTGTGCTCTCGAGGTGTATTGATTGCCATGGCATACAAAAAAGTAGGAACGCCTCCTCACCGTGGCTATTTAATGGATTTTTTCTCACTTTACCCTGTTCACTTTCTTCCGTTCCTTCATCCGTAAAGACCATTTGAAATACGATGACAATTTACACTCCCCGGAGGTTGCTGAACGTAATTCCCCGAATACTCCTCCTACTTCCCCCTATTCCGTCGATCTTTCTCCTCCACACCTCAAAAGGCAGTTTTCTCGACGTAGGGCTTATAAGAAGTCGAAGAAGAAAGCTTTTAGAATATTCAACATTTGCCCTGACTCCTCCACCTCTACGGTGCGGGGCAATAATGTGTTGTTTCCTCACATCGAGCGTTTTATGTCTGGGAAGGCACCTCCAGCTCGTTACGACGGTCCCGAAATCCCGGCCCCTACTAACTAGAGGGACTGATACGTGTCTCCTCTGGAGGGCAAAGAGGAGATGCCTAAAGAACCTTTTTCTCCGTCAGACGAAGAACTGCCACCTCCTAAGGGAGATGATTATTATTGGCCTTCTGGCTTGCTTGACGAGGATTGACACGCGCATCATGCGCTTTGTAGATACCGTATGGCTTTTATGCGAATAAAGAAGTGTTTTCATATTTTCCCCTTTTCTCGTGACGTTCTCATGTTAACCTTGCGATCACAGGGTGGTTAACGCCAATCGGTTAACTATTTCCTTAGTGGCGGACGCCACATAACCATTTTTCTAACTCCCCGTGTTTAAACGTCCCCTCGAGCAATGTAACTGCTTAGCCTTAAATTTTCTTTAATGCTTTTCCACGTGTCATCTTCTTTTCCCTACGTGTTTCGTTCTGATAAGTCATCTGGCCCCCACTGTGATGTTCGACCTTTTAAAAGGAAACAACTTCTTTCCTCTTACCTTTTTACTCGCATTTTAAATTTTCCCAACTATCCTCCGCTCTCTCATTTGCTCGAAGAAGAACTTCTCAACCGTTTGTCGGCTCAGGCGATCTGTCTGCTAAGGTACCTTATTTCATCTTCCTCAGAGTTTTTTCTTGTTGTGTCTTTACTATGCACCGCACGAGGTCTCAAACAAGCTCTCAAAGGCCCTTAGATTATGAGATCGAGAATATTGTTAGTGTTTTCTCTTGCAAAACTGATTTGCGGCTCGAGTTAGAGAACCACAGTATCTCTTTCCCTAGCGGTTACACCATTATGCTTCCAGATAGGCGTATGAGGCTTCACGACAGACTGTGGGGAACCCGTAGGATGTTGTATTTTAAGATGTTTCTTTATGGTTTTTGCCTTCCTATTCATACTTCAATAGAGAATATACTGCGCCGATATAAGATTAATCCAGCGCAGATAACTCCCCCATCGTGATGTCGTATTTATGCTTTTCTTTGTGCTTGTGAGATGAAGAATATCTTTATTCCGTCTATTGATTTGCTTCACAAGTTCTTCAGCCTCGATTGTCGCAATGGTTTGGTCAATATCACTCCGAGATGGAATGACGCGCACGTCCAGTCATTCTGGTAGAATTTTTGAGAGTTTGAGGATGTCGTTGATGACTGGAAAAGTGGTTTCTTTGTTATTGAGTTGCCCTCCCATTTATGGTGCTCGGGGTTTAACCAGGGCATTATCGATATTGATTGGGTGAAACCGGCAGTCTTGTCTAAGAAGGAATTGGCTCAAGCTGACGCCTTGTTAGAAATGGAGATGTCTTTCCATATTCGAAACTTCACTTTGTACAAGCCTCTGCCCGAGTGCGTCATGGGTGAGTCTTTATATTCTAGCGTTATCATTCTTTTTTCTCATTTGTTGATACAACGTTTTTCGCAGGAGACACTAGCGGTCATCCTTCTATAGGGAATAACACTTCTCCAAGAGTTGCGCCACCTCCAACAATACCATCCTCTTTGTTATCTAGGGCCTCACTTCATCGGAGTATCCCGTTAAAGAAAAGAAGGACTTCTAGGGCGGGTTTCGAAAGGGGGCGCGACATTTCTACTCGCGCCTCTCATTTTGTTAAAAATTGGTTGCCGGTTCGGGGAGGAAGGGTAGATTCAAGCCCATCAATAATCAAGGCTGAGTCAGTCGACAGCGATACCGAGGAAATGGATACCGAAACAAGCCTTCGCTAAGTTTCCAAAGCTCAACGAAGAAAACTCAGAGAGTCAAAGGAGATGCAAGCTACTAGGGTTTCTCTTGGGAGGTTTGATGAGGTTCCTCCTGCGAGTGTTGGCATTTCAACGGCAGCTAGTTCTCCCCGAGTGACTAAAATTCCTCCGGTGGTAAATTCTTTTACACCAGTCAGCTTACCTACAACCACAATTGAGGTCCCACTGGTAACGAGTTCGTCTCCGTCGGTTGGTGTCCCCGATTCTCCTATTTCTTCTTGTATTCTTGACGTGGTAACAACGGCTCCAAACTTGGGTATGTTTCCTGAACCATCAATGAGGGTTCCTCAACCGTTGTTCTTTACCCCAGTTTCGGGCGTTAGCAACTTTGCTGGTAGTTCTGCTCCTTCTCTTATCATCAACCTTTCCTCTCAAGGGCCTCAAGGAACTCCTTCCCATCAGTTGAATTTGACGGGTTTTGGGAATGACGGGCTTCGTGCCCTAGGGGTGTCGAAGCCATTTTCAGGAGACCAACTGACCGCCGCTTTAGTGGGTGGAATGCTGAGCCTTCCTGAGGATAAGGAAAGGTTTTTGCAGCTTTCTCCCAGTTCTTAGTATGCTCGCGTTATGAATGATTCTTTGGCCAACTTCCGTAAATTGCATTACATTGTCGAAGCTCATGGTAGCAGATTGCAAGATTTGTCCGGCATGATGAGTGCTCAAAAGGGCCAGCTCGACTGTGCATTGACCAAAGTAAGGAAGGTAACACGGCTTCAGAATCAGACTCAAATGGAACTGGATGATTGTCGTGTCGTCCTAGCGAGAGAAAAATCCAAAGGGAAAGCTAAGGTTGAGGCTCTGGAGGCAGAGCTGGTAGCTGAAAAGAAGAAAAACTCTCTTCTTCATGAGGAGATAGCGGCCCGAGACGAGGATCTGGCTAAAGTCCCGTTAAAGATAGAGTGGTGGAAAAGGAAAACCATGCGGGCCGCTAACGCTGGGTTTAAAGATTACTGCGGCTGCGGCGACTTCGATCCATCTAAGCTTGCAGATTGCATCTCCAAAAGGATGGGCGAGATTGACGGGAGTAAAGAAGGTCTTCCTTCTTCAGGAGAAGAAGAAATGGGTGATGACAATGATCACAATACACTCCCGTTATCAGATGATTCGGATGCCGCAGAGGACGTGGAAACTTTCGCTCCCCCCCACATGATTGCTCTCTCCTTTGATGTGTTATTCTTTCCATATAATTTGAATATTGACGCCATCTAATTTGTAATAACATTGAGAATCTCTTGAACAATAACTAATCTTTGTAGCGTTATCTTCCTCCTTTGTGGGGCATTTGATTGACTTAATATTTTATCCCGCGTTATCCTGATTGACGCGTTACTGCGTCTATTTTGAATATTTTAATCCCAGAACCGATTCTACTTTTCAGAGCATTTAATGCTTGAGCATCTCCCATTAATGCGATGAAGGAAGTCATGATGGCTAGTCTGCGCGTGTCCCTTCGTGGAGGTGTTAGGGGCTGGCGCCTCCTAGGGAGTGGTAAACTCAAAGCGTTTTCTCGTTGCTCTAAAATTGCACTGATTACGCGTGTCTTTTCCTCTTGACGCGTCCTTTATCAAATGGCAGTCGTTTCAACAGTTGCTTCGATTAACTCCTAGGGTTATAAAACATACCACACGCTTCTTTTTCTTCTTTTATCACTTCATTTTCCCAATAGCATCGCAAGAGGCGACTCATATTTCTTCTCTTCTCCGTCTGGTTATTTCGGTATTCCTTTAGAAGGTACACTTGTTCTTCCTTTTTGCTTTCTTCATCTTTCTAATTTTAGCATGGCGAGAACTCGTCATCCCCGATCCAAATCTGTTGGGGAGGAAAAGATTGAAAACATTCTTCCCTCTATCGGTTCTCCGGCTGTACTCCGGCAACAATTAGATAAATACAATGCTCACATCCTTGATGGTTGTTCAGTTAATGTTGCCCCCGATTCACTCTGCCTTAACAGTGAATTAACCGGCAATCGTAGGATTCTGTATGTCAAAATGTTTCATTATGGTTTTCAGTTTCCTCTTGAACCCTTGCTGGAATAATTACTTTCCCAGTTCGATTTGAACCCTGCCTAACTGAGTCTAAATATGTACTGTACCGTTTACGCTTTTATAAAACTATGTAGATTAAAGGAGATTGCTTCTCCTTCCCTTTTGTTGCTTCGTTCCCTTTTTCAATTGTATTCCCGTAGAGGCGTGATAGCGATAGCGCTGCGTTATGATGACGAATCACTAAAACCCTTTACCTGGAAACTCATGCACATTGAGTCTTCCATTTCTGGTTGGAAAGATGGGTTTTTCGTTATTGATTTGCCTGACCCCTGGTGGAGGACTGGTTTTAACCACGATATTAGGGATGGGGCCTGGGGTAAGCGAGAGCCTTTTCCTCCACTTGAGCAAGGTTGGTTAGAAAAATTGCTTCAAGAGCTGGTGGAAGCCTTAATGGCTGCTAAGAAAGAAGTGGAGGATGCCGCTAAGAGGGAGGCCGAGATGGCGAAGCAAATTTCTGATGAGGCTGCTAGGGTTACTACTCTTAACGCGGAGTTAGAGCTGTCTGGGGAGAAATGTCGGTGGTATTCTCAAAAAATTGCGGTTGCCATGGTCGACTCTTTCATGGAGAGTTATGGGGTGGAGGAGTTTTGTGCTGAAGACATCTCTGCTCTCTTTCGGGAGAAATCTGTATCCATTAACGACGAGAATTTCCATAGAGTGAGGGCGATGGCTCATGAAGGACAAGGAGATAGTGGGGTGATAACGCCTCCATAGGCATCTTTAGCCGTTGCTTCTTAATTTTAGATGCCGTCCCCCTTTTGTCTCCCTTCTAAAAACTTGTGACTTTTTGTAAACCTTAGGGGATTTTGGACAATTATCTTGTTTTGCTTATAATCTCATTTTTTCTGTTAATCTTCTTTGTGCCATTTCTCACTCTCTAAATTGCCATGATAAGACAATGAGATGATGATGTTTGAGTTGAATCAGAGTGTTAGCTATAGAGTTGCTATAACGCAACAATAGCATTGGGGATAAAATTCTGCTAGAGATAACGCCACTTATCGTATATTCTTCAGGATCACGGGCTTGCGATAACAGAGTATTATGATAAATATTTTCCCAGATATTACGACACAGCTGGGCATGTACGTTTCCGTGCCAAGAGTAGATAGTAATACGGGAGATAGCTTGATATTCCAAATGGTGGGTTACCATAGCAAGGTGAGAATATTGAAGATAGAAAGTCTTCGTGAGATAACGTTGTGCGCCAGATAGCTGCAAGAATCACAACTCGCGATAGCAAGATATTATGATAAATTTTACCCTCAGTAATATATTTCCAAGCCAAGAATATTATTCCGATGGTGCTGCTATTTTAGATGTTACTCTCCTTTCCACGATGAGATAATGTTATTCAAGAGATGATTCCAGGAGCAAGAGGTCTCACGATAACTCTGTATTGATGTAGATATTTTCCGTCACTAACGGAGGATGCCATGTTAATAAATGTAGATGTCTCCTTCTCTGAAGAGATAGATATCATGGTGGTATAATATCGCAGAATATGTACTCCCGTGCTAAGGAGGAGATAATATGGCGATAAATGATAACTTTCCCCAATATTATAAGCAGAAGATATTGTAATATTACCATTATCGCTGAAGATGTATTCCCTTGTCAAGGGTGAAAAATACCTTGCAGATATCCGTAGATTTTTGTTTCCTCTTTAGACATGAGATATCATGTCCTTGAGAAAATTGCTACAATTAGCAATAAAAATACCTGATAAAATTTCTTGAATGTGATCTATCAAGATTCCTCCATGATTTCGCCGCCTTCGCGGGCATTGGTCCCGTTATTATTTCAATATTTCCACTATATTTCCTGCAAATCCTCAAATATTGCTTTATTTCGTCAGTAAAATGATATGTAATAGTAGGCATTAATCGCATCTGTAGGCTTTCGCCGAGTATGCCGGGATATTACTGGTATTGCATTTTCATCCAGCCTCGCTGGATCCGACCTCACCGGGGTATTACTGGTATTACTTTTTCATCCAGCCTTGCCGGGGCATTACTCGTCCAGCCACTTCACCGGGTATTTGCCATTCGGTTACTTGCTGGGATATTCCTTTTATCTCAAGTTCCAACGGTCGGCCTGGAGCGTGCCTCGTCTTAGTGAGCCGTCTGATCAGGATCGGTTCTCACAAGGATAGGATTTTTACTTCCAGGCGTTGAGTCTTTATTTCCCTGGAGTGTGCCTCCTCTTGTCTATATTAGCACGGTTATCACAAGGATAGAATTTTCACTTCCAGGGGTGTCAGGGCGTGCCTCGTCTTAGTGAGCCGTCTGTGTTAGTATGGTTGTCACAAGGATAGGATTTTCACTCCCGACGTTGAATCTTTAAGTATGTCAGGGGGTGCCTCGTCTTAGTGAGTCGTCTGATCAGGAGCGGTTGTCACAAGGATAGGATTTTCACTCCTGGCACCCTTCATTATCTACGCATTTTTAACCACAAAATACACGAAGATATTTTTGATTTGATCGTTATAACATGTTACCAAAGTTAGCAAAAGTTTATCGAAATATTTCACATTCTAGCATGATATAACTTTAAACGGGCTATATTCCAAGAATTTGGTAAGGGTGTACCGTCAAGTATTTCTAGGTGATACGCTCCCCTTCCAATAACCCGGGTGACGCGATATGGGCCGTCCTAGTTAGATCTAAGTTTCCACATGCGTTGTCCGGCCGCTCGTTTGTCCCTAAGTACCAAGTCTCCCGCTTTGAGCAAGCGTTCCTTAACGCGCCTATTGTGATATCGTGCCATTCTTCTCTTGTAATGTAGCATTTTCAAAATGGCTGCTTCGTGCACTTCTGGTAACTCGTTGAGGTTGACCCTTAGTCTTTTTTATTCTATTCTTCTTTATAGTACGCTACCCGCAAGCTCAAGGTTCTTATTTCTACCGGCTTGACGGCTTTAGTGCCGAAAGCCATTATAAAAGGGGTCTCCCCTGTGCTGGTCTTGACCGTCATTCGATACGCCCACATCACGTACGACTGTTCGTCTACCCACTTCTTTTTAGAGCCTTCTAAATTTTTCTTGATTCCGCTAAGGATGCTTCAGTTGGTTACTTCTGTCTGTCCATTGGTCTGTGGATGCGCCACTGAGGAGAATCTTTGCTCTATTTGGAATTCTTGACAATGGTCTCTGAAAAATTGACTGGTGAATTGTGACCCATTGTCGCTAATTAACACGCGGGGAACTCTAAATCGCATGATGACTTGGTGTTTGAAAAAATGCCATGCCCTGTCTGCCGTGACAACGGGCACGGCCTCTGCTTCTATCCATTTTGTGAAGTAATCGACCGCTACAATTATGAACTTCATTTGAGATCTGGCCTTCGGAAACGGGCCTAAAATGTCGATTCCCCATTTAGCAAAAGGGCAAGGAGCAATGATTCTAGAGATCTCTGTAGCAGGTCTTCGGGGAATCTTAGCGAATTCTTGACAGTTCCGACAAGTTCGGACAAAATTTTCGCAGTCCCTGCGAATGGTAGGCCAATGAAATCCTGACCGAAAAACTTATGCGGCCAAGGTGCCACCAGACACATGCATACCACATATTCCTTCATGGATCTCTCGCAGGGTGTGGAGGCCTTCTTGCTCTGTTATACACTTGGCAACAGGGTGAGAAAAACATCTCCTAATCAATTCTCAATCATAGTATGTGCATCGTGCTGCCCGTTTTAATACTTTCTTCTTTTCTGCGTTGTCCACAGGTAATTCATCGTGCTTTAGAAATTTTATTACAGGAATCCGCCAATCCTCTTCAGCTTCTTCAACACACAGAGATGCTTGCTCTTCCATGAAGGAAGGCACAAATATTTCTTCGTAATATACGTCAGCGGGTATGTGAGCTTCTGGGTCTGCGACAATTTTGGCTAGACTGTCGGCCTCGCCGTTATCCTCTCGCGGCACATGTTTAATTTTAACTTGTATACCTCTTCTTCTAATTTCCATGAATTCACGTTTTACTTTAGAGAGGTATTGAATCATGATTGGCTCTTTAGCTTGAGAGTCGCCCAAAACTTGATCGACTACTAGCTTTTACGAACTTCATTATCCGTAAATCAATAGTTGTAGGTCTCCCATTTCCCCGATGTCATGTATAACTTTCGCGGATAGGTTCTTTCCTATCCTGAGTCCTGCCAATAATGCCTCGTATTCTACCTTATTGTTGGATAAGGGTTGCAGGATTTTGATGGCATATCGCATCTCTATGTCTTGTGGTCCTGTTATAAAGATTCCTGCTCCAGCTAGTTCTTAGTTCTTTGCCCCGTCTACGCGGATAACCCACAAGTCGGTGTAAGTTTCAGGGAATGGGAAATCCACGTCATCTCTTTCTTCCTTAGTCAGGTTCGTCAATGGGTCCTGTGTAAAAGTGCATTCAGCGATAAAGTCTGCTAGGGCTTGTGCTTTGACAGAAGGACGGGACTTGTATTGTAGCCCATACTGTTCGAGTTCAATGGCCCATATCAGCAACCTTCCTAAAGACTTAGGCTTCCTAAAGATCCTCTTTAACGGTTGGTCTATGAGCATAATAATGACGGGATAGGCTTGAAGATATTGCGACATCTTTCGCGTAGCTTGTATCAACGCAAATGCTATTTTTTCAATGCGAGCATATCGTAATTCAGCGTCTTTTAGCACATGACTGATAAAGAATACTGAGCGATGAATGTTATTATCGTCACGGACTAGGATGGCACTGACTACCTCATCGGCTGCACCCGGATACAAGTATAGAGTGTCACCCAGTTCTAGCCTCGTTAATACAAGATCAGATGCCAGGTAGCTTTTCAAATCACCAAACGCTTTCTCGCACTCTTCTGTCCATCTAAAAGGGGCTTTTTGGCGGATGATCTTGAAAAAGGGTAAACATCTTTCACCTTGTTTGGAGATAAATCGTCCCAATGCAATAACACGCCCGGTGAGTTTTTGTACCTCTTTGATGTTCTGTAGGGATACCATATCGTGAATGGCCTTAATCTTCAAAGGATTGGGTTGGATGCCTTTTTGGCTGACAACATAACCCAAAAACTTACCCATTTGAAATGCAAACATGCACTTACGGGGGTTTAGCTTCATTCGGTATTCTTTCATTGCGTCAAACACCTCTTGTAAGTCTGTCAAGTGATCTTTGAAACTTTTGCTTTTAACTAACAAGTCATCCACATAGGCTTCCAACTTTCTTCCTATCTGCTTTTTGAAAATGTGGTTTACCATACGTTGGAAAGTCGCCCCAATATTTTTCAGTCCAAACGACACCACCTTATAACAATATGTGTCTTTTGGAGTAATGAAAGCAGTTTTCTCTTCATTTTTAATTGTCATAGGGATCTGTTGGTATCCAGAGTTGGCATCTAAGGAGCTCAAGTAAGCATATCCAGCAGTCTGGTCAACTAACTAATCAATGCGAGGAAGCGGATAACAATCTTTGGGGCAAGCGTTGTTCAAATCGGTGAAGTCAATACACATGCGTCATTCTCCATTCGGTTTCGGGACAAGAATAGGATTGGCCAACCAAGTTGGGTATTGAACTTCTCGGATAAAGCCCGCTTTTAGAAGCTTTGATACCTCCTTGTATATAGCTTCAGCCTTCTCAGTAGAGAAAGCTCGCCGTCTTTGTTTAATGGGCTTCACCTCAGGATCAACGTTAAGCCGATGCTCTGCAACCTCTCGGGCAATACCCGGCATGTCCGCGGGTTTCTAAACGAATTTTGCTTGGCGTTTGTTTAACAGTTGAGTCAGTTGCATCTTTTCTTTTGGACTTAGTTTTTCACTTACCAAGAAATTCGCTCCTTGCACTCCGTTAACGGCCACTGGTATCATCTTATCTACCGGTTGGGTGCGCTTTTCATATTTCTGTTCAAACGGATCCGCTGTTACGCATACATATCTGTCATAACTCCCTCGTGTCATGAGCAAGTAACACTCAGCTGCCAACTTCTGATCGCCCTTAATTAAGACTACTCCATCCCAAGGGGGATATTTCAACCTTATGTGTTTTTGGGAGATTGTTATGCCGAAACGGTTGAGGAATGAGCGCCCGAGTATGGCGTTATAGGGCAAAGTCAGATCCACTGCTAGAAACAACAGTTCTTCTTGTCTTTTAGAGGTGTCCTCCCTGAAGTATATGGGCAAAAGAGTGACTCCGATTACGGGGATAGGGACTCCATCTACCCCCATTATCGGCTTCTTGCAGGGTCTTAACTCAGTGGTTGGCCGTTTCATGAGGTTGTAGGCTTCTAGCAAAAATAGGTTTACCGCGCTGCCATTATCGACAAGAGTTCTTTTGATTCCATGATTGCTAATAACGGGTGTAACCACTAACACATCATTATGCGAGAAAATGACACCTTTCTTGTCTTCTTCGGAGAAAGACAATATCATTCGATCCAGACTGCTAATCTCAACACCTTTTATTAACACGCCTTCCTGTTTCCTCTTGTCTCCAGTCATAGGTGTTAAGGGCTTAGGTTTATTGAGATATGGTATGCCTCCGGCTATAATGTTGATGATGGGAATATCTTCATCATGGATCGTTAATGCTTCTCTGACTCTTCCAGCGGAGGCGGTGTCGTTCTCGGTGGTGTGGAGAAGTGCCTGTCTATCGTCTTATGTTCTGTTTATCGGATTTCTCGTGGCTTCTTCCCTAGCTTTGGTGGTAAATTCTCCAAGATAACCCTCTTCTACCAAACATTCTATTGCCAATTTCAACTCTCTGCACACGTCAGTGGCATGTCCCTTAACTTTTTGGAACTTACAATAAGCGTTTTCTCTTCCTCCCATGATTACCCCGGGTTTCACGGGGGCTGGATAACGGATGTGCAGTTTCTGTTGTTGGACGATTGCCAAAATTTTTGCTCTCGGAAGTATGAGGGAAGGGAGATCAGGATCATAAATCCAGCCCTTGGGTGGCTCCACTTGTCGCCGAGTGGGGGAATTTCCAGGCCTTCCCCTTGGAAAATTACCTCTTTACCGGTTCGAGGCTCTAGGGATGTGATCCTTTCATTGAGCATTATCGTCACTAGAGCGAGTGTCAGGAGATGTGTTGGTATGAGTGTCATGAGCTAGAGGTGCGTTCTGTGGCATATTCTAAATCCTGTCCCTATTTTCTTGCTCCTCCATCTTCGCGTAATTGTGAGCTTTCAGCCTCAACGTGTCTAGAGTCGTTGGAGGGTCCACCATCAACGTGTACCGTAATTTTCCATAATGGCAGTTTCGCTTCAAAGCTTCCACAGCGAAATCAACAGTAACATCTGGCGTTAATGACATTTCCATATCAAAATGACTAAGGAAATCCTTCAAAGATTCTTGAGGTTTCCTATGTACATCAAACAAAGCTGCAGCAGACTTCTTGATAGGAATAGCTGTGCTGAATCGAATCCAGAACTTAGCTTCCAACTATAAGAAACTGTCGATCGATCCACCTGGGAGCCCCTCAAACTAAAGACGGGCCTGAGGGAATGTCAAAAGGGAAGACAGGAAAGTCAGACTCCATGAGGTCGGGACCGAACTCCATGTTAAGAGAAGCAGAATGAGGAGGAGATGTGCCAAAAGAACCAGGGGAAGTATGAAATGGCCTAGCAGCACCTGCATTCCTTAGCAAGTCAGAAATCTGACCACCGTCAGAAGGCCCTTCAGAAAGAGAAACGCTACCGTGTTCTCCCTGATCGGAAATGCGGTTCTCTGACACCCTCACAACATCGTGATCATGTCGTGCCTTCTTCTGGAGATCTTGGAAGACTCTCGAAAAATCCATGTTGTCGTTTAAAGAAATAGGAACGGGATCGGTAACAGTTTTGTAGAAAGAAGCGACGTATCAGGAAAAAGTCGGGAAACAAAAGAAAGCACTGGAAAGCATTAAAGAATATACCTGAGATGACAGAGAGATTGAGGGAATGCCTACGGGGATTACCTCGTCATCCGTTACCTCTGAAGAGATAACCACACCAGAAGATGGAGTAGGGGCAACAACGCTTCTTCTCTTCCTTTTTCTTTTAACGTGAGCTCGAGAAGAAGACGCTTGAGCAGGATTAACGGCAACAGCAACAACAACCTCCTCTCTCTCCCTCTTCTTTTGAGCCCTTTTCTCCCGTCTTCTTATGCACTCAGGCTTCCAGCCACGTGGAGGAGCTGCACAATCACAAGATGACGTCAGCGTTAGTATTTCTAAGAACAAAAAAAAAAACAGCAAAGTACTCACCAACGACACAATCTCTGAGGTCGATCCCACAGGTCAATTTACCAGTGTGGACGCTGAAGTCCAGTTGGAGTAATTTTTCCAACCAACCTTGCTCAAGTGGAGGAAGAGGCTCTCACTTACCTCAGGCCCCATCTCTGATATCGTGGTTAAAACCAGTCCTCCACCAGGGGTTGGGCAAATCAATAACTAAAAACCCATCTTTCCAACCAGAAATGGAAGACTCAATGTGCATGAGTTTCCGGGTAAAGGGTTTTAGTGATTCGTCATCATAGCGCGGCGCTATCGCTATCACGCCTCTACGGGAATACAATTGAAAAAGGGAACGAAGCAACAAAAGGGAAGGAGAAGCAATCTCCTTTAATCTACATAGTTTTATAAAAGCGTAAACGACACAGTACGTATTTGGACTAAGTTGGGCAGTGTTATCGTTGATCATGATAATGTATTGGTATGAGTGCCATGAGCTAGAGGTGTGTTCTGTGGCATATTCTGAATCATGTCCCTACTTTCTTCCTCCTCCATCTTCGCGTAATTGTGAGCTTTTAGCCTCAGCGCGTCTAGAGTTGTTGGGGGGTCCACCATCAACGTGTCCCGTAATTTTCCATAACGGCAGTTTCACTTCAAAGCTTCCACATCAAAATCAATGGTAACATCCGGCGTTAACGACATTTCCATATCAAAATGACTAAGGAAATCCTTCAAAGATTCTTGAGGTTTCCTATGTACATCAAACAAAGTTGCAGCAGACTTCTTGATAGGAATAGCTGTGCTTAATCGACATCGGAATTTAGCTTCCAACTGCGAGAAACTGTCGATCGATCTAGCTGGGAGCCCCTCAAACCAAAGACGGGCCTGAGGGAATCGTCAGAAGGGAAGACAGGAAAGTCAGACTCCATGAGGTCGGGACCGAACTCCATGTTAAGAGAAGCGGAATGAAGAGGAGACGTGCCAAAAGAACCAGGGGAAGTATGAAATGGCCTAGCAGCACTTGCATTATTTAGCAAGTTAGAAATCTGAGCACCGTCATAAGGCCCTTCAGAAAGAGAAACGCTACCGTGTTCTCCCTGATCGGAAACGCGGTTCTCCAACACCCTCACAGCCTCGTGATCATGTCATGCCTTCTTCTGGCGATCATGGAAGACTCTCGACAAATCCATGTTGTCATTTAAAGAAATAGGAACGGGAGCGGTAACAGTTTTATAGAAAGAAGCGACGTATCAGGAAAAAGTCATGAAATAAAAGAAAGCACTGGAAAGCATTAAAGAATATACCTGAGATGACGGAGAGACGGGGATTACCTCGTCAACCGTTGCCTCTGAAGAGATAACCACATCAGAAGGTGGAGTAGGGGCAACAACGCTTCTTCTCTTCCTTTTTCTTTTAACGCGAGCTCGAGAAGAAGACGCTTGAGCAGGATTAACGGCAGCAGCAGCAACAACCTCATCTCTCTCCCTCTTCTTTTGAGCCCTTTTCTCCCGTCTTCTTATGCACTCAGGCTGCCAGCCACGCGGAGGAGCTGCACAATCACAAGATGACGTCAGTGTTAGTATTTCTAAGAATAATAAAGAAAATGGCAAAGTACTCAACAACGACACAATCTCAGAGGTCGATCCCACAGGCCAATTTACCAGTGTGGACGCTGAAGTCCAGTTGGAGCAATTTTTCCAACCAACCTTGCTCAAGTGGAGGAAGAGGCTCTCGCTTACCCCATGACCCATCCTTGATATCGTGGTTAAAACCAGTCCTCCACCAGGTGTCGGGCAAATCAATAACTAAAAACCCATCTTTCCAACCAGAAATGGAAGACTTAATGTGCATGAGTTTCTAGGTAAAGGGTTTTAGTGATTCGTCATCATAACGCGACGCTATCGCTATCACGCCTCTACGGGAATACAATTGAAAAAGCGAACGAAGCAACAAAAGGGAAGGAGAAGCAATCTCCTTTAATCTACACAGTTTTATAAAAGCATAAATGGCACAGTACGTATTTGGACTCAGTTGGGCAGTGTTATAGTTGATCATGATAACGTATTGGTATGAGTGCCATGAGGTAGAGGTGCATTATGTGGCATATTCTGAATCTTATCCCTACTTTCTTCCTCCTGCATCTTCGCGTAATTGTGAGCTTTCAGCCTCAGCGCGTCTAGAGTTGTTGGGGGGTCCACCATCAACGTGTCCCTTAATTTTCCATAACGGCAGTTTCGCTTCAAAGCTTCCACAGCAAAATCAACGATAACATCCGATGTTAACGACATTTCCATATCAAAATGACTAAGAAAATCCTTCAAAGATTCTTGAGGTTTCCTATGTACATCAAATAAAGCTGCAGCAGACTTCTTGATAGGAATAGTTGTGCTGAATCTACTCCAGAACTTAGCTTCCAACTGCGAGAAACTGTCGATCGATCCAGCTGGGAGCCCCTCAAACCAAAGATGTGCGACCCCTAATAATGTCATGACAAAAATCTGGCACAAAGCCTGATCACTATGAGTTTGGAATTGTACAAAATCTTTTGCCTTGTTAAGGTGGGAGATGGGATCCTTCGTGCCCTCATAAGATTTCGTGGGGAGTTTCACATGTCGGCTGACTCTATGATATCGTATGCGATAACTAAACGGATGACCAGTGTTATCCTCAAGGATCCTACGAGAATAACGGGGGGAGAAACCTCCAAGTGACGCGTTTGCCTTTGAGGATTAGGCACGTGATATCACTTAGGGGACTGACTGCGGCTCCTTGGAGAGCGGGTTCGATATCTTCTGCTACTGGATCTTCCACTGCGTCGAGGGGATGTATCTTCCCATCGTTCGTCTTGCCTAACGTCCCAATGGCTCCTGTTTGTATTGTCCCACAGTTCTCCTGCAAATGGTAGATCCTCACGCGTGTGTAGGGTGACAGATTCCCCCGGTCTTTGAGTGATGTGAGGGGCGCTGACAGTGGTAATTGATGTAGGCAAAGTCATGAACGCACCTTATGGTTGAAGCGGTGATAACGGTCGGGTAGTAACAATCGATGGAGTGAATACAGCTTGATGGGGAACTGTAGAACTTAAGGCTAGGGGCAGTCAACTGTTTCAACTGGATATGCAAAGCCACCAAAGAATCAGTTAGGGTATTATTTGGGCCGTCCACCCTAGATCTGACCTGTGACGGGGTCGAGAGCCTAGATCCTGCCATCTAGGAGGGCAAAGCACTCCCTGGGAGGTCAAACTTCCAATCGTGGACTCGAAAAGAGAAAAAGACTGGGCGGATGGGGTCCTTTGAATCGTGGTAGGAGTGGCTTCGGTGGAGAGGGGGAAAAGTTCTCTGCGGGGAGCAAAAGGAAGGCCATGCGACTAAGAAGGGGTAGAATTTCAGTTAGAAGCCATGATTTTTGTGTTTCTAGAAGAGAAAAGGAGGAAAAGAGGGAGCTTGGTTATTAAGGATGCTCACTTAATGAAACCAAAGCTCTCAATGAAAGCACCACTTTGATAAGATTTGATCTTCTAGAGAGAGGTAAGCAAGGAAAGTGGCTTTCTGGGTTGTTGATCCTGCCGTCTGATGTACCTGCAAAGCACCGGAGGGGGTCTCCGGTGTAGTAACTCCGATGCTTAAGTCAGTATGGTGGTTCAAAATCCTGGTGTCAAACTCGGATGGCGAGGACGAGGATGTTCTTCCCGAAAAGGAGGTGGAAGAAGAAGCAAAACCTAGCGCTGACGGTGAGGAGTAGACCGGTGAAAGTGAAGAAGGCGTCGATGAGGGCGTTGATGAGGATGCTAATGATGATGACGATGAGGAGGTCGATGAAGAAAAAGAAGAGAGAAGGAAGCCGCAGAGAAAGCAGAGACCCTCAAAGGCCCATGAGATCCAGGACCCTTGTTTGCGCATCTTGTATCCTTGCTTGGCCATTGCCTTCGTAGGTAAGTATCATAATTCAGGCCAGCTCTCGTTGCAAGAGCTATTTTTCTGATGGTGCATGTTACATGGGTATAGACTTAATGTAGGGTACTGGTTTACGACTGCCCTCGACCTGCAAAAGCATGCCCTTACCCCTATTGCTTTTAAACTTTTTGACCCCCGTACCCTTAATGGGATGGGGCATTTGTGTATCTCACGGGGTATTTTGAGCTTTAGTGCAGGTCTCACACCACAAAAGGAGCAAGTTTTCGGGACCAAATGTGGAGGTGACTTTATTTTTCCAACAGCAGAGCAACCGCCGAAGCAGCCTTGTCTAGCCCGCGCCGGTTCCTCTCGGCCATCTGCCTCTCTAGCCCACGATTCTACCCCTATCGGCCCCGTGATGATTCAAGACGTGTCATCTCTCGAGCGACTTCTCCACGCCATTCTCACAGAACTTCAAGGCCTCATAGCGGAGGTTGCCAGGCGCAACCTCCTACCCTCTTGATTTCCCAACCCCCCCCCCCCCGCAAAAACAATTATCCTGCCCTCGAGGAGGGACCCAAACATCTTTACCCCTTATTTTCTTGCTGTACTTTTTATTTTAATTTGAACTTCTGTGTGTGTCCTTCCCACATTGAGGACAATGCGTAGCCTAAGTGTGGGGAGGGATTTACTTGCTTTGTAGGCACCTTTCTTTTTAATTTACATGACCGCATGATTATTTCCTTGTCTGTTGCATGATTTTATCTTTGTTTTTGTAATTTATTTTTGAGGTTTTAGCCAAAAATCAGCACTGCCAGTTTTAAAACCCCCATACATGAATTAAATGTTGATCTTTGCATTGTATAAACTACCTGGCATCATCATCTTGGCCTAGTCATGCATATTTTGCCTGCTATGCCTTATATCTGCATCGCGGCCCAGACTCCAGCAATCGTTAAAGCACCCTAGTGAGCACTTTGAGCTTCCTGTCATATTTTCTTTCATGTGCGATTAGGATGCTTAGTTAGGCACTAGTTGGTCTTGCATGATATCCCTGGGTATAGGCACCATTAGACATGGGAAAGCTTCAAAATGATAAAAGTCTTCGCATCAATGTCTTTTCTTTCTTTTCTCCCTCTATTTTCTCACTTTCTATCATCTTACCCTCGACATTCTCTTACCCCTCTCTTTTCTCTCCAGACCACTTGAACTTATTTTCCTTATCGTTTTCCTTGGCAGTAAGCAGTAATCGTTGAGGGTAGCGTCAAGGGCTAGACACGTCGAAGAAAGCGCGAAAATGAACAAGTGTGGGGAAGCAGATCCAGTTGAGACCTAAGTACAATACTCCCTCTATCGGTCCAAATATGTTGGGGAGGAAAAGATTGAAAACATTCTTCCCTCTATCGGTTCTCCAGCCGTACTCCGACAACAATTAGATAAATACAATGCTCACATCCTTGATGGTTGTTTAGTTAATGTTGCCCCCGATTCACTCCGCCTTAACACTGAATTAACCGGCAATCGTAGGATACTGTATGTCAAAATATTTCATTATGGTTTTCAGTTTCCTCTTGAACCCTTGGTGGAATAATTACTTTCCCAGTTCGATTTGAACCCTGCCCAACTAAGTCCAAATACGTACTGTGCCGTTTACGTTTTTATAAAATTGTGTAGATTAAAGGAGATTGCTTCTCCTTCCCTTTTGTTGCTTCGTTTCCTTTTTCAATTGTATTCCCGTAGAGGCGTGATAGCGATAGTGCCGCGTTATGATGACGAATCACTAAAACCCTTTACCTGGAAACTCATGCACATTGAGTCTTCCATTTATGGTTGGAAAGATGGGTTTTTTCGTTATTGATTTGCTTGACCCCTAGTGGAGGACTGGTTTTAACCATGATATCAGGGATGGGGCCTGGGGTAAGTGAGAGCCTCTTCCTCCACTTGAGCAAGGTTGGTTGGAAAAATTACTCCAACTGGACTTCAGCGTCCATTCTCGTAAATTGGCCTGTGAGATCGACCTCCGAGATTGTGTCGTTGGTGAGTACTTTGCCATTTTCTTTGTTGTTCTGAGAAATACAAACGCTGACGTCATCTTGTGATTGTGCAGCTCCTCCGCGTGGCTGGAAGCCTGAGTGCATAAGAAGACGGGAGAAAAGGGCTCAAAAGAAGAGGGAGAGGGAGGAGGTTGCTGCTGCTGCTGCCGTTAACCCTGCTCAAGCGTCTTCTTCTCGAGCTCGCGTTAAAAGAAAAAGGAAGAGAAGAAGCGTTGTTGCCCCTACTCCGCCTTCTGGTGTGGTTATCTCTTCAGAGGAAACGGTTGATGAGGTAATCCCCGTAGGCGTTCCCTCAACCTCTCCGTCATCTCAGGTATATTCTTTAACGCTTTCCAGCGCTTTCTTTTATTTCCCGACTTTTTCCTGATAACATGGATTTGTCGAGAGTCTTCCAAGATCGCCAGAAGACGGCACGACATGGTCACGAGGCTGGGAGGGTGTCGGAGAATCGTATTTCTGATCAGGGAGAACACGGTAGCATTTCTCTTTCTGAAGGGCCTTCTAACGGTGGTCAGATTTCTGACTTGCTAAGGAGTGCAGGTGCTGCTAGGCCATTTCATACTTCCCCTGGTTCTTTTGGCACGTCGCCTCCTCATTCTGCTTCTCTTAACATGGAGTTCGGTCCCAACCTCATGGAGTCTGACTTTCCTGTCTTCCCTTCTGACGATTCCCTCAGGCCCGTTATAGGGACTTCTTCTAGTCAACCTTCGTCTTCTGCCACTTTGTTCTTTGTTCCTTCAAGCACTCCCCTGCTTCCATCTTCTGAAGGGGAGGTTGTCGTTCCTCGTCTTGTCGCTGGATTAAGCACGTTAGCCCCTTCTGGGTCTGTCACTCATCAAGTTGACTTGGGTGACTTGCGTAGAGTGGGATTCCTTGCTTTGGGCAGCGACGGTTCCTAAGAGTCTTCTTCTCTGCTGGCTACTCACCTATTATGGCTCCAGGGGGACAAGGAAGCTTTCCTATCTCAAACTCCCTAAGGGCAGTTGAACTCACTTCGTTCCCGGATGTTCTCTTCCTTCTGTGATCTTCATTATTGGGCGGAGCATATGGTGGGAAATTTTGCTTCTCTTACTTCCTCATCCAATGAACTACTTAACGCCCACAATCGGATTTCGGAAGAGTGTGCTAGAAAATAGGAAGAAGTGGAGAGGTTAACTGATGAGCGTCAAGAGCTGGTGGAAGCCTTAGCGACTGCTAAGAAAGAAATGAAGGATGCTGCTAAGAGGGAGGCCGAGATGGCGAAGCAAATTTCTGATGAGGCCGCTAGGGTTACTGCCCTTAACGCGGAGTTAGAGCTGTCTGGGGAGAAATGTCGGTGGTATTCTCAAGAAATCGCGGGGGATTTTGGACAATTATCTTATTTTTCTTATTATCTCCTTTTTTTCTGTTAATCTTCTTTGTGTCATTTCTCACTCTCTGAATTACCATGATAAGACAATGAGATGATGATGTTGGAGTTGAATCAGAGTGTTAGCTGTAGAGTTGCTATAACGCAACAATAGCATTGGGGATAAAATTCTGCTAGAGATAACGCCACTTGTCGTATATTCTTCAGGATCACGGGCTTGCGATAATGGAGTATTATGATAAATATTTTCCCAGATATTACGACACAGTTGGGCATGTGCATTTCCGTGCCAAGAGTAGATAGTAATATGGGAGATAGCTTGATATTCCGAATGGTGGTTTACCATAGCAAGGTGAGAATATCGAAGATAGAAAGTCTTCATGAGATAATGTTGTGTGCCAGATAGCTACAAGAATCACAACTCGCGATAGCAAGATATTATGATAAATTTTACCCTCAGTAATATATTTCCAAGCCAAGAGTATTATTCCGATGGCGCTGCTGTCTTGGATGTTACTCTCATTTCCACGATGAGATAATGTTATTCAAGAGATGATTCCAGGAGCAAGAGGTCTCACAATAACTCTGTATTGTTGTAGATATTTTTCGTCATTAACGGAGGATGCCATGTTAATAAATGTAGATGTCTCCTTCTCTGAAGGGATAGATATCATGGCGGTATAATATTGCAGAATATGTACTCTCGTGCCAAAGAGGAGATAATATGGCGATAAATGATAACTTTCCCCAATATTATAAGTAGAAGATATTGTAATATTACCATTATCGCTGAAGATGTATTCCCTTATCAAGGGTGAAAAATACCTTGCAGATATCCATAGATTTCTGTTTCCTCTTTAGACAGGAGATATCAAGTCATTGAGAAAATTGCTAGAATGAGCTATAAAAATACCTGATAAAATTTCTTGAATGTGATCTCTCAAGATTCCTCCATGATCTTGCCGCCTTCGCGGGAATTGGTCTCGTTATTATTTCAATATTTCCACGATTTTTCCTGCAAATCCTCAAATATTGCTTTATTGCGTCAGTAAAATGACATGTAATAGTAGGCATTAATCGCATCTGTAGGATTTCGCCCGAGTATGTCGGGATATTACTGGTATTGCATTTTCATCTAACCTCGCTGGATCCGGCCTCGCCGGTGTATTACTGGTATTACTTTTTCATCCAGCCTCGCTGGATCCGGCCTCACCGGGGCATTACTCGTCCAACCACTTCGCCGGGTATTTGCCATCCGGTTACTTGCTGGGATATTCCTTTTATCTCAAGTTACAACGGTCGGCCTGAAGCGTGCCTCGTCTTAGTGAGCCGTCTGATCAGGATCGGTTTTCACAAGGATAGGATTTTCACTTCTAGGCGTTAAGTCTTTATTTCCCTAGAGCGTGCCTCATCTTAGTGAGTCGTCTGTTTTAGCACGGTTATCACAAAGATAGGATTTTCATTTCTAGGGGTGTCGTGGCGTGCCTCTTCTTAGTGAGTCGTCTGTGTTAGCACGGTTGTCACAAGGATAGGATTTTCACTCCCGGCGTTGAATCTTTAAGTATGCTAGGGGGTGCCTCGTCTTAGTGAGTCGTCTGATCAGGAGTGGTTGTCTCAAGGATAGAATTTTCACTCCTGGCACCCTTCATTATCTACGCATTATTAACCACAAAATACATGAAGATATTTTTGATTTGATCTTTATAACATGTTACCAATGTTAGTAAAAGTTTATCGAAATATTTCACATTCTAGCATGATATAACTTTAAATGGGCTATATTCCAAGAATTTCGTAAGGGGGTACCGTCAAGTATTTCCAGGTGATACGCTCCCCTTCCAATAACGCGAGTGATGCGATATGGGTCGTCCCAGTTAGAGCTAAGTTTCCACATGCGTTGCCTGGCCGCTCGTTTGTCCCTACGTACCAAGTCTCCCGCTTTGAGCAAGCGTTCCTTAATGCGCCTGTTATGATATCGTGCCATTCTTCTCTTGTAATGTAGCGTTTTCAAAATGGCTGCTTCGTGCACTTCTAGTAACGCGTCGAGGTTGGCCCTTAGTCTTTCTTCTTTCAATTCTTCTTTATAGAGCATCGTGCGGCCAATGTGCATCGTGCTACCCGCAAGCTCAAGGTTCCTATTTCCACCGGCGTGACAACTTCAATACCGAAAGCCATTGCAAAGGGGGTCTCCCCTGTGCTGGTCTTGACCATCATCCGATACGCCCACATCACGTACGGTAGTTCGTCTACCCACTTCTTTTTAGAGCCTTCTAAATTTTTCTTGATTCCGCTAAGGATGCTTCGGTTGGTTACTTCTATCTGTCCGTTGGTCTGTGGATGCGCCACTGAGGAGAATCTTTGCTCTATTTGGAATTCTTGACACTGGTCTCTGAAAAAATTGACTGGTGAATTGTGACCCATTTGTCGCTAATTAACACGCGTGGAACTCCAAATCGCATGATGACTTGGTGTTTGAGAAAACACCATGCCCTGTCTGCCGTGACAAGGGGCACGACCTCTGGTTCTGCCCATTTTGTGAAGTAATCGACCGCTACAATTACGAACTTCATTTGAGATCTAGCCTTCGAAAATATACCTAAAATGTCGATTCCCCATTTAGCAAAAGGGCAAGGAGCAATGATTCCAGAGATCTCTGTAGCAGGTCTTCGGGGAATCTTAGCGAATTCTTGACTGTTCCGACAAGTTCGGACAAAATTTTTACAGTCCCTGCGAATGGTAGGCCAATAAAATCCTTACCGAAAAATTTGTGCGGCCAACGTGCCGCCAGACACATGTATACCACATATTCCTTCTTGGATCTCTCGCAGGGTGTGGAGGCCTTCTTGCTCTATTATACACTTGGCAACAGGGTGAGAAACATATCTCCTAATCAATTCTCCATCATAGTATGTGCATCGTGCTGCCTGTTTCAATACTTTCTTCTTTTCCGCGTTGTCTACGGGTAATTCATCGTGCTTTAGAAATTTTATTATAGGAATCCACCAATCTTCTTCGGCTTCTTCAACACAGAGATGCCGTTATGAAGGAAGACCCAGCGGGTATGTGAGCTTCTGGGTCTGTGGCCATTTTGGCTAGACTGTCGGCTCGCCGTTATCCTCTCGCGGGACATGCTCAATTTTAACTTGTATACCTCTTCTTCTAATTTCCATGAATTCACTTTTTACTTTAGAGAGGTATTGAATCATGATTGGCTTTTTAGCTTGAGAGTCGCCCAAAACTTAATCGACTACTAGCTTGGAGTCTCCGTAAATCAATAGTTCTAGGTCTCTCATTTCCCCGACGTCATGTATAACTTTCGCGGACAGGTTCTTTCCTATCCTAAGTCCTGCCAATAACGCCTCTTATTCTGCCTTATTGTTGGATAAGGGTTGCAGGATTCTGATGGCATATCGCATCTCTATGTCTTGTGGTCCTGTTATAAAGATTCTTGCTCCAGCTAGTTCTTGGTTCTTTGCCCCATCTACGCGGATAACCCACAGGTCGGTGTAAGTTTCAGGGAATGGGAAATCCACGTCATCTCTTTCTTCCTTAGTCAAGTTCGTTAATGGGTCCTGTGTAAAAGTGCATTCAGCGATAAAGTCTGCTAGGGCTTGTGCTTTGACGGAAGGACGAGACTTGTATTGTAGCCCATACTGTTCGAGTTCAATGGGCCATATCAGCATCCTTCCTGAAGACTCAGGCTTCCTAAAGATCCTCTTTAATGGTTGGTCTGTGAGCACGATAACGGGATGAGCTTGAAGATATCGCGACATCTTTCGCGTAGCTTGTATCAACACAAACACTATTTTTTTGATGCAAACATATCGTAATTCAGCGTCTTTCAGCACATGACTGACAAAGAATACTGGGCGATAAATATTATTATTGTCATGCACTAGGACGACATTGACTACCTCATCGGTTGTGCCCAGATACAAGTATAGATTATCGCCCGGTTCTAGCCTCGTTAATACCAGATCAGATACCAGGTAGCTTTTCAAATCAGCAAACGCTTTCTCGCACTCTTCTGTCCATCCAAAAGGGGCTTTTTGACGGATGATCTTGAAAAAGGGTAAACATCTTTCACCTTGTTTGGAGATAAATCGTCCCAACACAATAACATGCCCTGTGAGTTTTTGTACCTCTTTAATGTTCTGTGGGGATACCATATCATGAATGGCCTTAATCTTCGAAGGATTGGGTTGGATGCCTTCTTGGCTGACAACATAACCTAAAAACTTGCCCGTTTGAAATGCAAACATTCACTTACGGGGGTTTAGCTTCATTCGGTATTCTTTCATTGCGTCAAACACCTCTTGTAAGTCCGTCAAGTGATTTTTGAAACTTTTACTTTTAATTAACAAGTCATCCACATAGGCTTCCAGCTTTCTTCCTATCTGCTTTTCGAAAACGTGGTTTACCATACGTTGGAAAGTCGCCCTAGTATTTTTCAGTCAAACGGCATCGCCTTATAACAATATGTGGCTTGTGGCCTTATAACAATATGCGGCTAAGGAGCTCAAGTAAGCATATCCAGCAGTCTGGTCAACTAACTAATCAATGCGAGGAAGCGGATAACAATCTTTGGGGCAAGCGTCGTTCAAATCGGTGAAGTCAATACACATGCGTCATTCTCTATTAGGTTTCGGGACACGAACAGGATTGGCCAACCAAGTTGGGTATTGAACTTCTCGGATAAAGCCCGCTTCTAGAAGCTTTGATACCTCCTTGTATATAACTTCAGCCTTCTCAGCAGAGAAAGCTCGTTGTCTTTATTGAATGGGCTTCGCCTCAGGATCAACATTAAGTCGATGCTCTGCAACCTCTCGGGCAATACCCGGCATGTCCGCGGGTTTCCAAGCGAATTCTACTTGGCGTTTGTTTAATAGTTGAGTCTGTTGCATCTTTTCTTTTGGACTTAGTTTTTCACTTACCAAGAAATTCGCTCCTTGCACTCCGTTAACGGCCACTGGTATCATCTTATCTAACGGTTGGGTGCGCTTTTCATCTTTCTGTTCAAATGGATCCGCTGTTACGCATACATATCTGTCATAACTCCCTCGTGTCATGAGCAAGTAACACTCAGCTGCCAACTTCTAATCGCCCTTAATTAAGACTACTCCATCCTAAGGGGGATATTTCAACCTTATGTGTTTTTGGGAGATTGTTGCGCCAAAACGGTTGAGGAATGAGCGCCCGAGTATGGCGTTATAGGGCAAAGTCAGATACACTACTAGAAACAACAGTTCTTCTTGTCTTTTAGAGGTGTCCTCCCTGAAGTATATGGGCAAAAGAGTGACTCCGATTACGGGGATGGGGACTCCATCTACCCCCATTATCGGCTTCTTGCAGGGTCTTAACTTAGTGGTTGGCCGTTTCATGAGGTTGTAGGCTTCTAGCAAAAATAGGTTTACCGCGCTGCCATTATCGACAAGAGTTCTTTTGATTCCATGATTGCTAATAACGGGTGTAACCATTAACGCATCATTATGCGAGAAAATGACACCTTTCTTGTCTTCTTCGGAGAAAGACAATATCATTCGATCCAGACCGCTAATCTCAACACCTTTTATTAACACGCCTTCCTGTTTCCTCTTGTCTCCAGTCATAGGTGTTAAGGGCTTAGGTTCATTGAGATATGGTATGCCTCCGGCTATAATGTTGATGATGGGAATGTCTTCATCATGGATCGTTAACGCTTCTCTGACTCTTCCAGCGGGGGCGGTGTCATTCTCGGTGGTATGGAGAAGTGCCTGACTATCGTCTTGTGTTCTGTTTATCGAGTTTCTCGTGGCTTCTTCCCTAGCTTTGGTGGCAAATTCTCCAAGATAACCCTCTTCTACCAAACATTCTATTGCCAATTTCAACTCTCTACACATGTCAGTGGCATGTCCCTTCACTTTATGGAACTTACAATAAGCGTTTTCTCTTCCTCTCATGATTACCCCAGGTTTCACGGGGGCTGGATAACGGATGGGCAGTTTCCATCGTTGGACGATTGCCAAAATTTCTGCTCTCGGAAGTATGAGGGAAGGGAGATCAGGATCATAAATCCTGCCCTTGGGTGGCTCCACTTGTCGCAGAGTGGGGGAATTGCCAGGCCTTCCCCTTGGAAAATTGCCTCTTTGCCAGTTCGAGGCTTTAGGGATGTGATCCTTTCGTTGAGTGTAATCGTCACCAGAGCGAGTGTCAGGAGCTGTGTTGGTATGAGTGCCATGAGCTAGAGGTGCGTTCTGTGGCATATTCTGAATCTTGTCCCTACTTTCTTTCTCCTCTATCTTCGCGTAATTGTGAGCTTTCAGCCTCAGCGCGCCTAGAGTCGTTGGGGGGTCAACCATCAATGTGTCCCATAATTTACCATAACGGCAGTTTCACTTCAAAGCTTCCATAGCGAAATCAAAGGTAACATCCGACGCTAACGATATTTCCATATCAAAATGACTAAGGAAATCCTTCAAAGATTCTTGAGGTTTCCTATGTACATCAAACAAAGCTGCAACAGACTTCTTGATAGGAATATTTGTGCTGAATTGACTCCAGAACTTAACTTCCAATTGTGAGAAACTGTCGATCGATCTAGCTGGGTGCCCTTCAAACCAAAGACGGGCCTGAGGGAAATGTCAGAAGGGAAGACAGGAAAGTCAGACTCCATGAGGTCAGGACCGAACTCCATGTTAAGAAAAGCGGAATGAGGAGGCGATGTGCTAAAAGAACCAGGGGAAGTATGAAATGTCCTAGCAGCACCTGCATTCCTTAGCAAGTCAGAAATCTGACCACTGTCAGAAGGCCCTTCAGAAAGAGAAACGCTACTATGTTCTCCCTGATCGGAAATATGGTTCTCCGACACCCTCACAGCCTCGTGATCATGTCGTGCCTTCTTCTGGCGATCTTGGAAGACTCTCTACAAATCTATGTTGTTGTTTAAAGAAACAAGAACGGGAGCGGTAACAGCTTCGTAGAAGGCTAGTGCAGTCAACTGTTCCAACTAGATACGCAAAACCACCAAAGAATCAGTTAGGGTATTATTTGGGTCGTCCACCCTAGATCTGACCTGTGGCGGGGTCAAGAGGCTAGATCCTGCCATTTGGGAGGGCAAAGCACTCCCCTGGGAGGTCAAACTTCCCATCGTGGACTCAAAAAGAGAAAATGACTGGGCGGATGGGGTCCCTTGAATCGTGGTAGGAGTGGCTTCGGTGGAGAGGGGGAAAAGTTTCTACGGGGTGCAAAAGGAAGGCCATGCAACTGAGATAGGGTAGAATCTCGATTGGAAGCCATGATCTTTGTGTTTCTAGAAGAGAAATGGAGGAAAAGAGGGAGCTTGGTTATTAAGGATGCTCACTTAATGAAACCAAAACTCTCAATGAAAGCACCACTTTGATAAGATTTGATCTTCTGGAGAGGGGTAAGCGAGAAAAGTGGCTTCCTGGGTCGATGATCTCGCCATCTGATGTACTTGCAAAGCGCCGGAGGGGGTCTCCGGCGTAGTAACTCCGATGTTTAAGTCAGTATGGTGGTTCAAAATGGTAGAGCTTCGACCAGTTATCTTAGGCTTACCTTTCTGTCTTGAATGTAGGGGTATTTATAGACAAGAAGTGGACATTACCTAGAGAGGGCGTTATCTTAAGTCGATAACGCCCATGGCTCTCAGGTGACGCCTTATGACGCTTGGGATGGGATAACGCAGTTTGCGCGAACAGATATCGTGTGAGCCCCGCTGTTGTCGACCATCCCAGGTTTCCGTGGAAAATGTGGGAGGCGAGAGCTACAATAGTTCACTCCAGGCGACAACTACAGTACTCTGGCCTTGTCATCGAGTGTAAGGACAAAAATGCCCTTGAGATCACTTCTATAGTTATCAATTTTGCTGAGGATCTAAAGCGTCGAGGCCTTGTTGTTCCCACTCTCATCGAGACCCTGATGCCAGTTGCACTGCCTTGCCCTGGACGCTAGCTTTTATCATTCAGAGCCATGTTTTGGCCGAGATCACAGCCGCACGTGCAACGGACGCGCGCAACAAGATTCTAGCGGGATTCCTCCCTAGATTCCTTTTTGCTACCATAGGAATATTCCTTTAGGGCTCCTCTCCCCTTTTGTCCCTTTCTCTTAGTTGTCCTTTGTCCTCTTGTGAGCTATGAGAGTATATAAATAGTAGTTATAGGGTTTTGAGGGCATCATCTTCTTACATTTACATCATAGGATCTTTTTGGGAGCAGCCGCTCATCTTCTTCTTGGGATTTGTCATTCCCATCTTCTTGTAGCCGTCGCCGGCATAACTCTCTTAACCGGAGCATTAGCTCCGGCTGGTATTTAATATTATCGCATTTTGTTTTCATTTCTCTTCTCTTGTATGCTTCCCTTTACCTCTGTTTTGTTATTGATTAATATGTGTGGCTAAGTTCTTAAGCTTAGCAGGGGTGTTTTAAGGGCTGCATGAAGTAGTCTCGAGACTAAACTATTTTTAACATACTCTCTTCATTATATTTATTTTCTTGTTGTTTTAATGCTAGATCTAGATGATTTTGTTAGGAGCTTGATCACCTTTTAATTTACTATCTTAGATCTTCGTCATTTCCTTGGTTATAACTAACGCGAAGCTTTGAAATAGAGTAGACACTAGATGGATTGTCATTAGCTTAGTTCGTTCTGTCTAGAGCAAGTGAGTAATTAGGGCGGTGTCGCGAGCCTGACAAATTGATAGGCATCGAGCCCTATTGTGTACTCGAGATTGGTTATGTGAGATGCCTCTTGAGGTAGATGATCAAGATGGAGATCTGGTTGTTTAAGATTTAAGCGATTTGTGTGGTACTTTACTATTTGCAACCCTCTTATCTAATGAATTATATCTTTTATTCATTTTTTGTTTGTGACCCTCTTATCTTTCATACAGGTACAATTTTAGCGTCGAAACAGGCTACCCGTATTTCGTAAGTTCTAGAATTGTATCCTATAATTATAATTATAATTAAATTTTATGATTTTAGAGTGTTTGTTGATTTCCATTTTTTTATCAATAAATTTATCAGCTGAACCGGCCAAGTGGGAGAAGATAACTTAGCCACTGCTGCCTGCTGCTCTTGTTGCTATATTCTGTTGCTCTTAACTTGGCCACTGCTACTGCATGCTGCTCTTGTTGTTTCTTATGTGCTCCGTTATATTTGTACACTCGTGTTATTTTTATATGATTTCTTAGACTTTTGACTATATAGTTTAATTATTCCACGATAGTACTGTCTACTGGAATTAATATTTGGACTTTTGACCAAGGCGTTTGTGGACCAAGAATTAATATTTGGACTTTTGACCAAGGCATTTGTGATGCTTAAATGTAGGTACAAATGATATATGGTCAATTATGGGTGTTCAAAATTATGCATTTTGTTTGGTTTTTAGTGTCATGTTTTCATAACTCAAGTTGTTTGTAAATGATTGTGCATCAGAGTTGGGATTGCTTAAGTATTTCTCCATGCTGATTGAATTCTCCTGCAAATTTCTTCTTAATAATTATTTTTAGAAGAATAAAAGTCTATTGAATCCTCTTGCAAATTGAATCCTCCTACAGCATGGAGTGCTTCATTTACTGCACAATGGCATTAAAGATGTATAGAAGTATCAAGTATATATATTTGTTTTTGCAAATAAATGTTTAAATATTGAAAATCGAATATATATAATAAAAATCGAGCCTAAACGATAAAACTCAAGCCTAAACGGTCAAACCCAAGCCTAAACGGTCAAACTCAAGCCTAAACGGTCAAACCCAAGCCTAAACGGTCAAACTCAAGCCTAAACAGTCAAACCTGAGCCTAAATGGTCAAACTCGAGCCTTAATGGTTAAACATAGTATTTTTAATTTTACTTAATAAAAAATTATATTTATTAAGTGTGTATGATTTAAATGGGTATAAATGGGTGTAAATGGGTATGGGTACCCATTTAAAAAATTATATGGGTAATAAATGGGTATGATACCCATACCCACCCATACCCATTTAATCTTTACCCATACCCACCCATTTTCCACCCCTACGCGTTGAACACTTGTTCCTTCTAGTAGTCCGCAAGCTCTAGTCGTCGCAAGTAAATCCTGAAGTTGCAAAACTCCATTGAGTCGTTTCCACTAGGTTGGTTCTCACAGGTTGAGTTCAGGTCTAGAAATTCGATTCAAGATCCTCACTTGAAATCGATTAGGTTGGTTCTCACAGGTTGAGTTCATGTCTAAGTTCGTCCTTGTTCCGTTGCGTACAAGAAATCCAATCCTTGAACTAGATCGTCGTCGAACGCATCCTATACACCTAGGATCGTATCAACTACATACTCGGATTGATATGCAAGCTATGTTATGTGTTGTGTTATTTGCATCTTAAGTGATTAAACACCTAACCTTGTTTGCGAGTGTCAGCGTAAATACTTATCCATGTGAGGATTACTGGTGAATATCCCTAGATTGGGAAAGCCTTACCTTTAGGGTCGTTATCCTACTGGTTTGGTGCAGATGCATGTCTAGGGAGAGTTGTATTTGATTTGGTGCAGTGTGTTGAGTGATGTGTTTATTCTTGTGCTGAGGTTGATACTGTGTGTTCTGACTTGGGGTTGTTTTCAGTTTTGTGAATGCTCGAGGGCGAGCATTGGGTAGTGTGGTGATATTTGATAGCGTGTGTTTTATATATGTTTTCCTCTTCATTTTCACTCTTTATTCTAGCATGATACTGCTAATTTGCCATTGTTTCCATCATTTTTGCAGTTCTGGGCTAAAAGAGAGAAAGATGCGAAAACATACTTTTTGGGTGGAATTTCATGAATCTCAAAGCAGCGAGGCCAAGACATCCATTTCGCCGTCGAGCCCTAGCTATATTCTTATTGTTGTATTTACTTATTTGCCGGTTTCTTATTAATTCATCTAGGGCAAGTTAGGAGCCTAGCTAACTAATAACTTGACCTGGGTGATTATAGTCATTTCTTTGGTTATAACTAACGCGAAGCCTTAGAATAGAGTAGACACTAGACGGATTGTCATTAGCTTGGTTCATTCTGTCTGGGGCAAGTGAGTGATTAGGGCGGTGTCGCGAGTCTGCCAAGCTGAGAGGCATCTAGTCCTAGATGTGTCTTTCCTTATCTTCATGGGCGCTTTGAGTATTGCCTCCCCGCCTTGTGCCTGGGAGGACGGCGGAGCGTCAAGGCTACCTCATATGTGAAAACGGGGGGTAGCTTCTCTTACGAAGGAAAGCAGGGGGCCTAAACGTACCTGGCCCCTATAGCACGTCTATAGCATGAGAATAGAATATTTGTGCGCCGATGACTGACTAGGCCTCGACACAACCCGAGAAAAATCCCTTGCTAAGATTTCTCCATATTTGATTTAATCTTGTCTACTTGCGTATTTATTTAGTTTATAATTGTTATTTCTATTATTTTTATTATTTCTACCCTTGTTAGCTGTCTAGACCTCGACATCTTCTGGTCGACTTGTTTGACCAGCCAAACCCCCCCTTTGTGTTACCAAGTTAGGGCATTTCATTATGTCATACATCTAGGGAAAGACTCAGCATTTAGTCCCTGTGGATCTACCCTGTTACCATTATACGCAAATTAATTTGTGCATCTAGGCATTAGGTTTAATTATTATTTTTTACCCGTTTCGACAACGAGTCATGCCGCACAAAGCCTAGGTCACCCGCATGGCCTAGCTTTCAACCCCCACGCGCACCGCGCGCCCCCTTTCTCATACTCCATAAAATTAATTACAATGTTTTTAATTCTAATAAATATTTGGAGTATGAATATACCAATCACTCGTTTCACACTAATAATTTGTATATTTTTCGTGGCAGGAATGAAGGAATTAAAGTTATGGATTCGAGGACAAATCCTTTAGAAGGGAAAGGTGATGATGCGTTCATGCTTACCTTTGAAACCGAGGAGCATGACACGGTGCCACAAGGACCAGTCCCGAGACATAACACGACCTTGAAGATGATTGCACACCTTATCGGAGGCCGAAAGACATGCACGGAGGTCACGGAAAGCCTAAACGAAGCCAAAAAGACCAAATTTTGGCCTGTCACTGTAGCATGCCACTAAGCCATATCGCCAAGAGCTGAATTATTTCAATTGACGAGCCGAAGCTCACGGTACCGAGAAGGGACGCGAAGCTTTGATTTTCAAGGGGTTTTTAAGGGCAAACTTGTCATAAAATGCCCATTTTTGTACCCAAGTATAAATAGTTCATTACATGTACATTTACACTTAGCTTTAATGATGAATAATTGATTAAGTTGAGTTTACTCCTTCCTTATTCATTCGGGGCTCAATATTGGTGCTTGCCTTGGTTTTGGATTGTCATGGCTTAAGTCAATCAAAAAGACTAAGAATCCTTCACTTGTGTAATTTGTTATTACTCCATCTTTGTGAGAAATTGAGTGTATGCAGTGGTTCATCTAGGTTCATATTTTACCGAGATAGGCCAATATGCAGACCGATAGGAAACAAAGGTCTACTCGTCTAGGTTGTCAATCCCGTACCTGTAACCATCTCGGTTATGCTATCAGGATGTATCGATAATGGTCAAAATATCGGTACCATTTGTATCTCAAAGTTTAATTTTTTATGTACTATATATTTACTATTACACAAGTTTACAAATAGTTAATATAATGAACACAATTGATATAGAGGAAAGTGATTATATAATTTTTTTACATAATTTTAACTAGGGGTGTCAAAACAGGTCTGCGGGCCGGACCCGGCTAGACCCGAAGACACCCGGGTCACGACCAGACCCGATCCCGACTAAAAACGGGACCAATTTCTGGTCCCGGTCCCGGCCGAGCTAAGAATACGGGTACCGGGTCCAGACCCGGGAAAAATGGACCCGGGTCCTTAATTTTTTTTTTTTAATAAAATTATTTGTTCTTAATTCTTATACTAGAAGAAAGAACCCATGAAGTGTAGATCAGTGGCAACAATTAATTCAAAGCAAGATCAAGAGAACCATCCTTAACAGTTAACATAAACCATTAAAACATCACTGGCAACAATTAATACCACATCAACATTGTACTATCATTAATTCAAAACTAGATGACAAACTGAAATTCACTCAAACAATAGCATTGGCAGCACTAGCAATTCCTGGCCACAAGTCAGCACACTCCTTTCCAATGGACAAAGTGATAGCAGATCCTACAATAAATAAATAAAAACCATGAGTCATTATGTGATGCTTCATGTGATTCGTCATAGCACTTTATCTTTATGTGATGCTTCACAGGCCACAACACTACAACTGCAATGAATAAGTACATAGTTCAACATCTTCTTGAAATGTAAATAAGACATCAATGACCATAGAACCATTTTTTGCATAGCACAATAGAGAATAGGCTGACGGCAATAAAATAGCGCAGGGGCAAATAATACATATACATAGGCACAACACATACATATTAATGAAGAGTGGTCTAACCAATAAAGAAGTAGAAGTAGGATTAACTATCATGGTTCATTTAGAAATTGTATATTGCAAATTTCAGCTTTGATGATAGGAATTCATCAAGTCTACTGCCAAGGTTAACACCAAACATATATAGTCACAAATATCATATAGTATATAAACTAATGAAGAGATGAAGTGTTCTTACTGGTTTGGAATTGAAAAACACAAAAAGAAGAAATTTCCCTAACTATTTTTCTGTAGATCAGTTAGTGAGAGTGAGGCTATAAGCATAGATTAGATGGATTGCCAAATTATGCAAGAGTGGTCTAACTAATAAAGAAGTAGAAGTAGAAGTAGAATTAATGGAAGGATTTTATTGTTGGCATGCAAAATGAACTAGAAATACAAAGAGGAAGAAACTTTTTCAGTTGAAATCCAACTCCTAGTCCCACCTCACACAAACTTGTAGTCCCCTTTCAATGTTTTTTACACAATAGGAATTAGTACTACAAATAAATAATACACACTACTACCACCAACAAAATAAAGAAATAAAGATGCAATTTCTGATTACAGCCTTCCTTACCAAAGCAGAACTAGCAATGCACCCTAAAACTACAGGATTCGTTGGACTGCAAGGGAATATCAACTTGTAAGGAACATAATCAAGTGATGACAAGGTAAATTTTATGGAATACATGATTGAACATGATACTCAAGTGTCCTTCAGCAGCCTTGATACATAGTCGTGCCTAAGAAAAGAAACACCGACACTGGCACAAAGAAAAGGACACATCACAAACAGTCCACAATAAAAAAAATCAGTCGAGTTCTGATAAGTATTGTCTAGTTACATAAAAAGACAAATCTAGACAACACTTATCATAACTGTTAATCTTGAGTATTATGTAACAAATTTAAAAATAATCCAAAAAAAATGTAAAAACTCAAAAAAAATAATTGATATAAAAATTCAGAAAAAATGTAAAAATTTTAAAAAAAATAGTTCATCTAAAAAATCAGAAAAAATGTAACAAACCCAAAACAAATTGTAAAAATTCTAAAAAAAAATTAATTAATCTAAAAATCCAGAAAAAATGTAAAAATTCCAAAAAAAAAATAAAACAATTCTGAAAAATGAACAAATTCCAAAACAAATTTAATATTTCCAAAAAAATTTTAAAATAACCAAGAAAAGTTAATCAATCTAAAAATACAGAAAAATTGTAGAAATCCAAAAGAAAATTAATTAATCTAAAAATCCAGAAAAAATGTAAAAATTCCAATAAATGTAAAATCCAGAAAAATGTTAAAAATCCAAAACAAATTGTAAAAAAATAATTAATTGTAGATTTTTACATTTTTCTGGATTTTTAGATTAATTAAATATTTGTTTGGAATTTTAGATTAATTATTTTTTTTGGAATTTTGACAAATTTTTTTTTTTGGATGTTTAGGTTAATTAATTTTTTTCTGAATTTTTACACTTTTTTGGGTTAATCAAAGTCAACGGTCAACACTAACGGTCCGTTAGTTTGACTAACAGAAACTACACGTTTGTCGTTGACCATAAGTAGAAGGGAGGTTGAATAGAGTTTTCAAATGCTAGAGGAGGTTTCTATTTTTCGGGATTGTACAGGGGGTCTTTTTACTATTGCCCCTATTTTTAGTCTGTATGTAGGTTTAATACATAGTTTGGTGCTTAACGTTTCTTAAAATAATTATTTTAACCTTAAAAGTTTTTTTTATCTTATCTGGTCTTAGATATTTTCTTCATTTGTCGATTTGACCCAGTTATGACAATAACCGTTAACATAGTTTGTCTCTGTTAATTTTAAACATTTTTTGTTAACGTGGCATGTTATGTCAGATGTCACGTCAGATTTATAAAAAATATTAAAATTTAGCAAATAAAAAACAAAAGTTTCAGAAAAAACTAAAAAATATATTTAGTTGTTTAGTTATCTTCTTGCTATAGTTTTCTAGGATTTGCTGAGTGTTTCATTCCTGTCCGACACATCGTTTAACTTATTTATCTATTTGAATTACTATTTTTATTTATTTTTACAAGTAGGCTAGGTCATAAATTATATTTTGTTATTAATAACCCAAATATAATTTATGTCCTAGTGTACTTGTAAAAATAAAATAAAAATAGTAATTCAAATAAATAAATAAAAGTGGAATAATTATGGCTTGTTCAGTATCGTTTTTGTTTTTGGTTTTCTGTTTTTTTTTCTTCTGACTTTTAAAACACAAAATAGAAAATAATAAACTATTTTTTCTGGTTTTTAAAATCGTGTTTCTATTTTCAAAAATTGTTCAATTAAAAGAATAAATTTAAAATAAAAAATTATTTTATCAAACACGTTTTATGTTTTTCTTTCAGAAAAAAAAAACAAAAAACCAGAAATAAAAATGATAAAGAACAAGCTCTTAATAACCCAAATATAATTTATGACCTAGCCTACTTGTCACAACGTTGCTACATGAAAGAAAAATTTCAATGTTGAATATTTTTAACAAAGAAAAATCAAAAAAAGCTTATAGTGCGCATTTATGATACGTTTTATTCTCTTTGATGTCCAAATTAGATCAAGATGCTACTGATTAGTGTCTATTTGCTTCTTATCTCCTGAAAAAGACTTATAGGGAGATTTATCGGGAATGCATGGTATTTGAAGCTATTTTAGCCGATTTTGTTGTTGTCTGGCCCTCGACATATTACAAGCAGACTCAAAATCCGCGAGACAAAAGGAAAATACGTTTTTACATCTTAGGATGCCTACAAACTCGGGATTTTATTTATTTCATGTCTAGCAAGGAAAGAGATGGTCAGAGGAGACGTTTTCGTGTTAAAAAAGGAAATATGTGCCAAAGAGGAGTCATTCTCTAATTAGAGTAGGAATAAAACTCCTATATATAAACTCTCCTTATTCTAAACTTCGACAAGCTTTGAATCCTTGGAAGGGAGGCTGGTTTTCAGAACCCTAGGGTTCTTAACTTCGTTTTCTTTTCTCTTCTCTTCTCTTCTTCTTCTTCTTCTTCTTCTTCTTCTTCTTCTTCTTCTTCTTCTTCTTATATTTATATTTACTATTTCATTTATGAACTAATCTTGATTTCTTAGTAAAGACAATTGAAGGTTTTTGATTCATTCAACCATGAGATCTAATCGTGCTTAATATATTCCAGTGCTTGTATTTATTTATTTATTACTTGAGCGTCATATTGCTTGTGTTTGATTTATGCTCTGATCAATCTATGTCTTGCCCAACCTGTTACATTCATTCTTGTAGCTTAGCCACTGTACGAGGAAGTTGTAGGATAAAGTAGACACCTAATATGAAGTCATCATATCAATGGTCCAATTAGGTTAGAGTAAATAACTAATTAGGTTAAAGCCAACAAGTGTCTTGTGCGTCTTGCGCTAGATGGGTATTTCCTCCACTTCATGGATTGTTTGGTTAAATCCCTCTAAGTGCCTTCTAGGGGTTATTAGACAATCAAGGGTTGTTCTTAAGTTCCTTTTGGGCAGACTTCTCTTAAGAAGGAAAGTAAGAGAACTATGTGTACCTGGTCTCTATAGCTCATCTACGAGTTTGGAATTGAATATTGTTCAATCTATGATCGGTTGAACTTGAATCATAATTGCATATTCATCTTTGCTAGGAAGTTTTCTCATATTTATTTTCTTCTTTATTCTGCAATTAGTTTAATTAATTTAACTCTTAATCTCAAAACCCATTTTATTTCTTTTATTTATATCTGGTCTTTGTCTAGTTTACGTCTTGCCCATTCTCTATGGATCGAAGCTCTTACCATTATCTTCAAATTTTTTTGTAGCTAGTGATAAGTTGTAATTACTTTTTACTGCTTTGACAACCGATTAATTTTTGGCGCCATTGCCGAGGAATGGTTTATGTCATGACCAAGACGAAGTCCAGATTTTTTCTTTATTATTGTCCAGTTTTTATTATACTTATTTAGATTGTTTTTGTTTATGACCAGGTTTGAAGAAGAACAACTAGATCCCCAGGAAGAAGAAGAAAACTCTCTTACGATTTCTCCCATTAAATAAGTCATACCTCATCTTGCCCAAGAGGAGAAAGAACCAGTGAATAACCATCCAAAAAAAATGGCAAAAAATGAAAACCGTCGGAGCATCAGGGGTTTAATTGTTGCTTGTGAATAGAAAACATAACTTTGTATTGAGTATCCACGAGTTATGCATGATTAGGTGATCAAGTCGAGTACCATACATCTTTTGCCCAAGTTCCATGGTGTCACTAGTGAAAATCCCTATGACCACCTTCGAGAATTTTCTTAGGTCTGTGATTCAATGAAACCTCAAGAAGTGGACATCCTTCGTGCTAAACTTAGAGCATTCCCATGGTCTTTACAAGAGGATGCCAAGAGATGATTTTTCAACCTTTCTGCCGGATCAATTCGGAGTTAAGATGACATGTCTAAGACATTCCTGGACAAGTACTTCCTAGCTAGCAAGACGAGCTCTTTATGGAAGGAGTTAATTGCAATTCAACAGAAAGATGATGAGAACCTCGATCAATACTATGATAGATTTTGGAGATTGCAACTGTTATGCCCACCTCATGGAATAACAGAGGCATCCCTGATTCTATATTTTTACGATGGCATGCAACAGAATGACCAAGACAGATTGGATGTTGCCAGTCGAGAAGCCCTGATGAACTTAACTCCTGCCCAAGCTAAAAAAATTGATTAAAAAATGGCTAATAATGATCATCATAATAGAGTTTCCGACAGAGTCATTCCTGTGAGCGAGGTACGGGTTGCTGCTATTGAGTCTAAACTTTCTGAAACAACCATTCTTCTTGAATCTTTTACAAGTAGAACACCACAAGTTGAGTGATAAATATGTACTCGGGGTAGGGAGAATCCTGGAGATCTTCACTTCTGAGGGGGTGGTCCTCCTCGTCGCTGCTACACCTGCAAGGCGCCGGAGGGGGTCCCCGCTGCAGGTACTCCGACGCACAAGTCAGTATAAGTGATAGATGGAAGGATAAACAGGAGTTTTAAGGAGTAAGAGAGAGAGTAGAGAGAGAGAGTGGTTCTAGCGAGTGGCCACCCAAAAAGTCCCTTCCCTTCTACCCAGGGAGGGGGGGGGGTATTTATAGGGCATTTAGTGGGGGATGTTATCTATGGTAGAGCGCTATCTAGGGACGATAACGCCCTAGTCTCTAGATAACGCTTATTGCTTACCGGGTGTGGGAATAGGCGCCATACCATATCGGATGGGCCCCTCTTATTGACGTCGACCACACCCTGGTAACAGGGGGACCAGGATGCCAGGGTAGGTGCTATAGTGGCTGAGGATGACGGTACCCTATGTAAAGACTAAAATGCCCTGGGGGGTATACTATATTTATCATAAGCCTAACCGAACATGAGCCTGAGTGTTTACCAGGGGCTCCATTCTCGGTATCTGGATGAGTGCTATTTCCTCCATGTTGTGGCAGGCTTGTAAAAATCTTCGAGTTTCTCTGGCTCTTTTCACATTCACACCATAAATTCTTACTCCCAGTATTTGCTAAAACTCTGTATCTTTGAACTAGTTGTATCAGGTATATGATAACGGAGCAGGTAACATGAGCCAATAGCTTGTGATAACTGTTGGACACGAAGGAGATGATGACCAAATTAATAAAGTGACGATAAGTGATGCTTCTGCCAATAACTTACGTCTCGATAAGCAGATTCTAGTGGCCATGCATGAAAATAGGGTATATGCGGTATGGTGGAGTCGACCAACATATACTATTACATGTGTTGCTGGGAATGCAAAGAATGCTACTAGCTTGACGGTGCGGGCACAGGTGATAATTCCAGGATGTTGCTCGACTGACAATATTTCTGAAATAGGATGTGTTCTTGGAAATATTCCCGATATAGGGACCCATTCGTCGTCAAGTGACCATTTCTCGTTAAGTGCCAAAGAATGAGCTGGTAATGCCGCTAGCTTGTTAGAAGCCGTTAAGTGTCATTCCCACTAAGTGGTATTAGATTGTCGGGGTTGTTGTTTGTGACTAGAAGATTATAAGCTTGTCGGGGTCGTTATGTCGTCGTTGACGTTGACAGACTAGTATTGATACAACTACTCTTCCTCGATAAATCTTAGCTTTTGATGCCACGATTGTTGCTGTTACAGTTATTTTATCTGTTGTGTGAAAGCGTAATGAGATGATGATGAGTGTGGCCATGACGGTTTTTGGATTTAAAGTTGTATACGACCATGGGAGCTTATAGTGGTTGATGATGATGACAACGGTAAGATAATTCTTCTCCTTGACTGTGTATAACGATGATCTCATTTACGGCTTGAAGAGGTGATGGGCCGATTAACCAGTTAGTGTGGATGTGGGTGACATAGCAGGCAGTAAATAGATCTTCAAAACTGGGAATTCTTCGTCTCTTACTCAATTGACTTAATTAACTTGCTTGCTTCGTTAATCTGGTTGGCTTGCAAGAAAACATCAAGACATAGCCACAACCAAAGTAGAAAATGAAAATTTATAATTCATACAAAGAGAAAGAAATATGGCGATGATGGCCCACAAGTGACGAGAAGATGGGCCTCAAGACTCAGAACCCAATTTTCCAAGATCAAGCTTGTTTTCTTTCCGCTGGCAGTGTTCTTCTTTTACAGAGATGAATGGGCGAATCACAAAAACCAGAGCTGGTACATTAATTGCATTGATATCTCTGACAGAGTCTTTTCAAAACGAATAATCTCTTCAGTGTTGGCCCTGTATATGCCGCTTAGCTAATCATTTTCCTTTTTCTTGCAAGTATCTTGCCTTATGATTTCTTCTCTTTAAGAATCTCTTCATTCACTTTATTTAGTAAACTGCCTGACGGAATCAATAATAACTATGTGCCCACAGCCCAACCGAAAATGGTCCCGGTATGTAATGCTGATAACATGCCTCCCATTTGGCATATTCAAAACTTGATTTCAGAATATACTAGATAAGTCGTTACTGCTTTCAAATGATTGCCGCATTACTTTTTCATATATGTACCGGATTGCTTCCGGGCTGCTTTGCACCTTGTGTAAACTACAAAGAAATAGAAAAAGGGCGTGTATTCTAAGAAAATCATTAGGAGGCTTTTTACTTACAGGGAGTCTTCAGATAGCCTTTATATTTCATATGTCAAAGCTTTATTTGCACAACATAATCTGGAATATGCCTCTTGTGCTAATGTTGTCGTAGAGACCAACATCCTTGCAAAATTCTTGTTTCTCTGTTAGCGTTCCTAAGCCGTACTGTCTGATTCAACAAGAACGGAATGGTCTTTAGAAACTTTGCTGGACTTATCAGGTTTTGTTAGTGTTCCTAAAAGCCTTGCCACCGTCTTAATTAAGGACCGAAATGGGCTTAGGAAAACCGTTTACCTCTAACCGCCACCGGACAACTTAAGGACCGGATCGGGCTTCGACAGTCTTCCCCGATGAAGTCATCAGTATTCCCATGCCATGGATGGGTGGCCTAATGGGCCATATTAGAATTATCTCAATGAGTCGGATCACCGTCTATTTATCAGAACTAGGACGGACTTAGGAAGCTTTGTATGATTTATCTGGTTCTTGCTGATGAAGTTTATAAGATTGTAATCTATACTCTGTTTGAGTACCTGCATTGTTAGCTGTACAAATATACTAACAGAGTTTGCTGACTTTTGTTAGATTCCTCTAAGAATGTTAAGGATAATGAAGATATTAAAAATAAAGGTAAGGAGAAAATGATAATATTAAAGATAACAGTGATACCTTAAGGGAATAAACTAGGAACTCAGTCGTTGTTTAATTCCCGTTCACTTCCTTGTATTTACGAAGAAGAATGACATATCGTTGGAGACCTTTGCGATGATGAGAGGATGGCTATATGAAATTATGAGGGCTTTTCAAAAGGGGTAGATATTCACCCGATATATCATATAAATATTCATCCGGGGTAGATATTCACCCGATAGATAATATTCTGAATCAACATTTATTTCATAACCATAGTAGTAGCAGAAAACTGAGGATAGACAAATAAGCGGATATAAAGCAGGACTAAGCTACAACTAGATAACTACTGGATAATTAGACTAACTGTAGCCAGAAAATTAGGCTGTAGTTGAAGAAGTCGCACTGTAACTGAAGAATCCGGCTGTAATCAAATGATATTTTGAAGATTCGGACAGTAACCTGACTGTAGTTGAGGAATTTAGGCTATAGGTGAAGAATTTAGACTGATAACTGAAGAATCTGGACTTGTAGTAAAAATGATAGCTTTTTCCTGTAACCTCTTTTTTCGAGTACTATTCGCACTGTTCATAGGTAGCCTATTGTTCCCGATAGCATACTGTTCACCGGCACTCTTGAATTTTATTTGGTGGGCATAAAATTCTTCCATGCCCACGATGACAAAATGATAATATGTGAACTAGAGCAAAATAGATTATATTTTTTAACCTTTTCCAAACCTGTAGCGTCACTTTGAGGCTTGACAACTGTCAGATAACTTCAGTGTTTCATTTACATGTCTTCATAAGAATTGTAGCACTTGAGATTGTCTTCAAATCGAGCTATTACACAGAAAATTATGATCCCATGTGAAAGATATACAATTTTTTCTGTGAACCCAATATAACTGCCGTATACTTTTCTCTAGAAGCATGATACAAAAGTATAAGATCACAAGATTACCATGTTCTTCAACCTTTCCCAAACCAGTGGCGTTACTTTGAGGCTCCATAATGCCAAGTTAACGTCAATATCTCACTTAGACGTCTTCATAATAATTGTAGCCCCTTCAATTATCTTCAAATCGAGCTATTATACAGAAAATTATGAGCAAGTATGAAAAAGATGAGTTTTCCCGTGAAATCTAATATAACTGGCCAGAAATGCATTTTTCTCCAAACCTGATACTGTTCACCGGTAACAATCCGTTCACGCGAAAGATTTTACTGTTCACACGGAAGATATTATTCATGCGGAAACTATTGCTCATGCGAAAGCTTCTGTTAACGCGGAAATTGTTGTTAACACGGAAAACGGTTGTTAACATGAAAGTTGTTGTTAACGCAGAAACTTCTGATAACGTGGAACGACTGTTAACACAGAAGCGAACGGAAGCTTCTGATAACGTGGAAACTTCTGATAACGTGGAACGACTGTTAACAAGGAAGCTTTTGATAACGTGAAAATTGTCGTTAACACAGAAGCTACTGTTCATTCTTTCATCTTTTTCCCGGGAGCTCAAATATCATACTTTAAAATATTTATGATTACGTCACAAATCGCCATTATAATTAATTGGGCACAACTTACTATTCATCTTCTCCTTTCTAGCAACATTTTCTAGGCGCCGACAGTGAAGATGAAAGAGACAAGATGGAGGACAGCATGAGTGATTATGAATAGATCAGATCAAGGCCAACATCTAAGGCACCAGAAGAGTATGATGATGATAATAACGACGGTGAAGCTTATGCTTGCCGTGGATGCACATAAATGAAGAAGAATGATGAAGGAGCTTGGCTTTCCTTTTCTAATTTTGGATTTCGTGAACAATGATGATGGTTTTCACAATTCTTGTTCTTCTTTCCAGATCTGATCTTTTTGTCGTATAACAATGGAATGATCATATAAACTCATCTTATCAGATCCAAGCAAGACTTAAATCATGTGATGAACCCATAACCAGAAAAACTAGCAGCGACGATGGAGATTAATAAATATGCATATGGAGAGGACAGCCTTTAGATCTCAAGCGACTCACTTGATGATCTAAATGCTCTCAATGAAAGCACCATTTGATAAATATGTACCCGGGGTAGGGAGAATCCTAGAGATCTTCACTTCTGAGGAGGTGGTCCTCCTCGTCGCTGCTACACCTGCAAGGTGCCGGAGGGGGTCCCCAGCGCAGGTACTCCGACGCTCAAGTCAGTATAAGTGATAGATGGAAGGATAAATAGGAGTTTTAAGGAGTAAGAGAGAGAGTGGTTCTAGCGAGTGGCCACCCAAAAAGTCCCTTCCCTTCTACCCGCTTACCAGGGGGGGGTATTTATAGGGCATTTAGTGGGGGACGTTAACGCTTATTGCTTACCGGGTGTGGGAATAGGCGCCATACCGTATCGGATGGGGGCCCTCGTTGACGTCGACCACACCCCGGTAATAGGGGGAGCAGGATGCCAGGGTAGGTGCTACAGTGGCTGAGGATGACAGTACCCCATGTAAAGACTAAAATGCCCTAGGGGGGGTATACTATATTTATCATTGAGACTTATTCATTTTTCAATCAAGTAGATCACATCGTCAATGCATGCCCAACTCTCCAAGAATATATACAACAACAACAATTGTCTCCACCACCACAACCTCCACAAAATGCAGTATCGTCTGATGAAGATAGAATGAATCAACTGGTAGAGATCATGACAAATGCGATGAATCAATTTAAAGCGGTTGTCTCATACATGTGAACGGTGGTGGAACAAAGGCTCTAGGAGGCAACTGAGGTGGACCTTGCATACTCAGTAAAGCTTCGTGAATAAATCTCGGTAGAAGAGTCATAACAATTAAGGCAACCCCAAGGGTATTGTCGTCCTCGTACCGGTCTAAAGGCCGGAACCCTACCGCGTCTGCCTAGGGTCACTCAAGGCTACCACCCCTGACGTCACCCGGAGATATCACCCCCGACGTCACCCGGAGATATCGCCCCTGACGTCGCTAAAGATATCATCCTCGATGCCGCTGAAGGCGTTATTTTCCCCAGCCTATAAATACCCCACCATTTGAAACGCAAGGTAAGCCTAAGATTGTTGTTGGAACCTCTGCTATTTTCGAACCGTCTTACTAACTTAAGCATCGGAGTGTCTACGCTGGAGCCCCCCTCCGGTGCATTGCAGGTACCCTTGATAACAGCTACAGCAACCCTAAGCTACTGCCATCCTCGTCTTGATTTTCCAGAAGTTCGAATCTTATCAAATTGGTGCTTTCATTGAGAGGTTTGGTTTATTAAGTGAGCGTCCTTGATAGCAAAGCTCCATCTTTACAGGAAGATCGGAATGATCATGGCTTCTGATTCGGAGCCCACACGACCTTCATCCTCTAACCTTCCTTATGAGACCCGCAGACGGTTAATCCCTTTTGCCACCACAGATATTTCTATAACAACGTAGGAGATCATTCTGGAATCTTCAGATTCCCCCTTTAGATCAGTAGAAGGAACACTCCCTCTACAGATGAGCCTCTCTTTATCCCAGATGGCTGGATCTAGTTTTTCTACCCCACCTCCAAGGAGATTCATGCTGGACGGCGCAATAACCCCCTCGCGAGTGAAATATCTGCTCTTCGGTCTAGGTTGGACTATTTGACTGAGTTGGCGACGAGAATCACGTCTGATGTTTTTAGGACAAATGTTCCTCCCCAAGCCATTTTCACGTCATCTATTGTCACCGAACGGCCCTTATCGCCCCTACAGCACGGAAACATTCTGACAGCTTTGCCTGCAACAGATGTGCCGATTAGCTTTGTGCAACTCGATCAGGGGCGAGTGGAGCCTTACGTGCCGCAAGTACCAAGAATTCTTGTCCCCCAAGAGGAGCGGCGACATGATGAATACAGAGACCGTTGGGACGGTCGACGAGAAGAAGTGGATCGAAATTTATCCCCTGAGCGTAGTGAAAGATCCAGTAGTAGAAGACACCGAACTCGTTTGCCTAGGAGTCGCAGTCGATCTCCGAGGCGACATCGTACTCCAGAACCGCAAAATCGGGGACGTCAGCCGGAGGAGTATCCTCCTCACGATACACGGGAAATCCTTGATGACACCTCAGGTCACCCGTTCACCCATCGCATAAGACGTCACAGGGTCAGCCGACACGTAAAACTCCCCACGGAATCCTATGACGGCACTAGAGATCCTATTTCACACCTTAACAAGGTGAGGGACTTTGTACAATTTTAGACCCACAGTGATGCAGCGCTATGTCAAATATTCGTCATGACATTGTCAGGAGTAGCCCGTCTCTAGTTTGAAGGTCTCCTTGGTGGATCTGTGGATAGCTTCTCGCAACTGGAGTCTAAGTTTCAGAGCCGGTTTAGTACCACGGTCCCTATCAGGAAATCTATCGCAGCCTTATTCGATATACATAGGAAGCCTCAAGAATCCTTGAAAGATTTCCTTAGTCGTTTTGACATGGAAATGTCATTAACACCGGGCGTTACCGTTGATTTCGCTATAAAAGCTTTGAAACGGAATTGCCGCTATGGGAAACTGAAAGACGCGCTGATGGTGGACCCTCCGATGACTTTGGACGCGTTAAGGTTGAAAGCCCATAACTACACAAGAATGGAGGAAGAAGAAAGCAGGGACAGGACTCGAAACATACCACAAGATGAGCCTCTAGTCCCTAATGCTCCCGTGGCCACAACTTGTGAAGATCGTTTTGTCGACGATTACGCCCAACGGAAAGATCACATTCCCAAGACCTCCAATCGGCGAAAAGGCAACTCTTCGAGGGGAAAGGCCGGTAACTTCCCGACCCGACGACAGGGAGATCCCAAGGACCGAATTTATGACCCGGACCTATCTTCCCTCATTTTTCCAAGAGCGGAAATCTTAGCGATTGTGGAACAGCAAAATTTACCCATCCGTTACCCAGCCCCTGTTAAGCCTAGAGTAATCATGGGGGGAAGAGAAAACACCTTTTGCAAATTTCACAAAGCTAAGGGACACTCTATAGAGGTGTGCAGAGAACTAAAGTTGGCGATAGAACGTCTGGTAGAGGAAGGTTATCTCGGAGAATTCACCACCAAGGCACGAGAGGAGGCCAGGAACAACCAGACCGATAGAGTGACTGACAACAGACAAGCACCTCCTCGCGCTCAAGGAAGCAACGCTACTCCTGCTGGGAGAGGTAGGGAGACACTCATGGTTGATGATGACGATGTCCCTATCATCAACATCATAGCCGGAGGCACACCCTATCTAGACGAGCCAGAATAATTAATACCCGCGGTAGGAGATAAGCGGAAGCGGGAGGGCGCGTTAATAAAAAGTGAGGCGATAAGTGCTTTAGATCGAATGATATTGTCCTTCTCCGAGGAAGATGAGAAAGGTCTTATTTTTCCACATAATGACGCGTTAGTGGTCACACCCGTTATCGGCAATCACGGGGTTAGGAGAACCCTCATTGACAATGGAAGTGCAGTAAAATTATTTTCATTAGAGGCTTACAACCTCATGAAACGTCCTGATGGTGAATTGTCGCCCTGCACGAAGCCGATAATTGGAGTAGATGGAGTCCCGATACCAGTTACGGGAATTACCACTTTACCGGTGTATTTTCGAGAAGATGCCTCCAAGCGGTCGGAGGAGTTGCTATTTTTGGTCATAGACCTAACCTTGCCCTATAACACTATACTTAGACGTCCTTTCCTTAACCACTTTAGAGCCGCAATATCCCAGAAGCATTTAAGGATGAAATACCCCTCCTGGGAGGGAGTGGTGTCAATCAAAGGCAACCAGAAATTGGCGGCTGAGTGTTACCTACTCATGACTCAGAAGAGTTGTGATAGATACGTATGGATAACGGTAGATCCATATGAACAAAATGATGAGAAACGCACTCAGCCCTTAGACAAGATGATATCTGTGCCGGTTGATAGGACCGACGGAACGAGCTTCCTGGTTAGCGAAAAGCTTAGCCCAATGGAAAATCTTCAGCTGACTCGGCTATTGAATAAATGCAAGGGAGAATTCGCATGGAAGCCCGCGGATATGCCAGGTATCTCGCGAGAAGTGGCAGAACACCGACTCAACATTGACCCCAATGTCAAGCCCATCCAACAAAGACGACGCGCGTTTTCTTCAGAGAAAACTTTAGCCATCAGTAAAGAAGTATCTAACCTCTTAGAGGCCGGTTTCGTCTGAGAAGTTCAATACCCGACCTGGCTAGCCAACCCGGTTCTTGTCCCAAAGCCCAACAGAGATTGGCGTATGTGCATCGACTTTACCGTCTTAAACGATGCCTGTCCCAAAGATTGCTACCCACTTCCTCGAATTGATCAGCTGGTCGATCAGACTGCGGGGTATGCCTATCTAAGCTCTTTAGATGCCAATTTGGGGTATCATCAAATCCCCATGGCCATTGAGGATGAAGAAAAAACCACTTTCATCACCCCGAAAGCTACTTACTGTTATATGGCGATGCCGTTTGGGCTAAAGAACGCTGGAGCCACCTTTCAACGAATGGCGAACAAGGTCTTTGAAAAGTAGATTGGAAGGAATGTGGAAGCGTATATTGACGATATATTGGTCAAGAGTCGAAGTTTCCAGGGCCATTTGAATGACTTAGAGGATGTCTTCCGCGTGATGAGAAAATATCAAATGAAGTTGAATCCCCGTAAATGCATGTTCGCGTTTCAGACGGGAAACTTTTTGGGTTACGTGGTTAGCCGAAAAGGTATCTAGCCCAACCCCTCAAAGGTCAAAGCTATCCAGGATATGATATCTCCTTGAACCGTTAAGGAGGTACAAAGACTGACGGGGCGCGTTATTTCCCTGGGCCGATTTATCTCTAAACAAGATGAGAGATGCCTGCCCTTTTTCAAGGTTATACGCAAAAAAGCTCCTTTCAGACGGACAACGGAATGTGAAGAGGCGTTTATGGGCCTGAAAGCTTATTTATCATCTGACCTAGTGCTAACAAGGCCAGAACCGGGCGATACCTTATACTTATACCTTGGTGTTGCCGACAAAGTAGTTAGTGTCGTCCTCGTTTGAGACGACAACCATCTACACCACCCTATCTATTTCGTGAGTCGCGTCTTGAAAGATGTCGAGCTGCAATACGCTCGCATTGAAAAAATAGTGTTTGCACTGGTCCATGCAACGCAGAAAATGGACAGATACTTCTAAGCCCATCCCGTTATCGTACTTACTGACCAGCCGTTGAAAAGGAATTCTGGAAACCTGAGTCTTCCGGGAGGATGCTGATTTGGGCCATTGAACTCAAGCAATATGGGTTGCAGTACAAAAATCGTCCCTCTGTGAAAGCCCAGGTCCTGGCAGACTTCATAGCCGAGTGTACCTTTACAGAAGACCCGTTGATGGACCTGCCGTGATAAGATCCGAGATCTCTTCGGGTCGGAAAACGGCTGCTGCAGCTAGTCGGAGGGGAAGCGATCGGCGTCAGAGATACCTGCAAAGCGCCGGAGGGGGACTCCGGCGTAGACACTCCGATGCTTAAGTCAGTTCGAGTTTTTAGAATGGTAGAAGTTCTCCAAGATGATCTCGATCTTACCTTCTGTTTGGAAAGATGGGGGTATTTATAGGCCGAAGTTGGCGATACCTGACAGCGATAAGGGTGCAGCGATAAGCATCGTCCGAAGATATCGCCTCCAGCGATAATGGGTGAGCCATCACGGGCGATAATCACATAAGGCCTATCAGGAGCGACATCCTCTTAGTTCCTCTAGGATGGGATGACGCCGTGCGCGTAAAGATGCATGAGATCCCCCCCCGCTGAAGTCGACCATCCTAGGAAACTTCCGCCGGCCCGGGCGATAGGTTGGCTTTTCAGGGAAGCGTATAGAGACTCGTCAAGGATAGATGCCGTGGCTACAATATTGCCGTCAGGAGCATAACAATTGTTATCATAAGCCCAACTGAAAACTAGCCCGAGTGTTCACCAAGGGCTATCCATGTCTGACATCTTTAGATAGGGTTTTGCTCTGTCATGAGGCGATATTTCCACAGAGGGCTTGGGCTTTCTTTATCGTTCAAAGGCTGATCAATCCTAATGCGGAACGAGGGCTTAGATCCACAACTTTCCACTAATCCGGTCAAGTTCGTTCTTGTTTCTTGTCAAAAAGACCCGTCTCCTCGGGACGTTAAGAATTCTACTAGGAGGTCGTTGGGGCGCTCGCGATTTTGAAGGCATCACTTTTATTCAGCGATACTGGCCCATTTGTCCTTTCAATAGGACTTATGAAGTCTCAGCTTCGTTCGAGTCATAGAAGGACCGTCGATAGGTCGCTTGCGATATCATCGCGTATATTCAGCCAGGCCGCACCATGGGCTGTCATATATTTTGGGTCTATCGTTCTTCCACGTGTTCTGCAAAGGCACAGAGGAGATAGAAACATATATAGAAGTTAGCAAACTTTATACTTACAGAGGTTCAAGGTCACACGTGCCCCCTTTTTCTTTTACGCTCGAGAAAACAGCAAGTATCAGCGTGGCTTTATACCATCAGCTACCTTATGGTTATCGCGGCTTCATACCACCAGACGCCTGTGATGTCATCGCGGTTTTACGCATCCAGGGCCACCGGCGACATCAACGCGGCCTTACACTGTGGATACCGGTAACCTTATGGTTTTAGCGTTAGGGCTACCAGTGATATCGTGCCTCTCAACGTTTTTCAGATTCTGCCTTGTACTCCTTCCGGTATCTGCATCGTGAACGTCACCCGTCCCTTTCGTTTACGCTTATCAATCCTCGAGGTTATCGGGGCGGCTCGTCTTTTGAGGACCTCAGTTTCTTTTCCCAAGGCCTCTCTTCACTGGAGCCTATAAATCGGAGAGCTTTCTCCACCCACGTTCTCCTCATCTTTATCAGCTAGCATCATGGATAACTTGACTAAGAATTTTCTTCTCTCCAAGGGTCACTCACTCAGGAACCTCAATGACGGCGACGTCGGTTTCCTGGAGAACATGCTGGTCAAGACTTCTGAGGATATTCTGGAGCTACAAGGGATGCTGACTCCGCTTTATTCCCGGCTAGGGGCCATTTCCCTGGAGGACTTCAGTCCTTTGGAGAGCGTATCAAAGCTGTCCGCCTCCATCGCTCGGATTCAGGTGGTGATTGCCATGCTGCAGCAGCGTAAGGACATGCTGGGGTGCTGCCTGAAGGGGATGAGAGCTACTTCCCATGATCTTATCCTGGTCATGGATTCCTTGAGGGACCTTCCTGAGGTGCCCGAGGATGCTGGCTCTGACGCCTGATAGTGATGGCTCCCTTTGGGCCTTTTCTCTTTTCCCCTTATCTTGTCCATGTATCTTCCGGTCACTAGGCCGTAATAAATAAAGTATTTTCCTCATTTCCTTTCACAACTGTTCTTCTTCTTTACTGCGCTCTTTGTCGTTTTCCAAGAGGATATTCTTAGCCCAACTGAAAACTGTCTTACTATTGGGCGGTTTTTCTGCCGATCGTTCTGCCTTAACTCCGCACCGTCCTCATTATAACAACTGATTTGACAGAGACTATAATTATTCTTGAATTGCGCGAGATCTCAACAGGCGTGACTGCAAATCCATATTTGCATTTCAGACTGTATATGTGCCAATCTTCAAGAGTCGGGTTGGAGGATCGAAGAGTCTCTTTTCTTCTTTTCCCGGCTATTTAATGAGGCTTTTCTTCCTTCACTTTTATCCATTTCTTTCTCCTTCGTTTTTCTTCGTTATAAGTCCTCTGCAAGTCTCATGGCTGATTCTTATTTGCTAGGTACGGCTTCGGGGAATTCACCGCCAACTCCTCCGACCACCCCTGACACAGATAATCCTCCCCCATCGCCTCCTTGGAGGCCGGTTGTCCGCCGGCGATGTCGCAAGAGGCGGAGGAAGGAAGTTGAACGAAGAAGGAAGGAGGCTGCCCAGGCCTCTAAGTCATTTTTCGACTCCCTGGCTTTTCTGGCTAGGGGGGAGAAAAAACCGTCTCCCCCTCCGCAGGAATCACCTCCGTGGGCTCCCTCTGCTTGCTCGGCCGCCGGGGCAGTATCGCTAGGCGTTAAGGAGGAGTTACCCAAGTTGACTTCTGCCGCTGGAAAGGGGGTCGGTGAGTCTTCTCCCCCTGCTATTGTGGATTCACCATTCTGGGGTGGCGATAACGAAGAGGACGTAGTCTATTGCTACGGCGTTACTTGGTCCGACAGTGATGAGTAGGGCCTTACTCCTTCTTTTTGTAGATGCCGTATGGCCTTTCTCATAATAATGAATGATGGTTTTACTTCCTTTTCGCTTTTCATCGCTTACTTATTGTTTCTTTCTAAGCGTTCCGGGTTGACGCGGATGCGTCCCTTTCGCTACGGGTAACTGCCTTCAACTTTTAATCGGTAACTGTCTTATTCCAGAAGACACAAACGACTATCCACGTGTCTTTTTCTGTTCTGTACGTGTTTCATTTTTACAGGCTGTCTCTTCTTCAGGCTTTCCTTTAAAAGGAAATCATCTCTCTCTTTTACTGCTTCTGCGAATATTTTGAGTTTTTGCACACTTTCTCTCTCTTCTGCACTTCTTTTCTTCGAGAGGTTTTTCCGCGACCGCTCACTGGTGCCGGCGACCGGCTTATTGGCTTTTTGCTCCAGGTATTTACTCCTTCTACCGCCGTAGATTTACTTTTACTGTCCCTTATGTCTTCAACTGCTGAAAACCCCATAGATCCCGAAGCTAGGCGAACTCGCAGCATATTCAATTGTAATGAGGTTTTGAGGGTTGAATTAGAGGAGAGTGGTATTACTTTTCCCACGGGCTATCGCCCTTTTGTCTCTTTGAAGGACACTCGGCTGCCTGACGCCATGTGGGGAACATTCCGGTTAGTTTATTTCAAGATGTTTACTTACGGCTTCCGTTTCCCACTCCATACTTCTCTGTTGAAACTGCTAGATCATTACGACCTTAATCCCGTCCAGATTACTCCACCCTCTTGGTGTGGTATTTACGCTTTCCTTCGTTCGTGCGAGATGAAGCGTATATTTGCTCCGTCGCTTGATCTATTCCGCACATTCTTTGTCTTGAATTGTCGCGACTGCCTGGTAGATATTACCCCCAGATGGGATGATGTCGTTGTGCAACTGTTCTGGCGGAACTTTCAAGGTTTTGAGGAACACGTAGATGACTGGAAGTCTGGCTTTTTCACCCTCCGTTTGCCGTCACGGCTCTGGCGCGGGGGTTTCAATCGAAAAATCAGTAGTGGCGTTTGGAAAAGACCGGAAGCGCTGTCAAGCCAGGATGTTTCCAACGTTAGCGCCTTGTTAGAAATAGAAGGGTCTTTCCGTATCCGGGAGTTTGCTCGGTTCAGGCCCTTGTCAGAGTGCGTTGTGGGTGAGTTTCCTTTTTCTTCTTGTTCGCTTCACTCTTCTTAATTTGCTAATATGTTTTGTTGGCAGGTAACGCTGAGAGTAGTTCTTCTGGGGAAGGTGACGCCCCTTTGAACGTAACACCTCTCCAGTCGCTGCCTCCTTCTCCTCCGCCTACAAACTCCCGCCGCCCACCTATTCCGCCTAGAAGGGGAAGGACTAAAACCGTCACAACTCGCAGAGCCTCCACTCGACCTTCTTGTTTCCTTGAAAGTTGGCTTCCTTCCCGTGGCAAGAGGGTAGCTCAAGGCGATCCTGTGTTTGAGAAAATCGACAGCGATAGCGAGAGCATGGATACTGGTCCTGAATTACGTCACGCTACTATTGCCCAAAGGATGAAACTTAGGTCTAGGAGGAATGATGACACGGCGGAATCGGCTGAGGACGATAGTGAAGAAATTGCAGAAGAGACGGAGCGCCTCGTAAAGAAGGTTCGCACAGAGAAAACTGAACCCCTAGTTCCCCCTTTGAAGGGAGTTAACGCGGCCCCTTCCGAGAATATTAACGCTTCTCATGCCGCGAGGACTTCGCAAGTGGTGAAAAATATCAAAGCTATCAGGGTGCCTTCCGCCGTTTCTATCGAGAACAATGAGACCTCGGTAGCCGCGACCTCTCCTCTGTCGTCGGGCCATCCTGCTTCCCCGATAGGTTCTTTTATCCCAGAGACAACCCCACCAGTTTCGAGTTTAGGCGTTCCTCCTGAATTTTCCCCACGGAAGCCTCCTCTTTTGTTTCTGTCTTCAATTTCGGGCGTTGGTGATTGCGCAAAAAATTGTTCCCCTCCTTACATTGCCAACCTTTCTCCTCAGGGGTCCCAGGGCCCTACTGGATATTAGCTGGATTTGTCCTCTTTCGGCACTGATGGGCTTCGTGCCTTAGGAATATCGGATCCGTTATCGCGAGAAGAGCCAGTGGGTCCCATAGTGGGACAGATGTTTACTTCTTCCAAGGACAGGGAAGAGTTTTTACAGCATGCTCCCGAGACACGACAGTCACACCTTATGAACGACATGCTGGCCAGCTTTCGGAAATTTCATTACTTTCTTGAAGGCCAGCGTAACAAAACTCGACCCTGTTCGGATTTGCAGGAACAATTAGACGCGGCTTTGGCGAAGGCGAAGGAGCTATCGCAGTTGCAAGAACGAACTCGGGCAGAGTTGGAGGATTGTCGCGGTGAACTTTCTTGGGAGAAGTCGAAGGGGAAGGCGAGAGCAGAGCTAATGGAGGCGGAACTGGTGGTGGCTGATAAAAAGAATGTCTTCCTTCGCGAAGAGTTGTCATCTCGCGATGCCGATTTGGCCAAAGTTCCTTCGAGGATAGCCTGGTGGAAGAATAAGACCATCGAGGTTTGTATCGCAGGGTTTAAGGATCTCCATGTCCGAGGCGCTGTCGATCTATCCATGCTGGCCAATTACGCCTCTCAAAAAATTAAAGATCTTAGTGAAGGCGAAAGGAGTTTTCCTCCTTCCGGGGAAAAGCAAGGGAACGATGACGGCGAGGCAGGCGATGACTCTTAATTGATCCATTGAAAAACATTGCTATTTGTTTTCCATGTCTTGTAATAACGTCCTATCGCGAGGCGATATCGGTACTTTGCTCTTTGGGCGATATCTTGTTTTATTTCGCTCTCTTGCTGTCTTTGAGAACTGTTCTTTTATTCAACGTCGATTTGCCTTATTTCCTTTCTTGTGATATCGCTTTTGCTTTTTATCAAAAGTCGCATCTACTTTTCAGAGCATTTAATGCTCGCGACCCTTCCGTCGATGCGCGGGAAAAATCATGATGGTGCCGACACACGTGTTCGTTTCTTCTGCCGCTTCACCTTAGCGTGTTTAGAAATTTTAACCAGATCGAAGCGTTTGCCGCGCTTCTTCTAGAGTCGTACTCATTGCTTGAGTCTTATCCCTCATGCCGCTTCGACACAACGACTGCAGCATCCGTCGTTTCCTTTTAATTACTAGGGTTATAAACCCTCTTTATTTCTTCCCTTTTCTTTTTCACTCCACTTTTTCATATTATCTCCCAGCCGTCTTGTTCTTCTCACCTCCATTCAAGGCTTTCGAAGTTCTTTCCTTCCAAAGGTACTTCCCTTCCTTTCCCTCGTCTTCTTCATTTCTATTTCCTTAGTCCTGTCATGGCAAAGACTCGCCGTTCTGAGTCGAAATCCATCGATGAGAAGAAAATGGATACCACGGTCAGTGTTATTACCACGGAGGCCATTCTCCGGGAGCATTTGGCTACTCATGGCGCCGTTATTCCTGACGGTTACCAAGCTGTTGTTGCCCCTGGGTCGATTCGTTTAAACAGCGTTCTGACCGGCAATCAAAGGGTATTATATGCCCAGATGTTTCGCTACGGTTTCCAGTTCCCTATCGATTCTTTCGTCAAGGGTTTGCTTATTGCTGGCAATTTCAATCCTGCCCAGTTAGCCCCAAATGCATATTGTTGTGTTTATGCTTTCTTGGAACTCTGTAGATATAAGGGGATCACTTCCCCTTCTCTTTTGTTGGTTAGATCCCTTTTTAAATTGATGAAGTGCCGGGGTGTGATAACCATATCGCCTCGCTTTGACGATGATTCTCTCAAGTCTTTTACTTGGAAGTTGCTCCATATTGAGTCTTCTGTTGAGGCTTGGAAAAAGGAGTTTTTTCTGATAAATTTCCCTGACGCTCCTGGTCCCGAGTGGCGTTCTGGGTTCAACCAGGACGTCCAAGACGGCGTTTGGAGTCGACCAGGGACACTTCCCGCTCGTGAACAAGGATGGTTAAATTCCTTACTCCAACTGGAGATCAGCGTTCATATTCGACTCACGGCCTGCAGAATGGCCATTCAGGAGTGCGTTAGACGTGAGTATCGCGCTACCTTTCCCTTTCATCGCTGATACTAACGCTGACATTATTTTGTGATTTTGCAGCGACGGATCCTGACTATAAACCCGAAAGCGTAAGAAGACGCTTAAGGAGGGCTCGTAATAGAGAGGAAAAGGAAAAGCTCGATTTAGAGGCCACTGATAATCCTTCTGAGCTTCCGGCTACTTCCGCGAATCTCGCCCAAGTATCCTCTTCCTCAGTTGGCGAAGGGAATACTGACATCCCTGAAGGTGTTCCTATCGTGACCGTTGCTGCTCCCTCGTCTTCTCAGGCTCCTAGGGCCATTGCCAGAGGAAAAAAGAAGAAAAGAACACGGAGTATCGCCACTCTTACTCCTTCTCCCGACGCTGCGGGTTCTTCTGAAGCACTGTCTTCTCTCAACACCGCTACCGTAAGCGTGTTTTCTCTTTCTCAATATCTGTCGTCATTTGATCTATTTTTCTTTTCTCAATTTGTACTCCTTGCAGGAGGCCGTTATAGTTACTGCGTCCGCTCCTTCAGGCGATATGAATCTCACTTATCTGCTGAGGGGTTCTGCGAAGAGGGCCCGGATAGAAGGCGAGGATGAGAACATACCCTCCTCTAACATCGCGGGGGAAGGTGGTTCCATTAACGTTCCTGATTCCGCAGTGGTTCCTCCAGGTAGACATTCCGTGGAAGATTTGGGGAACTTAGGCGGTGCGGACCCCTTTGGTGCTTCGCCCAGTTCCTTTGACGGGCCTGTGCATCATTTTTCCTCTTCTTATCAAGACGTCTTTCACGACCTTTCGGGCTATCAGCCTCATGGTGCCTTCCTGCCCCCGGGCAGTTCTTCTTCACAGGTTCGCGCCCCTGGTCCTCTGGCTTTCGTTCCCTCTAGCGTTCCTTGGCGGCAACGCTATAATGAAGCCGGAACCTCTTTCAATTTTGCGGCGGATCTTTGTCCATTAAACGGGCTCGGCGAAGTGACCCATCAGGTTGAGTTGTTCGACTTCCGTACCCGTGGTTTGGCAGCTATCGGGGGCGATGGTTCAGATGAGGTTTCTGCTCTGCTGGCTTCTCAAATTCTGGCCTCATCTGCAGAACGGGAAGCTTTCCTTTCCCAGGCGGAAGATGACCAAGTGATCTCCGTCCGTGCTGGCCTTTTCTCCAATATGATGAAATTTCACTATTGGGCGGAGGATATGAAGCATCGGGCAGTTTCCCTTCGTTCTGTTTCGGCGGAGCTGTCCAAGGAGCAAGAGGAAAAGAAAAAGGTGTTGGCAGATCGCTTCAAGATACTGCTAGCTCACCACGATTTACAGAAACAGCACTCCGCCCTAGAAACAGCTTTGTTAGAGGAACAAGCCAAAGTGACTGCTTTGGAGAATGAGAAGTCCTTTTTAGAAAAGGAAAAGGCAGCTTTGGCGGAAGAGTCAGCCGATATGGGCTGGTGGCATGCTGAAGAGACCGCCCGTGTTCTGGTTAAGTGCTTCGAAGAAATTCACGGGGTGGATGCGTACAAGGGCGAAGATGTCGCGAAAGCCTTTCTACGGAGTTCTGCCCATATTAACGAGGCAGGCTATCGCCAAGCCAAGGCAGCGGGTTGGAAACGACAAGTCCCCGAGAGCTGATTTGCCGCGATATTTTGCCGTTCCCTCCAGCAATCACATATCGCTTGGCTTTGTCTTTTGTCTTTGCAGCATCAATATTTTGAACAGTGAATCTTTGTAAATCCTTGAGATGCCTTTAATATTTCTAGACAATCCCTTTATCGATATTTCTCTTTTATTTTTCTCATCGCGAGACTTCTCTCGTTGCTGAGGTTGCCTTATCCGTGCGGTGCGTTTACTTTCTTGAGCAGATCCTTGGTATTTATACCAAGAAGACCAAGATCTATGTCGGGTTGGCCTTTCGATGAGCCTATCGGTATCATGACCACCTCTCCTTCCACTGCTCAGAAGCATTCTGCACATCTCTAATTGTAGATTATCAGTAACAAAATGAGATTTGAGAGATAGTGATTACCCGTAGGAGCCCGTTCGCTGCTATCATTAGGTTTTGTCACGGAACCCGTTTCGAATCGCGTTTTCCCTCAGCTCTATCTTTCGCCAAGGGTTACTTATCCGGTTACCAGCTGGAATTACGCGATCCTTCACGTTTCCCTTATCTCTCAATCGGCCTTTCTAAGTGCCTCCTCTCGTGAGCTGTCGGATCGGGACGGCTATCACAAGGCTAGGGAATTTTCACTTTTATAGGCGTTGTCCTCTCGTTTAGAACCGTGTCCTTACTTAATGGTTTAGCTGCACCAGCCCGACCGTTAAGATAGGATTCTTGTTTCTAAACAGAGTTTCTAACTCTTTGGGGTGTGTCTTGTCTTGATGTACCGTCTCCACGAGATCGGTTATCATTAAAGAACTTTTCACTCCCAAAGATACCGGGCAGTGCCCTCACTTAGTGAGCCATCTGATCAAGATCGGTCATCACAAGGATAGGACTTTTCACCCCCGGGGGCGTCAAGGATCTTTCAATCCGACGCTAATCAAGGATACACTGGGGTCGTGCCCTCACTTAGTGGGCCATCTGATCAAGACCGACCATCACAAGGATAGGACTTTTCACTCCCAGGGTACCCCCCTTTTTATCTGCACAAAAGCAACCACAAACCCACGAAAACTCTCCTATTGAGCGTTAGCCACGGTTAGGGTCGTTATAATCCAAATAGTGCAGATAAAATTAAACTCTAGGATAATATAACTTCAAACGAGCGATATTCCAGGAGTTGGATAAAGGCGTACCGTCAAGTGTCTCCAGGCGATAGGCCCCTCTTCCGACAACATGGGTTACGCGATACGGTCCTTCCCAGTTAGGACTAAGTTTTCCCATACATTGTCCGGTTGCTCGCCTGTCTCGGAGCACAAGGTCACCATTTTTCAACAATCGCTCTTTGACCTGCCTATTATGATAACGGGCCATTTTTCTTTTGTAGTGTTGCGTTTTCAGTAGGACTTCTTCTCGAACCTCCGGTAACGCGTCCAGATTAGCACGTAACCGTTCCTCGTTCCGTTCCTCACGAAAGTGAGCCACCCGCAGGCTCATGGCCCCAATTTCCACTGGCGTAACGGCTTCAGTTCCGAAAGCCAACGCAAAAGGTGTTTCTCCAGTGCTGACTTTTACGGTCACGCGGTATGCCCACATCACGTATGGCAATTCATCAGCCCACTTCTTCTTAGACCCCTCTAGGTTTTTCTTAATACCGCTGAGGATGCTCCTATTAGTTACCTCTGCTTGTCCGTTGGTTTGTGGGTGAGCCACGGAAGAGAATCTCTGCTCAATCCCGAATTCTGAGCATTGGTCTTTGAAGAATTGGCTGGTGAACTGGGTCCCGTTATCGCTGACAAGGATACGAGGCACCCCGAATCTCATGATAACTTGATGTTTGAAAAAACGCCATGTTTTTTCCGCCGTGATTGTGGCAACCGCTTCAGCTTCCGCCCACTTCGTAAAATAGTCCACAGCCACTATAACAAATTTCAGTTGGGACCTTGCCTTTGGAAATGGACCCAGGATGTCAATCCCCCATTTGGCAAAAGGGCAAGGGGCGATGATTTCCGATATTTTCGTAGCTGGACGTCGAGGAATTTTAGCGAATTCCTGACATTTGGGGCAAGCTTGTACATACTCGTGGCAATCCCTTCGTATAGTGGGCCAGTAGAATCCTGATCTGAAAACTTGTGCCGCCAAGGTGCCGCCTGACGCGTGCATTCCGCATATCCCTTCGTGGATTTCGCGTAAGGTGTGAAGGCCCTCTTGTTCGGTTATACATTTGGCACCGGGGTGAGAGAAACATCTTCGAATTAGATCCCCGTTATAGTATGTGCAGCGAGCAGCCTGTCTTAGCACTTTCATTTTTTCAGCGTTATCGTCGGGCAGCTCTTCGTGCATCAGGTATTTTATTACCGGAATCCGCCAATCATTCTCGAGTTCATTCACACACAAAGAGGCTTGTTCCTCCATGAAGGATGGCACCGCTAGCTCACGATAATACACATCTTTAGGTATAGATGCTTCAGGATTCGCGGCCAGCTTGGCAAGGTAATCGGCTTCAGCATTTTCCTCTCGGGGGACGTGCTCGAAGCTGACTTGCATGCCCTCTTTCTTTATTTCCACTAGTTCTCGCGTTACCTTAGAGAGGTATTGCACCATAATAGGTTCTCGAGCCTGAGAGTGTCCTGAGACCTGGTCAATTATCAGTTTGGAGTCTCCACAAATTTTTAGACGCAGATCTCCTGTTTGGCCGGTATCGCGCCTTCCCTTAGAAGAAAACTCTCTTCCTATTCTGAGTCCAGCTAGCAACGCCTCATATTCGGCTGCGTTATTGGACAAAGGATGCAAGATTCGAATAGCATACCGTATATGCATATCGTGCGGCCCGTTTATGAAGACTCCAACCCCCGCCAGTTCTTGATTTTTGGCTCCGTCCACATGAACGATCCAAAGATCTGTATAAGTTTCTGGGAACGGGAGATCCATATCGTTCCATTCCGCTTCCGGTACACCACTCAAAGGGTCCTCTGTGAAAGTACACTCCGCTATAAAATCAGCAAGGACCTGAGCCTTTACGGATGGCCGTGACTGGTATCTCAAACCATATTGTTCGAGTTCTAGGGCCCAGATCAGCATTCTTCCTGAAGATTCAGGCTTTCGAAATATCCTCTTCAAGGGTTGGTCTGTAAGTACAACGATAGGATAAGACTGGAAGTATCGGTCCATCTTGCGGGCGGCTTGTATAAGGGCAAACGCTATTTTCTCAATACGAGCATATCGCCGTTCCGCGTCCTTTAAGACATGACTCACGAAGTAAACTGGGCGATGAGTGCGGTTATCGTCACGAACAAGGACGGCACTGACCACTTCGTCCGCCGCGCCCAAGTACAAGTACAGAGTATCGCCGGACTCGGGCCTTGTCAATAACAAATCAGATGAAAAATAGTCCTTTAAGTCCACAAATGCTTGCTCACATTCTGGGGTCCACCCGAACGTGGCTTTCCGTCGTATGACTTTGAAAAAGGGGAGACACTTTTCTCCTTGCTTGGAGACGAATCGTCCCAGAGCGATAACGCGCCCTGTTAGCCTTTGCACTTCTTTAACGGTTCTTGGCGATATCATATCATGTATAGCTTTAACCTTGGATGGATTAGGCTGGATACCTTTCTGGCTAACTACGTAGCCCAAGAACTTACCCGTCTGGAATGCAAACATGCACTTCCGGGGGTTTAGCTTCATGCGATACCTTGTCATCACATCAAAAACTTCCTTTAGATCCTGCAGGTGATCATGAAAATTGGCACTCTTTACCAGTATGTCGTCAACATATGCTTCCACATTTCTCCCTATCTGTTCCTCAAAAATCTTATTTGCCATTCACTGAAACGTGGCCCCCGCGTTCTTTAGTCCAAATGGCATCGCTGTGTAACAATACGTGGCTTTAGGAGTAAGGAAGGCGGTCTTCTCCTCATCCTCTAGGGCCATAGGGATTTGATGATATCCGGAATTGGCGTCCAACGAGCTTAGATATGCGTACCCAGCAGTTTGATCAACCAACTGATCTATGCGAGGAAGCGGGTAGCAATCCTTAGGGCAAGCATCGTTCAAATCAGTGAAGTCGATGCACATACGCCAGTCTCCATTGGGTTTAGGAACAAGAACCGGGTTGGCTAACCAAGTGGGATATTGTACTTCGCGAATGAAACCCGCGTCAAGGAGCTTCACAACCTCCTTTTCCACGGCCGAAGCTTTTTCGGTGGAGAACGCCCGTCGTTTTTGCTGAACTGACTTGGCGTTGGGGTCAACGTTAAGCCTGTGCTCGGCTATTTCTCGGGATATACCTGGCATATCGGCGGGTTCCCATGCGAAATTTCCTTGGCATTTGTTCAGCAGCCGTGCCAGTTGAAGATTTTCCGCTGGGCTGAGCTTATCGCTGACCAGGAAGCTGGCTCCCTCTTTGCCTATCACTGATACGGGCACCATCTTGTCAAGGGGTTGAGCGCGTTTTTCATCACCTTGCTCGTAGGGGTCTGCCGCTATACACACGTATCTATCGCAGCTCGTCCGAGTCATGAGCGAATAGCATTCTGCCGCCAGTTTCTGATCACCTTTTATCGATACCACCCCGTCCCAGGAGGGGTATTTCATCTTTAGATGTTTTTGTGATATCGCTGCTCCAAAGCGATTGAGGAAAGGCCGTCCGAGTATGACGTTATAGGGCAGATTCAGATCCACAACAAGGAACAACAAATTCTCTGACTATTTGTAAGTGTCTTCTCGGAAGTATACGGGTAGGGTGATTACTCCCGTAACAGGGATAGGGGTCCCATCCACTCCGACTATGGGTCTCTTACTAGGCGTTAACTCGTCGTGGGGGCGTTTCATGAGATTGTAAACTTCCAGCGAAAAAAGGTTCACGGCACTCCCGTTGTCCACAAGAGTCCTTCTTATACCATGACTGGCGATGACAGGTGTGACTACCAAGGCATCATTATGGGGATAGATAACACCTTTCTCATCCTCTTCTGAAAAGGATAAGATCATGCGATCAAGTATGTCTATTGCTCCACCTTTCTTTGTCATGTCGTCTCGCGTACGCTTTTCGCCTTTCGCCACCATCGACTGTTCTAATTCATCTGTGTAGGGGATCCCTCCTGCTATGATATTGATTATGGGGATGTCGTCGCCATCTATCGCGAAGGTTTCCACACCCTTTCCTTTGGGAGCGTTATCCGGCTGTGGGGCTGGAGGGGGCCTTGGTCGCTCGTCTACCGCTCTTCTTATCGGATTGTTTCGGGCATCTTCCCTTACTTGAGTCGCAAATTCTCCCAGATATCCTTCCTCCACCAAGCGTTCTATCGCCCACCTTAATTCTCTGCAAGCCTCTGTGGAATGTCCTCTGGCTTTGTGGAATTTACAGTAAGCGATTTCTCTCCTGCCTAAAAGCACTCCAGGTTTCGTGGGCGCCGGATAACGGATAGGAAGATCTCGCTGTTCCGCTATCGCCAATATCTCCGCTCTTGGTACATTCAAGGAGGGAAAATCCGGATCATACGCCCGATTTTTGTTAGCGTTCCCTTGACGCTGACGAGGGGAACTACCTTGTCTTCCTTTCGAGGAATTTCCTTTTTGCTTATCGTAGGTCTTTGGGATGTAATCTTTCCGTCGAGCGTAATCATCAGTGTAATGATCGTCAACCAGAGGATTTGCGGGAGCGGCAGGGATGCGAGGTGCCCCAGGCGGCATATCAAATGTTCTATTTCTATTTTCTTCTTCTTCCATTTTCGCATAGTTATGGGCTTTAAGTCTTAGTGCGTCCAAGGATATTGGAGGATCCACCATCAATGCATCTTTCAGTTTTCCATAATGGCAGTTTCTTTTCAGAGCTTCTATGGCGAAATCAACGGTAACGCCCGGCGTTAATGACATTTCCAGATCGAATCGGCTAAGAAATTCTTTCAATGTCTCTTGGGGCTTCCGTTGTATGTCAAATAACGCTGCGGCAGATTTCCGAATTGGAATTGCTGTACTAAATCTGCTCCGAAATTTGGATTCCAGCTGTGTGAAATTACTAATGGATCCGCCAGGAAGACCTTCAAACCAAAGACGAGCAACTCCCGATAAGGTCATAACAAATATCTGACATAAAGCCGCATCACTGTGAGTTTGAAACTGGACGAAATCCTTCACTTTGTTGATGTGCGAAATAGGATCTTTAGTACCATCATAAGTATCAGCGGGAAGCTTCACTCGCCTGCTGACCCTGTGACGTCTTACACGACGACTGAAAGGGTGACCTGAGGTATCATCAAGAATCTCACGCGCATGACGTGGGGGAGATATGTCTCCTTGTCGCCCTCCTTCCCTTAGTTCAGGTATATGATGTCGCCTGGGAGACCGACTGCGACTCCTGGGAGAATGACTTCGATTTCTTCTGCTACTAGATCTTTCACTATACACGGGAGATAAACTCCTGTTTGTTCCTTCCCTCCGTCCGGCCCAACGGTTCCTTAACGCCTCAAGCTGCCTGTCTTCCTGCAGAAGAAGTCTTTGCGGCATTTGCGGTACATAAGCCTCTACTCCTCCTTGAGTGAGCTGTACGCGACCAACCGAGGGATTTCCTGCGGATAAAGGCACTTGGGGGTTCTCTGGAAACAACGGGGGCAGAGGTCGATCAGCAACAATAGATGATGTGAACAAGACGCGAGGAGGAACGCTAGATCCAGAAGCACCGGGCGTGACTCTAGTGGCCATTTCAGTCAAATATTCCAGGCGGGAACGAAGGGCCGCTATTTCCATAGCAAAGGGATTTTCACTGCTAAGTGCAGATCCTTCCAAAAGAGGAGTATAAAGATCAGATCCCGCTGTCTGTGATGAAGAAATGACCGTCTGTGAGGAGATAGATCCTCCGGCGATCCCGACCGAGAGGTCCAGAGGTCCCGAGATAGTCGATTGCGTCGTCATAGAGAGGTCAGCAGTAGCAAAAGGAAATAACCGCCTGCGAGTTGAGAAAGGAATATTGGAAAATGTAGACCGGTCTGGCTCCGATCTGGCTGTCATAACCGTTCCGATCTCCCAACTAAACAGAGCTTGGCTATTAAGGACGCTCACTTAATACACCCAAGCTCTCAATGAAAGCACCATTTGATAAGATCCGAGATCTCTTCGGGTCGGAAAACGGCTGCTGCAGCTAGTCGGAGGGGAAGCGATCGGCGTCAGAGATACCTGCAAAGCGCCGGAGGGGGACTCCGGCGTAGACACTCCGATGCTTAAGTCAGTTCGAGTTTTTAGAATGGTAGAAGTTCTCCAAGATGATCTCGATCTTACCTTCTGTTTGGAAAGATGGGGGTATTTATAGGCCGAAGTTGGCGATACCTGACAGCAATAAGGCTGCAGCGATAAGCATCGTCCGAAGATATCGCCTCCAGCGATAATGGGTGAGCCATCGCGGGCGATAATCACATAAGGCCTATCAGGAGCGACATCCTCTTAGTTCCTCTAGGATGGGATGACGCCGTGCGCGTAAAGATGCATGAGATCCCCCCCCGCTGAAGTCGACCATCCTAGGAAACTTCCGCCGGCCCGGGCGATAGTTTGGCTTTTCAGGGAAGCGTATAGAGACTCGTCAAGGATAGATGCCGTGGCTACAATATTGCCGTCAGGAGCATAACAATTGTTATCATGCCGGAAGAGGAAAAAGATGACTTGGACCTCCCGTTCCCTGAAACCTACACTGATTTGTGGGTTGTTCATGTGGATGGAGCCAAGAACCAAGAACTAGCCGGAGCAGGGATCTTCATGATCGGGCCACACGATATGCAGATACGATACGCCATCAGAATACTACAGCCGTTATCCAATAACGCAGCGGAATATGAGGCGTTACTAGCCGGCCTCAGGATAGGAAGAAATTTTTCCACCAAGGCCATGCACGACACGGGAATGATGGGAGACTTGCAATTGAAAATTTGTGGAGATTCCAAACTAATAATAGACCAAGTCTTGGGACACTCTCAGGCTAGAGAGCCCATCATGGTTTAGTACCTCGCTAAAGTGAAACGCGAACTGTTGGAAATAAAGGAAAGCGGCATGAGGGTCAGCTTTGAGCACATCCCTCGAGAGGATAACGCTGAAGTAGACGGCATGGCCAAACTCATCGTAAATCCAGACGCATCCATATCCAATGGCGTGTATTACCGAGAGATATCGGTTCCCTCCTTCATGGAAGAGCAAACGTCACTTTGCGTGGAAGAAATTGAAAATGACTGGAGAATCCCTATGATAAAATACTTGAAACATGAGGAATTACCTGCGGATAACGCCGAGAAAAAGAAAGTGTTGAAACAAGTAGCACGGTGTACATATTATGAAGGAGAGCTGGTTCGGAGATGCTTCTCTCATCCAGCTGCTAAGTGCATAACGGAGCAAGAGGGTCTTCATACCTTGCGAGAAATCCATGAAGGAATATGCGGTATGCACACCTCGGGCGGCACCTTAGCCACGCAAGTCTTCAAGTCTGGATTCTACTGGCCTACTATTTGAAGACAATGCCACAATTATGTACGGACATGTCAAAAATGTCAGGAGTTCTCCAAAATTCCTCGACAACCCGCCACAGAGATTTCTGAGATAGTGGCTCCTTGCCCTTTCGCAAAATGGGGGATAGATATTCTGGGCTCGTTTCCAAAGGCAAGGTCCCAACTAAAGTTTGTGGTCATAGCAGTGGATTACTTCACGAAGTGAGTAGAAGCGGAAGCGGTGGCCAACATCACTACAGATAAAATTTGGTGCTTCTTTAAGCACCAAGTCATCATGCGGTTCGGTGTTCCCCGTGTGCTAGTCAGCGATAACGGGACACAGTTCACCAGCCAGTTCTTTAAAGATCAGTGCGCGGAATTTTAGATCGAACAAAGGTTCTCTTCCGTGGCTCACTCGCAAACCAACGGTCAAGCAGAGGTGACGAATCGAAGCATTCTAAGTGGCGTAAAGAAAAACTTGGAAGGATCCAAAAAGAAATGAGCAGACGAGTTGCCGTACGGCGTACCGCATGACCGTTAAAACTAGTATGGGAGAAATGCCTTTCGCATTGGCTTTTGGCACTGAGGCCGTCACACTGGTAGAAATTGGTACTATGAGCCTGCGAGTGGCATACTTCAGGGAAGAAATGAATGAGGAGAGGCTACGGGCTAGCCTCAACGCGTTGCCAGAATGACAGGAGGAAGCTCTTCTAAAAATCCTTTATTACAAGCAAAGAATGGCATATTATCACAATAGGCGCGTCAAAGAACGGCTGCTGAAAGCAGATGACTTGGTACTTAGAGACAAATGAGCCGCTGGACAGCGTATGTGGAAACTCAGCCCGAACTGGGATGGCCTATACTGGGTTACCCGCATTATTGGAAATGGAGCATATCACTTGGAAACACTCGACGGTACTCCCTTACCTAACTCTTGGAACATAGCTCGTTTGAAACTATACCATGCTAGAGTCTAATGCATTTTCTGCACCTTTTGTTAATCTCAGCCCTGACTTGTGCTAACGCTCGAATAGAGAATATTCTTGTGTTTTCTGTGGCTGATTGTGTGCAGATAATAAAGGGCGCCAGGAGTGAAAAGTCCTATCCTTGTAACGGCCGGTCCTGATCAGACGGCTCACTAAATGAGGGCACGCCCTGGCGTACCTAAAAAATAGTTTTGGGAGTGAAAAGTCCTATCCTTGTGGTAACCCACTAAGACGAGGCACGTCCCGACACCCCCGGGAGTGAAAAGTCCTATCCTTGTGGTAAACCGGGCTAACATAGACGGCCCACCAAGATGAGGCACGTCCCGGCATTCCTGGGAGTGAAAAGTCCTACCCTTGTGCTGACCGTTCTCGTAGAGACGGCTCACCAAGACGAGACACGCCCCAAGGAGACAGTAATTCCATCCTGGAAGTGAAAATCCTATCCTTGTGATAACTGGGCTAATACAGACGGCTCACTAAGTGAGGGCACGATTCCAGAATGCGAGGTCAATGCCTGAAAATGAAAAACCTAGCCTTGTGACGGCATGTCCTGATCCGACGGCTCACTAAGATGAGGCACTTTCCAGGCCGATCGTGGAAATATGGAAATGCGAAGAATCACGAAATCCCAGCAAGTAACCAGATGGGAAATCCCTAGTGAAGATAGCTGGTGGAGAAAGCGATACGAGCGACATCAGCGACAACACCCTGAGACGGAGACAAGGAGGCTCATACGGGTAACTATTGTCTATTAGTACATGTCGCTTTACTAATAACTTATAATTGAGAATGTGCAGAGGCATTATTCAAATGATGAGGAGGTTGACACTCTCATTATCATGGCTTGGGAAATGTGATCTAAAAGGACATGTGTATTATGTCTCTCTCTAGCAAATATTCCCATGGAAAGGGATACGTCGGAATTTATCTACAGATCATCCTAAGCCATTAGCTGAGAATATAATCACCCATGGACAGCGTGATTATATGCAGCGCATCGTTGGAAGTAGCGGTCAAGATCTTTCTCCTTTATGAGTTCTTATCTCTGAAAACGTGGAACGATAGTTAAAATGCGCGTGACGAGGTCATGTCGCCATATCTGGCGAAGCGTCTATCATCAATGTTGACGATTCGTCGATTCAATGGCAATCGTTGACCTATTTCTACTAAAAACTGTTATCAAAATCGAGACCTGTTGACGTTATCGTGGCGATAATAAGGCCACTATTGTACTAAGAGAAGCTCAAAGGGAAAGAAATGAGGAAAAAGAAATCAGCGACAAAAGAAAGGAGTTAGCCGGATATATGATACTTCAAAAATACCCTCGAACGGTTACAAAACACAAAAGTTTGAAGTATCGAAGCTTTGATAGCTAAAAACAAAAGGGGTGATTCCCGATATTCACAAAAGGGAGCAACGACGCCTAGTGTGTGTCGGTCCTATGAGCTCCTCTGCCTTTTATATCCTTTCACCTTGGCTTGGCGGAAACCCTCGTCAGTAAGATCGGTGGACTTCCTCAGGAAAGCTTCAGTAAGGGCGTCACCCTGGTACACCTCTTCTCCGTGAATATCTCTAAAGCAGGTGGCCATAATAACGGCAGTATTTTCAACGTACCACATGCACTTATCTGCCGTCTCATCCTCCAATGTCTCCTTTTCCTCCTCTAGTATGACATTCTTAGCTCTCTCCACCGTCAAAGCAGTGTCAAGACTTACCACTTGCTCTCTCGCCTCCCTTCGGTCCTTCTTGGCCGCCTCCAAGGTCAGTAATAATTCTTGGCATTCTGCCAGCAACTTCTCATTTTCTTCTCATTCTTTGGAAAGTTTGTCTAAGGAGGCGGTGAGTGAAGCAACCTTATGCGCCATATACTCCGCCCAATAGTGGAACTTGGAAAAACCAGTAAAGAGGTTAGATTGCAACAAGTTTATCTGCTCGTCCTGGCCCTTAGAAAGGAACGTCTCAACAGAACTATCGCCCCCGATAGCCGCAAAGCCAGAACTGCGCAGCTTAGTCAAGTCAAGAGGATGAGTGACAGGCCCAAACGTACTCATCGAACTCAAATCGGCTACGAGGTGGGGAGCGACAACCCCTCCCTCAAAGTGCCGAAGTATTGGGGTGCTTGAAGGAACAAAAGCCATAGGGGAAGGAGACAGAGGTTGATCAGAGGCGATACCCCCATGAAGTCCGAAGGAGCTGTGGGATTGATTACTTGAGAACCCAGGCAAATCTTCACCAAAGCCTAGGCCGGTAGTGAAAGAAGGAACTGACGTGCCGAAGAAATTAGGCAAAGTCTCAGAGGACCCGGGAACACCCATACTCCCTAGAAAATCAGAAGATTGATCCCTAGAAGGTACCGAAGAATCAAAAGTGGCAGTCTGCCCATCCCCGATATTAGCATGACCAGATGACAAACTTTCACCCCCCTCGTTAGGTCGCGCCCTTTTCTCAGGATGGGACAGTATGTGACCCAAGTTCATCTTGCTTGTTGGCGATGCGAGAGGGGAAGCAGTAGCAGTATCCTGCAAAGAAAAATGATGCGAAAGACAAATGAATAAAAGAAAGCGCGAAGCAATACTAATAAGTAACATAAGAGATAGCACAGTCGTAAAAGAAACACTAACAGAGGCAGTCTCGTTAACGGGCGCTTCTGAAGAAGCTGTTGTGTCTGAAGGAGGAGTAAGAGCGGCAACGTTTCTCGTTCTCTTCTTCTTTCCTTTTCTCGGAACCCTAGAAGAAGATGCCTGAACAGGATAAACGGCAACCGATACGGTAGGAATACCCAAAGGAATAGTGGTGGTTCCCTCACTGACCGAAGAAGACGTTTGGACAGGGTTTACGGTAGCGATAGGCGGTACGGTCGGATTAACAGCGGTTTCAGCAATGGCAACAGCTCTTTCTTTTTCCCTTCGCCGTTAAGCCCTTCTCAGTCGTTTCCTAATGCTCTCGGGTGTCCAGTTGGGATCGATCGCTGCAGAATCACGAGATAACGTTAGCGTTAGTACCGACTACGATAACAAGGAAAACACCACAACACTCATGTCTGATGCAGGTTTGAATGTCCATCCCGCATGCCAGATGATGAGTATAAATGCTGATTTCCAGCTGAAGCAGTTTGTCTAACCAGCCTTGTTCAGGCTGACGAAGAGTTCCCCGTCGACCCCAAGCACTATCTTTGACGTCTTGATTAAAACCAGTCCGCCACCAGGAATCAGAGAGGTCAGGAAGATCAATAACAAAAAACTCTTTTTTTCAATCTTCAATGGAAGACTCAAGATGGAGGAGTTTCCAGGTGAATGGTTTGAGAGAGTCATCATCATAACGAGGCGATATCGCTATCACACCCCAACGACTATACAATTTGAAGAGTGATTTGAGTAGCTGAAGGGAAGGAGAGTCAATCCCATTGTATTTACAAAGTTCTAAAAATGCGTAAACGCAACAATACGCATTTGGGGTTAATTGTATAGGATTCAAATTAAGGGCAGTCAGCAATTGTTTTATGAAGGGATCAACAGAAACCGGAAACCGTAGCGAAACATTTGAGCGTACAGAACCCTACGATTGCCGGTTAGAACGCTATTCAGGCGTAGCAAATCAGGGGCAATGGAAACCGTATAGCCCTTAGGGATCTCAGCATGATGTTCGGCTAGATGCCCATTCAGAGCGACTATGGAGGTGATATTACTAACAGTATTCTCAATTTTTTCCTCATTGACAGACTTAGAGCCGGAACGGCGAGTTCTAGTCATGGCAGAAATAAAAAATAAAAAGATGAAGACGACGGAAGAAAATAAGAAATACCTTTATGGAAGAAAGACTTCGAGCGCCCAGATGATGAAAAGAAAAATTGTAAGACGACTTGAAGTGATATGGAGAGGGTAAAATAACAAAAGTGGGAAAAAGAAGTAAGCGCTAGGTTTTATAACCCTAGCGGCTAAACAAAATGACTGTTGTAACAGTCGTTGCAAGTGGAGCGTCACGAGGAACAGACGAAAGCAATGAGTACGATTCTAGAAAAGTGAGAGGATGCTTTGATCTCATCAATTCCTAGGGCACGCCAACCCCTGGCACCCATACGAATGGACACGTGTATTCTGGGCCATCATGAAATCTTCCTCGCATTAATGAGGGAATCCCGAGCATTAAATGCTCTGAAAAGTAGAATTGGTCTTACAAAACAAGACAAGTGCGATGATGCATTAGCCGAGATGACGCGGCTCAGCGTTAATTGAACAAGGAGATAACAAAGTAACGCGGAAGAGTAAATTAAATATTGTTCGTTATTCAGGGAAGAATTGCAGACGTTATTACACGACAGGCGTCATCAATCGTTATAAACTAAATGGAGTCAATGTTCGAAGAGAAAAGAAAAAAGAAATAAGGGCCTCTCTAACGGCAAGTCCCCTCTGACGACAACATTACCTGATCATGGAATCGTTTCGGTATTGCCGTCGTTAGCTCACTCCCTCTCCTCGGAAGAAAGAAAACCCTCTTCACTCCTGCCTATTTCTTTCATTTTCTCGGAAGCATAATCGGCTATCTTAGCAGGATCAAAAGTCCCACCGCGGTAATAGTCTGGAAATCCAGCAGTAAAGGTCTCTAGTATTTTGCTCTTCCACCAAGTCATCTTTGGAGGAACCTTTGCCAGATCAGCATCGCGAGCCGATATCTCTTCGCGAAGGAGAGAGTTTCTCTTGTCGGCCGCCACTAACTCAGCCTTAGCTACCGCCAGCTCCACCTCCAAAAGTTCCATTTTTGCTTTCCCCTTCGATCTCTCTCTTGCAAGCTCGGAGCGACAATCATTCAACTCCGCCTGGATACTATTTTGAAGTCGCGACAACTCCGTCACCTTGGTTAAAGCGGCATCTAATTGATCTTTTGAAACGGCGAAGCCTCGAGAAAATAATGCATTTCACGGAAACTGGCCAACACGTCATTCAGGACACGTGCCTGTTAAATATCAGGGGGAAGACGCAACAGTTCCTCCTTATCTTTAGGAGAACCAAATATTTGACCCATTATGGAGCCCACCGGTTCATCTCGCGACAGCGGATCCGATATCCCTAGAGCGCGAAGTCCGCTGGTGCCAAAGGTTGATAGATCTAGCTGGTAAGAGGAAACTCCTTAGGGACCATGAGGAGAAAGGTTAGCGATAAAGGGAGGAGAACAATTTTTGATGGAATCACCGATGCCTGAAATAGAAGTGAACAATAACGGTTGAGGGCCCCTCATGGGAGGATCTGGAAGCGCGCTCGAGGTGAGATTCGGCGCTACCACATCAGGAATAAAGGAGGAAATAGGAGAGTCAGGAGCGATAGTCTGCGGAGGAGGGTCTACCACTGGTAGGGTTTCAGTAACCACAGGAGGAATAACAGTTGACACCTTGGCAACTCTTGCCGCCTCAGAAGTGCTTGCCGCAGTAGAAACGTTAATCCCAGTGATGGGAACTTCATCAACCTTCTCTGAAGGAGTCTCAGTAAACGAACCGTCCCTCTCCACTCTAAGTCTCTTCCGTTGAGCTGAAGACGCATGACGAAGCCCAGAATCGGCATCCACATCCTTACTATCGTTCTCAATTTCCCTAACGGTGGGACGATTCAAATTTACTCCCCTGACTCGCTCTGGCAAACAATTCTCAAGAAAATGAGAGGCTCGAATAGAAATACCACGCCCAGGGACTGTCTTAGTTCTCCTCTTCCTTGGCGGAGTAGCCTAACTGATGGAGCTTTCGGGCGGTGGAGAGGTCGGTAACGTTTGAAGTGGCGTCACGTTTAAAGGAGTATCGTTCCTTCCAGGTGATTGACCCTCAACGTCATCTGCCGATGAATTGCGTTAGGACAGTGAACAAGTCGAAGCGATAACACAAAGAGAAAAACTTACCTATAATAAACTCTACCATAGGCATGTACAAGGCGAACTCTCAAATGCGGAAAAAGAATTCTATCTCTAATAAGGCGTTAGCCTGGCGCAACTTGTCCTTAGACAACACTGCGGGATTTACCCAGATGGAATCAATGAGTCCTCGATTGAAGCCCCTAGGCCAAGGGCGGAAAGGCAACCTAACAATGGAAATTCTACTTTTCCAATCAGCCACAGTCTCCTCGAAGCCCCGAAACTTCTGCCAAAATGACTACACGAACGCGTCATTCCACCTCGGGGCGATATCAACTAAACAGTTGCAACACTTGAAGCTAAAGAATTTACAGAATAGATTGACAGACGGGGTAAGAATACCCTACAATTCGCAAGCGCGAATAAAGGCATAAATCCCACACTAGGAGGAAGGGGTTATCTGAGCCGGGTCGATATCGTATTGGTGCAGTAACCTTTTTATGGATTCATGGATAGGAAAGCGAAAACTATAAAGGAACATCTTAAAGTAGACCATCCTATCATTTTTGGGCAGGGGGTCATGAAGCCGCTGACCCGCCTCAGGAACCTTAACGGAATAATTGGGGGGGGGGGGGGGGGGGGAGAAGATACCTTGACCCTCCAACTCCGCCTCCAGAATTGCGTCACAAGTGAAAAGACTGGGTGTTCTCTCAACTTCTAGATCTATAGGCCACTGAAGACCTTTGGGATCTCTAGTTATACGCATAATGACCCAACGAGAAGAAAAACTGAAGAAGATGGAGCAAAATACCTGGAATAAGAAGGCAGTAAGCAGATCGCCGGCACCGACGAGCGGTTGAAGAAACTTTCCTCGAGTAAGAAAGAGAAGCAGAAGAGAGAGAAGGATAGAGAGGACTTTCGAAACGTGAGCCAAAGTGTTAAAAGAAAGTAGTTGTCCCCTTTTAAGGGCCTAACTTGGGGGGTCGAGCGGCTTGTAATGACGAGACACGCACAAAGCGAAAGATGACACGTGGAAAGACCTCAGACGGATATTTATGACTAAGCATTTATATCTTTAAAAGGAGACAGTTACTGACTGAAAACTGAAAAGTGGTTACATCAAGCGGCAACCTGCCCCTTCGCGATAACTGACCAACATTTAGGGAGTTAACGCGAAAAGGCAACTAAGAAAGGAGAAAAGTAAAAGACGACATTTTATTTAGGCCATACGGCATCTACAAGAGAGCGCAACGCGCTGAATTAATCATCGTCAGGCCAATAGGAAGACCAGTAGCAGTATTCCCCATCCGAAGGCGGAAACTCCTCATCAACCGACGGGAAAGGTTCTACAACATTCCTCTCTTGACCCAGCTTTAATGAGCTTAATTCCCCATTAGACGCGGAAGGCGCAGCGTCAGCACTGATATCGCTGGCAGAACTCCTTTCCATGAAGCGATCGATATGGGGAAACAGTGCGTCACCTTTCCGAGCAGGTGGGATATGAAAGTAAGGAGACGGGTCGACCGTCTTCAAAGTCTTCTCCTTCTTCGACCTCTTATGACTTTTACGGCGAGGAAGTCGCCTCTTCAGGCATGAGGGTGAAGGAGGATTATCAGAATCCGGTGAGGTTAGAGGAGTTGGGGGAGAACCGCATTCAGCAAGGTCTAAGGAGTATGAATCAGCCATGAAACCCCAAATGGCTTTAGTAGGAAAATATGAAGAAGAAGATGAATAGGAAAAGGGAGAGGAAAATTCCCATTAAATAACCAAGGAGGAGGAGCATTTCCATCTTCTCGCACAACTTTTGAGAGAATTTATACGTTCTAGAAACAATTTGAATCGCAGAATCGAATCCTATGATCACGCCGATTGGAGTTTATCCCTGATCGATGAGCACCGAAAAACCGCTCAATCAATTGATACTGAAGAGGCGGCGCAAAATTAAAGCAGAACGGTTCACGAGGATAACCGTTACTAGTGTCTAAGCAAAGACGGACTTGTATTTCAGTTGGGCTTATGTGGCAATCAACCGAAATATCAACTGGCACATTGTGAAAAAACTACGACTCCAATAAAGAAAGACGTTTATTTATTCATTTATGGCCTAAAGGCCTGATCATATATTCATACAAAAAAAAGAAAGATAAGGCGACGACGGCCAACGGTCAAGCCTGGGATCCGGCATCATCATCCTCCACCATAGTGGGGACCTCCCTCAAAGCGTCCGCTACAGAGGTCAGCTCGGTGGAAGAAAGCCTCATGCCCTTCAAGCAGCAGTTCAGCAGATCCTTCCTCTGCTGCAGCATGGTGATCACCACCTCGATGAGGGAGACAGCAGCAGCCAACTTTGACACATTCTCTAGAGGACTGAAATCCTCCAGAAAAGCCGCACCAAGCCTGGACCGAAGGGGAGTCAGCATCCCTTGAACCTCCAGAACGTCCTCGGACGTCTTGATCAGTACATTTTCTAGAAAACCAACGTCACCGTCGTTGATGTTCTTCAGAGAGTGAGTTTTGGAGATCAGGAAGTTCTTGGTGAGACCGTCCATGATGAAAATACTAGGAAGAAATGTTGGAAAAATGTACAATTGGCTCGGAAAAATTTGAATTTTTAAGCTTCAAGAAAAAACAGTGAAAAGACGTGCTCCTCGGCGACCGAGCCACCCGTTATCGTGTGAGTCGACAGGCACAATCTGAAAGGAAGCTGGAGCGATAACCCTTGGTAAACACTTGGGCTCATTTTCAGTTGGGCTTATGATAACAATTAAGGCAACCCCAAGGGTATTGTCGTCCTCGTACCAGTCTAAAGGTCGGAACCCTACCGCACCTGCCTGGGGTCAGCCGCGGAAGGCTGACGCCCCTTAGCCGGCAAGGAACCCTGGGATGGTCGACATCAGCCTGGGGGTCTCACGCGTCATCTATCCACACGCACGACGTTATCCCATCCCAAGACAGTCATGATGTCACTCAAGGCTACCGCCCCTGACGTCACCCGGAGATATCGCCCATGACGTCGCTAAAGATATCGTCCTCGATGCCGCTGGAGGTGTTATTTTCCCCAGATACTGCCTTCAGCCTAGCCTATAAATACCCCACCATTTGAAACTTAAGGTAAGCCTAAGATTGCTGCTGGAACCTCTACTATTTTCGAACCGCCTTACTAACTTAAGCATCGGAGTGTCTACGCCGGAGCCCCCCTCCGACGCATTGCAGGTACCCTTGATAACAGCTACAGCAACCCCGAGCTACCGCCGTCCTCGTCCCGATTTTCCAGAAGTTCAAATCTTATCAAAGAGGACGTGTTGGACTATGAGAAAAAACCCCCTCTCCCACTTTGACCACCCAAGCTGATTTGCAGCTTGCCTAAGAAGATGCTCTAGTACCTGAACTAAAGGTTTTATCCAACCACCTCTGCCTAATCAGACCACGAATCATCTTATCACTCACATAGATCCGTATTTATAGAAATTAGATGGTGATGAGTATTTGAGTGTAGGGGAGAATTTCTTTATTGTCATTCAACGGGAGTTACCATCTAAGTACAATGACTAAGGTCATGATTCAAGGGAGATTGAGGAACTTTTTATGACTATGGAAGAGCAACCGACATTGGTGGATTAGAGATGCTTAGCTTCAGAACCCAATGTTGTCATAGTACCGCCCTCTCCAACTCTTCCCAACCAAACCGATACGGAGCTTGCCCAAGTTGAAGGTCCACTACTGGAGGCCGAAGTTGTTCTCTAATCAAATCATCCAACTTTATTCCATAACTACTCTGAATTTTTCATAGATCAGGAGATGAAGGATCTGGAAGCATTTTACTGTTTCGACAAATATGATGATTTAGAGACAATTGAGGACCTCTCTATACCTAAGGAAGAGCTGCCGCAATTGAAGGATCAAGGATACTTGCATTCAAAGCCTAAGATTAATACAGAGTACAATGTCAGTGATATCACATTGCCGAGTAATACAAATCTGCCAAATAGTTTTGACATCCGTCGTGCCCAAGATGCAAATTTAGAACTGGAGGCAGAAGTTGTTGTCTAGCCAAATCAAGTCCAGAATCATCCTAAAATTTTAGAGGATCGAGAGACAAAGGTTCTTAAGACTGTTCGTTGCATCGAGCCAAAGAAGAACTTGAGAGAGATTGAGAAAGTTAGAATTGGGGATAAAAGTTCAAATGTTGTTGTGTGTAAAAGGGAGGTTCTGAAATTTCATTATTATATAGATCCTTTCCTTGAATCACCCTCCACTCACAACAATTTTTTCCTCTATAGTTTGAAGGAACCCAAGTTAAAATACGAATCATGCCATGGTTACCTGCAACATATTTTTTTCTTAAAGATTATCCACTTCATGTCATCATTCACATCAAACTAAGTGCATGAAAAGTATTTAGTAGAATTGGTTGACAACGTGAAGCTTAGAAAGTAAATTCTATGACTATAAATAAGGGTGTTTCATGGGAGCCAACCCACATATTTTTATTTTTATTTATTTTTATTTTTCGTAGGTTTAATTTTTGATTTAGGATTTTGGGATAACTTTTCATCTGGATTTTCTATTTAATCTCCTAGTTATTTCAGGTGGGCAAAAGGAACTCATCAATTATACTCTTGAGATGCAGTGAAGCTTATAGTTAGCTTGGACAAGCAACAAAATGACCATAAAAGAAAGTGTGGGGGAACATCAATGGTTGGACACATTTTTTGCAAGAGCATAGAGGTTAGTTCAAGTTTCCAGAACTCACCTTTCCAACTAAAGCCACCACTTTTGTCCTTGTTACTATTGATGTTGTTGCACACTCTTATCTTGCCCACAACACAAAGATTCTCGACAACTTTTCTTGAGACAGAGTGCTAGTTCGCTACAATGAGCTCCTAAAATAAATCTTTCCTTTTTTGCAGTCAATTGACATCCGAATGCCACATCAAATTCCTAAGTCGTGTCTTTCTTTGTACCAGATGTAGATGCTTATAATGCATTTTTACATCTTAGAAAGCCTACAAACTCGGGATTTTATTTATTTCGTGTCCACCAAGGAAGGAGATGGTCAGAGGAGACATTTTCGTGTCCAAAAAGGAAAGATGTGCCAAAGAGGAGTCCTTCTTTAATTAGAATAGGAATAAAACTCCTATATATATACTCTCCTTATTTTAAACTGGAAGGGGGAGGGGGGGGGGGGGGGGGGGGGGGGTGTGGTTTTCATAATCCTAGGGTTCTGAACTTCATTTTCTCTTCTTATATTTATATTTACTGTTTCATTTATGAACTAATCTCGATTTCTTAGTAAGGACAATTGAAAGTAATATACTCCAGTGTTTGTATTTATTTATTTATTACTTGAACTTCATATTGCTTGTGTTTGATTTATGCTCTGATCAATCTATGTCTTGCCAAAGTTGTTACAGTCATTCTTGCAGCTTAGCCACTGTACGAGGCTGTAGGATAGAGTAAACACCTAATACAAAGTTATCATATCGTTGGTCAAATTCGGTTAGAGTAAATAACTAATTAGGGTTAAAGCCAACAAGTGCATTGTACGTTGATAAGAATTTATCTTCGGACGAAGGGTAGAAAGGGAAGATGTTTCTCCGGTTCAGTATCCACGGTGGTCCGTTGTACCTGCAAGACGCCGGAGGGGGTCTCCGGCGGAAACGCTCCGATGCTTAAGTTAGTATGAGTGGTGAAATTGGCAGAGTTTTGGCCAGTGAATTCCGCTTACCTTCCTCCTTTGTGGGGGAGGTATTTATAGACGAAATAAGCCTGTCTGTGCGAGTAGGATCGCTAGGGAGCAACCGGTCCCGTCAGGGGATATGGTTTGCCCGTGTTATGATGTACCGTCATGACGGTAGGTATGGGGTAGTTGTTACTCCGGTAAGGTAATGGTAGTGCGTTTCCCTTGGGGTGGGATAGCACCTCCAGTCGTCTACAAGCTCAATGCGGGGACCCCCAACGAGATGTCAGCCCTCCTGGCGTTAGTCCCGTAGAGGGGAATGGTAGCCTTGCCCCTACCGTGGCGGTAGGAATAGTGATTCTTTCCTTTCTATATGGGGCAAACAGACGAAAATGCCCTTGTCGTTAGGTGGATTGTTATCATAAGCCCAACTGAAAATGAGCCCGAGTGTTTACCAAGGGCTAACACCCCCTCTTTGCGCGTAAATCTTGTATATACCGGAGTGGCTCTTTGTCAGGAAGTGGGCTGACCCTAACCGCACTTGTCCAGAAGTTATAAATTGAAGCTTTCTTTGCGCCAATTTCTTCACGCCTTTTCGTCCTTTCTTTTCGTATTTCACCATGGATGAGTTGACCAGAAATTTCCTGATCTCCAAAACTCAGACCCTGAAGAACCTTACTGAGGGCGATATCGGTTTCCTGGAGAGGATGATCCTCAAAACCTCCGAGGATGTTCTGGAACTGCAGGGATACTGACCCCTATTTTGTCTAAGCAGCTGGGGATATCTTTGGAGGACTTTAGCCCTCTGGAGAGTTTGGCGAAGCTGGCCACCACTACCTCTCATCTTGATGTGGTCGCTTCTATGCTGCAGCAGAGGAAGGACTTGCTGGCCTGCTGCTTAAAGGGTATGAGGGCTTGTTCTGCCGAGTTGACCTCTATAGCTGATGCCTTGAGGGAGGTTCCCGTCGTGCCCGGAGAAGATGATGCTGGGTCTAATGCCTGACCTCTGTCTTCGCTTCCTCTTGTTGCTTTCTTTTATGCTTTCTTGTACATATCTGAACGCTAGGCCGCTCAGGCCATAAATAAATGGTTGTTTCTGCTTTTATCAAGTCTTCTTTTTCTTGTTTGATTTCTTGATGCTTTGGTTGGGAGTATTCGTTGCAAGCCCAACTGAAAATGAGCCTTCCTCGGGACCCAGCCCTTGCAGTGGTTGTGTTCCGGGAATTTAGCAATGAATGCTCTGTCTCAACTGTTTCCAGGGCCGTTTCTTCAGGGGTGGGTGGTTGGGCGGTTATTTGGTGCCTTTTGATTGGCGCATTCATCGAGCGGGCATGCCTGTGCCGGATCGGATTCTGCAATTACGGTTACTTTTCCCAGGCGCCTTAATTGTTTTTCAAGGGCCTGCGCGAGGATCGGAGCGCTTCCTTGGCTATTTAAGGGAGTCGCCCTTCCCCTTTTTCTGTTCATCTTCATCCTTTTTCTCCTCTTGTGCTTTTTGCAGGTCAAATGGCAGATTTCTACTTTTTGAGTTCCACGGATCGCGACTCCTTGCCAACCCCTCCGACGTCGCCGGACTCAGATCACCCTCCTCCGTCGCCGCCGGACTCAGATCACCCTCCTCCGTCGCCGCCGGACTCAGATCACCCTCCTCCGTCGCCGCCGTGGAGACCTTCGGTCCGCCGAAAGGGTCGAAAGAGGCGAAAGGAAAGAACTTCCACAGTGTCCGTCATGACTTTAGATTCTTCTGGCTCCAATAACCGGGAGGGCGACAGACGCTTTCCTTTCTCTGACTGTTCGTTGGAGAAAATTTCCTCTACCGCTGCCGGTGTTGGATTGGCGGGGTCAGGTGTCAAGGGAAAGTCAGGACCGTCAGTGTCACGACCTAACTATTCTGAGGCCCGTGCGGCGCCTAGGTCCCGCACCTAGGCCAGCCTTCTCTCGGTGCTTAACAGCAATCTCCAATACCCAAACCAGCCTCGGCCCTATCTTGCCAGCACACTACTAGCTCTCGTCTCGGACCTAGCTAGAAGTGGCCATCACGGCAAAGCCATCATGGCAACGCCCATTCCATAACACGGAAGGCTCGTTCGCACACCTATGCCGGACCCGCATAGGAGAAGCTCACTTAGACAAGCACACTCTCATGTCTCATCCAGGGGTTGGTGGAGAGCTATCACACCCCATCGGACTTTCCCTTCACATACCCCATAAAGGGTTATCCGTCGACTCCATGTGCCTTCGGCGCGTCTTAGGATCCATGTTAAGGCTAAGCTTGAGTTCCAAGGCTTAGACCTTAACACTCTCCCCCACTTGATAACGTCGATGCCCTCATCGACTAGATCCCCAATCTTTTAGCCAAAACCTGGTGGTTAAGATCGTACGACGTTCACGCACTCTCTTTAGGGACTCAACCTTTCACCCATACCTTAGACCTGCATTACCAGGGAATATAAGGTTAGATACACGTTAGGGTTATTATAGTTTATCATAAGCTCTCCCACACTTCAATACTTGCTATTCTTTTTACTCATTTCTTTTTTCTCTCCTTTATCATTCTTTTCACTCTTCCCAACTCCTCCGATCGTGGTCTCACTCTCATTTTCTTTTCACAGCTCTTGTCTCACACTCGCCTTTGAAGACGTACATTCTAGGCATGATTGATATTTCCTTAGTCGATACTCTTAGAACCTATCGATCATACTACAATGCCATGTCTTTTCGCCAATCTTTCTTATCTTTTTATCTCTCCAACGCATGCTCACTCTTTTCATGCGGGTTGTTTTCTCTTTACTCGTATCTTTATCACTTTTTCTTTTCTCCAAACTCACTACGCTCACCAAAGCCTACTTCTTAGGGTCACTGTTGTGTAGCTTTTGTTCTCGTTCCAACATCCAGTACTAGATCCACTTGTCCAACTTCTCATGGCACCAGCATCTCTGACACATAAACGTGTCGTTCCCTTGAACCGACACCCTCGACGCCTAAGCATGTCGTTCTACCGAACCGACATCCTTTGCACCAAAGTGAGTCGTTCCCTCGAACCGACACTCTTTTACAAGGTATCACTTTGCCCTTCCAGGCTAGCGCCTCTGTGCATTATATTGCATCCCTCAGGGTCAGGCGCCTCTGCGCGTTATATCGTATCCATCTGGGTCAAGCGCCTCTGTGCATTATGTCGTATCCATCTAGATCAAGCGCCTCTGCGCATTATATCGTATCCCTCTAAGTCAAGCGCCTCTGCGCATTCTCACTCTCTCACCTGGCTCAGTTCGTTTGAGTCAGTGAGTCTACCCCAACGGCCAAGCGCCTCTGCGCCCCATAATTTCTCTTCTCAGCTCAAGTCTGTCTGCACTAGAGGGTTTCACAATACTTCCTGCGTATTATAATCCTGCCCCACCGAGCCATGCGCCTCTGCGCATTATAGTCCTGCCCCATCGGGCTCAGCGTTTCTGTGCGATGTAATTCTCCCCCACTGGGCCAAGCGCCATTGCGCCTTATAGTTTTGCCCCATCGGCCATGGGCGCCGATTCTCAAGCAAATAAACAAATTTTTATTATTTTCATTTTTTCATTTTGTTTTTATATAAATGGTTTATGGCTTGTGCATTTCCTCCCCCACTTCAATCATCGATGTCCTCATCGATTCATCTCCATGGGTTGACTCGCATATCCATACATTCGTTAAGCCCCCGATGTAAGGCTCAAAATAATCTCTACAGGAACACTTCCCTTTTTTTTGACTTCTTATCCATTATTACTCGCTCCATTCCCACTGCCTGAATAAATCTTCCATATCACATGGTTGTTATATTCAAACTCATGCCCGCATTATGCCCTGCTTGATTCGTGCATTCTATTATCCCTTCCGTGGACTAGAAACACTAGTTATCCCTCATATGCATTAATAGTCTCACTCTTCAACATATGCCTGAATAAACCCTTTCGAAAAATTGCCTCTCTGCCGGTTAGAGGTCTTGGCGGTGTGCTCTTTCTGTTGGCTATAATCATCATTGGGCCGCGCGTCGGGGGCGCTACTGTACGAAGCGTTAGGGGCCATGTATGGGTCTGCCGGTAGGTCCAGCATCCATTTTCTATTTTCCTCCTCTTTCATCCTCGCGTAATTATGCGCTTTTAGTCTTAGCGCATTCAAGGTCGATGGTGGGTCCACCATTAATGCGTCTCTCAATTTCCCGTAATAGCAGTTATGCTTAAGGGCTTCTACCGCGAAATCAATGGTTACCCCTGGTGTCAAGGACATTTCGAGATCAAATCGACCTAAGAATCCATTTAATGATTCTTGCGGTCCTCGATGGATATCAAATAGCGTTGCGGCTGACTTTCTGATAGGAATAGCGGTGCTAAACCGGCTCCTGAACGTTTCTTCTAGCTGGGAAAAGTTATCAATGGATCCAGCTGGGAGTCCCTCCAACCAGAGACGTGCCACCCCTGATAGTGTCATGACAAAGATCTGGCATAGCGCTGCATCGCTACGAGTTTGGAATTGCACAAAATCTTTCACCTTATTAAGGTGAGAAATAGGGTCTCTCGTGCCATCATACGATTCGGCAGGGAGTTTTACATGTCGATGGACCCTGTGATGCCGCACACGGTAACTGAACGGGTGGCCAGCATTGCCATCGGGAACTCTACGAGGGTGATGCGGGTGTGGAATTTCGACATCATATCTGGGGTTCTGGGGGTCATATTCATGATGCCGCCTAGGAGATCGGCTGCGGCTTCTCGGAGTTCGAGTTCGTCGTCCTCTGCTACTGGATCTTTCACTGTATCTAGGGGATGGCTCTCTGAACATTTCACCGTGCCTATCATCCCAATGCTCTCTATATTCGTCGCGTTGGCGGCCTTCTTCAAGAATGGGGACTTCTCCCCTGTATTGCCCAGGGAGGTCCACAGGTCCGTGTGCAAGCTGTGAGACGTTCATGGGGGCCGATGACAAGGGTAGGGAAAACGGAAGCCCTCCCGATGGTCGGGGCGATAACGGTCGCTCATGGACAATAGATGGAGTGAAAACTATCTGGGAGGACACGCCAGGTCCTGAGGCATGAGGCGTAAACCCAGCAGCCAACTCTGTCAACTGATCCAGTTGGGCTTGAAGGGCCGCTATAGAGTTCGCAAAAGGGTTGTTTGCATCAGCGACCACAGATCCTCTTGCTTGGGGAGTAGAATAGCTGGTTCCCGCTATGTGGGAAAAAGGGGAACAAATCTGGAATACTGTCGCTTCTGTCCTTGGCCCAGAGGGAGGATCTGATCCTCCCGCAGTGACTTCTTGCACTGAGGTAGAGATGTCAGAGGTAGCAAAAGCGAAAAGTCATCGACGAGTGTTGTACGGAATGCTAGAGGCTTGGGACAGCGCGGGATCTGACTCTGAAGCCATAATCCTCCTAGCATCGGGAAGAATGGAGCTTGGTTATTAAGGATGCTCACTTAATAGAACCAAAGCTCTCAATGAAAGCACCAATTTGATAAGAATTTATCTTCGGCCGAAGGGTAGAAAGGGAAGATGCTTCTCCGGTTCAGTATCCACGGTGGTCCGTTGTACCTGCAAGACGCCGGAGGGGGTCTCCGGCGGAAACGCTCCGATGCTTAAGTTAGTATGAGTGGTGAAATTGGCAGAGTTTTGGCCAGTGAATTCCGCTTACCTTCCTCCTTTGTGGGGGAGGTATTTATAGACGAAATAAGCATGTCTGTGCGAGTAGGATCACTAGGGAGCAACCGGTCCCGTCAGGGGCTATGGTTTGCCCGTGTTATGATGTACCGTCATGGCGGTAGGTATGAGGTAGTTGTTACTCCGGTAAGGTAATGGTAGTGCGTTTCCCTTGGGTGGGATAGCACCTCCGGTCGTCTACAAGCTCGATGCGGGGACCCCCAACGAGACGTCAGCCCTCCTAGCGTTAGTCCCGTAGAGGGGAATGACAGCCTTGCCCCTACCGTGGCGGTAGGAATAGTGATTCTTTCCTTTCCATATGGGGCAAACAAACGAAAATGCCCTTGTCGTTAGGTGGATTGTTATCATACGTCTTGCCCTATATAGGTCTTTCCTCCACTTCATGGATTGTTTAGTTAAATCCCTCCAAGTGCCTTCTAGGGGTTATTAGACAATCAAGGTCTGTTCTTAAGTGCCTTATGGGCAGACTTCTCTTAAGAAAGAAAGTAGGAGATCTAAGTGTACTTAGTCTCTATAGCTCATCTACGAGTTTGGAATTGAATATTATGCAATCTATGATCAGTTGAACTTGAATCATAACTGGATATTGTTCTTTGCTAGGAAATTTTCTCTTATTTGTTTTCTTCTTTATTCTGCAATTAGTTTAATTAGTTTAACTCTGAATCTCAAAACCCCCTTTGTTTCTTTTATTTATATCTGGTCTTTGTCTAGTTTACGTCTTGCCCATTCTCTATGGATCGAACCTCTTATCATTATCTTCAATTTTTTTTTTTGTAACTAGTGATAAGTTGTAATTATTTTTTATAGTTTCAACAACCGATCAAAGGCCACCAAAAGTTACCCTTAAAGTTTCAAAGTTGTCCTTAAAGTTTTAATTTGTTTATATAAATTTAAGTTTATAAATTTTCTATATTTTTGAATTTTAGATATAATTGTAAGATATTTTGCAACATTTTAAATATTTTCTAGAATTTTTTGGGTTTTGTTTAATTATTATATAATTCTTTTAAAAATATTAAGGAATTTAATTGTTATTATGTTGATTTTTTGGGAAATTTAAAATAATTTTTTTTTTGGATTTTCTGAATTTTTTTTTTTACTAATTTTAATATTTGTTTATAAATCTAACGAAGCGTCTAACCTGACTCGCCACATTAACAAAAATGTTTAAAGTTAACAGACTTTATCTCTAATAAACAGAAAAAATATTTAGGACCAATTAAAATAAAAAATTATTTAATGTTAAAACAATCATTTGACAAACATTGAGGATCTAGGGGTGTACAAGAATCGGGTCGGCCTGGGAACTGGACCGGAACAGTCAGGTTTTGACCCGGACCGGACCGGACCGTCTTTTTTTTTTGTTGACCCGGACCGGACCGGATAGTTCCGGTTCGGTCCGGTTCTCCAACTTTTAAAATCCGGGAACCGGCCCGCAGAACCAGTAGAACCGAAAATATATATATGTACAATGATATCAAAGTTTCCATTTGGTTTAATGGTTAATTCCTTACCTTTTATATTAAAGGGGAGAAGTTCAAATCCTATTGGCTCCCATTTTCTTTTTTCCTTCTAAACTTAACTCCTCCTCTTTTTTTTTTCCTTCTAAACTATATTAAAATTCATCATGCATTTTTCTTTTTTTTTCTTTTAAACTCAATTAAAAATCCTCATTTTTTTCTTTTTATTTGTTATTTTAAATAAATTTTTTTATTAAGGACATTATATGAGAATTATTATGAGGGATAAGAACTAAAAAATAAAATTTTAATAGCCATTTATATAGTTAACATGGCACATACTAGTAATATATTATTATAAATTATAATAGCTATTTATATAGTTAATATGTATAAATTAAGACCATTAATTATTAATAATATAGCTATTAATTATTATCAATTGTCATAAAATTAAAAATTACTAATTGTTTAGAGTTTTATGCTTTTAATTTAAATTGTATTAATGTTTAAATTACAAATGTATTATGCATTTTTTTTTTCTTTTAAACTCAATTAAAAGTTCTCATTTTTTTTTCTTTTATTTATTATTTTAAATAAATAAAAAAAAAATTTTAAAAAAATTCCGGGTCAGAACCGGAACCGGCCCAGTCCGACCCGGAAAAATTAGAACCCACCTGGACCGGACCGGAAGTATCCGGTTTTGTCCTGAACAAGAACCGATAATTTTGGTCCAGTCCGGTTCTAGAACTAGGCCGGACCGGACCGTGTCCACCCCTACAGTACAGAAAATGTATTTAATAAAAAAAAAGTTTGAGCTTTTTTCTTTTTGTTAATAAAAAAAGGTTTCAGAAAGAAAAAAAAGAGAGGTTTAAGCTGGAGAAGCAAGAAGTAGTCGTAAGAAATGGAAACTTGCTGGACCAAATGCTTCCACAGGAACGCTTTGTTCGGAGCTCTGAACCCTTTCCACGTCAATGTCTCAAATCCCGTTCTTCGTTGCTCTTCAATGTCAACAACCCACTTTTCATTTCTCTTCATGCTCGTAACTTCCTCCTCATCAGTCTTCTTCAGGTCTGTTAAAAAATCACTTTGTTTTTTTCGCTGTAGGAGGTAGAAATTGCGTGAAAAGAGCTTATGATGCGTTATTGCTGGATACTGGTGGAACCCTTCTGCAGTTAGTCAATCCGGTTGAAGAAACTTACGCCTCCATTGGGAAAAAATATAGTTAAGTCTCATTTTCATCTTCTTTTTCCTTTCCCATATTACGTTATTACGAATTGGATAATGGAATCCGTATCAGCTCAATTTAGAAACGAATAAAGTTTCCTTCTTAGTTCTAGTTCTTAGAGTTTCATGTGTTCCAGTGGTGGATTGGTACAATTAGTGGGTTTAATCAGTTGGTTTGGAGAGTCTGGTATGAATTGGGGATTTGCTTTTAAGTTTTGCTAGATGTTGTTCAAGTTCATGTTTGGATTGAGGGGGGATTATATTGATCATGTAATTTTAGTAATGGGTTTTGTAGTCAATTTGTGTTCTTGGGTCTCCAAAATCCATATTCTTTCTTGCTGCTCTAAACTCTAGTGTTGTTGCAACTAGTTTCTCATCTGACTCTAATTATGATCCCAGGTCTCACTGCAAGTCCAGCTGAAATAAAACAAGGGTTTAAGAGAGTATTTTCTGCTCCTTGGCCTGAAAAGCTCCGTTACCAGGTCATTTTTACCTTTCTGTAATATGTGTATATTTCATTAATTTGTTTTTAGCACTTATCACCGGAGAAAAGTTGCCTGTTTGGTTTGCTTCAACTCAGGTTTGTAATTGTGTTTCTCTATGAGGATTTGCCTACACAAAAAGACTCTTGCACATTTTCACTAATCTTGTAAAGCTCTCGTGGGATTTTTCAGTAAGCCTTGTGCAATTCCATTCATTTCTCAACTGAGTTCTTTATTTCTGTATTGGACTAACCTGATTAAATGGTGATTCAAAATTTTAAATACGGCAAGTCATTGTGTTCACCACACTTCATTCTCATGGAAATTATTTTAAGCACAATGGTAACTGAAATCTGGATAAGCATGGTCTTGAAGAAGGACCCTTGCTACATTTGTATCACAATCACTATGATTCTATTTCATTAAAGCAGCTGTCCAAAGGCTACTTTAAGTTATTTGTTAACCCAGAATTTTGTCTACTGTATTATATTTGTATCGATCTGTTTGTATATGTTATTTAATTAGACAGTCTTCTTACCAGTGCTAGAGAACATATTCATGTATGATGTGAAAAATATGAAGTCTACTGTTGCATATAAGCACCCATAGTTACAGATGAACGATATTGTATTGCCATTTAATTCATTGATAAGTGTTGCACTTGCTTCCTTTTCCATTGCTGTTAACCAGCTGTTGTACTGAGAATAGATCAATTATTTTGATTCATTGAGTGTGGCTGAATCCTATTCTGCTTCTTACACCTCTTCTACTGACAGGGTGATGGTAGAGCCTTTTGGAAACTTGTTGTCTCTGAAGCTACTGGTTGTGCTAATGATGATTATTTTGAAGAGGTCTATAAGGTATTACTCTGTGAGCCCAAACACTGCCACATGCATACTTAATTACAAAATTCAACATGATATTTCTTAGTTAGCGATCTTTTTGGTTTTCAACCATTTGTTTCCTCCTTCAGTTTCTAGGCATTTTAAGAGTCCTATTTTTTAAGAATATATAACCAGTTTTAGTGTTCATGAATGGAAAAGTGAAAGTAAATTAGCCAGAGCTTGATTTGATATTGGAACATCTTATTGAACCCTCATTTGATGGTCTGTTCAGTACTATGAAAATGGTGATGCGTGGCGTCTTCCAGATGGTGCTCATAGAGGACTTGTCCTTCTCAAAGATGCTGGAGGTCATATTCATCAATCTCCTTTTTCTCAAAGTCGTTAAGCTGGAGGTTTGAGAATGAATTCTTGCTTGGTGTTCCGAACTGGTGAGAAATGGTACAGTTAAGGTGGCTGTTGTGTCAAACTTCGACACCTGCTTAAGGAAGCTATTGAAGGACCTAAATGTTATAGATCTGTAAGCATCAGACTTTATTTTCTCATGCTCTCTGTTCCTTCATAATAGCATCTCCCTCGGTTCATGATATGGTGGTCAATCAGAGGTGGCTGACCAGCCTGTTTCATAATGCTTTAGCTTAGCTCCATAGTACATCCCCTAGGACCCTACCTAGTTGACTACACTTACTGCACGGAACTACAATGAAATTCTCACGCTTTCTGCTTGTGTGTGGATTTACCTTGAAATCTGAATTTCTTATGCACTTTAATGTCTTTCACTATTAAGACCTGAAAGTGTTCCTTAAGAAAATAAATTTTGAAAAATAACTGACTGTTGTTCCCTTTTTTCCCCCAGGTTTGATGCTCTGGTCATATCTTCGGAGGTTGGATATGAAAAGCCAGACCCAGAGATATTTAAAGTGGCTTTAGGTATGTAGTGTAATAACACCATAAATTGTTTTAAGCCTTCCTGTTTATCGGAGAAAAAATGATGAAAAGAAGGAAAATAAACCGTAATATACCACCAAATTCCTTGTTTTGGACATGTAGGAGTTGCTTGTTACCACAGTCTGCAGGACCTCTCAAAATGATTGTGTCGACTGCCGTTAGTTGCCAGCACTCTAGAGGAATGACCATACAACTTGTGCATCGCCCCTTATTTCTATCTGGATCACTCAACTCACGTATGCGAATCTTTTTGTCCAAACCATTTCACTGTTGCTGGTTCTCCTCCATCTGCTGAAAGATTACTTTATATCTGGGTTAAAAATGCCCAAACTTGTGCAACCATTGGCCCTACTTCCTTTGAAATTCTTAACAGTAGCCCTTTTTCCAGTTTCGGGAGCTGTTATCGTAACTAGTTTATTTTACCAAACTAAAAATCAATAAAATGAGGCATTAGCACCTTAAAGATCACCTTACTTGAGTTACATGTCGTAAAACCTGACACATATTTTCCATGTATATGATCTGTTGTAGATAGAGTCGGTGTGGAGGCGGCGAATGCAGTTCATGTTGGAGATGATTATAAGGCAGATAAAGAAGGGGCAATTGCCGTCGGCATTGATTGTTGGTAAGTATTCTTCTGCCTTATACAAGCACACAATGCAACACAATTCCTGCTGTGCAATGCTTGGAACCAATCTCGAGATGATCCAATTTGAGATGGATCATAACAAAGTGCTACAATCTGAATAAGCAGGCTATGGAGTGCAGAAGTGAAGTCTTTTCCAGATATTCAAAACCGCATCCTCATCCCTGTTTGATGATGTCTTCAATGAATAAGCACCAACAGCGTTTCTTGACGGTGGTTCATGTTCGTTCAATTTGTATCGGTTTGAGTCAGTATTTTTGGTGTAAACCAGAGGCTTGATATCAAGTGTAAACTTGAGGTTTTAATATCAGAAGTTTTGGATTTGGTAATGTGGTAATAAAATCTGGAGACGTCCGTTCGTTATTCGTTCCTGCATGGGCCACCAGCTGATACGATCCTTATACCAAAGGAGACGTAGCACCAATGTTGATGTTTGTTCAAGACGGGATTTCCCTGCGGAATAGATAACTTTCTTAAGCAATCAAGCAGGTTGATCGCTAAGCATCAACCAACCTAACTCGAATAAGCAATCAAGCCTGTTGATCGCTAAGCATCAACCAACCTAACTCGAATAAGGAAGAATGTTAATCGAATTGCTAAGCCTATATCCCTTGTGGATATCAACCTAGAAAAGACAATTAATGGAAGTAATATCAGGTTTTACTTGGAACGACTCAAGTTTATAAGACTCAAGAAGAACAAGGTTCATTAGTTGTTGAATCGCAAAAAGGGCAGAGAATATAAGAAAATATCTTTATAAATAATCAACCAAGTTTCTAAGGAGGCCAAGCGGCTCTTTATATAAGGTTACAAGCAAACCCTAATAGGAATAAAAGTAGGAGTTCTAATTAAGGAAAATAAATTAATTAACTAATTAATCAATTAACTAATTAACTAATTAAAGTAAATATAAATATATTTAAATACATTCTAGCAGCCCATGTCGAGTTCTCCATCATCGGCCCAAGGTTTGGGCCGAAACCTCAAGTTGTATGTTGTCTCGTGCACAGACTGCGCGTCATAATGTCGACTTCCATAACTTTTAAACCACTGGGCCAAATGAGCTGAATTTTGTCCCAAATAAAAGCTAACATCCTGAAGTTTCCAACAAGAGGTCGATTGCACAATTCCGATATGTACAGCGCCGGATACGTTCCGACGAAGTTGCATGTTGTGTCTGCGCCTAAAACTACTGTGTGCGAGATTGTCATCTCGAATCTCCTTGAGATCTACTTGTCCGAATGCTCTGAAATTTGGACACAGCCTTACTAGGACTCCAATAGGTCTTGTATATGTGCTGGATCTTTTATTGAAACTGTTCTTCCAAGGGTTGACTCGGATGGATGTCAAACCTTGCGCTAGGTGCCTCCAAGCCACCTTCCATGTCATCCTATGCGTGAAGGCTTGGTCAAGTAGCGTCTTCTGCCTTATCTCCATGTCTAGAGGTTGTATTAACCTCACTGGGGATAGGATCGTATCATGACAGTAGACAGAAAAAAACATTCAAGCGGAAGAGCACTGGCAATTGCAAATGTAGCATGACAGCTGTCTTCAATATAGAGGTCGTCGATAATTCTTTTTGTTCCGTCTTCCCTGGTGCCCTCTATAATCCTTTTGACATAAAATTAACATAGTTCTAGCACAGTCAAGTCCTAAAGAGAGCTCTTTATCATGATTTGCTTCATTTGATACATAATACCTGATACATCGCCAACCCTCACGAATTTTAAAAATCAGAAATTGAGCAAGGGATACATGACCTAACTTTTGGCTAGCAACACTAACCAACTAAAATATTGTAGTATAGAGGAGGAAAGAAGAAGCAAAATGAAAAGAACAGACGGATATCCATTAGAATCCAACAAACTTGCAGAACTAAAACAATTTTCCACTTACGAGGTACAATTCCAATCGTCAAGGCTAAAGAAGCATCCCACAATGTAAAAACAACCTGCTAATGCCATCTTTAAGCAAGGTACCGATAAAGCTTTCTGTCCACACTATCCCTCTCCAAGAAATCCCGTTCGATAAGAGATTCAATTCGTTTCTTTATCTCTGTAGGGTTGGCCAGGAACCGTGACTGCAATTGCTTTGTCACCTCGGTGATTATGTTGTTATGATCCAACACCCTCCTTGATTTCATGATCCTAACTATTGCTGCTTCAATCTGAGGCTTCCTGTCCTCCTCCACTCTCTGCCTGGTCTCTTGCTTTTCGGGCTCTGACTCCTTTTGTGCAACTACCGTTCCTATCTTCACCTTATAGAATTTGCTAGTGAACTTGTCATTGACAAAGAAGGCATCTTCCTCACCAATGTCTTTACTCATGGGTTCTTTGCGAAGAACATTCTTTCCCTTCACACAAGCCATGGATTGCAGGCACCTCTTCAAGTCTGGAGCAGGAATCTCAGTAGCCTGCTCTATCTCCTTGTAGCTAAGTCGCTCGGCATTATTAAACAGCATGAGAACACACATTTGGTAAGTGGAGACGTTCAACTCATGCTTCTGACCCTTCCCAAAAGTTGCTTTAATATCTGCTGTGCCCATGTTAGTTTGCCATGACAGTCTCCGACCAGTATGAGTCCCAAGGTAGTATGACCTGAACTTCTCACACAATGCTGACATTTCAGCAGGCAAGTTGCAAGTAACACTAGGTTGTGTGGGCCAAGACCCGGTTGTCAAAACCTGGACAACCAGTGTAGGTCCTTCCCCTAGCTCTGGGTGGCTTGAATAAAACCCTTGCATTGTGTCCTGGGAGGTCTTCATGTCGGTAAACATGCCTTCTAATTTTGAAGTGAATTGGTACCCGCATTCCGTCTTTAATTTGACTATCAAGCTTCTCTCTGCATCATCAGACACTGTTTTCCCAGACAACAGCCGCTTAGCTAAGTGCTGTTTATAATACTTTTCAAACACGTCTTTCTCCTGCAAGTACCGGAACAGCATCATCACTTTGTCAAGAATAATCTCTACATCCTCCTCACTAACTCCCTTCAGACCTTTCCGAAGCTTGTCATCCACAAACAATGAAATGAACTCAGGAGAGCGAGCATTCAGATTGATGAAATATTCAAATGAGGAATTCAAAGCATTCTGGAATGTCTTGTCGTTGTTGAATGCCAAGCTTATGATGCTATCGTACTTGTCTTTCTCATCCAACAAACGTTGCACAAATTCCACTGGATCCTTCAGCCTCTCTGGATCAGTGACTAACTGCTTACCAGTCTCCCTAAGATGACCAGTCATCACATCTCTTATTGTAGTGAGACCATTAGGAACCCGACGGAACAGGCTATACATTCTTCCCAGGTCCTCATATTTATCATCAAGAAGCATATTTACCAAGCCTGAATTTTCCATGTGGACTAATCTCAGCATGTGGTTAGCAATCATCTCCTTCTCCACCACATTTGTTATCTTGGCTTCGCTCTTGGCATCCAAGTAGTGGTTGACTCTCTCTATCTCTTCATTCAAACGCTTCTCAGCTTTCTTGAGATAATCCCCACAATCACAGCACTCGATGAACTTCTGAGATTCAACCTTGTAAAACTCAGCTGAAACCTCAAGGAAAGGCTTCTCAAAGTCTTCTTGATAAACAGAAGATCCTAAATCCATTAGCATTTTGACTATATTCCTCATCAGCCCACGGTCTATAACTTCACCAGTCCGCTCCCTATAAACTAGTTCAATAAGTGTATTTAAAAGCCTTGCCTGTATCTTGGTGGAGTGAATGATATTATCCCTCCATAAGTTAAGGCCAAGCTCATGAACAGGGGTCTTATGAGTACTGGGAATATAAGTCCTGTCCATATACATTAAGATGTCTCTTATCATTTGTAAAGCTTTGTTATGATCATTCCATTTCCTGTTCAGTTCCTCCAGAAACGAATCTCCCTGTGCAGCCTCAATAGTTTTTGATATTTCTCTAAGATGTGAAGTCATAGTAGCAACCAGTCCAGAATACAACTTCTCACCAAATTTGTGCAGCACCATATTGTAGGCATTTCTGGAACCATAGAAAAAAAGTAACATTAGAACACAGCCCCTTGAATTTAATGTTTATTATAGGAACTGTTTCAGAAAAGTTCCATCAGTTGTCCTCCCAACAGCAAAAGTGGAAAAAAAAAACTAACATTAGCTAGCGCACAAACTAGAATGCGACGAGGGTAGTCTAAAACAGATAGGAGTGACTGGAGCAGAACAACTATGTACCAGCTTGAACACTGGAAAAAAAGAGTGAATGCTCATATCAATTCAATTGCAAGTACCAATATAAAATGCCCACTCTCAAAAATTGAAAGCGAAACAAGCCCTAGAAACAAATATCCATACCACCATCAGGCAGAACTGGAAATAACTTTCCTTAACAGCAGGGCATGCTTCCACATATCCCTTAATCTATGCTAATTAAAAAAATGGAAGATAACATTATAATTCAAACCTCATAAATCATACTAGCCCATGCACACCACACCTTTAAAAATGTAGATAACCTTGAGAATTAGCATTATTAGCAAGTACAATCAGTTCCATTGGTGTAAAACTCAATCACCAGCAAGCATCATAAAGGACTGCAACCCATAAACAAAAAAGGACCAAGGGACTCCAAAATATTATGGAAACCTTAAAACTTCCAGAGCATAAACCATAAGACGAAAAGAATTCAATTGCAAGAGTTAAAGAAGCAGAAGGGTTACTTCTCAGTCCATGTGAGCCGAAACTGATAAGCCAGATGGACACTGCTGTTTTCATTCAGAATTAGTTAACCTTAACAGCTTACAGCATCCAACATCCAACAGGGCACTCACTCATTCATTCAGGAACAATTCAAAGCAGCAACCTTACTGCCCTCACACTCCACCAATACAAGAAAAATAGAAAACTCTCTCAAACGGCAATCAGCCCAAAAGCTGCTCGCCTTTAGAATTTCAAGCTATTCTATATAATAATATACAAAAATCAGCAAATCAGCAAATAATTTTCAGTCTTCCATCCATATCCTAATTTGACCTCACCTTATAAGTCAAACATGTACTCGCCAGGGCCAGGAAATGAAACCGCAAACATTCAATCAAAGAAACAAAAACCATGCAAAAACACGGAATTCAACAACTTGCTTATCGCAAACACTCTAGTATTCACCTGAGCTAATTGGCAAAATGATGAGACCCACTAAAACATTAATGGGAAAAAGGAAAGGGAGTAAACCTGTAGAGCTCTTCGAAACTGAGGCCGCTAGCGTTATGATTGTAAATCTCATGGATGGCGTGCTCGAGAATCTTCCATGTCTTCTCTGCATATTTGGGATCCACCACAACACGATGCTTAAACGCCTCTATCTGAAAATTCCTTTTCTTCTGGTTACTCATCCTCTATCTCTCTTTCCGATCCAAGCACCAAAAACCCTACCACCCCCGATCTTCTCCCTCCAATAAAAAAAGCCAAAAAACACGAAAGGATCCAACCGGAGATGACCCAGAAGATCAACTGCGATTCCAAATGAGGAGGAAGAGGAGGAGAAGGGTTTAATCGGAGGAAAGGGTAGGATTTGTGTGCAGATTATCGTTAGGGTTTGAAGAAAAAAAATATATTTATTAACAATAACAAGAGGTGATTAAATAGAGAGCTACTACTATCTATATTATTATTGTTTTGTTGTTGATTTGCTGATCCTATAAATATAAATAATTATATTACTATGTTACTTATGTAAATATCATCTGGTATGGAGGAGAAGGAGAGAGAGAGGAGTAGAGGAAGAAGAAGGGCTCAAATGAGAAAATGGGTATTTATGTGGGGGCAAATTGAGACTTTGGATTAGATAATAGATAAAGAGAGGAGAGGAATTGGGATTTGTTTCCATTTCTTCTTCTTTTTCCAGGGAATTTGTTTCCATTTATTTCCATCTATTTTTCCCTTTTTATTTATTTTAATGGCTTTGTTTTTTTATTTTTGTTTTGTTTTGTTTGGATATTAATTTTATATTTTTCCTCGAAGTATCCTAAATTAGTTAAATCATAAATAATTTTATTTTTAATTCATGAGTAAACTCGTTATTTTTCATAATTAATATAGAGACGCTAATGCTAGATAGCACAAATGTGTGCTAAAACACTCTAATTACATATTACTTACTTAATGAATGAAACAAGATGAACTATTATTTTTACTTAAAAAGCATATGACGTGTTTATATAAATTTGATAACTATCAATTTAATTAAAAAGAAAATATATTCAGGTAAAAAAATATTAATTCTCAATTGTTTCAAACCACATCAATTTATTATTAGCGATGATATAGTAGTAGTATTGTATTTGTGAAACGTGTGTGATTTGTGTTGTATATTCAAGTAAGAAAAGTGGTAATTTATTATTAATAGTACTATAGTATTGTATTTACCAAATGTGTTAAATTTGATTTGTGTTGAGTTCCTCTAATTTAATTCTGTGTTGTGGTTTTGTTTTCAAGTTGGAGAATTTTTGCACGAGAAGAGAAGAAAAGAAAAATAGTAACAGTAACAGTAACAGTAACAGTAGTAATAGTAACAGTAGTAGTACTACTAGTCTACTACTAATAATAATAATATTATTATTTATTATTTTTTGTATTTCTTTAGTAAATAATAATAATAATAATAATAATAATAAAAATGCCTTTCGTGGAGTTTGAACATTTTGGGAGCATCTATAAGAAAGGGGGCGCGGGTTTGTGACTTTGTGTGCGTGTATGGTCAAGGCCTTGGGCCATTGGCCCGTTAATTTGAACGTTTTTCGGGTTGTTTTTTCTTTTATATCTGTTTGCTTATATTCTAAGCCGTGAGGATACTTATATATAAAAAAATAGTAAAAAACGAAAAAAAATAACATTGATAGAATTATTCTTTTAAAGATCGACAATGCTCAACATGAACACTATCACTAAATTAAGAAGACCATAAATTATTCCATTCATTGGGTTTTATTTAAATTTTATAGAAAAAAATCCTAATAACTGGCCTAATTTGTACTTTCCGTGTGACATTCATGAAACTATCGCATCAATTGATACAAATAAAATTAATTAAGAAGTGCTAAATACCTTCTTTTTTTATTTTTCCTTTATTACGATGATATGTGTCCCTTTTAAATAAATAAGAAACTTGTAACTTATTGCTGACTTGTTTCTTTTCTCTCATTTTTTTAACAATTTTTTTAATTTCTTTTTACGTCAATATTTTAGAAAACAAGTAATATTAAGAAACTCTTTGAACAAAGGTGTTAAAAAATTACTTAAATTCTTTATATAGATTTTGGCTCCCTTACTAATTAATTAATTACAAAGAAAAACTTTTCTTAAAAAATACTATTTTAACATAAAACCTATACCAACAACTTACAATTTTTTTTAATATGGGCGCATGTCATCGTAATAGAGGAAAAGGTAAAAGAGAAGGTAATAAGGAGAATGTATTTAGCAATCTAAAAAAAAATAGTTTATCTTGTAGTGTTTAAAGTAGACTTGAATGTAGGTTAGATCGAGTATTTACCCTCTCATGTTCGAGCTTGAAGTAACAAAAGTACGCCTAAGTTCGGGTTCAAGCCGATTGGGCTCGGGCCAGGCTATTGACAAGCTAGCCCGCGAGTTTTTTATGAAAAAAAGAACCAGCAAACCAATAACAATTTTCTCTAAAATCAACCAAAAAGTTTACCAATTTTACTAGATATTATAATTTTCACATCATGGTATCATACCATTATCATATATTATCTACGATTTACGGTTATAATATAACTAGAAAATTGTTATAATAATTAAAAATAAAATCAACTAAAGTTGTCCTCAGGGGTGTGCACCAAAATTCGATACATAATTCACCAAAATTCGATACTAAATTTACCGAAATTCTATACCAAAAATTACGACAATATGGCTGTCCAATTTTACTATTTCGGTAATACCGTTCAAAATAATTATTAGTACGGTATGATAATTCTTTTTATTAATTTGGCACATCGAACTTCTGATATTTATGTTCTATTTTTTTATTTTATATATTTATATTCATAATTGGGATTGGGTTATTTCTTTCATTTTTTTATTTAGAAATTTGTGATGATTAATTAATAAATTACAATTATTATCTCTCTTGATCCATTCATTTGTAATGATAATTAATTAATTTATGTTGGTTAATTTTCTAGCTTTTATTTGTTAGTCCCGTCAGTTTTAAAGTAATAGAATAATAAAAAAATGGAAGTAAATATTTTTGGAAGTATGAAATACCGAATTCTGTACCGAAGTTAGTTCAGTAAAATAGAAATGGAAGTTAGTAAAAGTCGGTATGGTATAGTAGCCATTTTTGTGAGATCAGTAATACCAATTATCGGGGGGAAAATCTATCGAATTATCGTCTTTAACACACCTAGTTTTCCTCATGCAAATTATTAAATTGCAAATCCAAAGTTTATTACTCCCTCCGAACTTTATTAACTGTCATTTGTTACTTTTTCCAAAGAACAAAAAATAACAGTTAATAAAATCCGGAGGAAGTATTTGTCTAAATTCATGCCTTATATATCGTTAAAAATAGAGTAGAGTGACTGACAAATGTGGAAAATAAAATAAGGAGTAATAACAAAAAGGTCCCCTATACTAATGCGAAAAACAGAAACCTCTCCTGAATTTTAAAAACTTAATTCCGCCTCCCCTATACAAAGGGTCATAGGTAATTATGTATTAAATAATGTAATTAATTTAAAAAATTCAGAAAAAAATAATATAATTAATTTAAAAGATCAGAAAAATTTAAAAATTCCAAAAAAATTAAAAAAACTTTAAAGATCAGTAAAAAAATTTGAAAGTAAGAAAAATATGAAAATATAGAAATTAAAAAAACGTTTCCAGCATTTTCATTTCTTATTTTCTTATTCCTTAATTTCTTTCTTTCTTTCTTTTTCTTTTCCATTTTTTTCCATTTTCATTTCCACCATCTCTGCTAAACCCACCTTCATCATGCTCTCCTACCACCATCATCATCAATTCACCAAATTACCATAACCATCATTAACATCAAGAAATCCTACAAACGCCTCGCCGTGATTTGGCATCTTGACAAGAATCCCACCGCGCGTCGTTCTGAAGCGGAATCCAAGTTCAAGCAAATCTCAGAAGCATATGACGTGTTGAGCGATCCATAGAAGCGGTAAATCTACGATTTGTACGGTGAGGAGGGGCTCAAATCCGGGCTGCTACAACCTCAGTCGTCTGCGAATGCCTCTGCGTCCACGTTGTCGAGGCACTATTACCAACGGTAGCATCTGAACCCGACGTTCCGATTCACGCTGAGGGACACAAAGGATATCTATGCGGAACTGTTTGGGGCCGCAGAGGGCGGCGACGGAGCTAATGGAGGACTGAATTTTGGGAGGGGATATGGGAGTAGACACTACTAGGGGTGTTCATCGGTCGGTACCGTAATTTTTCGGTATAAAAATTTCAGTATTCGGTATACCGAACTTAAAAAATTAGATACCGTACCATAGTTTCTATTGATTGATACCGTTACCATATTACCGAAATAATTTTGGTACGGTATTTCGGTAATACCGAATTACATCAAGTAGTAAGAGTTAGAATTCCATCTCCAGCACTGGTACTAAAAGCAAGAGTGTAGATCCAAATGAAGAATGAATTTCAGTTCTCAAATGCAGCAGATTTATAACTTGGAACTACAAAAGTATTGCATTGGCTATAAAATAAATTCCACATAATGACACTGCATTGTCCTAAATGCCAAGAATATTTTCCAAAATTAGGCAAGAGAAGCAAACAGCACCCATCATGCATCATGGGCCATTATGAATCAGATTGCCCTAATTACAAAACCCATTATGGGCAAAATATGGGCTTGACAATTATTATGGGATTGGACTAGGCGGAGTATAGCCTATATACAAAACAGAAGTTCGGTAGGTACGGTATTACCATACCTGTAAATTTTGATACCGTACCGTACCGAATAAAGTTCGGTCAGTAATTCGGTATACCGAATAGTAAAAAATTGAAAAAAAATACCGACCGAACGGAGTAAACTTCAGTACGGTATTACGGTAATTTCGGTACGGTCGGTATTTGCACAGCCCTAGACACTACGGTGTAGGTGGTAATGGGAATGGGGCAATGAGGAAGGGGAGCGCAGTTGAGCAAAGGCTGGATCTGGACCATATTACCCAGATCTGGGCAACCAAATTAATTAATAGCACGAGGAGAATAGGATGTAGGGAGGAAGAAATGATTTTATTTTCTGGGTTTTTTCATCCCCGATCTGGCTTGTAGAATCAAACTTAGGTTCTTTTGGATTTGGGGAAGATGATGAGTAGAGAGAGAGGGAGGAAGAAATGATTTAGAAAAAAGAAAACAAAAACCAATTCAGAAAAAAGAAAATAAAAAGTTTATTACAAATAGGTTTTTTTTTTTAGTGCAACTGGTTGTAGCAGGTGACACTTAACAGTCTGTTAGTTTGACTAACAGAGCCTGTGCTTTTGTCGTTGACCCTTAGTATAGGGGAGGCAGAATTAAGTTTTAAAAGCCAGGGGAGGTTTCTGTTTTTCGCATTAGTAGAGGGGGCCTTTTTGTTATTATCCCATAAACTTTATGATAAAAATCTGGCCGAAAAACCTATACCGGGCGAGGCCGAGTAACCTGACACATGGCTGTTGATACCCGAATTTTGACACCATTTTTAATTGATTTTAGCATTTCTGTTATTTACTTAATTTACTGTCATTTTTAGTTGGTTTACTGTCGCTAGCATTTTTAAAATTTTCATCGCGTTTTAGCATCGTCAGCTTTCGAAATCGCATTTTTAATTTTTCGTCACGTATTTTCATTATTATTATCATTATTATTTTTAGCCTTAAAAATCACATTTTTGACTATCCGGCCGTCGTTTGCTAGTTTTTTCTTCATTTTAGGTCATCACATGAATTTTAGGATTTTTAGTATTTTAGCGTATTTTTTTATTATTATTTTTGTTCGAGCTTTTATTGGACCCGAGTAAGTTTGCTCGGACAATAGCTTGAATTTCAAATGTTTTCCATCAACTAGTTGCTAGCTTTTTTTCCGTTCACAACGGTCTACAGCGTTTCGTGTAATTTTCGGCATAACGTCATTATTTTTCCGTTCGAACGTTTCACATTTTTGAACGAGAAAATAAATACGTTAAACGAAATTTTTTCATCATTCTCTGTAGACGGTTAAACTCGTCGTATTTTTCTCTACGCGCTGGTACCTTCGGTTCGAAAAGTCAGAACGTTTGCTCGCAGGACTCGGCTCGAGGCCATTTAAATAAGATAAAGGGCAAGTTGATCACAACCGTTGATCTGGTCAACTAAAAAAAGTCAACCAGATCAACGGTTGACTAATTAATCAACCATGGTGCACATGCACCATAGATGTAAACAGCAGCGGAGCAGGCCACCGAGCAGCCTGCTCCCGTCGCCTCCAAGCCGTTTCTTGTCCCGTCAACCATCATCACGGCGACCGTAGACCTGCCACCTCGATGTCGTAGCCCCGCCAGCTCCCAGTCACTGCCTCCACGCGCACAGCCGCGTCTCCCTCCTCACGCGACTCGAGCCTATAAATACCGAGGCCCTCTCAACGTAAAACGGGCACCAAATCTGCAAGAAATCCTTGCTCCTTCTCCCTCTTGATTAGTTTGCTCACTTAGAGCGACAATCGTCCAGTTTAAAGCTTGAGAGAGTAAGCTTTCTCTCTCTAAGCATTTTCGGTTTTAAGCTTGTTTTCTTCTTTAATTCGTTTGGCCGAATTTAGAGTAGATTAATTGCTTGTTTTTGTGCCATTAATTCATGTTCATGATGTAGATTAAATACATGCTTTCAATTTTAAAAATCGTTAGCTAGATTGTGCGAATTAATTAGTTTTCGATAATTAATGGTTTTGTCATTTTTTCGAAATTAAATTCGGTATGAGTCAAAATAAAAATTGAGGTTCGTACGGTAGAGAAGTCGTCGAAGAGACGAGCGTCTCGGTATGAACGGTTTTGAAACGGCCACCTGTGGCCGGAGTTTGGCCGCCGGCAGTACGCCGACGACCAAAGAAGGAGATGATGAATAGTGCCAGGCTTCGGCACTGTTCACGTGTGGAAATGTGATGGCTTGGCCCATCACCATTAAAATGTTTTCCTTGGGCCAGGCACTATTCCTGGCCCACTTCAATTTTCCTTTCTTTTCTTAAAAATTGGGCCCAGCCCATTTTCAATTCTTTCTGAGACTTTGGATCACGCTTTTTTCGTAAAAATAATTCGTATGCTTCGTATGAGTATTTGTTTCGTACTATCAACTGTTTTAATTTTCTGTACTATCAACTGTTTTAATTTTCTGCAAATATCAACTGCTTTAATTTTTCGCTAGCTGCTGGAAATTCTTCCGCAACATCAACTGTTTTAATTTTCTGTACTATCAACTGTTTTAATTTTCTGCAAATATCAACTGCTTTAATTTTTCGCAAACTGCTGGAAATTCTTCCGCAACATCAATTGTTTTATTTTCTGCAAATATCAAATTGTTTATTTTCTGCAAATATCAAATTGTTTATTTTCTGCAAATATCAAATTGTTTATTTTCTGCAAATATCAACTGCTTTAATTTTTCGCAAACTGCTGGAAATTCTTCCGCAACATCAATTGTTTTATTTTCTGCAAATATCAAACTGTTTATTTCCTGCAAAATATCAATTGTTTTAATTTCCGCACTCATCATATTGCTGGAAATTCTTCCGCAAATATCAATTGTTTTATTTTCTACAAATCCTCAACTGTTTTAAATCCCCTGTGAATCGTCAACTACAATCAATTTTTCTGCACTTATCAAAACAACATTTAAATTTCGTATGCGTTAAATCCATCATTTTTCGCATGCAATCAACTCCGCATTTTAAATTTCGTATGCGTTAAATCCATAATTTTTTGCATGCAATCAACTCAGCATTTAAATTTCGTATGCGTTAAATCCATCATTTTTCGCATGCAATCAACTCAGCATTTAAATTTCGTATGCGTTAAATCCATCATTTCTCGCATGCAATCAACTCCGCATTTAAAATTCCTATTCATTAAATCCATCATTTCTCGCATACAATCAACTGTCATTTAAATTTTCGCACTCATAAAATTGCTTATTTATTTCTCAAGCTATCGCTAACACTCTCACCTTGTAGGTTTTAATTTCAAGCTTCGCTCGAAAGTACGCCTTTCGATTCCTTTTTATTTATTCAACGCTTTTCGTAAATATCAATCGTACGCATGATATATAGAACTGCTAGAATTAAAATCAACCCACATGAATAACGTGTTTAAAGAGTTGCTTAAAATGCCATGCTCATGTGATTTTAAATACTCGCTTATATTGACTGCATGTACATGGGGACTTTCGATCCCACATCAGTTTTTCACTTCAAAATCTATCATTTAAATTTGTACTCTGTTAGCAATCCATGATAGGATCATGTAGTAATTAATTTAATCATGCATGGCCCGATGATGACATCGAGGGCGCTCATTCAGTCTTTCAGAAAATCCAGTCCCATCACGTTACGGTCAGGAATAATCAATCGGTCTTGATAAACGGTAACCCCGTCCGAAAGACGTTCAAACGGTAACCCCGTTCAACGATTAATTATTTCTGAACGGTCACGATCATGAAATAGGACTAAAGTGACGATTCCTCTGAGGGTCCCCCTTTTCAAAACAAAACGCATTTTATCAAACACCTTTTTAAACACCTCTCTCATCAACCGGTAACCATTTTCGGATGTGACTCGGGTGCCTAACACCTTCCCGAGACCATAATACGACCCCGAACCTTTTGTCTGGGGTCCAGACCCTTTTTTTGTGCCTTTAGTTTTTACTTATTATATTTCTTATGCCATGACGATTAAGGTTCCCTAAACCTAGTAACCAAATTAGGGTGGCAACTTCATTGCATGTTGCGAGGCGTCTATTTACGTTAAGCATTGTAAGGTCCCAAATTTCATTGCACACTCGCAAATTATTTCCGATTTTCATGGGCGCGACAATGCCCAAGTCTAGTTTAAAGGTAGACGAGCGTAATCCTAACTAATGAGATGATGATCTACATAAAACTCAAGTTATTGATTTCGAAAACACAACTGAAAAGAAAATCCTTAACTAATTCTAGGGAAAATATAATAAAAAAACAAAAAAATGTGTTTAATGGTATTATTGAGTTGTTTATTTGTTTAGTGATAAAGGTTTAGTTTTTAAAAGAATTAACACGATTTCATCTTCTTTTTTATTCTATCAAGTTTATTCATGTGTCAGTCTAAATAGGGGAAATAGTTTAAAACACCCTTGAACTATAGTCGAAAAGCAGACACCTCCCCTACCCTTCAAAGCGTCCATTACGCCTCCCCTAGACTACATTTTCCAAGCAAATTGTCCCCTTCCATTAAATTTAGCTGTTAAATCTAATAGATTACCTACTACAATAGTTTTTTTTTTTTTAAACCTGTTGTAGCAAGTAATTTACTTTAAAAATAGTTTTCACAAATTAAAAAAAAAGAAAAAGAAGAAGCTAATCTACCCAGCCACCCAACCAACAGTCAATCCCTCATCTTCTTCTTCCCAAACCCTACAAGACCAAAACATCATCTTCTTCCCTCAACTAGCCCTGCCCCGACCACCACAAGCAACTCCAGCGATCAAAACTTATCATAAATGACTAGATTTCGACCAAAACACCAAACCCAACACCAAAAAAAAAACAAATCCGGTCAAAACTTATTTTTTTCCTTTTCAATTGAGTAATTTCATTATTTGATGCTCGGATCTGACACTTGTGTTGTATTTTGTTAATTTTCAAATCATTAATGATCATGAAACGGGCAGATCTCGTGGATTTGGGTTCGTTACTTTCGAAAGCAAGAAGGCGATAAGGGATGCTATCGAGGGGATGAACGGTCAGAATCTTGGCGGTCGTAACATCACCGTAAACGAAGCTCAATCCCGCAAGAGTGGAGGAGGCGGTGGATACAGCTACGGTGGCGGCGGTGGAGGATATGGAGGCGGTGAACATCGTGAAGGCGACAATGGAGGATATGGTGGCTCCTGCAGCGGAGGTTATGACAACGGTGGTGGTGGAGGAGGATATAGAGGCGATGGACGTGATCGTGGTTACGGTGGCGGAGATGGTGGATCTCATTACTCCAGGGGTGGCGGCGACACTGAGGGAAGCTGAAGGAGTTAGGATTGTTAGAATTGTTTGTTGGATTGGGTATGGGGACTTATTAGGCCTGTTAGGGTATTCCGGTGGTGGTTTATGTTACTATTTTTTGATTTGGTTTTGTCAGTTTCTGGATCTTGCAATGTTACTCTTTTTGATCAATGATAATCACAAAGTTTGTGTTCGTCCAAAAATAAGTTTGAATTGATGGGGAGAAAATAACAACAAAGACTAATTATATTTATATATTTTTAAAAATATTTTCCATATTTTTCTCTAATTATTTTTTATTTTTTTCAATTTTCTTCTTAATTTTTCAATAATTCCATTTTTCTTTTTATGATTTTTTTGATGTAACCTGTAATAACAAGTTAAAAAAAATTTAGGATGTAACCTGTAATAGCAGGTCAAACAATAAGTTTTTGTTAGATTTAACGACTAAATTTAACGGAAGGGGGCAATTTGCTTGGAAAATCTAATCCAAGGGAGGTGTCTGCTTTTCGACTATAGTTCAGGGGTGTTTTAAACTATTTCCCTATCTAAATATGATATGGAATTATGATTTTTTTAATATATCAAAAAAAATCTAGCTAGGGAGCTAGTGGAAATGTAGTTTCGAGCCACACCTCTATCTATATATAAAAAGAAAACTCAGAGCTGTGGCATCAAGATTCGAAGGTGAATTTTTTTGAGGAAATAGCAATTTACTTTTAATCTTTTCCTTATATTTTGTCTATTTTCTCATTAATTTATTAATTTCAATTAAGTCCATTTAGCCCTACTATATTTGTATATTTTTCTTGAAATATATACACTACATTTTTTTACCATTTTCTTTTGAATTTTTAATAACTAGAAATGTTAACTGTGCAAAGGAGTGTTCTACTGCCAAAAGATTTTAGAAACACCAAATGATAGTTTTGAAATAGGGGTATCAATTCTTAGGTTCGAGCCACACCTCTATCTATATATAAAAAGAAAACTCAGAGCTGTGGCATCAAGATTCGAAGGTGAATTTTTTTGAGGAAATAGCAATTTACTTTTAATCTTTTCCTTATATTTTGTCTATTTTCTCATTAATTTATTAATTTCAATTAAGTCCATTTAGCCCTACTATATTTGTATATTTTTCTTGAAATATATACACTACATTTTTTTACCATTTTCTTTTGAATTTTTAATAACTAGAAATGTTAACTGTGCAAAGGAGTGTTCTACTGCCAAAAGATTTTAGAAACACCAAATGATAGTTTTGAAATAGGGGTATATAACAATAGATGTAGCAAAGGGGTAGGCTTATCTTTATGGAGTGATCTGGTCATTTATGAAGTTCTTCCGATAGAAAGAAGTTGCATTAAGCTTGCTTTCGATGAATATCCTATACAGGGCTCGAGAGGAAATGTAGTTTATTGTCTGTCTAACTAATAAAAGATGTATCAATTCTTAGGTTCGAGCCACACCTCTATCTATATATAAAAGGAAAACTCAGAGCTGTGGCGTCTAGATTCGAAGGTGAATTTTTTTGAGGAAATAGCAATTTACTTTTAATCTTTTCCTTATATTTTGTCTATTTTCTCATTAATTTATTAATTTCAATTAAGTCCATTTAGCCCTACTATATTTGTATATTTTTCCTGAAATATATACAATATATTTTTTTACCATTTTCTTTTGAATTTTTAATAACTAGAAATGTTAACTGTGCAAAGGAGTGTTCTACTGTCAAAAGATTTTAGAAACACCAAATGATAGTTTTGAAATAGGGGTATATAACAACAGATGTAGCAAAGGGGTAGGCTTATCTTTATGGAGTGATCTGGTCGTTGATGAAGTTCTTCCGATAGAAAGAAGTTGCATTGAGCTTGCTTTCGATGAATATCCTACATAGGGCTCGAGAGGTGTTCTCGACGTTAGATTTCCAACGATCAAGTTAGCGAGTGAGATATTATGATAAATGTATGAGATGAAATAAAATTAAGCACATGAACAACAAAGGTGAATAATGATGCGTTGAAGGGTAAAGTAATAAATTTAGGGGAATGTGGTTTCTGGGTGTGCTTAAATGTATGTGAATGCCCTTTATGAAGATTTATGAAGGAGTATTTATAGTGAGTAATCATAGGTGAGGGGTAGGGATAATCATGATTAAAAATAAGTTTTTCTTACTTAAGGTAAAATTAGTCACTTAGTTTGTCTAATCAAGTAGGGGCGAGACATTTAACACCGGTCAATTAAACAATTATAGAGTCTGACAAGTGGGGCACAAATTTTACCTTCCAATAGAATGTGTACCATCGTGTGATAATTCCAATGGGGTCAAGTCAACAGATTTCTAGCGTTGTCCTTGTTGAGTGAGATATGTCGATATTGTCCTTCTCGATAGAGGGTGTTTAAGATAATGTTATCAGATGCCCAACATGGAAGAAGTCTGAGCGTGCGGAAAGACTAATGATTTGTTATGCGACCTTTCACTTGCTCGTTATCTACTTTCGGGGCGTTTCGCGAGTAACTAACAGATGTCGTCTAAAAAGGCGTGTCCACTGTCGCGCCCCCACGAAAATTAAAAACTCGCGAGTGTGCAACGAAATTTGGGACCTTACAATGCTCAGCGTAGACAGACGCCTCGCAACATGCAATGAAGTCGCCACCCTAATTTGGTTGCTAGGCTTTAGGGAACCTTAATCGTCATGGCATAGGAAATATAATAAGTAAAAAAAACTAAAGGCACAAAAAAGGGGTCTGGACCCCAGACAAAAGGTTCGGGGTCGTATTATGGTCTCGGGAAGGTGTTAGGCACCCGAGTCACATCCGAAAATGGTTACCGGTTGATGAGAGAGGTGTTTAAAAGGTGTTTTGATGAAAATGCGTTTTATTTTGAAGAAGGGGGCCCTCAGAGGAATCGTCACTTTAGCCTTTTCCACAATCGGGACCGTTCAAAAATAATAAAAAAGATCTTTCGGACGGGGTTACCATTTATCAAGATCAGTCTATTATTCTTGACCGTAACGTGATGGGACTGAATTTTCTGTAAGACTGAATGAGCGCCCTCTTATTTCATCATCGGGCCATGCATGATTAGATTGATTGCTATGTGAACCTATCATGGATTGCTAACAGAGTACCAATTTTAAATGATTGGTTTTTGAAGTGGAAAACTGATGTGGGATCGAAAGTCCCCATGTACATGCAGTCAATATATGCGAGAATTTAAAATCACATGAATATGGCATTTGAAGCGACTCTTTAAACACGTTGTTCATGTGGGTTGATTTTAATTCTAACAGTTCTATATATCATGCGTACGACTGCTATTTTACGAAAAAAGCGCTGAATAAATAAAAGGGAATCGAAAGGCGTACTTTCGAGCGAAGCTTGAATTTAAAACCTACAAAGTGAGAGTATTAGTGATAGCTTGAGAAAGAAGTAAACAATTTTATGAGTGCGAAAATTTAAATGACAGTTGATTGCATACGAGAAATGATGAATTTTGCGTATACGAAAGTGAGATGCTGGGTTTGACAAAAATGATGACAGTTGTTTGTATGCGAAAAATGATGGATTTTACGCATACGAGAATTTAAATGCTGAGCTGATTTGCATGCGATAAATGATTGATTTTACGCATACGAAATTTAAATGTTGGGTTGATCGTATGTGAAAAATGATTGATTTTACACATACGAGAATTTAAATGCTATGGTGATTGCATGCGAAAAATGATTGATTTTGCGCATGTGAGAATTTTAACAGTGCTACGTGATTGCATGCGAAAAATGATTGATTTTAAGCATGTGAGAATTAAAATGCTACGTTGATTGCATGCGAAAAATGATTGATTTTAAGCATGTGAGAATCTAACATCTACGTGATTGCATGCGAAAAATGATTGATTTTAAGCATGTGAGAATTAAAATGCTACGTGATTGCATGCGAAAAATGATTGATTTTAAGCATGTGAGAATTAAAATGCTACGTTGATTGCATGCGAAAAATGATTGATTTTAAGCATGTGAGAATTAAAATGCTACGTGATTGCATGCGAAGAATGATTGATTTTACGCATGTGAGAATTAAAATGCTACGTGATTGCATGCGAAAAATGATTGATTTTAAGCATGTGAGAATTAAAATGCTACGTGATTGCATGCGAAAAATGATTGATTTTAAGCTTGTGAGAATCTAACATCTACGTGATTGCATGCGAAGAATGATTGATTTTACGCATGTGAGAATTAAAATGCTACGTGATTGCATGCGAAAAATGATTGATTTTAAGCATGTGAGAATTAAAATGCTACGTGATTGCATGCGAAAAATGATTGATTTTAAGCATGTGAGAATCTAACATCTACGTGATTGCATGCGAAGAATGATTGATTTTACGCATGCGAGAATTAAAATGCTACGTTGATTGCATGCGAAAAATGATTGATTTTAAGCATGTGAGAATCTAACATCTACGTGATTGCATGCGAAGAATGATTGATTTTACGCATGGGAGAATTTAAAATGCTACGTTGATTGCATGCGAAAAATGATTGATTTTAAGCATACGAGAATTTAACAGTTGGATAATTTGCAGAAAGTAGAGAGTTGATATTTGCGAAAAATAAAACAATTGATATTTGCAGAAAATAAAGCAGTTGATATTTGCGGAAGGATTTCCAGCAGTTGTGCGAAAAATTAAAGCAGTTGATATTGCGGAAAATAAAACAATTGATATTTGCAGAAAATAAAACAGTTGATATTGCGGAAGGATTTCCAGCAGTTTTGCGAAAAATTAAAGCAGTTGATATTGCGGAAATTAAAGTGCGACCGTCCATGTAGGCGGTAAAAATAAATAACTGAATTTTTAAATTGCAGAAAATAAAGTGCGGAAATTTAAAGTGCTAAGAATTAAAACAGTTGATAAGTGCAGAAAATTAAACAGTTGATAAGTGCAGAAAATTAAACAGTTGATAAGTGCAGAAAATTAAACAGTTGATAATACGAGAAATTAACGTACGATGCGTACGAATTATTTTTACAAAAAACTTGCGATTTGAAATTTCGGAAAGAATTAAAAATCGGAGGGACCTAATTGAAAACTTTGAAAACTTGGGAGGGGGCCAAAACGGCGCCGTGTGATGAATAGGCATGGCACTATTCATCACCCCCTCCCTTGGTCGCCGGAGCTACTGCCGGCGACCCAACTCCGGCCACACTTAGCCGTTTTGAAAAATGGACGTACCGAAATGTTCGTCTCTTCGACGACTTTCCGACCGTATAAACCTCGATTTTTAGTTTGACTCGTACAAAATTTAATTTCGAAAAAACGACCGAACCGTTAATTATCGAAAACTAATTAATTCTAACAATCTAGCCAACGATTTTCAAAATTGAAAGCATGTATTTAATCTACATTACGTATGTGAATTAATAGCACAAAAACAATCAATTTATTTGCTCAAAATCAAGCCAAACGAAATTAAAGAAAACTTGCGCAGAAAAACCGAAGATGAGCTAGAGAGAGAAAGCTCACGTTTCAAACTTTGAACTGGACGATTGTCGCTCAATATGAGCAAGCTGATCAAGAGGGAGAAGGAGCAAGGGTTTCTTGCGATTTTGGTGCCGTTTTTACGTTGAATGGGAGCTCCTATTTATAGGAGAAAATCGCGTGGAGGAGAGGGAGAAGGAGCTGCGCGTGGTGGTGTTGTTCACGCTGGCGGGGCTACGGCCGTGAGGTGGCTGGGCTAGGGGCGTTGTGATGATGGCCGAGGGGACAGGTAACGGCCGAGGGGACGGGAGCGAGCAGCTCGGTGGCTCGCTCCCCTGTTCACGCACGTCCATGGCCGTTCGCGTGTGCCATGCACCATGCCCCTTTAATTTGTCAACCGTTGATCTGGTTGACTTTTCTTTAGTTGACCAGATCAACGGTTGTGATTAAAATGCCCTTTAATTTATTTAAATGGGCTCGAGCTGAGTCCTGCGAGCAAACGCTCAGACTTTTCGATCCGAGGGTACCAGCGCGTAGAGAAAAATATGATGGTTTTAACCGTATACAGCGAAGCATGAAAATTTCGCGTTTGACGCGTTTATTTTCGCGTTCAAAAGCGCGAAACGCGGGAACGGAAAAATAAAAACGTTACGCCGAAAATTACGCGAAACGCTGTATACCGTTGCGAGCAGAAAAAAAGCTAGCAACTAGTTGATGGAAAACATTTAAAAGTCAAGCTGTGGTTCGAGCAGACTTACTCGGGTCCAATAAAAGCTCGAATAAAAATATTAATAAAATAATAAAAAATACTAAAAAATGCGTTAAAACCCTAAAAATCCTAAAATTCGTGAGATGACCAAAAATGCAGAAAAAACTAGCATACGACTGCCGGATAGTCTAAAACGTGATTTTTTTAGGCTAAAAATAATATTAATAATAATAATGAAAATGCATGCCGAAAAATTAAAAATGCGATTTCGAAAGCTGACGATGCTAACGACGATGCAAAAATGCAACGAAACACCTAAAAATGCTAGCGATAGTAGACTAACTACAGATGACTGTAAATCAAGTAAAAATGACAGTAAATTAAATAAATGACAGAAATGCTAAAATTGATTAAAAATGGCGTCAAAATTTGGGTATCAACATCCACTCATGACCCTTAGACCAACCACAACAGGAGACGATTGAGAAGGAGTTATCTAATTTAGCCCATGCTCGTGAAAACCTTGAACAATCCAAGGCTAGTACTGCATCAGCTATGTTAGAGTATGCACGTGTTAGGAAGATGGAGATGTTCCTGTCCTTGAAGACCAAAGAAGATCGTGATGCTGTAGATAAAAATATGTATAAGATGCTACTGAAAGAGTTGTTTGAGAACTAGTTTGTTATTGTATGTTTTACTTTCAAATTGTGTGTTTTATTTTCGAATTGTGTGTTATTTTGAATAATTTGTGGGTTGTGAAAGTGTATGTTCATTTCAATAATTTCGTTTGAATAAGAGAGTTTATTAGACATAACTCTACCCGCAGATTCTGAATAGATAAATACGTCCCCACCCCCACTACCTTCTGATTTAATAAGGACAAAATACAACCCTCGAGATTCTAAAGAGATAAGAACGTCCTCACCTCCACTACCTTATGATTTAATCATGACAAAACACAACACTCTAGATTTTGAAGAGATAACGACGTCCCCACCCCCACTACCTTCTGATTTAATAAGGACAAAATACAACCCTCGAGATTCTGAAGAGATAAGAACGTCCCCACCTCCACTACCTTCTGATTTAATCATGATAAAACACAACACTCGAGATTCTGAAGAGATAACGACGTCCCCACCCCCACTACCTTCTGATTTAAACACAACACTCGAGATTCTGAAGAGATAAGAATGTCTTCACCCCCACTACCTTCTGATTTAATCATGACAAAACATCACACGTGATTTGTCATCTTTCTATATCTTATCTTTAGATTGAATTAAATTAAATGAACTAATTGGAGTTCGAAGACCATTCATTATAAAAATGGTATTGCACATCATATGAATACCACTTAAAACTTTTCAGTTCAAAACTTTTTCTTCATATCATCCAATGGATCTACCCACAGATACCTTCAGTCTCAAAGAGATCCAACGACAATGGGAGTTGAAAGAATCTATACTCGATAGGCAATAAGAACTTCTTGAAGAGCTGCAGAGGTGAAATAATCGATCACATAAGAGAAAATCTATAAGCAGGGATCATGCAGCTGCCCATCAAAGGCTCATGGCTGACTATTTCGACGAGCAATGCAATTACACTGAAATGCAATTTAGAAGATTTCGAATGAGAAGGTCACTATTTCTCCGAATTGTAGAAGCTTTATCAAACTACGACAACTACTTCATTCAAAGGAAACAAAGCGCAATTGTTTGCCAAACAACAAGAATCATGTAGGAAGGATGTGGAACGTGCATTCGGGGGTACTCCAAGCACGCTTTTCCATTATTTGCCAACCAGCCAGGATGTGGGATATCGATGTCTTAGGTAAAATAATGAGGGCGTGCATTATTTTACATAACATGATTGTGGAGGATGAACTAGATACATATTCACGGAATTGGGAAAATATCGACTTCGATCAGTCGGATAGTCCCGAGTCTAGCTCCTTGTTCAATGTCCAAACGCAAGTGCTGCCTCAATGTCGCACCCCCTTTTTCGTTGAAAACGAGTTTAAGGATCGGGACGGGCCATAATGATAGACGAGCGTTGGACTTGTCTTAACATTATGCAAAATGAAGTCGCCACCCTAATTTTGGAAGGTTTAGGGAACCTAATCGATGGCTTAAAAATAAACAAACTAAGGCACGATGGTCTAAACCAAAGAACGATGGTTCGAGGTCGTATTATGGACTTGGGAAGGTGTTAGGCACCCAAGTCACATCCTAAAAAAGTTACCGGTTATGCGAGGTGTTTTGAAAAATACTTGAACATGTAATTTGGCCCTCTAAGGTGACGTTACATCTTAGCATTTGGGTCGTGTTACTTCCGTGGGGTTCGAGGGATGGGGTTACCATTTTGTCTCGATGCTAGAGCGGATGCTCACCTTTTTCATTGGGCCATGCATGACTTAGTTACTACGTGATCTATCATGGCTGAAACTAACAGAGTACATTTTTATGAATGCACGTAGGTTGGCATGGCCTTTGGAGCCATCATGCATATCATATAACAAGAAAAGCAGTTTATTTCATGGCATTTAAACACAAGTGATATAAACACATAAGCATGTGGGTTGATTTTATTCGATAGCAATTCTATATGACATGCATACGCGTAGGGTGGTTCTATTGTTGCCTAAGTGATCATGCTTGCGAATAAGGCTTTGGACCTTTGTTATCAACATACAAGGAAGCATTTTAAGGTAATCTTACCTTTTTTGGACGATCCCTGATCGATCCATCTCTTCAAAACCAACGTTAAATGACAATTTACATAAATACGTAGGTATAATAAACATACACGATTTTTTAACTACTTAACTAATTATTACAAACCATAATTCAAGAATAAAACTACTTATCTAAATATTACAAACCAACTACTTACCTAATTATTACAAATTGGAGGTCGGAATATTTATCTAAATAATTATTACAACAATTAAAATAGCTAATTAATTACAACAAGTTGATAAAGAGTAACTACTTATTACAACAAGTGAAAATAAGCAATTAATTGTTACAACAAGTTCAGCAATTAATTATTGTTCCAAACACACAATTTAAAATAATCGACGATTAGTTATCATAAGCGAATGAGTGAAAATGACGTTTTTTATTTCAATGGGCCACGATAGGCCCATTACTTGGTCTTTTATTTTTGGATGTCATGCATGCAAAATACTTACTAAAAATATTTAAATTAAATAACAAAAAGTTAGAAACGTACTTATTGATCGGTAATCCACAATTATACCTACAAAATGAGATTATTAGTACGAACTTTCAAATATAATAAATAATAAAAGCACATACACCATTTATTTCATGCAAAACAGTCATGAAAATAACTAAATATATCATGTAAGAAATTTCACAAATTTTGCCACAAATCAGCACCAACACATAGCAAATAAAACAATCACGTAAACATGCAATTTAAAATCATGGTAGAATACATGGTATAAATTAAATAAACCTCATACATGTTATAAAATAACTAAAAACAGCACATATATCATGCAACTAATTTCAAACAAATTAAACATGTCAAAATCCATACGAGCAATTAAGATGACTCGACGAAAACCATACGAAAGCTCGAAATGGGGACAAAATAAATAAACATGGACACATGGGCTTGGCCAAGCCAAGCCCATCAGTAATTAAAATAGAGAAGGGACGGGCTGAAGCCCGTCCCCTTCCTTCTCCTTCGCAAGAACAGCCAACGTGGTTGTTCTTCTTCCTCACGTTGGTGGCCGGCGACTCAAGCTACCCAACCGCCACCACAAACACCCTAAACAACCTAGAAACGACCTACTCCACATCAGTAATAAAACCCTCGCAAAATAGTAGGCAAACAACATGCAAAACAGAAGAAAAAGCAAGCGCTCTTCCTTCGGAAAACCGAACAACAACAGTAGGCAAAACAGCCCCGAATTCGACATCAAACTGACTCCTATCGCAAGGAAGTAGCAAGACTATCATACGAGCAAAACCTATCCAAAACTAGCTCAAACCGTTAATGATCCGTAAGCAATTTTATCATGGCAAAATAATATGCATTAATGTCAATAATCCGTGATTAATTAGTTCGAGCAGTAGATGTTCAAATTGGGACAAGAACAGACCCTATAACTTGACAATCAAACGTTTAAAACAAGTTTAAACCATCAATTTAGTTCATACATACATAAACGAAAATTATCAAGAGAGAGGTTAGAGAGAGAAAGCTTGGAAAACTTACCTTAAACGCTCCCTTCGCTTTTCTCCTTTGTTGTTGATGATCAAGAGGTGTTGATGATGAGTAGCTGTTCTTCAGTAGCTGTTGATGATGAGTAGCTGTTGATCCTTCCTCCTCCTTTTTCCTCCCCGCGCGAAGGTGAAGAATTGGCTATTTATAGGACCAAGTGAAGCGTGCGTGAGTGTGAGGAACCAATTAAACTTGGTCCTTGTCTCCTGTATGTCTGTTGAAACATAATATCTAGGGGACAAGGAATATTTGTCTGCAGTCAGCGGACCAATGAAGAAGAAGGAATAAAAACATGCATTAACATGTATTAATTCTCATACGAACTGGAAATTTTGGTACGAGCGGGGATGTACGAAAGCGAAAATAAATCCGAGCCGAGGGTACAACAAAATGCAGAAAAATAAGACGAGAAAAGTAATATTCAGTGAAAAAATACGAAAGCTGATTTAACGTATTTATTTTCTTATTCAAAAACGTCAAAACGTTCGTGCGCAAAATAAATGTCCCTACGACAAAATTTGAGCGAAACTGAACGAGGCGTCATGAAATAGAAAATTAACACGTAATTATCAAATAAATAGAAAGGGCGTTCTACACTCGGTCCCGGGAACCTTATTCGAGACCGATAGAAGTTCGCGAAAAGACAGTTAAAAGTACGAAAAAATTAAAATGGCACGAAATGACTAGAAAAATTAAACAAACTAGCCTAGAACCAAGAATCAACAGAAATTTGATCTAGACGAGCTAAAAGTGGCAAAAACGTAAAGGTTGTAATGAAAAGTCAAAAGTCGGGTAGCAACAGTTGCCCCCTCTTTACTGTCTGATCAAAAATACAGTGTAACTGAAATTTTTGATAAGCAGTAAAGATGGTTGCTCCTAGTCTTTACCATATTTTTGGGAAATAACGAAGACTTACCTGAGAGTGGGGTGAGGAAGGTGGTCACCTCGGACATTTATCTGATTTCGAGGAAGGTAGTCACCTCGGACACTTATCTGATTTTGAGGAAGGTAGTCACCTCGGACGCTTATCTAAATTTTGAGGAAGGTTGTCACCTCGGACACTTATCTAAATTTGAGGAAGGTTGTCACCTCAGACACTTATCTAAATTTGAGGAAGGTTGTCACCTCGGACACTTATCTAAATTTGAGGAAGCTGGTCACCTCGGACATTTACCTAAATTTTGAGGAAGCTGGTCACCTCGGACATTTACCTAAATTTTGAGGAAGGTTGTCACCTCGGACATTTACCTAAATTTTGAGGAAGTTGGTCACCTCGGACACTTACCTAATTTCGAGGAAGGTAGTCACCTCGGACACTTATCTAAATTTTTGAGGAAGGTTGTCACCTCGGACACTTATCTAAATTTGAGGAAGGTAGTCACCTCGGACACTTATCTAAATTTGAGGAAGGTTGTCACCTCGGACACTTATCTAAAATTTGAGGAAGCTGGTCACCTCGGACATTTACCTAAATTTTGAGGAAGCTGGTCACCTCGGACATTTACCTAAATTTTGAGGAAGTTGGTCACCTCGGACACTTACCTAATTTCGTGGAAGGTAGTCACCTCGGACACTTATCTAAATTTTGAGGAAGGTTGTCACCTCGGACGCTTATCTAAATTTGAGGAAGGTAGTCACCTCGGACACTTATCTAAATTTGAGGAAGGTTGTCACCTCGGACACTTATCTAAATTTGAGGAAGCTGGTCACCTCGGACATTTACCTAAATTTTGAGGAAGGTTGTCACCTCGGACATTTACCTAAAACTTTGAGGAAGCTGGTCACCCCGGACATTTATCTAAATTTTGATTTCTCTAATTAGATTTTAATGAAAATCCAAAAAGGTGTTCTAGCTGAGTGACAGAAAAAATGTAAAAGGGGAAGCAAAGCTTACCTTGAGCTTACCTGAGTACTGAAGTTGATTTGACTGTGAGGGTGCCTGACCCGCCACATGAATTTGATTTGGGAGTGGTAACGTACTCCATTCGATTTGTTGATGGGATTTTAATGAAAATCTAAGGTGAGGGCTTTACAACGACTTATTTATCGAAGACCCATGGTTGAATGCTGATTCCCATATCTGTATTTTGCAAATGAGAAGGAAACAAACACGAAGCAGCAACAGATGGAAAGAAAGAGCAAATTACTTATGTGAGAAATATCAAATATTTCTACATTTAACCCATGGCTTGCCCCCAAGTTTTTCGTGTGGAATGAAAATGACCTCTTTGTTTAAGAAAATCAATTCAAGTACACCTTTTTGAAAGAATGTTCGTTCAAATTTTCGTTATATAAACAGGATTGATACAAGTCTAGATAACGTCTGCGTCTCGTTCAAGAAATAACGACCTCAAGAACAAGACTTCCCATGACATGCAGCTGTAAGCAACCCTCACCAGATATTAGTGTTTGTGCTCACACTCAGAAACAAGGTTATGTGTCTACACTCCTAAAAAATGCAGTAAACATAGCACAAAAATTAAATTTGCAATGTCAATCCGAGTGAATAGACTTCAAATGAAGATGAACATGCATGGGCCTGCTAATAATCAAAAGGACTTTGCGAGGGAGGAAAAAAGAGGAATTTGTAGAATAAAGTGTGGTGTTTTTCTTTTGGCGAAAGGTTTTAATGAGTTTGTGCTCGACGACTGATTGTGGCGAGGAGCAAAGTGCACCAATCCTTGAATCTTTGTTGGAGAGGTTTCTTCTTGATTGTTTTGAGGGCACCAAGCCCAAACTCTGTGAATAATCTCCTTCCATTTTGAGATTATTTTGCTGTTGATGTTTGACAAATTTTTTTGGTACGTGCTTGCTTTTTCTGTTGTTTTGTGTTCTTCGAACACTCTCTTCTTGATTTTGATTCTTTTGATCTCTCTCTTTTTTATTTCTTTTCTTTTCTCTATTTTTTCTTCTCTCTTTTTTCCTTTCTTTTCTTTTCTCTTTTCTTTTTTTTTTCTTTCTTTTTTTTTTTATTTTTTATTTTTTTATTTTGCAAGCAAAGCAAGTTCATACCCTTGTTTAGTCTATCATCCTTACTGTCTTTGGCAAAAAACTCCAAGTCTTGATTTATTTGGGCCTTCTCCTGATGTTGTTTCATCAGCGATCCTCTAAGGGCTTCCTTGTCATTCCCTTGCTTGATGTGTAACTCCAACTTAGCGGTCCCAGTCGAGCACTTACTCACTTGGTTAGGAGAAAATGAGAGGCTTAGTCTTTAGTGTTTTATAGAGTTGTACATGGTGTACAAAATATGTGTTTGAGAGTAAAAAGTAAAATGTGAAAAATATGGAAGAAGAGCAAAAGCAAAGTCCAATGTCATCTTACCATTATCCCATGTCTGACAGTCCATGTACCCTGGATATTATGCAAATCTAACTAGCACCTAGTTTAGCATTTACACTCATGAACGAAATAAGGCGCGAAGGCCCGAAATACTCACAGGGATACGTTTTGTGACTGCTTACATCTAAACATGTCATGGATGTAAGAGTTAGCAGACAAAATCATGTATGTTTACATCATTTCTAATGAACGCACAAGCTAAAAAAGATGGACGTGCTTGATTTTAATGTTCAAAAGCGTGAGATGTGTCTGTTTTCATTCTTTTTAGCCCAAGTTGCAAAATGTGTAAAGAGAAACTTTTGTGAGAACTAAGGGTTCTCAGCCAACATTATGCACGTACTCTTGCAACAATGTAAATAGTGGGACTTTTAGAATTGCAAAAGACAAAAATTACAGAAACATAAATTGCGGAAACGGAAATTGCAAAAAGGTAAAAGGACAACTTCCCTGAAAAATGAGCTTGGACATTTTTCCAACGCCTTCTTCCGGTCGCCACTTCACCTGCTTGCCCTCAAGTTGGCAAGTCTTCTTGCACCTGAAATGTAAAATTGCAGAAATGTAAACAACGGAGACTAGATTGCAAAAGTGTGAAAGGACGACTTTCCTGAAAAATGAGCTTTGACATTTTTCAACGCCTTCTTTTAGTCGTCACTTCCTCTGCTTGTCCCTAAGTTTGCAAGTCTTCTTGCACCTGAAAATGTAAAATTACAGAAATGTAAACAACGGAGACTAGATTGCAAAAGTGTGAAAGGACGACTTCCCTGAAAAATGAGCTTTGACATTTTTCAACGCCTTCTTTTGGTCGTCACTTCTTCTGCTTGCCCCCAAGTTTGCAAGTCTTCTTGGACCTGAAATGTAAAATTGCAGAAATGTAAACAACGGAGACTAGATTGCAAAAGTGTGAAAGGACGACTTCCCTGAAAAATGAGCTTTGACATTTTTCAACGCCTTCTTTTAGTCGTCACTTCCTCTGCTTGCCCCCAAGTTTGCAAGTCTTCTTGCACCTGAAATGTAAAATTGCAGAAATGTAAACAACGGAGACTAGATTGCAAAAGTGTGAAAGGACGACTTCCCTGAAAAATGAGCTTTGACATTTTTCAACGCCTTCTTTTAGTCGTCACTTCCTCTGCTTGCCCCCATGTTTGCAAGTCTTCTTGCACCTGAAAAACTTAACACTTGATTAGTGTGGTTAGTCTAACTGCCAGTTCTGAGACTCTAACTACTCCCGGGTGCTACCGACACCACACTTCCTTTATTCAACTTAAAAGATTTTACATGCAAGTTTTTTAGAAGAAGAGAAAGCTCTCATTTTTATTGATTCAGAATAAACATTAAACAGATTGGTCAAGAAGAACCCTATGTCCTTTCAACCGACGAGAGGCAGCCTACTGATTCCTACGCGAAATACATCCTGACGGCATCCGCGTTCACAGGTCTTGGTAGATCATCCCCATCCATTCTGGCGAGCATTAGAGCTCCACCCGAGAAGGCACTCTTGACAACGTATGGTCCTTCATACTTAGGGGCCCACTTTCCTTGACTCTCCTCCTGGTGAGGAAGAATTTTCTTTAACACTAAGTCCCCGATCTTGAACTCGCGCGGCCGCACTTTCTTGTTGTAAGCGTTAGCCACTCTCTTTTGATATAACTGGGCATGGCACATAGCAGCCAAGTGTTTCTCCGAGATGAGATTCAACTGCTCATATCTCACTTTCGCCCAATCTGATTCTTCTACTCCAGATTCAGCCAAGACTCTGAGGGAGGGAATCTCCACCTCAAGTGGTATCACTACCTCCATGCCGTAGACCAAAGAGTAAGGGGTTGCTCCCGTAGAGGTGCGAATTGCGATCCGATAGGCATGTAAGGCGAAAGGGAGCATGTCATGCCAATCTTTGTGGGTGACTACCATTTTCTGGATGATTTTCTTTAAATTCTTATTTGCGGCTTCAACCGCGCCATTCATCTTTGGGCGGTAAGGCGAGGAGTTGAGATGCTTCATCTTCCAGCGTTGGCAAAGATCATTGATCATCTTTCCATTCAAATTGGTACCATTATCAGTAATGATCGCTTCGGGGACCCCATAGCGGCAAATGATATTCTTCTCGATGAACCGCCTGGTCGTCTTTTGAGTAATACTGGAATAAGAAGCGGCTTCTACCCATTTGGTGAAGTAATCAATCGCCACCAGGATGAAGCGATGACCATTGGAGGCTTTCGGGTGAATCTGACCGATGATATCAATTCCCCACATTGCGAAAGGCCAGGGCGATGTCATGCTAAAAAGCGGTGCCGGAGGGACGTGAAGGTGGTCCGCGTAGACTTGGCACTTGTGACATTTCCAGAAATAGTCAATGCAATCTCTTTCGATGGTGAGCCAAAAATAACCTTGCCTCATGATTTGTCTTGCCATCATATGTCCACTAGCATGCGTGGAACAAACCCCTTCATGAATTTCGGTCATGATTTTCTTAGCTTCAAGAACAGTGACGCAACGAAGTAAAGCCCCATCTGCCTTTCTCTTGTACAACACCTCACCATCGAGATAGAAGTCCAAAGCCAAACGTTGAAGGGTCTTCTTACTACTTTGACTTGCTCCCGGTGGATACTCTCGATAATTGATGAACCGGACTAAATCGTGGAACCACGGATTCCCGTCGGGCTCATCCTCCAATGTGGCGCAACATGCCGGTGTTTCTTTCACTTCTACCCTCAATGGCTGAAGCATTACCCCACATTCTAATTTGAACATTGAAGCTTGATTGCATTGCATTTCATCATGTTTTATTGTCCATTTTCTAGTTAATTTGGACAGTAATTCTACTGATGTTACCTTTTATTTCCCACATTTGATCAGGTCTGGTTTGGAGGCAGAATGAGAAGAATTCATGAAGTTTAGAGCTGAAGCTGTTTATTCAAGTCTAGGCCTGGATCTTGGCCTAGACAAGGTCGTATCTGACGCAGTACGCTTACCAGAATCGTCTTGGCCTAGACTTCGGCCAAGACTCCTTCGCGATCAGACTGCAACTTGGAGCGATTGAAGTATTTTTGGAGATGGACTCTCACAGCTGGCACGTAGCAGCTGTCCAGCAATTTTAGAGGGATCTGAGGACAATCTTAAGTAGAATCCCGATTGGGATCTCCCTCTTTTAATTAATTGCGATTTAGTTTCCTTTTTAGAAACAATTAATTGTAATTATCTTTTAGGATATTTTAGGAGTTTAAGTTTGATTGGGACAGAGGTTCTTATGGCGATTTTAGCTAAACATCATTGGCCTCTGTCCGCATCATCTCCCATCAGATTTTCCCAGCTAGAACGCAATTTCCCTTTTTCGTAGTTCTCCATTGTTAAAAACCTTGCTCCGAATTTATTTCGGATTTAATATTTTTATGCAAATTAATTTCTTTATCTTTTATCCATGAGTATGAGTAACTAAAAACCCCATTCTTGGTAAGGGTGATGAGCTGAAGTTCTTAATGCAATCGTGAGACACAATTCGTTCTTCACAATCTCTTTCTTTGTATTTATTTATTCTTGAACTTAATCCATCGCTTACTCACTAGAGCCAAGGTTTGATCATCCTTGTTCTCTAGGAGAGAAGAGTTGTAACCAGCCTAGAAGGAGAGGGAGTACCCGCCGGCTAGACGGAGTAGGTGACTAGTCTCGAGCAGACTAGAAGAATAGGTAAAATAGGTAGAGACCAGATTGACAACCTAGGAACTTAGCCTAGGTACTGTCTTCCCCTGCACCATTGAAGAGGTGAGCAACCATTCAAGACAGCAGTCAAACGGATAAACCCTTTAACCAGCAAGGTGTCCCTTGGCTAGGATTATCAGGAGAGGGAGTACCCGCCAGATAGTTTGAAGAGGAGGGAAGATAGGAGGGAAAAGGAGTTCCTCCCCTCTATAGCAGTACTATGAAGAAGAGATGAACATACTTCAGTCTATGATCGATGCATAAGAACGCAAGCTCACCCATCGCCCTTACCTGGAATTCCGTATCACAAGACTTATTCCCAATCTAGCCCGCAGTCTTGGCCTAGACTTCGGCCAATACTATCTTATATTTTAAACTGTTTTCATTACTTTCTGTTTTGTCTTTAGTTTCAGATAACAACCAACCAAAACTCAGTGACGAGGAAGTCAAACTCAAGAACTACATTTCCTAGAGGTCTCTGTGGACGATCCTCTTACCATCATCTACAAACCATTGTAGACAGTGATAAGTTGTATTTCTACCCCCAATTCCATACTTATTTCACTCTTATATTTGACGTGTTCGACGCGCGGTCAAAGCTAAAGTGGCCAATGCGTCCGCAAAGCGGTTCTTGTCTCGATCAATTCGGTCAAACTTGGTTTCGTCGAATTCCTCCATGAGTTGGGTGAGCAACCTTTGATAAGGTATCAACTTAGAATCTCGGGTTTGCCATAGATCTTGAGCTTGATAAATGACGAGGGCCGAGTCTCCGAAGATTTTCAACTTTTTCACCTTTAGGTCAATGGCTGCCATCAAGCCACTAACACATGCCTCATATTCGGCGACATTGTTGGTGCATGAAAAATTCAATTTGCATGCCACGGGGAATTGCCGACCATCTGGGGCTATGACTACCGCCCCTACCCCTTTTCCTGAGAGATTTACCGCGCCATCCAAGAACATGGTCCACCAATCGTCTTCTTCTGAATCTTCCGTGATCTCATCGTTGATTACCATGATATCTTCGTCAGGGAAGTCAAACTTCATAGGCTCATAATCATCCATGGCATTATCGGCTAAGTGGTCAGCAAGAGCACTAGCCTTGACCGCTTTTCGTGTCACGTAAATGATCTCGTATTCGGCCAACAACACTTGCCACCTACAAATCCGACTTGATAGGTATGGCTTCTCGAAGATGTACTTCAAAGGATCCATGCGAGAAATCAGCCATGTGGTGTGATATAACATGTATTGTCTGAGTCTTCGGGCACTCCATGCTAAAGCACAACAGGTTTGTTCCAAAGCAGAATAACGCATTTCGCATTCGTTAAACTTCTTACTTAAGTAATAGATGGCTCGTTCACGTCTTCCGGAGTCATCGTGTTGCCCTAAGACACACCCCATGGCACTGGTTGTGACTGTTAAATAAATGAGCAAATGGCGCCCTGGAGTAGGAGGGACTAGTACTGGCGGATTTTGTAGATATGTCTTGATTTTCTCAAAAGCCCTCTGACAATCTTCATCCCAATCAGCCTCTCCATTCTTTCTCAACATCTTGAACATTGGCTCACAAGTAAGTGTCAACTGACTGATAAAGCGGGCGATGTAGTTAATGCGCCCTAAGAAGCTCCGTACCTCTTTTTCAGTCCTAGGCGAAGGTAGCTCTTGAATGGCTTTCACTTTATCCGGGTCTACCTCAATGCCTCTGCTGCTGACAATGAACCCTAGCAATTTTCCGGATGTCACTCCGAAGGTACACTTAGTGGGGTTCAAGCGTAAACGAAATCGTCGCAACCTTTCGAAAACCTTCCTTAGGATGTCTACATGATCTTGTTCTCCGCGAGACTTGGCAATCATATCATCGACATAAATTTCGACCTCTTTATGCATCATGTCATGAAAAAGAGTGACAGCGGCCCGTTGGTAAGTGGCACCTGCATTTTTTAATCCAAAAGGCATCACTTTGTAGCGAAAGGTTCCCCAAGGCGTGATGAAGGTTGTCTTCTCACTATCTTCCGGAGCCATCTTGATTTGATTGTATCCTGAAAACCCATCCATGAAGGAGAACATGTCACTGTGAGCGGCGCTGTCCACTAGGATATCGATATGAGGGAGTGGGAAGTCATCTTTGGGGCTTGCCCGATTGAGGTCTCTAAAGTCCACACACATGCGGACCTTCCCATCCTTCTTTGGCACTGGTACAATATTGGCGACCCATTCTGGATATTCAGCAACCTTCAAGAAACCTGCCTCTAGTTGTTTGGTAACTTCCTCTTTTATCTTCAAAAGGAGGTCTGGATGCATTCTTCGGAGTTTTTGCTTTATGGGTTTGAACTCAGGTTTTAAAGGTATGCGGTGTTCGACTATGCTAGGGTCGAGGCCAGGCATATCATCATAAGACCAAGCGAATACGTCTGAGTATTCCTTGAGGAGGGAGATCATCCTTCCTTTCTGAGTAGAGTTTAAAGTCATTCCGATCTTGACAACTTTTCGACTTTCTTCACCTGTCCCCAAATTTATTTCTTCCAACTCCTCCTGATGAGGAACTATTTCTTTCTCTGAACTCTCGACTAAGCGGGCTAACTCACGCGGAACCTCACTTTCATCCTCGGTTGCGGCGACAATTTCTTCCTCAGTAAAGACATAGGGTATATCAAGACCAATCGGTTTAACATTTATCCTGAAAAATAAAATGCGAACAGTAAAAGACATTTGGAAAAAGGTTAAACATGTTTATTTATTTATAAACCGAAGGGGAACGCAAGTTCCTAATAAAGACAACAAAGCGTGCATATATACATATATATATATATTTTTTAAAAACCGAAGGGGAACACGAGTTCCGATAAAAGGCGACAAAAACATGCATATAATTACACGTGGACATCAGGAAGTGTGATGGCGGTCCAATTGCGCACGGGCCCCTCGGACTTCTTCACAAAAATGGCCAAGCCTTGAGATGACTCTTCTTCTCCGAGTGTGCAAACATAGAAATCTGAGGTCACACTGACTGTGGTTGGGCTCGAGTTGACGATTTCAGCTGCGAAAGGGAACGTAGTTCTAATGTGCGGGATACTCATGCTATATGAAGGCGTAGGACGCCCAAAGAGCTTGGCTAATTGCCTCCCTTTCTTCTCCTCAGCGATCCTTACGAAATCAGCCTTGGTCGGTTGATACCCCAACCCGAAGCGGTCCCCGAACTTCTTAGGCAGCACTAGGCCTTTTGCCCCCTGTAGCATTGCTCCTAACCTTTTCCCTAACTGGGAGCTGTCCTTCGTCATCACATGAGTGACTAACACGGGCTCCTTGGGAACTTGAGCTTTGACGATGGGTGATCCCTCCTCTATCCATTCCGCGTTAACTATCTCAAAAGCTTGGAAGGAGCTCTCCAAGGTTTCTGTAGCCTCGATGTAAGGCACGGATGAGTGCTTTGCTAGAATCAGAGCCTCTTCTGCTTTTATGGTAATGAGGACACCATCCTTTACATACTTAAGGCATTGATGTAAAGATGAGGGAACGACCCCCGCCGCGTGAATCCAAGGTCGCCCTAAAAGCATGCTGTATGCGGGCTCGATTTCCATGATTTGGAACGTCAAGGTGAATATGTGGGGCCCTATTACCATATCCAAATCAAGGCTTCCAATGATCTCTCGGATGGTTCCATCGAATGCTCGGGCCATCAATCCACTTGGTTTCAGAAGAGCCATGTCTATTGGCAATTGTGCAAGGACATGTTTAGGCATAACATTCAGCGCGGATCCATTATCAATTAAAGCCTTGGCTATGACATGACCCTTACATTCCACTGTTATGTAGAGGGCCTTGTTGTGACTCGTCCCCTCGGGGTCAATTTCCTCTTCAGAGAAGGTGATGGTACTAAGAGCTTGGATTCTCCCTACAAGGTTTCCCACTCCTTCCACGGTGATGTCTTTAGTCACAAAAGCCTCATTCAAGACTTTCAAAAGGGATCGACGATGAGGTTCAGAAGTGAGGATCAGTTCCATTATGGAGATGCGAGCTGGAGTCTTCTTTAATTGTTCAATGACATTGAACTCACTTATCTTCATGATTTTCAAGAATTCAGTCGCATCCTCTTCAGTCACGGGTTCATTCCCCCCTTGCTCTTTTCCCACTATTTCCTCGGGAATCAGTGGGCCTTTTCCTTTGGCCAACCTTTGCTTCTCAACTTCTTCAGATGTGTAGCATCTCCCAGTGCGAGTCATGCCCCCAATATTAAAGGTTTCGGCTGTTGGAGCATCAAAGGGCGGAGTGGCGACGACCGTGTACCCGTAGTCAAATGGGACGGCATGCAAATCTTGGCTAGGAGTGTTCTGAGCAAACTTGAAGACTAGCTTGAAGGGCTTAGCGACGGGTGCCTCAGCTTGAGATATACACTTGAAGGTGTATGGGGTGGGAGGTCCATCTCCCACGACACTGATTTCTTCTACCCCTGGGATTTTCTTTCCTACTTGAATAACCCCAAAACTCACAAGTTGTTTCACTTTTTCCGCAAAAAGACCGCAATCCTAGATTCCATGGTCTCTTGCTTGATGACAAAATAAACAAACACTCAAACCCTCCTGTGAGCGTGGGATGTAACCACATTCGACTAGTGCGGCGAAGAGCCTTTCCCGAGATAACTCCAAAATGAGAGGGAAAAGATCCTTAACCTTTTCCAAGGAGAAAGCGCTCACCCCTCCACTTCCTTGGGCGTGATTTGGGAGGGGATTGGTAGTGATGTTGGGCCCTTTGGCCGCTCCTTCGAAGGAGACCCATCCACTTTTGATCAATTGTTGCACCTTCACCTTGAAGGCATAGCAATTATCCATAGTGTGACCTGGAGCCTCTGCATGGTATTCGCACTTTGCGCTAGGGTCATACCACTTTGGGTAAGGAGGTAGTACAGGTTGTGCGGGAGTTGGCACAATTTGTCCAGCGGCTAGGAGGTGCTTGTAAATCTCCCCTGCAGGAAGAGGAAGGGGTGGTGGTGGTCCCTGTTGGAAACGGTTAGCTTGAGTGGTTTGATTGCCAGGGTTCTTTAGTGGGTTATATGGTCTAGGTTGTGCGGGTTGTGGCATTTGTGGTGGTGGATATTGATAAGGTGGAGGATGCGCGGGGTATTGCGGAGCCACATTAGTAATGGGCATTGGTGGAGGGAAATATGGTGATTGATATGGTGAGGGCGCATGGTATGGTGGTGGTGTAAATGGTTGCCGATAGTTGGGTTGGTGAGATACAAAGCCGACCTCCTTTTTCACTGGAGGCGCTTTCTTGGGTGTTGCTTCGGAAACGACAATTCTCCCTGTCTTGATTCCCTGCTCAACTCTTTCCGCTATCAAAACCATGTCAGAAAAACTATTCGACGGATTAGAGATGAGGTACGTGTAGTAAGGGGCCTTGAAGGTGTTCACAAAGATGGCTATGAGCTCTTTGTCGCTTAGTGGTGGTGAAATCCTAGCCGCTAGCTCCCTCCATCTTTGGGCGTAGGTTTTCACTGTTTCCCCAACTTTCTTTTCTAAATCCTGAAGATCGGAGCGGTCTGGTGCCACCTCCATGTTGAACTTGTATTGCTTGAAGAAAGCATCAGATAGGTCCCTCCAAGTCTTAATCTTAACTCGGTCCAAACCCATGTACCAGGTCAAAGCATGCTTGGCCAAACTTTCTCTGAACAGATGGATCAGAAGAGGTTCATTGTGTATCATTTCGGCCATCTTATTGCAATAAGCCTTAATATGATTCCTTGGGCACTCGACCCCAGTGTACTTCTCGAAATCCGGAACTTTATATTTGGGAGGCATCACAATCCCTGGGACCATGCACATGTCCGCTGGGCCCGTAGGGTCAAAAGGGTCTGTTCCTTCAACGACTCTAAGCCTTTCCTCTAGCAGGTTCATTCTATCCATATTCGGCCTCTCCATGTCAACCATGCTAGGACCAAGGGGTAGTAGGGGTTCTGATGCGAAAGGTGGTTGCGTCAGATTGTCGCAAGGAGGACGAATTCCCTTAGGGTCGGGGATCATGCTTTGAGTGTAGTGGCCCTGAGGAGGGTGGGAGTCCTGAGATTCCTGATGAATCTGATTCTTGCTAGGGTCCACAGTGAGGTTGACTAAGGAATGCTGCAGAGCTGCAGTAGCTTCTTCACTCATGCTAACTACAGGGTTCACGATACTAGGTCCGGCAGACGGACCAGTCCACTTCCATTGACCCGTGGGCATCATAACAACAGATTGGGGCCCTGTGGGTCCAGTGATAGTAGTTGAAGAAGGTCCCATCATCTGAGTAGGATCAAAACCGGGTGGGAACTCTGAAGTGGCTTCATCTCGCTCTTTTTTTGCTTGAGCGGCCCTCTCTATAGTAACCCTGACTTGCTCTTCCAAATCTGCTATTCTAGCAGCCCATATCTCTTCTGCTCTTGCTTGTTCAGCCATTTTTCGTGCTTGAAGTCTAGTCACGAGGGGCCTAGGGGGAGTAGTTTTTCTTTGAGGAGCTATCGTTAACCTGAAAAAAACGAAAAAGCAATAAACAGGGTTAGTATCGGTGATGCGATCCCAAGGCCTCCACACTGTTTATTCACTCTTCTGGCCACACTTTCACTTGATACTTTGAGGATGGATGAGAAGATAATACTCTGATGAAGATATAAAGGAAGCTTTTATTCATTCCCATTCACGACGCGATGCGATCCTGGATGCTACCGATGAAAACCTTTGAATCAAAATGACGTGAATAGCTACTGTCATCGTGCTCGGAAAATCTCTGAAACCCATCGCCCAAAAGGGTTAATTAATTTTTTTGCATCAGAATACTTCAATCTGTTATTGATAACTGCCGTGCTTTGGCCGGGCTGAAACTCTGAACTCACCGTGTCCCAATTGGCCAAGGTAAAAGATTGCGCGGCTGAGGCTAAGAAAACTGTCATCCTTACGTTTAAATTATCCTCGAGAGATACACTACTTGAAAAAAATCCCACTTTTGGCATGGATATTCCTCAATGTGTCACGAACATCTTTCGTGTTTTGGTCGAAGGGAAATTCTGAGCCCGATGTGTCGATATCGGCCCAAACAAAAGATCGCACAGCTGAGACCGAGTAGGGCAGTTACCTACACGTCTAAATTATTTTCGAGAGACGTATCCACCCAAATGCTCTGAAATTTGGTGTGGCTATACTTCAAGGTATCGTGAACATCTTTCATGTTTTGGTCGAATGGATATTCTGAGCCCGATGTGTCGATATCGGCCAAAACAAAACAACACGCGAAGGAAAATCCAACAACCAGCCGTCGTACTATCAGGATCAAAACGCCATAGCGTTTTGCTACTGGAAACAATCCTTTTTTTGAGAGTTAGGCTATCCAAAACTTTCTGAAATTTGGCATGAGTGACCTTCAACCTGTTGGGAACATTTTTCATGTTTTGGCCGAGTGGAAATTCCGAGCCAAACATCCCCGTTTTGTCCAAGACAAAACATCGCGCAGCTGGGACCGAAAACAAACCATCTCTTGCGTCTCAAAACCTTTTGTGAGTGTGTTTCTTCAGACTTTCGTATTGTCTCTGGGTTTTAGGGTTCCCATCCTGATGAGGGTCATATCTTAGGGAGTAGTGGTAATTTTTACATCCTTTGTAGCGAATAAAATAAATAAATAGCAAGAAACGCCTCTAATTTATCCGAACAAAGTACAAGCCTTGTCATTGCCGTTTTTACAAAAAGGACACAACCAATGTGGGTTGGATCAACTATCTAGATTCATCTAAAAACAAGTAGACAAAGTCTAGAAATTATATTGATAAAAAAAAACAAAATTTTGGAGTGTCCGGTGCACCCTTTTCCTTCCGAAAACATCAACCTTGAAAATCCAGATCCACCTGGTCATTACAAAAGAAGTTCCATGAGGCGAGTTCTCCCTTTTGCATCATAACTTCAGCTTCCAAAGCTGCCACTCGTGCCTGTAATGCTCGCACTTCCTTATCTTTCTCATTGGCGTGGGTGGCCAAAACCTTTATCACCTCATCCTTTTCTTTGATTATGGCACTTGATGCCTCCCTTTTGCGGACTTCGCTGCTCCAACGCTCCTTGAAGTTATCAACGGCCAACTCATGATTTGCCATGTGTATGCGGATGTTATCCCTGTTGCGCCTCTGTAGCCCGTGTACCTCAAGCTCTAGGTCCATTTGTTTGGCTGCCAAATCCTCTCTTTCCCGCGCCACTTGATCCCTTTCCTCCCTCATTGTCTTGAATTGCTCAAACAACTGGGCGTGTGCTACATAGCTGGCCTCTCCTCTGACGTGAGATTCACCTTCCTCCTCCATGGGCCTTACGTTCACAGGCTGAGGTAAGATATTGCCATTAACTCGGTTTAGCCTCCACTGTAGGTATACCTGGGTCGGTTGTACAGGAACCACATGTCCTTCGAGGCAATATGGATCCTCCCACTCACTTGCATATTGGCGAAGGATAAGAGTTTCTGTTGAGTGCAAAAGACTTGATTCCGTCATTCCGAAGGTTGCGGGAACTACTTGTACGATGCAAAACTGTCTCAAGACAAGAGCGGGGCAATAGGGTATGCCCCCCTTGCGCCGATCAAAGGAACCCAAAGCAAACGTCCACAACTCACTATAGGATTGACGCCACGCAACCACTTGGCATGTTGATTGACCTCTCCTTCTGAAAGGTCCAAGAACCTATCAACCCAAATGTGCTTGTCCTCTAGTTTCCACTTGTCATTGGCGACCTCCTGACCTATTCCCTTAATGACTCTTCCCAAAGGATCCGATCCCATGTGACTTGGTGAAAACAGAGACTGGTCGGGTGCTTGCTTGAAATGACTGATCAACCAAACCGTCAAGAGTTGGAGACAACAGGAAAGCTTCCCCTTTCCAGTTCGCCTGCAAAAGTCTAAAGCACGGAAGGTTTCGGCCAAGATAGCAGTTGTAGGGTTAACCTCATTCCTGGCCATTTCACAAAACACATTGGCGGCCTCAGTGTCAATACCATCCTTCATTTTGGGAAACAAAATCAGACCAGTGATGGCGAAAGCCAAAATCCTCAACCGTAACTTCCCGTGGGATGAATGAAACTTGCTTACAATATCCGACAAAAACCAAACGGGTTTATTATCTTTCCAACGAGACGGAATCGCCACAATGGCATTCATCTTTGTCCTAACATTGGCGGGTTCCATGAGAACATTACAATAAATATTTGATATTGGGGGAGCAAAACCAAGTAGGGCAGCATACTCTTCCAAAGTGGGGGTTAGGTCCAACCCTTGGTTAAAAGAGAAACAACGGTAATAAGGGTCCCAAAACTTTAGGGCAACCCGAATACAACTTAGATCAACCTTCACATCCATGAGTAATGCAAGTTTCCCATAGTCACATCTGAATTGTGCCTCTTCTTCCGTACTCAGTTCATTCCTTAATTTTCTGAGTTCTAAAACATCACACTGTATCATCTCTGCTCTAATCTTGGTTGTAACATCAGGAATAAAACCAGGCTTCAACATATCACCTCGGGCCAACTGATCCTCAAAACAAAGCCTCCCAAAAGCATCAAGTGAAATCATCGCCGGTGGTGCCATTTGAGTGAATAAAACAGTGCGGAGAATTTTCGGAAAAATCCTGTAAAATGAAAGGTGAGGACAATAAACCAGAAAAATAAAGAGGCATTAAAGAAAATGCACGAACATGATGCATATGCTGATGTGACTCCACTACTCTAACTGGCTCAATAGATCCCGGATGATACCCTAAAAGGGGTCCCTCAGTAAACGGATACGAGAGCTTTAACCGAATCATGACAAGGATTCGGGTGCTCAATCCATTTAGGGGTTCGAATCCGAGTTAGGTTTCATGAAAGCATACTGGGACACACGTCCTCAGGGCTTCACTAGTTACCTCCCTAATCCTAAAGGGTGTCAATGCCGGGTATAGGCTGCATGAGATGCACGTGGGCAATTCAATAAAGCCACAACAATAACAATCACGAAGACAATTTATTTAAAAGAAAAAAAACAAACACCATAAAACCGGCTTCGACCTAACTAGTCCCCAGTGAAGTCGCCAAACTGTCGCACCCCCTTTTTCGTTGAAAACGAGTTAAGGATCGGGACGGGCCATAATGATAGACGAGCGTTGGACTTGTCTTAACATTATGCAAAATGAAGTCGCCACCCTAATTTTGGAAGGTTTAGGGAACCTAATCGATGGCTTAAAAATAAACAAACTAAGGCACGATGGTCTAAACCAAAGAACGATGGTTCGAGGTCGTATTATGGACTTGGGAAGGTGTTAGGCACCCAAGTCACATCCTAAAAAGGTTACCGGTTATGCGAGGTGTTTTGAAAAATACTTGAACATGTAATTTGGCCCTCTAAGGTGACGTTACATCTTAGCATTTGGGTCGTGTTACTTCCGTGGGGTTCGAGGGATGGGGTTACCATTTTGTCTCGATGCTAGAGCGGACGCTCACCTTTTTCATTGGGCCATGCATGACTTAGTTACTACGTGATCTATCATGGCTGAAACTAACAGAGTACATTTTTATGAATGCACGTAGGTTGGCATGGCCTTTGGAGCCATCATGCATATCATATAACAAGAAAAGCAGTTTATTTCATGGCATTTAAACACAAGTGATATAAACACGTAAGCATGTGGGTTGATTTTATTCGATAGCAATTCTATATGACATGCATACGCGTAGGGTGGTTCTATTGTTGCCTAAGTGATCATGCTTGCGAATAAGGCTTTGGACCTTTGTTATCAACATACAAGGAAGCGTTTTAAGGTAATCTTACCTTTTTTGGACGATCCCTGATCGATCCATCTCTTCAAAACCAACGTTAAATGACAATTTACATAAATACGTAGGTATAATAAACATACACGATTTTTTAACTACTTAACTAATTATTACAAACCATAATTCAAGAATAAAACTACTTATCTAAATATTACAAACCAACTACTTACCTAATTATTACAAATTGGAGGTCGGAATATTTATCTAAATAATTATTACAACAATTAAAATAGCTAATTAATTACAACAAGTTGATAAAGAGTAACTACTTATTACAACAAGTGAAAATAAGCAATTAATTGTTACAACAAGTTCAACAATTAATTATTGTTCCAAACGCACAATTTAAAATAATCGACGATTAGTTATCATAAGCGAATGAGTGAAAATGACGTTTTTTATTTCAATGGGCCACGATAGGCCCATTACTTGGTCTTTTATTTTTGGATGTCATGCATGCAAAATACTTACTAAAAATATTTAAATTAAATAACAAAAAGTTAGAAACGTACTTATTGATCGGTAATCCACAATTATACCTACAAAATGAGATTATTAGTACGAACTTTCAAATATAATAAATAATAAAAGCACATACACCATTTATTTCATGCAAAACAGTCATGAAAATAACTAAATATATCATGTAAGAAATTTCACAAATTTTGCCACAAATCAGCACCAACACATAGCAAATAAAACAATCACGTAAACATGCAATTTAAAATCATGGTAGAATACATGGTATAAATTAAATAAACCTCATACATGTTATAAAATAACTAAAAACAGCACATATATCATGCAACTAATTTCAAACAAATTAAACATGTCAAAATCCATACGAGCAATTAAGATGACTCGACGAAAACCATACGAAAGCTCGAAATGGGGACAAAATAAATAAACATGGACACATGGGCTTGGCCAAGCCAAGCCCATCAGTAATTAAAATAGAGAAGGGACGGGCTGAAGCCCGTCCCCTTCCTTCTCCTTCGCAAGAACAGCCAACGTGGCTGTTCTTCTTCCTCACGTTGGTGGCCGGCGACTCAAGCTACCCAACCGCCACCACAAACACCCTAAACAACCTAGAAACGACCTACTCCACATCAGTAATAAAACCCTCGCAAAACAGTAGGCAAACAACATGCAAAACAGAAGAAAAAGCAAGCGCTCTTCCTTCGGAAAACCGAACAACAACAGTAGGCAAAACAACCCCGAATTCGACATCAAACTGACTCCTATCGCAAGGAAGTAGCAAGACTATCATACGAGCAAAACCTATCCAAAACTAGCTCAAACCGTTAATGATCCGTAAGCAATTTTATCATGGCAAAATAATATGCATTAATGTCAATAATCCGTGATTAATTAGTTCGAGCAGTAGATGTTCAAATTGGGACAAGAACAGACCCTATAACTTGACAATCAAACGTTTAAAACAAGTTTAAACCATCAATTTAGTTCATACATACATAAACGAAAATTATCAAGAGAGAGGTTAGAGAGAGAAAGCTTGGAAAACTTACCTTAAACGCTCCCTTCGCTTTTCTCCTTTGTTGTTGATGATCAAGAGGTGTTGATGATGAGTAGCTGTTCTTCAGTAGCTGTTGATGATGAGTAGCTGTTGATCCTTCCTCCTCCTTTTTCCTCCCCGCGCGAAGGTGAAGAATTGGCTATTTATAGGACCAAGTGAAGCGTGCGTGAGTGTGAGGAACCAATTAAACTTGGTCCTTGTCTCCTGTATGTCTGTTGAAACATAATATCTAGGGGACAAGGAATATTTGTCTGCAGTCAGCGGACCAATGAAGAAGAAGGAATAAAAACATGCATTAACATGTATTAATTCTCATACGAACTGGAAATTTTGGTACGAGCGGGGATGTACGAAAGCGAAAATAAATCCGAGCCGAGGGTACAACAAAATGCAGAAAAATAAGACGAGAAAAGTAATATTCAGTGAAAAAATACGAAAGCTGATTTAACGTATTTATTTTCTTATTCAAAAACGTCAAAACGTTCGTGCGCAAAATAAATGTCCTTACGACAAAATTTGAGCGAAACTGAACGAGGCGTCATGAAATAGAAAATTAACACGTAATTATCAAATAAATAAAAAGGGCGTTCTACACTCGGTCCCGGGAACCTTATTCGAGACCGATAGAAGTTCGCGAAAAGACAGTTAAAAGTACGAAAAAATTAAAATGGCACGAAATGACTAGAAAAATTAAACAAACTAGCCTAGAACCAAGAATCAACAGAAATTTGATCTAGACGAGCTAAAAGTGGCAAAAACGTAAAGGTTGTAATGAAAAGTCAAAAATCGGGTAGCAACACTCAATATGAAGTGCATGTCCAAGGCCGATCCGAATCATATATTCATACTAGAGCCGAGCTACGTGATAGAGCACAATATATTCAGTTGAAAAAGGATCTCGTCGAGCACATCTGGAATAAATTTGGAACAACCCTCGATTAGATTTAAAAAATTTATTTCTCAAGTTTACCAGTTTATTTTGTGTGTATTTTCTTGTTCGTTTGCAATAATCTATATATGTTTGATTTACTGAGTGATAAATAATATCGTATGTTACTCTTAAAAAATATTATATTATTTATTGTATTAAAAAAGTATAGATTTTTTGAAATCTGAAAAAAAAATTATGAAATTTAATTAATTTATATTAAAAATATATTATTTATTATTTATTATATTATAAAAAATAATTATTATAGTAATTATAAATTTAATAAGAAAAAGAAATGAAAAATATGGTGGGGTATATGATTAAATGATGTGGAAGGGAGAGAAAGTGAATAACACCCTGAAAAATACCCTGCTGTGAAGTTAAAAAAAAAAGTGGGTGTTATTTGATGATTTGGTTGGGTGTTCAGCTGATGTGGCAGGAGAAGAGTGTTAAATTTAACACCCATTGTTGTGGCTGGTCTTATTGCACACACATCATTCAACTATCTCTACTTCCTTGGCTTCCTCGGTAAGTCACATAGGAGGTATAAATCGTCTCTTTTTATTCATTTTTCCCATGGAAACTCTATTCTATCTCTCTCTAAGAATTCAGCCATTGCGAGTTTCTTTTGGCATTGATTTGTTTTCCCCAGGCAAGTCTATATCTTGATGAGTTAATCTAGTTGCCTCCAGGAATTGTCCACGTATGTTTTAGACAGTTAGAAATTAGTGGTTAGCATTACATTTAGGAAAACGTGGGATGTAATGTTAGTTGTGCAGTTATGTTTTTGTATTTGCATATATTAAGAAAACCAGAAAATAATGCAAGCAAGTTGAGCATCACCAAAAATCCTCAGTGTTTCTTTTTCCTTTTCGAATTTATTACTGGTTTAAAAACCAACATTTGGTTGCGGAGCTGCAGGTTACGAATTCTGAAGATCATCAAAGAAATGGCCGGTAAAGAAGAAGAAGATTCAAAGACACTTTCAGTTCTCAAACCGACGACAAGAGGAGCCTCAATCCCGATCCAATATCCAACGTTAAGCGAGACGAACTACGGCATATGGGCTGTCAAGATGAAGATAATCTTTCGTTCGCTAGGAGTATGGTCAGTGATCGAAGGTGAAAACACAGACGACGACAAAGATCAAGGCGCCATGGTAGCCATCTCTCAAGCTGTGCCAGATGACGTGATGATGGCAATCGCGGAGAAGCAGACGGCAAAGGAGGCTTGGGACGCACTCAAGGAGATGCGGGTTGGTGAAGATCGCGTTAAGAAGGCACGCGTACAGGTGCTGAAACGGCAACTAAACAAGTTACACATGGAAGAGTCAAAGACAATAAACGAATTCTCCATGAAGCTCACTACACTGGTGGGTGAGATCCGTTCGCTGGGCACGAAGCTCGACGATAGCGAAGTGGTTGAAAAACTATTCAGCGCAGTTCCAGATAGATTTCTCCAGATTATTGGAACAATTGAGCAGTTTGGCGACACCGAGAATATGTCAATTTCAGAGGCAATTGGTCGTCTCAGAACTTTCGAAGAAGGACTCAAAGGGCGAGTGCATCCAAAGGGCAGTGGAGAACAGTTACTCTTTACCCAGGCAGAGTGGGAAGCAAGAATCCCAAAGGAAAAGAGAGATGAAGATTCGCACAGCAACAAAAGAGGAGGACGTCACGGGAGAGGACGTGGTCGTGGGCGTGGGAATAGTGGAGGTAGAGGAAATAGTGAACGCTATAATGAAGACCGAAAGCCACGAAACTTCGATAAATCCAGGGTGAAGTGTTTCAATTGTAATGAATATGGTCACTTTGCAAAAGAGTGTCATAAGCCAAACCGAATAGAGAGGGCCAATCTTGTTACAACACAAATTGATGATGAACCGGCACTGTTTATGGCCGAAATTTGTGTTCTCAACCACGCAATACAGAATGAACAGGTGTTTCTACACGAAGACAAGGTGGTGCCAAAGATTAACAACACCCAAGACAAGGCTTGGTATTTAGATACCGACGCTAGTAACCACATGACCGGTTGTATCGAAAAGTTTGCTGAAATTGATAACATCATTAAAGGATCAGTCAAATTTGGAGATGGCACGGTTGTAGAAATACAAGGAAGAGGTTCGATATTATTTGAATGTTTCTCAGGAGAACATCGTGTACTTACTAATGTCTACTTCATCCCGAAGTTGAAGAGCAACATAATAAGCCTTGGCTAGTTAGATGAGAACGAATGCAAAGTTGTAATCGAAGGAGGAGTAATGTCTATCTTGGACAGATCACAAAGGCTACTAGCAAAAGTGGACAGGTCAAGGAACCGATTATATGTACTTAATATGGTACCAGCTCTACCCGAATGCCTTCTAGCAAGGAGCAAAGAAGAAGCCTGGCACTGGCATGCAAGATACGGTCATATAAATTTTCATGCTTTGAAGCTTCTAAGTCAAAAACAGATGGTGCGCGGCTTGTCTATTATCGAGCATGAGGACCGTATTTGCGATGGTTGTCTGATAGGAAAGTAGCACCGAAATCCTTTTCCAGCAGTGGCAAGGTTTCGAGCAGAGTCACCTCTTGAACTGTGGCATGGAGATTTATGCGGACCAATAAATCCTGCTACACACGGAGGCAAGCGCTACTGTCTATTATTAGTAGATGATTGTACCAGATACATGTGGCAGGTACTGATCCGAACCAAAGACGAAGAATTTGAGGCATTCAAGAAGATCAAAGCATCAGCAGAAATGGAGAAAGACAGTAAGCTGAAGGCTTTGCGCACAGATCGTGGCTGCGAATTCACCTCAAATGAATTCGAGACTTACTGTGAGCAATCAGGAATTAAGCGTTATCTCACGGCTCCTTATTCTCCTCAGCAGAACGGAGTTGTTGAACGAAGAAATCAGATAGTGGTAGGCATGGCAAGGAGCTTGTTGAAAAGCATGGGAATTCCAGGCGAATTTTGGGGAGAAGCGGTATCAACCGCTGTATATCTCCTAAATCGAGCACCAACAAAAAGCGTCATTGGCAAAACTCCTTATGAAGCATACTACAATCGCAAGCCAACTGTTGATCATTTTCGCATCTTTGGATGTGTGGGACACGTAAAAGATGTTACACCTCATCTTTCAAAACTTGTAGACAGAAGCAAGCCAATGGTGTTTATTGGTTATGATTCGAATACAAAAGGCTATCGGATGTTTGATCCAATGTCAAAAAGATTAGTGGTGACACGGGATATCATGTTCGAAGAGGAGAAGAAGTGAGAGTGGAGCAGATTTCCAGAAACAGAAACAGGACCAGCAGGGAACACTCTTACAACACACTATTTTACCATAACAGACGCATCTAATATGACAAGTCAGAAAGATAAAGAGGATCAGTGTGTTACAGCAGTGATGAACACAAGATCCAAAGCATCCATTTCAAACTCACCAAATACTCCAGCAGCTACTGTTGAAGTATATGCATCGACATCTGATGAGGGTTCATCAGTAGGACCGCAGGGTAAGTGTGACATCAAAAGCTTATACGATGCAACAGTCCCAATAGAATTGGAGTATTCGAGTTTGTGCTTACTAGGAGAAGAGGAGCCATCGAGTGTTGAAGAAGCCAAGGCAAATCTGATGTGGAGAAGAGCAATGGAGGAGGAAATTTCTTCTATTCAAGAAAATGAAACTTGGAAGCTTGTTTCATTACCTGTTAGCCAGAAACCTATAGGTCTAAAGTGGGTCATCAAGCTAAAGAAGGACGCTCAAGGCAGAATTGTGAAACACAAGGCGAGATTAGTGGCAAAGGGGTACGTTCAACGACAAGGCATAGACTTTGATGAAGTTTTCGCCCCTGTTGCTCGGCTAGAGACAGTACGTTTGTTGATCTCTATTGCGGCACATGAAGGATGAGAGATACATCATATGGATGTGAACTCAACTTTTCTAAATGGTGTCTTGGAAGAGGAAGTGTATGCCATTCAACTGCCGGGTTTTGAAATAAGAGGAGAAGAGCACAAGGTGTTAAAATTGCACAAAGCACTGTATGGTTTACGTCAAGCACCTAGAGCTTGGAACTCAAAACTGGATAAGTCATTGAAGACACTCGGTTTTGTGAGGAGTTCGCTAGAGCATGCCGTGTACATGAAAAATCAAGGTAAAAAGAATTTGATTGTTGGAGTCTACGTGGATGATTTAATCATCACTGGAGAGTATATTCAAGACATAGACAATTTCAAATCATAGATGAAGAAAGTGTTTAGCATGAGTTATCTTGGGTTACTAAGTTATTATCTGGGAATTGAAGTCTGTCCCGAAGTTAAGAAAGTGGTTCTAAAGGTCAATAATCAGTCCACAATTGCATTGAGCAAGAACTCAGTTCACCATGAGAGGAGCAAACACATCGATACCCGATTCCACTACATTAGAGATTGTGTTCAATCAGGAATGATTGAAATCCAACATGTTTGTACAGAAGATCAGCGTGCTGATATTCTGACAAAGTCACTTGCAAGATTGAAGTTCTTGGAGATGAGAGACGAAACTGGTGTGCAGACCATCAGTGGAGGACAACAAGCTTAAGGAGGAGATTGATGAGTTAATCTAGTTGCCTCCAGGAATTGTCCACGTATGTTTTAGACAGTTAGAAATTAGTGGTTAACATTACATTTAGGAAAACGTGGGATGTAATGTTAGTTGTGCGGTTATGTTTTTGTATTTGCATATATTAAGAAAATCAGAAAATGATGCAAGCAAGTTGAGCATCACCAAAAATCCTCAGTGTTTCTTTTTCCTTTTCGAATTTATTACTGGTTTAAAAACCAACATATCTTTTCTCTTATTCTTTGGTTGTTTGTCTTTCCTCAAATCGTGCCTCCTCGCCAATCTAGCCGTAATAAACAGCATGTGGTGGAGCCATCCCAGTCCGATCAAGAAAGATATAGCGTCGGAGACGAGATACGCAAAACACAAACTTCTTTTACTAGCAAAATCAAGTTACAATGGGCGTTGAGCAAAGTGGGTCAAGCTTTCGATGGGGCTTATAATATACTTTCGCCTTTATGGGACCTAACATCCAGATGGACAACGTGCTCCCTCCCAATACTTGTGTGATTTACAAGATGATGTTTGAAGTTGGACTTCGCCTCCCGATAGACCCTTATATTGCAAATATGCTTTTAGATGTTGGTCTTGTGTCTGCTCAAATCGCTCTGTCGCACCCCCTTTTTCGTTGAAAATGAGTTTAAGGTTCGCGGCGGATGGTAAGCATAAATGGATGCTTCGCATAATACAATGAAGTCGCCACCCTAATTTCTAAGGTTTAGGGAACCTAAGCGTCATGGCATAAAAAATAAAAAAACTAAGGCACAAATGGTCTAAACCATTGAACAAAGGTTCGAGGTCGTATTGTGGACTTGGGAAGGTGTTAGACACCCAAGTCACACCCTAAAACGGTTACCGGTTGTAAAGTGAGGTGTTTGTTATGTTTAATATTTTGACACGAAAATAAATAATCGAAGCATGTCAACCTCCTCTTCCCACGAACTCAAGTCACTTTCCGATCATTTACATAGGCCATTGATCGAATCGTGCCAACAGAGTTTGCTTACCGACTTGGGACACTTTCCGATTATTTAACATTTTTGGCACGATTGGGCCCTCAAAGGTGACGTTACATCTTAGCATATTTCGTTGGGACATGTTATTTCCGATCGGGACACGAAGGACGGGGTTACCGTTTGTTCGTTATGCTAGAGCGGACGTTCCCCCTTTTCATCGAGCCATGCATGATTAATTAATTAATTACTACGTGTTCCTAACATAGATAAACTAACATTGTACCATTTTCGTAAATGCATATAACCGAGTGGGATTCGAAGCCACCATGCATAGCATTTAACAAAGAAGACAATTAATTTCATGGCATTTAAAAGCAAGCGTCATAAACATGTAAACATGTTGGTTTATTTTATCATTCATATAATTATAAGTTTTTTAGCATTTTAAGATAACATACATGAAAATAATATTTGCAAAAGGCATTAAATGAATAAAAGAGACTTAGAAGAAAGACGTACTTGCGTTGCGTGATCTTGATCTTTCTTGCAAAATGAGAGTGTTAGCAACGTTTTTGAAAATAAATAAATAATAAAGAGCGCATGCAAACATTTAATAAATTTACGAAAAAGTAAGTAATTAATTAAATAAAACATGACATAGCAAATAAACAAATCATTTAAAACATGGCAAACAAACTAGGCAATTTATTTCATGCCAAACAAATAAATAATTAACAAGACATAGGAGATAAGTGAATAATTAATTAGACATGGCAAATGAGTAATCAATTAATTCATTTATTTCATATGGGCAATTTGTAACACTTTAAGCATGACATAACTAATAATTAATTTATTCATAGCATGCAATATTAAATTAAACAACAAAAAAACATGGCATAGCAAATAAATAAATCATTCATGGTATGCAAACATTTAACTAAATAAGACATGGCATGGCACTCAACATATCACTTATATCATGCAAGCAAATAATAAAAATAGAACATGGCATAAATAAATTATTTAAATCATGCAAGCATTTAATTAAATAAAACATGGTATAAATACATTATTTGAATCATGTATACAAGCATACGAATTGTTCATGACATATTAGTATGAAAATTGTTCTTGGCATATACGAGAATTATACATGGCGTACGAGAATTATACATGGCGTACGAAAACTATTATACATGACACATATGAAACAAATTATACATGGCATATACGAAATAAATTATACATGGCACGTACGAAATAAATTATACATGGCATACGAAAATAAGTGGGCCCCAGAAGGGATTTTTGTACACAACTTAATTAAATAAAATATGGCATTAAAAGCATACGAACATATAAACAATTCATACGATATTTAAAACATGACAAATAAAATAAACATATTGCCTACGAACATGTAAACAATTCATGCGATATTAACATTTAAATAAATGAACAGTTTATAAGCATACGAAAACCATACGAGAAATTGAATTGTATACATACGAAATTTTAAACGGGCCGGGCCTATCACTTGTCCAAAACAGTGGCTGGGCTTGGGATTAAATCAAGCCCAGCACTCATTTATTCAAGATGGGCTTGGGATGAAATCAAGCCCATCACCTTTGCCTTTCTTCTTTCCCGCCATCACCTTTCTTCCTTACCTTTCTTCTCTACCAAAACAGCATCCATGGCTAATTACTCAAACTCCGAACCTCCACCATTCTTACCCAAAATGGTTGCAATAATTAAGGTAGCAAAACAGCACATCAAGGCCACAAAAACAGCAAAGAAAAACAACTCCAAACCGTAGCAATTTTCCATGGAAAGACAAACTTAATTAATATGCATATATGTCCATTAATTAACCGAAGCTTCATGCATTCAAATTGGAGCAAGGGAAGCATAAATAACATGGAAGCTAAGCATTCTAAGCATGTTCTAGCAATTTATTCATGCATTAAAGGGAAAAATGAAAATTAAAGAAGCTAGAGAGAGAGAGGTAGCTTACCTTTCCGGGAGAGCTAATGGCCAAGAAGGATGAGCAAGAAGTAGAGATTAAGAGGAGGATTTGGTGCCCTTAATTTGGTGCTTGAAGGTTGCTATTTATAGAGGAGAAAAAAAGTTAGAGTCGGTTCGGCTTGTGGCTGCAAATGGACGGGAACAAAAGAAGGAAAATGATGATGATGAACAGTGGCCGGAGTGGTGAGCAAGTTTGATTGTGTAGCTAGGTGGTGAGCAAGTTTGATTGTGTGGCTAGGTGATGAGCAAGGCAAGCTGGAGCTGTGCTGGAGGGTAAGAAAGAAGAGGTGGAGGATTTACATGCATTTATGTAGAGTTTATCCCATTTTTGGACACGAACGAGATATTTTGGTACGAGTGAAATCGTACGAAAGTGAAAATAAATCCGAGCCAAGGGTACAACTATGTGTAGAAAAATAAGGCAAGAAAACTAATATATAGTGAAGAAATGCGAAAGTTGATTTAACGTATTTATTTTCTCTTTCGGAAGTGTCAAAACGTTCGCGCGCAAAATAAATGTCCTTACGACATAAATTGAATGAAACTGAACGCGGTGGCGTGAAGGAGAAAATTAGCACGTAATTATCAGATAAAGAAATAACGCGTTCGACCCTCGGTCCCGCGAAACTTACTCGGGATCGATAGAAGTTCGCAAAAAGACAGTTAAAAATACGAAAAAATTAAAAAGGCACGAAATGACACGAAATATTAAACAAACTAGCCTAGGACCAAGAATCGACAGAAATTTGATCTAGAAGAGCTATTAAACGTGATAAGCGTAAAATTTATGTAAATGTGACAAAAAGAGTGGTAAAAAATCGGGTAGCAACAGTTGCCCCCTCTTTACTGTCTGATCAAAAATACAGTGTAACTGAAATTTTTGATTAGCAGTAAAGACAGTTGCCCCTAAGTGCTACCACGGTTTTGTGAAAGGCATTGCAAAAAAATGTAAACGATGTCGCTCAAGGAGGAGATTTGGGTTGGTAAAAAAGGTAGTCGCTCAAGGAGGAGATTGTGCATAAATGTAGTCACTAAGGGAGGAGATTTATGCATAAATGTAGTCGCTCAGGGAGGAGATTTTGGTTGGCAGAAAGGTAGTCGCTCAAGGAGGAGGTTTTTGCAGAAATGTAGTCGCTCAAGAAGGAGATTTTGGTTGGCAAAAAGGTAGTCGCTCAAGGAGGAGGTTTTGTATAAATGTAGTCGCTCAAGGAGGAGATTGTGCATAAATGTAGTCGCTCAAGGAGGAGATATGGGTTGGTAAAAAAGGTAGTCGCTCAAGGAGGAGATTGTGCATAAATGTAGTCACGAAGGGAAGAGATTTATGCATAAATGTAGTCGCTCAGGGAGGAGATTTTGGTTGGCAGAAAGGTAGTCGCTCAAGGAGGAGGTTTTGTATAAATGTAGTCGCTCAAGGAGGAGATTTTGGTTGGCAAAAAGGTAGTCGCTCAAGGAGGAGGTTTTGCATAAATGTAGTCACTCAAGGAGGAGATTTTGGTTAGCAGAAAGGTAGTCACTCAAGGAGGAGATTTTGCATAAATGTAGTCGCTCAAGGAGGAGATTTTTGTTGGCAGAAAGGTAGTCGCTCAAGGAGGAGATTTTGCATAAATGTAGTCACTCAAGGAGGAGATTTTGGTTGGCAGAAAGGTAGTTGCTCAAAGAGGAGATTTTGCATAAATGTAGTCGCTCAAGGAGGAGATTTTGGTTGGCAGAGAGGTAGTCGCTCAAGGAGGAGATTTTGGTTGGCAGAGAGGTAGTCGCTCAAGGAGGAGATTTTGCATAAATGTAGTCGCTCAAGGAGGAGATTTGTTGGTTGGCAAAAAAGGTAGTCGCTCAAGGAGGAGGTTTTGCATAAATGTAGTCGCTCAAGGAGGAGATTGTGCATAAATGTAGTCGCTCAAGGAGGAGATTTTGCATAAATGTAGTCGCTCAAGGAGGAGATTTTGGTTGGCAGAAAGGTAGTCGCTCAAGGAGGAGATTTTGCATAAATGTAGTCGCTCAAGGAGGAGATTTTGGTTGGCAGAAAGGTAGTCGCTCAAGGAGGAGATTTGCATAAATGTAGTCGCTCAAGGAGGAGATTTTGGTTGGCAGAAAGGTAGTCGCTCAAGGAGGAGATTTTGCATAAATGTAGTCACTCAAGGAGGAGATTTGTTGGTTGGCAAAAAAGGTAGTCGCTCAGGGAGGAGATTTTGCAGAAATATAGGATTATATGAAGTGAGGGTAGCACTCGTACTTCATACGTTTTGACAAAAAGGTCAATGAGAGTTTGGGACGTACCTTTGGTTCAGGGCAACGTACCTTTGCTTGAGCACTCTGATGGCTTAATGTGAATTGTGGTGGTTGTCTTGGACGACCATTCCGTTCTTCACAACTTGATTTGGACCTTGCTTTAACGAAATCGGTGGTGACGTGTGAACTGAAGTTGATTTGAATGTGAGGAAGCGTGATCCGCCACATAAATTTGACTTGGGAGTGGTAACGTTCTCCATTCGTTTGTTGATTGGATTTTAATGAAAATCCAAGGTGAGGGCTTTACAATGATTCCTTCATAGAAGACCCAATGGTTGAGGAGTGATTCCAACAAAGCATATCTGTGTCCTATAAATGGGAAGGAAACAAACACGAAGCAACAATAGATGGAAAAAGGAAAGAGCAATTGACAATGTAAGAAATATCAAATATTCTTACATTTATCCTATGGCTTGCCCCCAAGTGTTTGGAATGAAAATGACCTCTTTGTTTAAGAGGAAATAAATTCAAGTGTTTATATATATATATATATTTTTTTTTTGAAAGATGCGTTCAATTTTCGTTATAAAACATGATTGATTCAAGTCTAGATAACGTCTGCGTCTTGTTCAGGAAATAACGACCTCAAGAACAAGACTTTCCCATGACATGTAAACGTAAGCAACCCTCACCGGATGTTAGTGTTTGCGCTCACTCTCAGAAGACAAGGCTATGCGTTTACACTCCTTAAAATGCAATAAACATAGCATAAAAATTAAATTTGCAATGTCAATCCGAGTGAATAAACTTCTAATGGAGATGCACATGCATGGGTCTGTTGATAATCGAAAGGACTTTGCGAGGGAGGAAAAAGAGGAATTTGTAGAAAGGCATTGTGCTTTTTTTGGCGAAAAGGTTTTAACGAGTTTGTGCTCGACGACTGATTGCGATGAGGACAAATTGCGGTGAACGATGTTTGACGACTTGATCGTGGTGAAAGCAAAGTGCTCAAATTCTTGAATCTTGTACCGTAGATGTTCCTTCTGGATTGTTTTGAGGGCATCATGCCCAAGCTCTTCAATATTCGCAGGAAATGAATTTTTTTCTTTTTGAGATCAATTTGATGTTTGACCTCCTCTTTTCTTTGTATGTACTTACTTCGGCTGCTATTTTGTTGATTGTGTTCTTTGAACACTTTTATTTATATATTATTATTATGGTATTTTGGTTTTTTCTTTTGTGTGTTTTGTTTTGTGTTTTATATTTTTTTATTGTGTTTTGTGTTGTGTTGGTTTTTTTTCGGATTTTTTTCGGTTTGTCATCCTCTCTGTCTTTGGCAGAGGCCTCCAAGTCTTATCATATTTAGCCTTCTTCTGACGTTGACTTGTTAGCGATCCTCTGAGGGTTCCCTTGTCATTCCCTTGCATGACGTGTAACTCCAATTCAGCGGTCTCAGTCGAGCACTACTCTCTTGTTTAGGAGAACAAGAGGCTTGGTTTTGGGTGTTTAATAGAATCGTACATGGTGTACAAAAGATGTGTTTGAGGGTAAAAGGTTTGAAAATAGAAAATGTGGAAGAAGAGCAAAGCAAAGTCCGATGTCATCTTACCGCTATCCCATGTCTGATTGTCCATGTACCCTGGATATTATGCAAATCTAACTAGTACCTAGTTTAGCATTTACACTCATGAAAGAAACAAAGCGCGAAGGCTCAAAATACTCACAAGGATATGTTCGTGTTTGTTTACATCTAAACATGTCATGGATATAAGAGTTAACAAACAAGATCATGTATGTTTGTATAATTTCTAATGAACGCACAAGTTAAAAACGATGAACGCTTGATTTAGAAATGTTAAAAAACACGGGATTTTCAAGCCAAGCAATATCTATTTATTTTAGTTGTTGTGTTTTTTTGTGTTTTTTTTATTATTTTATTTTTTGGCAAAAACTATGAATTTTAGTAGACATGCACACACTCTTGCAACAACATAAATTGCAAAAATTCTAAAATCGTGGAAACGTAAATTGCAAAAATGGAAATTGCGGAAACGGAAATTGCAAAAACGTAAAAGGACAACTTTCCTGAAAAATGAGCTTGGACATTTTTCGATACCTGCTTTTGGTCGTTACTTCACTTGCTTGCCCCCAAATTTACAAGTCTCGTTGTACCTGAAATGTAAAATCGCGGAAACACGAATTACAGAAACGTAAATTGAGGAAAGGGAAACTGTAAATGTAAAGGACAACTTCCTTGAAAAATGAGCTTGGACATTTTTCAACGCATTCTTTTGGTTGTAACTTCATTTGCTTGCCCCCAAGTTTACAAGTCTCGTTGCACCTGAAATGTAAAATCGTGGAAACACGAATTACAGAAACGTAAATTGAGGAAAGGGAAACTGTAAATGTAAAGGACAACTTCCTTGAAAAATGAGCTTGGACATTTTTCAACGCATTCTTTTGGTTGTAACTTCATTTGCTTGCCCCCAAGTTTACAAGTCACGTTACACCTGAAATGTAAAATCGTGGAAACACGAATTACAGAAACGTAAATTGAGGAAAGGGAAACTGTAAATGTAAAGGACAACTTCCTTGAAAAATGAGCTTGGACATTTTTCAACGCATTCTTTTGGTTGTAACTTCATTTGCTTACCCCCAAGTTTACAAGTCTCGTTGCACCTGAAATGTAAAATCGCGAAAACACGAATTACAGAAACATAAATTGAGGAAAGGGAAACTGTAAATGTAAAGGACAACTTCCTTGAAAAATGAGCTTGGACATTTTTCAACGCATTCTTTTGGTTGTAACTTCATTTGCTTGCCCCCAAGTTTACAAGTCTCGTTGCACCTGAAATGTAAAATCGCGAAAACACGAATTACAGAAACGTAAATTGAGGAAAGGGAAACTGTAAATGTAAAGGACAACTTCCTTGAAAAATGAGCTTGGACATTTTTCAACGCATTCTTTTGGTTGTAACTTCATTTGCTTGCCCCCAAGTTTACAAGTCTCGTTGCACCTGAAATTAAAATCGCGAAAACACGAATTACAGAAATGTAAATTGAGGAAAGGGAAACTGTAAATGTATTGGACAACTTCCTTGAAAAATGAGCTTGGACATTTTTCAACGCATTCTTTTGGTTGTAACTTCATTTGCTTGCCCCCAAGTTTACAAGTTGCGTTGCACCTGAAACGAAGAGATAAGAAGTTTGTAGGGAAAAGGTACACCAAGATGTTGAATTAAAAAACAGAAATATCGAAAAGAACACATGGGTCGCCTCCCCGGGAGTGCCCTTGTTTAAAGTCGTAGGCTCGACTATGGTGAAGCTTCCTTTTACGCGTGTGATCAGGATTGACGGAAGTAGGGGTGTGAACCGCTTTGCCTAAGTTTGGTTATCGACATCTCTGACAGTTCCATCATAGCATCTTGAAGAATAGCCATTAAGTTCTTGAATAGTGTTCTAGATGAGAATGACCTCTCCATCATCCTTGCTCGTGCGTGTGGAGAAAAACTCATCATGCTGAAACATGTGTGAACGCACACACCTATCATTGTACCTATAAAACTTAGCATTGGGTTAATGGGGTTAGTCAAAGTGTGGTTCTTGTGACCCTAACTACTCCTAGGTCCGGCTGACACCACACAAAAGGTTTGACACGCGATTTTTTCAAAAAGGTTCTCATCTTTGTTTTGTGTTTTGTTTTGTTTTTTATCTTCTTTTCTTTTTTTAGCCGAAGGGGAACGCGAGTTCCCATAGAAGACAACAAGACACGAATATATTGTTTATATTTTGTTTTTTGTTTTTTTTCTATCTTTTTAACCGAAGGGGAACGCAAGTTCCTATAAAAGACAACAAAACATACGTTTATATTTTTTTTTTTTGTTTTACATATATATATATATATATATTTTTTTTAACCGAAAGGGAACACAAGTTCCTATAAAAGACAACAAAACATGCATATATATATTTTTACAAGTGGATATCGAGAAGCGTGATGGCGATCCAATGGCGCACGGGTCCTCCAGACTTTTTCACGAAAATGGCCGAGTCTTAAGACGATGCTTCTTATCCGAGTGTGCAGACATGGAAACCCGGGGCTATGCCGACCGCGGTTGAATCCGAGTTGACGATTTCGGCCGCATCGCCTTCGGTTACGGGTACTTTTAGTCCTTGTGTCTTTTCCTCTACCTCTTCGGGAATCAATGGGCCTTTCCCTTTGGCTAGCCTTTGTTTCTCAATCTCTTCCGAAAATGCAGCAACTCCCGATATGAGTCATGCCCCCAATGTTAAAGGTTCCGGTTGTCAAGGTAGCGAAAGGAGGAGTCGTGATGACCGTGTACCCGTAGTCGAATGGGACGGTGTGCAAGTCTTGGCTAGGAGTGTTCTGAGCGAACTTGAAGACTAGCTTGAGTGGCGTTGCAATGGGTGCCTCGGTTTGAGCTACACATTTGAAGGTATATGGGGTGAGAGGTTCATCCTCAATGGTGCCGATTTCCTTTATTCCGCTGGTGCTCTTTTCAGCTTGGATCACCCCGAAATTCACGAGTTGTTTCAATTTTTCCATGAAGAATTTGCAATCTTGGATTTCGTGACCGTTTGCCTGTTGGCAAAATAGGTAAGTGCCCCCACCTCCTTGAGAGTGTGGTAGGTAATTACTTTCGACTAGTGCGGCGAAGAGCCTTTCTCGAGGTAACTCCAAGATGAGAGGGAGGGGATCTTTAACCTTTTCTACTGAGAGGGCGCTCACCCCTTCGCTCCCCTGGGTATGGTTTGGGAGAGGGTTGGTGGTGGTGTTAGGCCCTTTGGCCAATCTTTCGAAGGAGACCCATCCACCTTTGACCAATTGTTGTACCTTTATTTTAAAGGCGTAGCAATTATCCATCGTGTGACCGGGAGCTCCTGCGTGGTATTCACATTTTGCATTGGGGTCATACCACTTGGGGTAAGGAGGTAGCCTCGGTTGGGGATGAATTGGCACAATTTGTCCAACTGTCAGGAGATGCTTGTAAAATTCTCTCGCGGGGAGAGGAAGAGGCGGTAGTGGTTCCCGACTCCAACGATTAACTTTAGCAGCTGGGTTACTAGGGTTGTTTGGTGGGTTATATGGAGGCGGTGAGAATGGTGATGGCGCGTGGTATAGTGGTGGTGCGAAGGGTGGCTGCACAGGATTGACAAAAGGAGGCCAAATTCCCGTAGGATCGAGAACTATGATTTGAGTAGAGTGGCCCTGAGGTAGGAGAAAGCTCTGGGATTCCTGAGGAATTAGATTTTGACCAGGGTCTAAGGAGAGGTTAACGAAAGAATGTTGTAGGGTTGTAGCAGTTTCTCCACCCGTGTTAACTATAGGATTTGTGGTGATAGGCGTAACAAAAGGGTCCGTCCATTTCCATTTACCTCCGGGACTAAGGAAGGATTGAGGAATTGAAGATCCAGCGATGGTGGATGAAGTAGGTCCTGTCATCTGTTTAGGGTCGAAGCCAGGTGGGAACTTAGAGATTGCTTCATCTCGCTCTTTTTCGGCCTGAGCGGCCCTTTTTGTAGTAACCCTAACTTGTTTCTCTAGTTCTGCTACTTTAGCAGCCAATATCTCTTCTGTCTTAGTTTGTTCGGCCATTTTCAGTGCTTGAAGTCCAGTTACGGGGAGCGTTGATGGAGTAGCTTTCTTTCGAGGAGATATCGTTATCCTGAAAAGAAAACAAGTGAAGAGAAATAAGTATAAGCGATAATGTGGGTATTATGTGCAACCTCGAGGCCTCCACGCTGATTTGATCAATTTCCAGCCACTCTTTCACTTGATACTTTAGGGGGAGTGAGAAACGGGTGCATCTTGGGTTGGTGCTCTCGGTGGAGACGTGAGGGAAGTCTTCATTTATTCTAACGATGCGATGTGATCTTGGATGCTACTAACGAAACTCTTGAAGTGACTTGGAACGAGTAGCTAAGGTCATCTCTAAATGGTTTTTCGAGGGATCTGTTGCTTATAAAACTTTGATCTTTGGTACAATCATACTTCAACCCGATTTCAACATCTTCCGTGTTTTGACCGAATGGAAATTCTGAGTCCATCGTGTGGATGTTAGACATGGTAACAGACCGCGTAGCTGAGACCGAGTGAACTATCACCCTTACGCCCATATTGTTTACGAGTGATGTGTCACTTGGAAAAAATTCCATTTTTGGTGAGGGAAATCTTAAATGTGTCATGAATATCTTTCGTGTTTTGGTCTAGTGGAAATTCCGAGCCAATCGTGTTGATATCAGCCAAAACAAACGAGCGCGCAGCTGAAGCCGAGCGGAGAAGTTGTCCTTACGTCTAAACTATTTGCGGGAGATGTGTCACCCAAAAAGTTCTGAAATTTGGCATGGGCATGCTTCAATGTGTTACGAACATCTTTTGTGTTTTGGTTGAAGGGAGACTCTGAGTCCATCGTATTGATATTGTCCAAAATAAACGAGCGCGCGGAGTTGGGAGACGAAGCTAGCGGCATGCCGCTAGGGGCCAGGCGGTATGCCGCCAGAGATGGCCTTTCGTGGGCCTTGCTTGGGACTGAGGTGCGCTGCTCAGAAAAATCCGAAATTTGGTGAGGGCGAACTTCAATGTGTTACGAACATCTTTTGTGTTTTGGTCAAAAGGAAATTTGGAGCCAAACACATTGATATTGGCTGGGACAAAAGATCGTGGGGTTGAGACCGAAAAAACTGTCCTCCTTACGTCCAAATTATTTGCGAGTGACGGGCTGCTCGGAAGAATCCCATTTTTGGTGAAGAAAATCTTCAATGTTCCGTGAACATCTTTCATGTTTTGGCCGAGTGGAAATTCTGAGCCCATCGTATCCGTATTGGCCAAAACAAAAGAATGCGCGGCTGAGACCGAGCAGAGCAGCTGTCCTTACGTCTAAATTATTTACGAGAGATGTATTACTTGGAAAGTTCTGAAATTTTGCATGGGCATACGTCAATGTGTTACGAACATCGTTTGTGTTTTGGTCGAAGGGAGATTCTGAGTCCATCACGTTTATATTGGCCAAAATAAACGAGCGCGTGGCTGAGCGGACGATTTTGGAGGCCAAAAAATGATTTTGAAGGAGTTGGGAGCCGAAGCTAGTGGCATGCCGCTAGGGGCCAGGCGGTATGCCGCCAGAGATGGCCTTTCGTGGGCCTTGCTTTTGGCTAAGGTACGCTGCTTCGAAAAATCTGAAATTTGGTAGGGACATACTACAATGTATCATGAATATCTTTCGTGTTTTGGCCGAACGGAAATTCTGAGCCGAACACATTGATATTGGCCGAGACAAAAGATCGTGCGGTTGAGACCGAAAAAACTGTCCTCCTTACGTCCAAATTATTTTCGAGTGACGGGCTGCTCGGAAGAATCCCATTTTTGGTGAGGAAAATCTTCAATGTGCCATGAACATCTTTCATGTTTTGGCCGAGTGGAAATTCTGAGCCCATCGTATCCGTATTGGTCAAAACAAAAGAACGCGCGGCTGAGACTGAGCAGAGCAGCTGTCCTTACGTCTAAATTATTTGCGAGAGATGTGTTACTTGGAAAGTTCTGAAATTCGGCATGGACATACTTCAATGTATTGCAAACATTTTTCGTGTTTTGGTCAAAAGGAAATTCCGAGCCCATCATATCGATATTAGCCAAAATAAATAAGCGCGCGGCTGAACGAATGATTTTGGAGGTGAAAAACTGATTTTGGAGCCGAAGCTAGCGGTATACCGCATGAGATGGCCTTTCGTGGGCCTTGCTTTTGGCTGAGGTGCGCTGCTCCGAAAAATCTGAAATTTTGTAGGGACATACTTCAATGTGTCATGAACATCTTTCGTGTTTTGGCCGAGTAGAAATTCTGAGCCGAACGCCTTCATATTGGCCGAGACAAAAGATCGTGCGGTTGAGACCCAAAAAACTGTCCTCCTTATGTCCGAATTATTTTTGAGCGATGAGATGCTCAGAAAAATACCATTTTTGGTATGGACATTCTTCAAGGTGTTATTAATATCTTTTGTGTTTTGTACAAGGGGAAATTCCTAGCCAATTGTGTTGATATTGGCCAAAACAAAAGAACGCGCAACTGAGACCGAGTAGAGCAGCTGTCCTTGAGTTTAGAGTTTTTTTCAAGCTATTTACTGCCCAGAACTTTCTAAAATTCTGCAGGGGTGAACTTCAACATGTTGGGAACATCTTTTATGTTTTGGCCGAGTAGAAATTCCGAGTAAATCACGTTGATATTGGCCAAAACAAAAGATCGCGCAGCTGAGGCCGAGAAATGGAGCTGTCTTTGGGTTCTGGATTCGTTTGGCGAAAATGGGCTATTCCGAAAATTATGAATTTTAGTAGGGGGGGACTTTTATGTGTGATGAACATTTTTCGTGTTTTGGCCAAGTGGGAATTCCTAGCCAATCGCGTTCATATTGGCCAAGATAAAAGAGTGTAGAGCTGAACCCAAAACAACTACCTCTTGCGTTCGAATTTTTTTTTTTTTTAGAGCGTGTTTTTTCCAAGGTCAATCAATCGTGTGTTTTTTTTTGGTGGGTATTATTTTGATTTTGAGGAGAGTCATATATTCGCGGTTAGTGGCCCTTTGGTACATACATACATGTATATACATTTTTTGTACGAAAGGAGAACTCATATGTTTTATCCGAATATTGATGATTTTTCAAAAGGATACAACCAATATATGTTGGATCAAGTATTTACATTCATCTAAAAGCTAGTAGACAAAAGTCTAGCAGTTACATTTGGACAAAAAGCAAAATCTGGAGCGCCGGGTACATGCTCTTTCTTCTGGGGGTCTCAAGCCTTGGAAGGCGAGGCCTGCTTGTTCACTCCAGAAGTATTCTAACGATGCCAATTCCCCTACTTGCATCATTAGCTCGGCCTCTAGTGCGGCCACTCGTGCTCGCAATGTTTAGTTTTCCTATTTTTCCTCATCGACCTGAGTCGTCAAGACCTTTGTTAACGCATCTTTGTCCTTGATTAATGCATTAGATGCTTCCTTTTTGCGGACTTTGCTAACCAAGTGCTTTTGAAAGTCATTGAAGGCCGACTTCTGATTCCTCATACGTGCGGATGTTATCTCCGTGGCATCCTCCTAAATTGTGGACCTTGAGCCCTAAGTCCATTTGCTTGGCCACGAAACTCTCTTTTAAGTGCTATCTTCCTCCTCCACGAGTCTTTTGTTTCCCGGGTGAGGCAAAAATGTCCCCGTTGATTCTGTCTTTCCTCCATTGTAAGTGTTCTTCGGTTGCCGAGGTAGGGATAACATGTCCTTCAAGGCAAAACGGAGTAATCCAATCTGTTGGGGAGTTTGATCTCTCGTTGAGTGTGGCAGACTGGAATCCGTCATGCCGAATGTTGCGGGGGTTACTTGTATGATGCAAAATTGTCTTAAGACGAGAGCGGGGCAATAAGGTACGCATCCTCTTGCGCCGATTAAGGGGACCCATGGTAAAGGCCCGCAGCATACTATGGGATTGGCGGCCCGTAGCCACTTAGCATGCCAATTGAAGTCCTTTTCAGAAAGGTCTAACAGCCTGTCAACCCAAGTATGTTTGTCTTCGATCTTCCACTTGTCTCTGGCCGTCTCTTGGCCCATTCCTCTACTGACTTGTTCCAAAGGGTCCCAGCCTAGGTAGTTTGGCAAAAATAGGGATTGATCCGGTCTTTGCTTAAAATGACTGATCAACCAAACGGTCAAAAGTGGTGTGCAGCAATCAAGTTTCTTTGTCCCAGTCCGCCTACAATGGTCCAAAGAACGGAAAGTTTCGGCTAGGATTGCAGTTGTAGGGTTAACTTTGTTCCTTTCCATCTCATAAAATACGTGAGCCACTTCAAAATCAATGTAGCCCTTCATTTTAGGAAACAGAACCAAACCGGTTATGGCGAAGGCTAGAATCTTCGACCGTCCCACCCCTTGTGATGAATGAAACTGTTTCACGATGTGAGACCAACACCATATGTGCTTCCCATTCTCCCAACGAGTCGGAATCTCTAAAAGTGCGTCCATCTTTAGCTTGACGCTGGCGGAATCGGTGGGGACATTCTGATAGATGCATGATATTGGAGGAGTGAAACATAGTAATGTGGCGTATTCCTCTAGAGTAGGAGTCAAATCCACTCCTTGATTAAAGGAGAAGCACCGGTAATACGGGTCCCAAAACTTAAGACCCGCTTGGACACAACCCCAATCAGTTTTTACATCAACCAAAGTCCACAACTTCCCATAGTTGCACTTGAATTTTATCTCTTCCTCTTGAGTTAATTCATCCCTTAATGCCCTAATTCTGATTACGTCAAGATTCGTGACCTCCGCTTTAAGCTTGATCGGAATATTAGTAACGAAATTGGGTTTTAACATATCCCCATATACGGCTTGATTCTCGTAACTCCTCACCGCAAAAGTATCAAGTGAAAGTAATGTTGGCGTTGCCATTTGAACAAAGCAGGATGGATCTTGGGAAAAACAAAACAGAGCTCCAGTGTTAGTAATTTGCACAAAATATGTTACTAGGTTCTTTACATGCATTACTAGATTAGTGCGAAAGGAAAAAAAATGTAGAAAACGTGGTAAACCAAGCCACGACAAAACAAGTATGATGCACGTGATGGGGCTTTTGACGTCGACTAAAGTTCTAACGGCCTGAAGGTTCCCGACGATACCATAGAATGGTCCAAAAAGTGTCGTAGAGCGACCACCTATTCCTTCCCACGAACTCAGGCCACTTTCCAACCATTTACATAGGCAAATGATTGAATCATGTCGGCTGAATCCGCTTACCAGAATGGAGGCCAACCGTTCGGCTAGCTTTAAGGGTTCGAGCGGGTTGGGTTTCGAGAATATTACCCAGGACTCGTGTCCCGAGGTGTCCTTACTCCCCGTCCTAAACTTATTTGGTAAGGCGACCCTTGGGTGTAGGGCCTATGCATGCAATGCGTATTACAATTGATCAAAGCAATAACAAATAGTCACGAAAACAGTTTATTAAAGCAAGTAAAAAAAAACAAACACCTTAAAAAAAACTGGCTTCGACCCTACTAGTCCCAAGTGAAGTCGCCAAACTGTCGCACCCCCTTTTTCGTTGAAAACGAGTTTAAGGTTCGCGGAAGGGAGAAAAAAACGTGATGGGGGAGGGAGAAAAAAACGTAGAAAACATGGTAAACCAAGCCACGACAAAACAAGTATGATGCACGTGATGGGGGCTTTTGACGTCGACTAAAGTTCTAACGGCTTGAAAGTTCCCGATGATACCATAGAATGGTCCAAAAAGTGTCGTAGAGCGACTACCAATTCCTTCCCACGAATCCAGGCCACTTTCCAACCATTTACATAGGCAAATGATTGAATCATGTCGGCTGAATCCGCTTACCAGAATTGGGCCACCGTCCGGCTAGCTTTAAGGGTTCGAGCGGGTTGGGTTTTGTGAACATTACCCAGGACTCGAGTCCCAGGGTGTCATTAATCCCCGTCCTAAACTTATTTGGTATGGCGGCCCTTGGGTGTAGGGCCTATGCATGCAATGCGTATGACAGTTGATCAAAGCAATAACAAATACTCATGAAAATAGTTTATTAAAGCAAGTAAATAATAAATAAAAACAAACACCTTAAAAAACCGGCTTCGACCCTACTAGTCCCCAGTGAAGTCGCCAAACTGCCGCACCCCCTTTTTCGTTGGAAAACGAGTTTAAGGTTTGGGACGGATGCTAAGCATAAATGGATGCTTCGCATAATACAATGAAGTCGCCACCCTAATTTCTAAGGTTTAAGGAACCTAAGCGTCATGGCATAAAAAATAAAAAAACTAAGGCACAAATGGTCTAAACCATTGAACAAAGGTTCGAGGTCGTATTGTGGACCTTGGAAGGTGTTAGGCACCCAAGTCACACCCTAAAACGGTTACCGGTTGTAAAGTGAGGTGTTTGTTATGTTTAATATTTTGACACGAAAATAAATAATCGAAGCATGTCAACCTCCTCTTCCCACGAACTCAAGTCACTTTCCGATCATTTACATAGGCCAATTATCGAATCGTGCCACAGAGTTTGCTTACCGACTTGGGACACTTTCTGATTATTTAAAATTTTTGGCACGACTGGGCCCTCAAAGGTGACGTTACATCTTAGCATATTTCGTTGGGACATGTTATTTCCGATCGGGACACGAAGGACGGGGTTACCATTTGTTCGTTATGCTAGAGTGGACGTTCCCCCTTTTCATCGAGCCATGCATGATTAATTAATTAATTACTACGTGTTCCTAACATAGATAAACTAACATTGTACCATTTTCGTGAATGCATATAACCGAGTGGGATTCGAAGCCACCATGCATAGCATTTAACAAAGAAGACAATTAATTTCATGGCATTTAAAAGCAAGCGTCATAAACATGTAAACATGTGGGTTTATTTTATCATACATATAATTATAAGTTTTTTAGCATTTTAAGATAACATACATGAAAATAATATTTGCAAAAGGCATTAAATGAATAAAAGAGACTTAGAAGAAAGACGTACTTGCGTTGCGTGATCTTGATCTTCCTTGCAAAATGAGAGTGTTAGCAACGTTTTCGAAAATAAATAAATAATAAAGAGCGCATGCAAACATTTAATAAATTTACGAAAAAGTAAGTAATTAATTAAATAAAACATGGCATAGCAAATAAACAAATCATTTAAAACATGGCAAACAAACTAGGCAATTTATTTCATGCCAAACAAATAAATAATTAACAAGACATAGGAGATAAGTGAATAATTAATTAGACATGGCAAATGAGTAATGAATTAATTCATTTATTTCATATGGGTAATTTGTAACACTTTAAGCATGACATAACTAATAATTAATTTATTCATAGCATGCAATATTAAATTAAACAACAAAAAAACATTGCATAGCAAATAAACAAATCATTCATGGTATGCAAACATTTAACTAAATAAGACATGGCATGGCACTCAACATATCACTTATATCATGCAAGCAAATAATAAAAATAGAACATGGCATAAATAAATTATTTAAATCATGCAAGCATTTAATTAAATAAAACATGATATAAATACATTATTTGAATCATGTATACAAGCATACGAATTGTTCATGACATATTAGTATGAAAATTGTTCTTGGCATATACGAAAATTATACATGGCGTACGAGAATTATACATGGCGTACGAAAACTATTATACATGGCACATATGAAACAAATTATACATGGCATATACGAAATAAATTATACATGGCACGTACGAAATAAATTATACATGGCATACGAAATAAGTGGGCCCCACAAGGGATTTTTGGACATTAAAAAATGGGCTTGGCACAAGCCAAGCCCAAATTTTAATTTAAACAAGTACACAACTTAATTAAATAAAATATGGCATTAAAAGCATAGGAACATGTAAACAATTCATACGATATTTAAAGCATGACAAATAAAATAAACATTTTGCCTACGAACATGTAAACAATTCATGCGATATTAACATTTAAATAAATGAACAGTTTATAAGCATACGAAAACCATACGAGAAATTGAATTGTATACATACGAAATTTTAAACGGGTCGGGCCTATCACTTGTCCAAAATAGTGGCTGGGCTTGGGATTAAATCAAGCCCATCACTCATTTATTCAAGATGGGCTTGGGATGAAATCAAGCCCATCACCTTTGCCTTTCTTCTTTCCCGCCATCACCTTTCTTCCTTACCTTTCTTCTCTACCAAAACAGCATCCATGGCTAATTACTCAAACTCCCAACCTCCACCATTCTTACCCAAAATGGTTGCAATAATTAAGGTAGCAAAACAGCACATCAAGGCCACAAAAACAACAAAGAAAAACAACTCCAAACCGTAGCAATTTTCCATGGAAAGACAAGATTAATTAATATGCATATATGTCCATTAATTAACCGAAGCTTCATGCATTCAAATTGGAGCAAGGGAAGCATAAATAACATGGAAACTAAGCATTCTAAGCATGTTCTAGCAATTTATTCATGCATTAAAGGGAAAAATGAAAATTAAAGAAGCTAGAGAGAGAGAGGTAGCTTACCTTTCCGGGAGAGCTAATGGCCAAGAAGGATGAGCAAGAAGTAGAGATTAAGAGGAGGATTTGGTGCCCTTAATTTGGTGCTTGAAGGTTGCTATTTATAGAGGAGAAAAAAAGTTGGAGTCGGTTCGGCTTGTGGCTGCAAATGGACGGGAACAAAAGAAGGAAAATGATGATGATGAACTGTGGCCGGAGTGGTGAGCAAGTTTGATTGTGTAGCTAGGTGGTGAGCAAGTTTGATTGTGTGGCTAGGTGATGAGCAAGGCAAGCTGGAGCTGTGCTGGAGGGTAAGAACGAAGAGGTGGAGGATTTACATGCATTTACGTAGAGTTTATCCCATTTTTGGACACGAACGAGATATTTTGGTACGAGTGAAATCGTACGAAAGTGAAAATAAAGCCGAGCCAAGGGTACAACTATGTGTAGAAAAATAAGGCAAGAAAACTAATATACAGTGAAGAAATGCGAAAGTTGATTTAACGTATTTATTTTCTCTTTCGGAAGTGTCAAAACGTTCGCGCGCAAAATAAATGTCCTTACGACATAAATTGAACAAAACTGAACGCGGTGGCGTGAAAGAGAAAATTAGCACGTAATTATCAGATAAAGAAATAACGCGTTCGACCCTCGGTGCCGCGAAACTTACTCGGGATCGAAAGAAGTTCGCAAAAAGACAGTTAAAAATACGAAAAAATTAAAAAGGCACGAAATGACACGAAATATTAAACAAACTAGCCTAGGACCAAGAATCGACAGAAATTTGATCTAGACGAGCTATTAAACGTGATAAGCGTAAAATTTATGTAAATGTGACAAAAAGAGTGGTCAAAAATCGGGTAGCAACACGCTCCTAACGGCTGGAGGTATTTGATGGCGTTAAAGAACCTTTGCGCCCACTATGGTGAGGTCAGACTGTCTACTTACTTCTATGGTTCTACGACTTAGTACGATTTATCAAAAATCAGGAGTATCCGCTGGGGGCAAGCCAAGGTACTAAGAAAACCCTCCAACGTTTGGCCTTGAATTTCTACCTTGATGGTGAGGTTTTGTATGAAAGAAGGGCGGATGGAGCCTTACTTCGTTGTATTGCCATCCCCGAGGCTAAAAAGATCATGACCGAGATTCATGAAGGGGTTTGCTCCACACATGCTTATTTCCAATCAATAAAATGAGAACTTTTTCGTAAAACTTGCGTGTCAAATCTTTTAAGTTTTAAATGGCAAAAGGAAGCGTGGTGTCAGTGACACCTGGGATTAGTTAAGGTTGCAAGAACCACGTTTGAACTAACCCCACTAATCAAATGCTAAGTTTTATAGGTACATAACAATGATAGATGTGTGCTCTCATGCATAATTTAACATGTAATGTTTTCTCCGTACACCCGAACGATGATTATGAAGAGGCCATTTACATCTGAAATACTATTCAAGAACTTAAGGGTTATCCTTCAAGATACTATGATGGAACTATTAGAAATGTTTGCAGCAATACTATTATCAAGTTTGAGTAAAGACTGAATACTAGTTCAAAGCACAAAACTTACGTTACCGCAATTTTAAAATTCCTACGATTTACGCTATTACGAATGTACGTATGCGTACAAATATGTGTGCGTAATGTTTGCTAAAATCCATAGCTTTCACAAACAATTTTTGTTTTTTTGTACATATACTACTTGGGCTAAAAAAGAAAGAAAAAAGAAAACAAGAAATCCTACGTCTTTTTTTGAACATTCCTTAGGTCAAGCATGTTCATCATTTTATCACGTCACAAATAACTTGTGCATTCATTAGAAATTATATAACCATACATGATCTTGTCTGTTAACTCTTATATCCACGACATGTTCTAGACGTAAGTAGTCACAAACATATCCCTGCAAGCATTTTGGGCCTTCACGCCTTATTTATTTCATGATTGTAAATGCTAAGCTAAGTGCTAGTTAGATTTGCATAATATCCAGGGTACATGAACCATCAGACACGGGATAACAGTAAGATTACATTGGACTTTGCTTTTGCTCTTCTTCCACATTTTTCATTTTTAAAACTTTTTGCCCTCAAACACATACTTTGTACACCATGTACGACTCTATCAAACACCCAGAAGCCTCTTATTTTCTCCTAACCAAGTGAGTAGTGCTCGACTGGGACCACTAAACTGGAGTTGAAAATACACATCAAGCAAGGAAACGATAAGAAAGCCCTTAGGGGATCGCTGACAAATTAACGTCAGAAGAAGGCCGAATAAATAATGACTTGAAGTCCTCTGCCGAAGACAGAAATGAGAACGGACCAGACAAAAAAGAGAGATTGTACTTGCTTTGCATGCACACAAAAAAAGAAGAGAAAAAAAAGAAAAAAAAAGAGAGGAGTGTTCAAGGAATACTATCAACAAAACAACAGCAAAAGCAAGAACATACAAAAAAATTGTCGAACATCAAACAATAAAAATGATCTCAAAAGGAAAGGAGACTATTCCCTGCAAATATCACAAAACTTGGGCACAGTGCCCTCAAAACAATCCTGAAGGAACATCTCCAATGAAGATTCAAGAATTTGTGCACTTTGCCCTCGCCACAATCAAATCGTCGAGCATCGTTCACCATAATTTATCCTCATCGCAATCAGTCGTCGAGCACAAACTCATTAAAACCTTTCGCCAAAAAAAAAGAACACAACACTTTTCCTTTTCTTCTACAAATTCCTCCTTTTTTTCCCTCGCAAAGTCCTCTTGATTACTAGAATGCCCATGCATGTGCATCTTTCACTAGGATTGACATTGCAAATTTAATTTTTGTGCTATGCTTATTGCATTTTTAGAAGTGTAAATACATAGCCCTATTTTCTGAGCGTGAGCGTAAACACTAAATATCTAGTGAGGATTGCTTACAGCTGCATGTCATGGGAAAGTCTTATTCCCGAGGTCGTTATTTCCTAAACAAGATGCAAACGTTATCTAGACTTGTATCAATCATGCTTATATAACAAAAATTGAACGAACATTTTTCAAAGAATATACTTGAATTGATTTTCCCTTAAACAAAAAGGTCATTTTCATTCCAACAAAAGACTTGGGGGCAAGCCGAGGTTTAAATGTAGGAATACACAATGTTTCTCACATTATCATTTGCTCTCTCTTTTTCCATCTGTTGTTGCTTTCATGTTTGTTTCTCTCCTATTTGCAGGATACAACTACGCTTTGATGGAATCACGCCTCAATCATGGGTCTTCGATGGAAAATCATTGTAATGCCCTCGCTACGGATTTTGTCAAACGAATCCAATCGAGTTGTGAAGAGCGGAATGGCCATCCAAGACCACCATTCACAAATTCACGTTGAGTCGTCAGAATGCTTGAGCAAAGGTACGTTATTTGAACCAAAGGTACGTTCCAACTCTCATTTACTTTTCTGTCCAAACATATGAAGTGTTAGTGTTACCATCACTTTACATAATTCTATATTTCTGCATAATTATTATCTTCTCCTTGAGCGACTACTTTCCTGTCTATCTAAATACTCCTCCTTGAGCGACTACTTTCATGCCTATCTAAATACTCCTCCTTGAGCGACTACTTTCCTGTCTACCTAAATACTCCTCCTTGAGCGACTACTTTCCTGTCTATCTAAATACTCCTCCTTGAGCGACTACTTTCCTGCCTATCTACATAACTCCTCCTTGAGCGACTACTTTCCTGTCTATCTAAATACTCCTCCTTGAGCGACTACTTTCCTGCCTATCTACATAACTCCTCCTTGAGCGACTACTTTCCTGTCTATCTAAATACTCCTCCTTGAGCGACTACATTTCTGCATAATTAATACTCCTCCTTGAGCGACTACTTTCCTGTCTATCTAAATACTCCTCCTTAAGCGACTACTTTCCTATCTATCTAAATACTCCTCCTTGAGTGACTACTTTCCTCCCTATCTATATAACTCCTCCTTGAGCGACTACTTTCCTGTCTATCTAAATACTCCTCCTTGAGCGACTACATTTCTGCATAATTATTACTCCTCCTTGAGCGACTATTTTACAATTTCTTGCATGATTCCACATCTCAACCAGTTATGATGTATTCAAAACATGGTAAATAATTGGGGCAACCGTCTTTACTGCTAATAAAAAATCTTAGTTACACTGCATTTTTGATCAGACAGTAAAGAGGGGGCAACTGTTGCTACCCGAATTTTGACTTACGTCACAACTTTTTTTTCCGTATCTTTTATTGCTTGTCACATTTAAAAGCCCGTTTACATCAAATTTCAGTCAATTTTTTATCGTGGGCTTTTTGTTTAATATTTCACTTTTTGACTCAAGTATGCACATCTAACTGCCCAAACTCATTTTCATCATCATCTTTCCCTTGTCCGCAAGCCTTCAATGCAAAAAACTCAAGTTTTTGCACATGCCCGTCGCTTCCTTTCCCATCGGCAGAAGCTTCCATCAATGCCCGACCACTTGCTCAAACTTGCTCACCACTCTGGCCACTGTTCATCCCCACTCTTCCTTGGTCCTCACGTCCGCGATGCTCACTCTCGCCGTGGCCTCCAAGTCCACTCGCAGCTGCCTTGCCTATTTCTTGCTCATCCTTCTTGGCCCCTAGCTCTCCCGATGCGGTAACTCTCTCTCTCTCTCTCTCTCTCTCTCTCTAGCTCTTCTCTTTTGAATTTTTATTCATGGCCTTAATAAATTCTTAAATTGCTAAAACTTGCTTCTCTTGCTTTGTTTTCATGCCAATTTCATTACTCTAGCTCCAATTTAATTATATAGTATCTTGGTTAATTAATGGCCTAATTACCAATTAATGCATATTTTTTTGCTTGTTAAATTTGTCCACTGTTTTGTTCAAAATTTGTGAGCTGTTTTACTTGGCTTGAGCTACTGTTATGCTACTATAATTATTGGCACTATTTTGGGTGTGTTTTTTTGATTTGGTTGTGCTTTGGTTGCCAGCCATGGAGCCGGCGACGTGAAGAAGAAAGGAAGAATAGGCTGGGCAGGAAACATAAGGAAAGAAAGGTGATGGGGTTGGCCTTTGCCAAGCCCATCTATTTTAAATTAAAGAGGTTTGGGCTTGGATTAATTCCAAGCCCATTTTTTCATATCCAAAAATCAACCAAGGCCCGACCCATTTCAATTTCGTATGCATAACTTGTTTATTTAATTTTCCGCAAATGCTCACATGCTTCATATGCGATATGTTTATTTTATTTTCGTGTTTTAAATATCGTATGAATTGTTTATATGTTCGTATGCAATAAATTGTTTACTTTATGCCATGTTAAATTTTTCATATGACTTCTCGTATGCAATATTTGTTTAATTGTTTTCGTGTTTAATTATTGCATGTTTCATATGATGTGTTGTTTACTTTATGCCATGATAATTTCGAAAGGAATTATTCGTATGCTCACATGACGATTTGCTTTGTTTATGCCATGTTTAATTATCGTAAAATTATTCGTATGCTCACATGCGTATAATTTGTTTATTTTTATTCGTATAAATTCTCGTATGCTTTTTTTCATAATTATGCCATGTAAAATCATATGAAATGCTCGTATGCTCTTTTTCGTAATTATGCCATGTAAAATTGTACAAAATATTCATATGCTTTTTTTACAATTATGTCGTGTTTAAATCGTATGAAATATTCGTATGCTATTTTCATAATTTGTGCCGTGACTAATTGTCGTAAATTCCGTATGCAATGAATGAAATAATTTGTTTACTTGTTTTCCATGTGTATTTAATTAATTGCTTGTTTGTTAGAAATTAATTAAAGGTTCGTATGTACTTTTATTATTTATTATTTTTTTTCAAACTATTACTAACACTCTCGCTTTGTAGGGTAAAATTTCAGTTTTTGCAACACAAGTACGCTTTCTACCCCTCTTTTATTTAATTCAATATTTTTTGTAAATATTATTCGTATGCTTGTTTATTTAGAAATATTAAACTAGAACTCGTACATTCGTATGCATGACTTATAAAAATTGTTGAAAATACCCACATGCACAACCTGTTTAAAAGACTCACTTTTTATGCCATGAAATTAATTGTTATGCATTGATACATGTGTATAGTGGCTTCGATCCCACGCGGTTTATTTGCATTCATTAAATTGGTATTTTGCTAGTTTTATCCATGATAGATCACGTAGTAATTAATTAATCATGCATGCCCCGATGATAAAAAGGGAGGAACGTCCGCTCTAGCATATGAAAAAAATGGTAACCCCGTCCTTCGGTCCCAATCGAAAATAACAATGTCCTGATAAAAAATGCTAAGATGTAACGTCACCTTTGAGGGCCCACATCATTTGTAAAAAAAGTTTAAATAATCGAAAAGTGGCCTAATTTTTGGTTGACACTCTAGGATCGTTTACCCTATAAATGATTGGAAAGTGGCCCAATTCCGTGTGCGGGATTGGTTGACATGCTGCGATTATTCATTCATTTTCGTATAAAATTGTTTAAGTAAACGAAAAGTGGCCCAATTTTCGTAACAAGATTTCGGTTGACACTCTACGATTGTTTACCCTATAAATGATCGGAAAGTGGCCCATTTTCGTGTGCGGGATTGGTTGACATCCTGCAATTATTTACTCATTTTTGTGTTAAAAATTAAACATAGTAAACACCTTCCCAATTTATAACCGGTAACCTTTTTAAAGGATGTGACTCGGGTGCCTAACACCTTCCCGAGTCCATAATACGACCTCGAACCTTCGTTCTTTGGTTTAGACCCAAGCCTTAGTTTTTTTTATTTTTATGCCATGACATTAGGTTCCCTAAACCTAGAAAATAAATAGGGTGGCGACTTCATTGCATTATGCGAAGCATCCATTATGCTTAGCATCCGTCCCGAACCTATTTGCGTAAAAATCGAAAAGGGGGTGCGACAAGAGGGAAAATGCTTATTATTTGTTTATTTGGTTCGAGTTAATGGTACGAGAAATCTTGCCTGAAAATGAACAAAAACTCGAACCGAAAATGTTAAAACGTAGAATAAAATAAAAGTTCGCCATACAGTTCGATAAAACTTCGCTCGTAAGCGATAAAAGTTCAAATGTAAAAATTGCTAAAATAAAAATTGAACGAAATGAAACGAAATGGCACGTGTTAAAATAATAATAAATAAGTAGCTAATGAGAAACAATGTTCGACTATTGGTTTCGAGAATTTTACTCGGAACCGGTATGAGTTCGAACAGGAAAAAGCGATAAAAATACAAAAAAAACTATGGAATAAAATTTAAATGACATTAAGCGTAAAAATAAATAATAGATCGACGAAAATAAATGGAAGTATGATTTTGGAAAATTGACTTTTAGGAAATGTGAAAATGCTTTGACGAAAAATTTAAAATCAAAAATCGGGTAGCAACAATTGCCCCCTCTTTACTGTCTTATCAAAAAATGAGGTGTAACTGAGATTTTTGATGGGCAGTAAAGATGGTTGCTCTCGTGTCATAGATGGTTTCAAAAAATGAAAATGCATACTTACGTTGGAATGGGTTATTGCTAAATTCTGATCTAGGCGAGGGTAGTACTAGTAGTCCCTAGGTTGATGCTGGAAATAGAGTCATGTTCGGGTGACGGTAGTACTCTCAACCTTATGCTGATGCAGGAAGTAGATTGCAGAAATGTAAACATGAGATTCGAACGGGGACACCGCAATTGTCGGACTTCGATGTAGAAAATGTAAACTTGATATCTGAACGGGGACACTGCAATTGTCGGACATCGATGCAGAAAAGATGAACTTCAGCTTCAACGAGGGTAGTACTCGTAGTGGGTACAGATGTGGGGACGTGACCAATCACAACTTTTAAAAGACAAGTTGTGGGGACGTGACCAATCACAACATTAAAAATAGGATGTGGGGACGTGACCTTTCACACCTTTTAAAAGACAAGTTGTGAGGACGTGACCAATCACAACGTTAAAAACAGGATGTGGGGACGTGACCTTTCACACCTTTTAAAAGACAAGTTGTGGGGACGTGACCTTTCACAACGTTAAAAACAGGATGTGGGGACGTGACCAATCACACCTTTTAAAAGACAAGTTGTGGGGACGTAACCAATCACAACGTTAAAAATAGGATTTAGGGACGTGACCTTTCACACCTTTTAAAAGAAAAGTTGTAGGGACGTGATCAATCACAACGTTAAAAATAGGATGTGGGGACGTGACCTTTCACACCTTTTAAAAGACAAGTTATGGGGACGTGACCTTTCACAACGTTAAAAACAAGATGTGGGGACGTGACCAATCACACCTTTTAAAAGACAAGTTGTGGGAACGTGACCAATAAAAATGTTAAAAATAGGATGTAGGGACGTGACCTTTCACACCTTTTAAAAGATAAGTTGTGGGGATGTGACCTTTCATAACGTTAAAAACAGGATCTAGGGACGTGACCTTTCACACCTTTTAACAGACACATGTACTAAAGTCGCTCTAGAAGGAGATAAATTGCAGGAAAGTAAATAAAGTCGCTCTGGGAGGAGATAAAATGCCAGAAAATAAAAGAGAATTAGAACTTACCTTTGCTCAGATGTTGATTGATTGTTACGTACCTTTTCTTGGATGTAGGGGAATCGCCGGTCTTTTTAGATATTTTGAGGAAGGATGTCTCTGATAGTGAGGGAGAGATCTCTGATAGCGAGGGAGGATCTAGATCTCTAATAGCGAGGGAGGATCTGGATCTCTGATAGCGAGGGTGATTGTCTTTGATAGCGATGTTGGTTGATGCTGAAAAATCCACTCGGACGTTGTTGCCTACTAGGATGTTCTTGCTGTTTGTTGAAAAGATCAAATTCACTTGGACGCTGGTGCCCACTTGATATGATCCTTGGTTGCTCGAGGTTTGTAGCACGTGAATCCCGATCTAGTTCAAGTCTGGATTTGCAGCGATGCGGAAGAATAACTCTCTTGAGCGTTTGACCTTGCTAATAACCTGTACTAGCCAACCCAAATCAAGCAAGAAAGGATCTTGATTCGAAACCCTAACCCTGTATTCAACCTGTGAATACCAACCTAGGTGGAACGACTCAATGAAGTGGACTTTCGGTTTTACTTGCAGATCTATTCGAGAGTCCGATCTCAAATAGGAACAATGTTCAAGACTAAACAATTGAGCAAAAATTCTCTGATTTTTAATTATCAAAATTCATAACCTTACAATGAAAAAGGAGGCTCCTTTATATAGGAAACCCTAAATCCTTACAATAGAAATCCTTTCCCTAATTGAACTCTTAATTAATTAATTAAAATAAAAGAAAGTCGGAAGTTTCCATTTTTGGGCAAATCTGGTCGTTGTAGGCGTGATCACGCCTAGGGATGGCGTGATCACGGGATCACCAGCTTCGACGCGTCTCTTGCCTTTGTTTTGGGCATGGCGTGATCACGCCTAGGGATGGCGTGATCACGCCATCTCTGAGCCCAAGTGTCTGTTTTGGGCGTGATCATGCCTAGGGATGGCGTGATCACGCCATCTCCAAGCTCCACTCCATGCACTCTTCTATTTTAGGCGTGATCACGCCTAGGGATGGCGTGATCACATCATCTCCAGTCTGAACCATGAGAAGAGGCACGAGTCGTGGGTTCTTCTCCCGTAGCATAACTCCTTCGATGCTTGCTTCGACCGCAAGCTCCTTGTGGATGATGTGTCATAGGTGCATTGGGTGGCAAGGGTACATCGGATACGATGGGGATCATATCATTCCCTCCCCCTTCGAAAGAAATCTCCCTCGAATTCGCTCCAACCAGCTCATCATCATCAATATCACCTACATCAAATAAATTGAAGTTAGTAACGTTAAACGTAGCACTAACTGAACCATACTCACTAGGAAGATCAAGCTTGTAGGCGTTGTTGTTGATCTTCTCGACAATCTAAAATGGTCAATCGCCTCTGTCGGACAACTTGCCTCGACGTTGGGCTGGAAACCGCTTGCGGCGTAAGTGCAGCCAAACCTAATCACCCACGTTAAAGGAAGCCATCATTCTTCCTTGATTGAGCTTACGCGCTACCCGCTCGTTCGCCTTCTCAATGTTGCGCTTAGCTTGCTCATGGATTTTCTTCACCACCTCTGCCTTCTTAGCTCCATCTAGACTTGACACATCACTTAAAGGTAAAGGAGTCAAATCTAACGGAGTCAAGGGATTAAAACCATAAACAATCTCAAATGGTGAATAATGAGTACTCGAATGAATAGAGCGATTATAAGCAAATTCAATAAAAGATATATGATCAGTCCATGTAGAATTATGCTTATTAACCAAGGTGCGCAATAAAGAACCTAAAGTCCTATTAACCACTTTTATTTGCCCATCAGTTTGTGGATAAGAAGAAGTTGAATAAAGCAATTTAGTTCCTAATTTCTTCTACAAAACTCGCTAGAAATGGCTCAGAAACTTACTATCTCAATCGCTAACAATACTAGTAGGAACTCCATGCAAACGGACTACTTCCTTAAAGAACAAGTTAGCGATGTAGGTCGCATCATTAGTACTAGCGCAAGGGATGAAATGTGCCATCTTTGAGAACCGATCGACCACTACAAAAATACTATCCGTGCCTCCCTGAGATTTAAGCAATCCTATAACAAAATCCATGGACAGATCGGTCCAAGGATGGGAGGGTACGGGTAAGGGCATGTACTCACCATGGTTGTTTACTCTTGACTTGGCCCTACGACACACTAAACATCTAGCAACTAAACAAGCCACGTCACGCTTCATCTTAGGCTAATAAAAGTGATCCTTAAGTACCTCTAATATTTTAGTCACACCAAAGTGACCCATCAATCCACCACAATGTGCTTTTAGAACAAGCAAATCTCTTAAGGAACAATGAGGTACAAATAGATGTTTACGCTTAAATAAATATCCACCATGTCTATAAAATTCAGACTCGGCAGCATGCATATAAGAATTATAAAATTCGCCAAAATCTACATCATTAGGATATAGTTCTATAATATGTGAAAATCCTAACAACGTCACACTCATAGAAGAGATAAATGCGTACCTTCGCGATAGTGCATCCACCATTATGTTCTCTTTACCTTCTTGTAGCGAATATGATAGGGGAATGATTCGATGAACTCCGGCCAAGTTGCATGTTACTTGTTCAACTTACTCTGCCCCTTGAGATACTTTAGACTGAGATGATCCGTGTGCACCATGAACTCGCGTGGCATTAAGTAGTGTTGCCACGCTTCTAACGCGGGTACAAGCGCGTACAGCTCCTTGTCATAGGTTGGATATCTCAACTGTGCATCTTTAAGCTTCTCGCTAAAATAAGCTATGGGCTGCTTCTCTTGCATAAGGACTGCACCGATCCCAAGCCCACTAGCGTCATACTCTACCTCGAATGCCTTGTCGAAGTCAGAAAGGGCCAACACAGGTGCTAAACATAGGCGATCCTTAAGCATTTGGAACGCTTCTTCTTGCTGCTGTCCCCACTTGAACTCCACGTTCTTCTTGGTCAGATCGTTTAATGGTACCGCAATGGTGCTAAAGTCCTTGACAAAGCGCCTATAAAAGCTCGCTAAGCCATGGAACGATCGCACATCACGTGCTTTTGAAGTTCCTCGATTTCCTTTTGTTGTTCAGGGTTCTGAGGTAGTTCTGTATTCGGGGGCACGATGAAAGTCTGGTCTTGAGGTGGTTGGTGTTGATACTGATTATATGTGGGTCAAGGTCTGAAGTTATGCATGTTGGGAGGGGGTGGGTGATTTCCATAAGGATTTTATTGTTGCTGGCTAGGGCCGGACGGTTGAGGATTGGGAACCCATCCTGGATTCTGTACTTCCAGCCCTGGTTGTAGTTTTGACCATATGGGGCTTGGATGTACTGACCAGCAGCGTTCACTTGGATTTCGTCTAGGATATGGGGGCATGCATCTGTGGGGTGGTCTACAAAATAACAGATTTGACAGGCCTTGATTGGTGCCGACTGTCCTGTCATGAAATTCTGAAATATTCACGAGAGAGGTCAGTTGGTTCTATAATCCTGCAACTTGGGAATCTTAGCCTTGACTATTGCCAACCTCAGTTGTGGCATTCTTGGCAATGAGTTCGATGGTAGCCTTTGCAACAATTGGTGTAAGAGTAGTGAGAGAGTCATTAGCAGCAGCATTGAGAAGGGCCTTGCCGTGAGCCTTGAGGCCTTCACAAAAATACTGAATAAGGGCATGCTCGTTGAGATTGTGCGAGGGGCACATGGACTGCATCTTTAGATATCTTGCATAATACTAGGCCAGATCCTCTTCTTTTCTCTGGACTATGGATAGAAGCTGCTTGCGCGTGGTGTTGGCGATAGATGTTGGATAGTACTTCTCAGTCAAGATCTTGGACATTTCTGCCCAAGAGTGGATGGATCTTGGCGGAAGGTCGTAATACCAGTCGAGGGCATCATCTTTGAGAGACCACATAAAAGCGCGCAGCTTTGCTTGCTCAATGCTGACGTTGGGAGGTTTCATGGCCTCGCAGATTGAGTGGAGTTGTTGAAGGTGACAAAGAGCACTTTCTTTAGGGACACCTCGGAAGGTAGGTATATGGTGCATGACGGCTGATTTGAGGGTCCAATCATGAGGGACAACAGGCCAGACAATACAACTGCTCGACATGTCGGGGGTTGTATTGAGGTGGTCTATGGATTGCTGGTTTGGAGGAGGTGGTGGTGGGTCTTTAGTACGCACATGATCATCTTAGTTTTCCATGGCTGGGATATCAAGGAAGGCGGTTGGCGGAATTTCGGGGCCTCGATGTAGATAAGCTAGGTTTTGATATAACTGATGGGCTGGGTCGGCCAGATTGAGAGGCTATCTTTCGAGGGCAGGATGAGAAATTCCTCTACGCTGGGCAGAAGATCCTCTAGCTTACCTCCGAAGACCTTTTTTGATTATAGTCAACTCGAGATCTAAAGGGAGTAGATCTGGTGCAGATCTCCTGGTCATACAAGTAAAAAGAAATAAATTAGTACTGTTCAATCCCCAGCAACGGCGCCAAAATTTGGTCGTCACACAAATATACTTATATTTTTCCTGATGCCTAAATGCCCAAATAAATATGTACAGGGCAAGACAGGGTCGAACCACAGAGATTGAAGGAATATTATCTCAATTTCGATGTATGACAGAGAATAAATGCAACCAAATATAAAAGTAAGACAAGGGGGGTTTTATGTCGATTAACGAATTAATCAACGCAGAAGTGGGAGCTAACAAGACAAATAATTAAAACAGCAAATCACAAAAGTAAAAAACTTTTGAGGGCACAAAAGTAAAACACAATCAAGGGCAGGATGATCAAAAGAAATTCGAGGGCAAGAAAATAAGTAAGACAGTAGGAGAGATATAAATATGATGGCAAGATATCTTAGCACAAGGAGTTCTCGGGTTGCTTTCTAGGTTAGTTAGTCATGGGCACAAAAATATTCCAAACTCATGCACAGACCTGCTATAGGCACGTAGGCCCCCTACTCACCTTCGTAGGTAGAAGCCACCCCCCATTTCCACATATGAGGTGGCCTTAGACGTTTCACCGTCTTCCCAGGCACGAATGCGGGGAGGCACTATTCAAAACGCCCATGAAGTGGAGGCAAGACAGATCTAGGGCGTGACATCTCATTGTGTCAAGCTCGCATCACATACCCTAAACTACTGTTTACCCCTAGACGAAAGACCTCTCGCGATGTCTCCACTATGTGTCTGCTATTAACTCAAGGATTCACGTCAGTTATAACCAAGAGAATGACAGCACTCACACAGAAATATCAACAGTTGATCAAGCCCTCAACATTTCTATATAAGCATGGGGATAAAATGATAAACAATCGAATATGACAAGAGAATATATTAAGCATGCATTAGGCCTCTTAACTGAACTTTACAGCCCTTGAAATACCCTTTACTAAGAAGATAGGACTTAGCTACTCATAACAAAATATAAACAGAAAGTAGAAGAGGAAAAAAACATAAATAAAGTTAAAGGAAATAAAAGAGAAGTGTATTAGATAAAACCGATTGTGGAAATCCCAGCTTTCCCTTTTACAAGTTGACGGTGGTGCTCAAAAAGAGGAAGAGCGAATCCCTAAAAATTAGGTAAAAGTGAGAGAGTGTCTTAGGATAGCCGCCCATGCAAAAACCCTAAAGTTAAGCTTATACAGCGTAAAAACTAGCTAGGGGACAAAATACAGCTAAAGGAGAGAGGGTGTCAGCGCTTGGGAGGGCGCCAGCACACAGGGGGGACGCGCCCTTTACAGAGAATATTCTGGAATCTTCTGGAAGCGTCTGACTACTTCTAGAAACGCTTGGGATCCCTTGCGAATCTTTGAAGATTCCTTTGTTTGGCTCTTTGATCTTTGATCTGATGCGGATGTGTCGAGGGCACAAGATAGCTCACTGGTCTGGTTAGCGTCGATGGCATGATGACATTCCACTATTCTAGGCCTCGATCTTCGAAACTCCAGAAATCCTTCCAAAAATGCTCATTTTCGCTCTTTTCTCCCTGTAGGTACTGATCTGCAAAAAAATGAGAAAAAAGGGCAAATCAGAAGTATCATGCCCTCGAACAGGCCGAAATAAGAGAGAAAAACCTACAATAGAAACACGCTATCACGCGTCTCGTGCACTTACGCACCATGCGTGCGATAAGGTCGGACATGCGCCCTTCTGGCTTTCCTCCGTGCGAACGGGTTGAGTCTTCGTCTTACTTGGTTAAAAGTTACAAAAGGCCTAAGGTTGTACAATGCGCTTTGGTCTGAGCCTCAATAGCTCGGGTTGGTGCGACATGGTTCATTTGGTGAGGTTAAGAGAACGATCACTAGCCTCGGTGCCCTTTCCCTCAAGATGGCATCTTAGATCAACGTCTCTCACTCAAGCTCCTTGTGAAGAAATGCCAAGAGTGCTCCTTTAATCTCCTTGCCCTTGGCTCGAGTCATCAGACCTAATGGTGGCAATGGCATGGTCGATGCGTGCGATGAACCTCGATTCACATTATTCCCTCCTTATTCAAAAAGATTAGTCCTTGAATCGTCATCGTCATCTACATCAAACAAAGTTAAGTAAGTAACATTAAATATAGCATTAAGCGAACCATACTTGATAAGAATTTGTCTACTGCTGAAGGGTAAAAGGGGAAGGGCTTCTTCAGTTCAGGATCCGCGGTGGTTCGTTGTACCTGTAAGACGCCGGAGGAGGTCTCCGGTGGAAACACTCCGATGCTTAAGTTAGTACTTGTGGTCAAATTGGCAGAGCTTGGGCCAGTAAAATCTCGCTTACCTTCCTCCTTCGTGGTGGAGGTATTTATAGATGAAATGAGCATTTCTGCGCGAGTGGGATTATTGGGGGGCAACCGTTCCCGTCAGGGGGTCATGGTTTGCCCGTGTTATGATATGTGGTCATGGCGGTAGGTGTGGGGGTAGTTGTTACCCAGGCAAGGTAACGGTTAGTGCGTTCCTCCCAACGCGTGGTTTTCAATCCGGTGAGATAGCTCCTCTGGTCATCTAGAAGTTCCGTGCGGGGCCTCCTATATGACGTCAACCCTCCGAGTGTCCGTCTCCTGGGTGGAGACGACTGCCTCGACCCTACCGCAGCGGTAGGAACAGTGATCATTTTCTTTCCATACGAGGTAAGAGGCGAAAATGCCCTTGCCGTTAGGCGGATTGTTATCATAAGCCCAACTTAAAATGAGCCCGAGTGTTTACCAAGGGCTAACGCCCCCTCTTCGAGTGCGTCAATATTTCATATACCGGAGTGACTCTTTGTCAGGAGGTGGGCTTGCCCTGACCGTAGTTGTCCAGAGTCTATAAATTGAAGTTTTCCTCCGTGTAAGTTTTCCCACATCTTTTCGTCCTTTATTTTCATATTTCACCATGGATGAGCTAATCAGGAATTTCCTGATCTCCAAAGCTCTAACCCTGAAGAACCTTACTGAAGGTGACATCGGCTTCCTAGAGAGGATGATCACCAAGACTGCGGAGGATGTCCTGGAGCTACAAGGAATGTCGACCCCCATTCTGTCGAGGCAACTGGGGATGTCTCTGGAGGATTTCAATCCTTTGGAGAGCTTGGCGAAGCTCGCTGCCACCACTTCCCGCATTGAGGTGGTTGCTTCTATGCTGCAGCATAGGAAGGACTTACTGGCTTGCTGTTTGAAGGGTATGAGGGCCTGTTCTGCCGAACTGACCGCCGTTGCTGATGCCTTGAGGGAAGTTCTCGTCGTGCCAGGGGAGGATGATGCTGGGTCTCACGCTTGACCGCTATCTTCGCTTCCTCTTGTTTCTTTTTCTTATGTTTTCTTGTACATTTCTAGATGCTAAGGCTGCTCAGGCCATAAATAAATGGTTGTTTCTATTATCAAGTCTTCTCTTCCCTTGTTTGATTTCTTGATGTGTTAGTTGGAGGTATTCGTTATGAGCCCAACTGAAAATGAGTCTTCCTCGGGACATAGCATTGCAGTGGTTATGTTCCGGGAACCGGCAATGAATGTTTTGCCTCAACTGTTTTCCTAAGCCGCTTTCCCAGGGGTAGGTGGTTATTTGGTGCCTTTTGATTGGTGCATTTAACGAGCGGGTATGCCTGTGCCGGATCGGATTCTGCAATTACGGTTACTTTTCCCAGGCCCCTTAATTGTTTTTCAGGGGCATGCGCGAGGATCGGAGCACTTCCTTGGCTATTTAAGGGAGTTGCTTTCCCCTTTTCCTATTCATCTTCATCCTCTTCTTTCTCTTTTACTTTTTTGCAGGTCACATGGCAGATTTTTATTTTTTGAGTACCGCGGATCGCGATTCCTTGCCAACGCATCCGACTTCGCCGGACTCAGATCACCCTCCTCCGTCGCCACCATGGAGGCCTCTGGTCCGTAGAAAGGGCCACAAGAGGCAAAGGGAGAAGACTTCCCAGGTGTTCGTCGCGGCTTTAGATTCTTCTGGCTTCACTACTCGAGAGGGTAGCAAACGCTTTCCTCTATCTGACCGCTTGCTGGAGAAAACTTCCTCCCTCGCCGCTGGTGCTAGATCGGTAGGATCGGGCACCAAGGGAAAGTAAGGCCCGTCAGGCCCCTGCCTAGGGAGGGGGCTGGATGAACTCTCTCCATCTGCTGACGAGAAGATGCCCTTCCTGGATGACGACGGAGTTTATCACCATGGCATTTATTGGGCCGATGAGGATTAGTGCCTTTACGTTAGGCATATTGTACATGCCTTTTGGCATCTTATGAATAAAGTGATGCTTTCTATCTTTCCTTTTTGTGATTATCTTTCCGTCAGCATGCTGGTCTTATTGATAGCTAACGCGAGGGGTTAGCCTTATCGGGGCAACCGCTTCGCGGTTATTTTGAGTGGGTCAACTTTGTCACCCTTTGGGGAATCACGTCGAATACCTTCTCTTTTCAAATTCTTTTAATGCGTTTCCACATGGCCAACTTCTTTTTACACGCGTCTCAACATGATTGGTGGCTCAGTTAATGCGGTGACATTTTAATCCTTTAAGAAGGACCATTTTCTCTTTCCAAAACTTTTGCCCTTGCTTTAAATTTTTCCCTTCGTCTTCCTTCGTCTTCTTCCCCGAATAACCTTCTGGTCGTCTGCCGTCGTCCGCCGATTCACCCGTAGGTCTTCCCTTCTAAGGTACCACTTTAACCCTCTCAGATTTCCTATTTGCTGGTTTATTATGGTTAGGAATAGGCCTCGCCAGGTTATCTGGAGACCCATGGATCTAGAGGTCGCACAATCACCCAGTATTTTTACATGCGATGTGGTTCTAAAAGCCGAACTGGAGGAACACGGTATTACCTTTCCTCCCGGATATGAACCTTTTATTCCTGAAAGTCATATGCAGCTTCATAATCCGGCGTGGGGTTTCTGTAGGCTACTTTATTTTAAGATGTTCCTTTATGGTTTCCGCTTTCCCATTCATGAATCAATACTAACTCTGCTGTGGGAGTACAGCCTTAATCCTGCCCAGATAACTCCTTCTTCCTGGTGTGCGGTTTATGCTTTTCTTCGCGCTTGCGAGTTGAAGAACATTTTCACCCCATCTCTCAATTTATTTCACAAATTCTTTAGTATGAATTGTCATAATTGTTTAATCGAAATCACTCCTCGATGGGATGATGCGTTCGTGTAGTCGTTCTGGCAGCGGTTTCGCGGCTTTAAGAAGGGTGTGGCTGATTGGAAAAGTAGTTTCTTCGTTCTCGAGCTACTGTCCCATTTGTGGCGCATTAATTTCAACCAGGAGCTCATAGGCCCCCTTTGGACGAATCCCGCGATACTGACCAGAGCTGAGCTAGAGCAGGCTAACGCTCTGTTGGATGAGGATACCTGCTATCGTATCCACGACTTTGCTTTGTTCAGGCCTCTGGAGGAGTGCGTTATGGGTGAGTCTGCCTCTTTTCGCTTTTTCTTTTGCATTTGTCTTAACACATTTCTTTTACAGAAGATGCTAACGGTCGATCTCTAGGTGACGCTGGCGCTCCTTTGAATGTAATGCCACTCCAAACTTTACCAGCCTCTCCCTCTGCCGAAGGCTCCAATCGCCAAAGCGTTCGGCCTCCGAGGAGGAGAACCAAGACGGTTGCCCGAGGAGGGCGAAGGCTCGGTAGCTCTGCCCGAGCTTCTCGTTTCGTCAAGAATTGGCTACCGGATCGTCGCAAGGGAACAGACTCTAGTCGAACTGCGACAAGGGTGATTGATAGTGACGACGAGGATATGGATGCTAAACCAGACCTTTGCCATGCTTCTTCCTTGAGTCGAAAAAAATTCGAGTGGACACCAGTGAACAGGCTACCGGGGTATCTTCTGTTGATGCGGCGACTGCTTCTATACTTTTCGTTTCGTCTAAGGCGAGTACCTCTCAGCCGGCGAAGACCGCTGAGGCGCCACCTGCTACCTGTTCTACTGAAGCGGAGGCTCCACCGATGGCATGTCCTCTTCCTACAGCTAACGCTCCTGATTCTCCGATTTCTCACTGTATTCCTGATGTAGTGATCACGCCTTCCGTTACGGACTCGGCTACTGGGTTGCCACCTAAAGCCCTTCCGCAGCTGTTCTTTACTCCTATCTCGAATGTGCTTACTGAGGGTTCTTCTTCAACTCCGTCAGTCAATCTTTCCTATGGTAGCCCTAGCGGGATCCCAGCCTATCGTATGAACCTGATAGGGTTCTATTTTGATGGTCTCCGTGCTGTCGGAGTACCCCAACCCTTCTCTAGAGATGAGTTTACCGCGCCCTTGATAGGGGAAATGATGAGTTCCCGGGAAGAGAAAAAGAAATTTCTTCAGCTTTCTCCAAAGGCCCTTCACCGGCATGTTATGAATGATTCTCTAGATACCTTCCGCTATTTGAACTATCTGTTCGAAATTCACGATCGCGAGTCACGAAATTTTTCTAGTGCGATGTGCGCTCAAAAGGTGCAGCTTGACCGAACGGCGGACCATGTGAGGCTGCTAACGCGTCTTTATGACGAGTCACAAAAGGAACTAAACAGAGAGAGGTCCGCCGGGAAAGCAAAAATGGAGGTTCTGGAGGCAGAGTTGGCATTGGAGAAGAAGAGAAATCTCCTTCTCCGCGAAGAGATGTTAGCTCGAGACGAGGAGTTTGCCAGGGCGCCATTGAAGGAGGAGTTGTAGAAGAAGAAGGTCTTGGAAGCCTTCACTTCTGGATTCGCAGCCTGTTTTAAGGGTGACTCTTCTAATCCCTCCCAAGTTGTTGATTATGTCTCTATGGTAATGGATGAAGTTAGCAAAAGTGGGGATGGTTCCTCTGCCCCGGAGGGGGAAAAAGGCTGACGATAACGGTGGTGCGCGACTTTTTCCTTCGAGGGGTGTCTCGAGTGCTGCAACGGATTTCTGGATCCCCCCTTTTATTGCTATTCCCATTGCTATCTGTTTTCTTTTATTCTTCCATGAAAATCATTTGACATTATTCCTTCTGTAATAATGCTGACGCTATGTAACCTTTATCGCACCATTTGATTCATTATGATGTTACCGTTATTCGTTCTTCGTTATCCTCTTTGTATTGTCGTGCCGTTTGGTGAGGCTAGCACTGCTTTTTAGGTCAGTGAATGCCACAGTCCCCCATTTAATGCGATTTGAAAAGTAATGATGAAGAAGGACATGTGTCCTTTCACGGAGAGGCGTTTGAAGTAGGCATCTTTTAGGGGGACGCGAATGCTGAAGCCTTTTATCCTTGTTTTAAAACTTATACCTTCTCGCGCGTGCCTTAGTCTTTGTCACGCTGTTTCACCATGTGTCAGTTGTTAATTGGTCGTGCCCTTTCAGGGTTATATATAATGTTTTCCCTTTCTCTTCTTTCTTTTTTAATCTCCTTTCTTGTACGCTGTTGCCTTCTGGAAAAATAACCCGTGCCGCTCCTTCTTTTCTGGTCTAGGACACCTGGTGCTTTCTTTTGCTAAGATACTGATACGATCGCACCGATCGCATCACGTATGCGAAGCCAACGCCAAAATCTCGTGACGCTTATGCTCCGATATTTACGCTACGAAGAAGCGCACTTAAAGTTCAAGGACCAAGGGAGGACATGTTTGCAAATCAAAGGACCAAATGAGAACTTAGGCCAGCCCAAGCCCAGCTGGCCCAGGCCCAACCTAGCCCAAATGGCGTCGCACAACGCCAACGGCAGCAGCCTCCCGACGATGTCGTTTCAAGTCGTCTCCATCACCCGCCAGATCCGGGCCACATCCACGCCCACCCGTCCGCAAAACCCGGGCCACACCCACACCAGCTCGCCCTCATCCTCACCTAACCGCCCGCAGGACTCGGTCCACGCCGCACCTGCCGTCCGCGCCCCACGCGCACGACCGCGCCCCTCGCCCGCACCCAGCTCACGCCTGCAACTGCCTCCGCCTGAACCGGACAACGCCACGCCGCACGCAACGCACGACAGCGTCCACTCGCCCGCAACTGCTGCCGCATGACCGAGTCATGCACAACTGGTGCAATCGCAGGCGTTGTCTCCAACACGTGGCCACCAAATCAATTCCCATCCAGCCAAATTAATTAGACGTTGCAACGGAAAATTAATTAGGCAATGACCATTATCACCCTTAAGGATTTTAGGTATAAATAGGAGCCTTTGTTTCCTTTAGAAGACATTTTTTGATTACCAATTGATTATTCAATCTTAAAGTCAATTTCTAGTTCTTGTAACTTCTAGTTTTATTTCCCTAAAATTCTTGTAATCCTTTCGGGTTCAAACTAGCATTTTCATTGCAAGTTTGAGTTCGATCTTTCAAGTTATTCAATATAGAAAGGTTGCTCGTTCTTCGTTAACGAGAGGGTTTTCTCAAATATACTTGTTCATTTAAAATTCCATCTTTCACTTCTAAAATCCTCGATTCAAGAACCATTTATCTTGAATTAATTCGTCACAAAATTCCATAAAATCATCTCTAAAATTCCTACACATTTCCATTACAACTTTATCCGCTGCGCATATATCCGAACATCATCAAGATCGTCAAAAACACCTTCATCCTTCATTAAACGGACCATCCACAATCGAGACTAGTTCCTTACTCCAATCAGCACCGAAGGATCCTAACACATGGTAGCGGAGCTCGGCTGTCTCGAAGGTTGGTAAACGTTAAAATCGCAAATCAATTCCTTTCTCCATTTTTTGAATTCGTTACTCCTTCGTCTTGTCCATTGTATAAATTTTTCCACTAACATAAATTTTATTTTCTTTGTTATCTATTTGCGATCCGAGCGTCCCTTCACTTGTGAAAAAAAAAAAAAAAATCGACACAAGTCAAAAGCAAGGGACAAGATCGCTAGGTAAGCTTTTCGACACTTGACGTGGACTATCATTGGACGAGTCAAGCTTTCTTTCAGCTTCCAAAACACAAATCCTTTTGCGTCATTCTTCATTCGTGTCTTCGTAAGTTTTCTTTATTGTTTCTCATATCTCTTCCATTCCAAATTAAGGTAATCGCACAATCTCATTTTGTTCGTGTTATTTACCTTAATTTTTCCATACCTTCTTTGCGTACCCAGTTTTCATTGTGTCACCAAAGTGCTCATCATTCTTTGAGTCATATTTTTAAAAAAAAAAAAAAAAACTAAAATTGACTTTAAGTTTACTTGTTTATTTTTGTGTGATTTTGGTGAGAACAATAGAGGGAAGAGTGTAAACACGCGAGGGAGGGTACTAACAAACACCTTTTTAGTTTTTCCTCTGTGTTTCTTTTCTTTGTGCAGGTACACATCATGTCCAACGACCCTACCATTACCGAAGAACACTCGGAAGTGCCACCCCCACCACCCGATCCAAACATGAGCCACATTAACTCCATATTGGAGAAAATGATGGCTAGACTCGAGGCCATCGAAACTCGACAAGCCCAAACACCCCCACCACTACAAACACCACTACCACAAAGGACCCCTACATTTCCCCACTTTCAACAAAGAACCCGACCCACCGACCCACGAAGTCTTTCCTTCTATGGTAACACCGAAGGAGTCTATGCTCGCTCCGATAGTAGCGATAATGAGGAAGATCGCCACTCCCGCAACCGACCACCTCACCATACAACTCCGATATCTCCACCACTAAATCCACTTACCATCAGACACAATCAGAACCGGGGTCCCGATATTCCACTACACCAAGCCAACTCCTATGTACCACCACCCAGCCACCCATTCGCAACCGAACCGACCCTTCCTCGGCAATATGATCCAACACGGCACGAACCTCTACGAGAGGCTCGAAGGAACCCTTCACTCGAGGGACGGTATGACAACTTTAATAACATCAAGTTAACTATTCCATCTTTTGAGGGTCGTGAGAACCCTGATATGTATTATGAATGGGAAAGTAAGATGGAAAGGATATTTGCATGTTATAACTATTCAGAAGAAAAGAAGTGTCGTTTGGCTGTTGTTGAATTTACAGGTTTAGCCATACAGTGGTGAGAGCGAGTCTTGGTTAATCGAAGGTTGGATCATGAACCACCAATCACCACTTGGGCTGAGCTTGTGGAGGAGATGCGATCACGATTTGTGCCGGTTTACTACCTCCGAGATTTGCATCAGAAACTCCAACGATTGTATCAAGGCAGTAAAAGTGTCACAGAGTTTTACCATGAGATGTTATCCATGCTGACACGATTGGATGTACGAGAGAATGGTGAGGCAACCATGGCCCGATTTCTGGGCGGACTTCGCAAGGATATTTCCCAACAATTGGACTTCCTCCCTTACAACACACTCGAGGAAATGTACCATCTAGCTCTTAAGCTAGAACGCCAAGTAAGCTCCAAAACCAAAAACTTTGTCAATACTACTTCTTCTTCTACTCCACACTCTGTGACAAATACCAAAAGACCCTGGCAATCAAACACGACCCAAACACCTAAGCCACCCTACACTCAACCAACCGAAACCAAACCATCCGATCCTAAACCATACACTGCCCAAAACACCTCCAACACACCAATCCCAAACACAACCCAAAGAAAACCTAGCCGAACCATTGAATGTTTCAAATGTGGTGGTAAGGGACACATGAGGGCAGAGTGCCCAAACCGCCGCATCATCCTAATCAGGGAAGGAGGAGAGATAGTTTCTGAGGATGAGTCAGAAACTGGGGAAAATGATGCGGAAAGTGAGGAAGAAGGAGAGTATACCCCTTTGGAGATTCCTCGCAGTTTAGTGATCAGACGGACCTTGAGTATGCAAGCCCGAGCAGATGATGAGGTTCTAGGACAAAGGGAAAACTTGTTTCATACCCGGGGAATAGCTGATGGGATGGTCCTCTCGAGCATCATTGATAGTGGGAGTTGTGTAGATGTGGCAAGCACTTTACTCGTCCACTCACTTGGACTCTCGACCACCAAGCATCCGCACCCCTATGTCCTGAACTGGTTCAATGACGGCAGCACCATCAAAGTGGTGAAACAGGTGCAGATCAAGTTTCAGATTGGGGAGTACCAGGATGAGCGCGTTTGTGATGTCGCCCCCATGCAAGCCACCCACCTTCTCCTTGGTCGTCCGTGGCAATTTGATCACCACGCCATCCATGATGGATTCCGCAACACATACCGCATCACTCACACCGGCCGGAAGTTCATGATTCCACCACTTGCACCTAGTTAGGTATACGAAGACCAAATCAAGCTTGAAAAAGCAAGTGCGGTCTTCGATATTTCAATTGCTTTAAATAAAAAAGAGGGAAATAGTGGAGTGAAAAATGTAAGCGGTGAGAGCATTAAAAACAACCCGCAAGAAAAAAATGAGCTTGCGAAGAGAGAAGAGAAAAAGGAAGGAAAGAGTGGAAACACACGGCTAGAAAAAAATGAGCTAGCTAGTGAGGTTCCGAGGGGAACGAGGGAAGAGAAAAAAGTAAGCCTCATGGGAAGATCTCGGGATGTGAGGCGTGAACTTCTTGCACAAAAACCCATTGTTTTTCTCCGTTTTCGTGCCTTGAGCGCGGAAACATCTAACACTAACCCCGATTCCTCTTCTCCTGCTTTTGTGTCTTTGATGTCAGATTTCCAAGACGTGTTTCCAGATGAGTTGCCCGAAGGACTACCACCCATCCGCGGAATCGAGCACAAGATAGATTTGATTCCCGGCGCACCTATGCCCAACCGACCTGCCTACCGGTGCAACCCGATGGAAACCAAAGAGTTGGAGGCTCAAGTCGAGGCCCTCCTCGCCAAAGGCTATGTCCGAGAAAGCCTTTCCCCGTGTGCCGTCCCGGTGATCCTTGTTCCAAAGAAAGATGGATCATGGCGTATGTGCATGGACTGTCGAGCAGTCAATAAGGTAACCATTAAATACTCGCACCCCATACCTCGTCTTGATGATATGCTAGATGAACTTAGCCAAGCTACCATATTTTCGAAAATTGATTTAGCTAGTGGATATCATCAAATACGTATGCATGAAGGAGACCAATGGAAAACTGCTTTCAAAACTAAATTTGGTCTTTATGAATGGTTAGTTATGCCTTTTGGGTTAACAAATGCTCCTAGCACATTTATGCGATTAATGAATCATGTGTTGCGTGACTTTATTGGAAAATTTATTGTTGTTTATTTCGATGACATCTTGATATATAGCTCCTCACATGACTCCTATTTTGAGCATTTGAGACTTGTATTCCTAACCCTTCGCGAGCATAAGCTTTACGCTAAACTCGCGAAGTGCGAGTTCTGTTTGGACGAAGTCCACTTTCTTGGTTTTCTTGTAGGAACAGATGGACTCAAGGTTGATCAAGCCAAGATCAAGGCGATTGCGGATTGGCCCACTCCGCAAAATGTGAGCGAGGTGAGCTCGTTTCATGGTTTGGCCGGTTTCTATCGACGTTTCGTGAAGGACTTTTCAACGATTGTTGCGCCCCTCAACGCACTCACCAAGAAGGACACTCCATTCATATAGGAGCCCGAGCAAGAGGAGGCCTTCAAAACCCTTAAGGAACGCCTTGTATCCAGCCCGGTCCTCGCACTTCCTGACTTCGACAAGACATTCGAGGTCCAATGTGATGCAAGTGGAATCGGGATTGGAGCAGTGCTATTACAAGGAGGGCGACCGATCGCTTATTTCAGTGAGAAATTGAAGGACGCCCAGCTCAATTACTGCACGTATGATCGGGAGCTGTACGCCTTAATTCGAACCCTCACTGTTTGGGAGCACTACCTCGTCCCGAAGGAGTTCGTTGTTCACACCGACCATCTGTCCCTTCGCTACCTCAAAGGACAAGGTAAACTGAATCGTCGCCATGCTGTTTGGTTGGAGTTCATTGAGCGATTTCCATATGTGATCAAGTATCTGAAAGGAAAGGAGAACACGGTCGCCGACGCCCTTTCCCGAAGGTATGCACTCATCACCTCTTTGCAATCTAAATTATTGGGATTTTCGCATATCATTAAACTGTATGAAAATGATAATGATTTTCATGTTGCGTATGATGCATGCTTGAGTGGACCTTTTGAAAATTATTCGTTGCATGATGGATTTCTATTTTGTAAAGGTCGATTATGTGTGCCCAAATGTAGCATGCGTGACCTTCTCATTAAAGAAGCTCACGGTGGGGGACTTAGCAGTCATTTCGGTATTAACAAAACTTTGAGTACTTTAAAAGAACATTTTTATTGGCCGCATATGCGTCCTATGATAACTCGTATTGTTAATGCATGCATTGAATGTCATCGTGCTAAGTCTACATCTCATGATCAAGGTCGTTACATGCCATTACATGTTGCTTCGCACCCTTGGTGCGATATTTCCATGGATTTTGTACTAGGATTGCCTAGAACTAGTAACGGGAAAGATGCGATCTTTGTTGTCGTTGATAGATTTTCTAAGATGGCACATTTTATTCCTTGTAAATCCACTACTGATGCTTCTCATGTAGCTGATCTGTTTTTCCGAGAGGTTGTCCGGCTCCACGGCATGCCACGTACCATTGTAAGTGATCGAGACTCAAAATTTTTGAGTCATTTTTGGCGTGTCCTATGGGCCAAGTTGGGGACCAAACTCCTGTTTTCCACATCCTACCACCCCCAAACGGATGGCCAGACAGAGGTGGTCAATCGGACTCTTGGTAACTTGCTTCGAATCATGGTACCAAAATATTCTAAGAATTGGGATCAATGCCTTCCCTTTGTTGAGTTTTCATATAATCGTGCCATGCATTCTGTCACTTTACCTTCTCCATTTGAGCTCGTCTATGGGTTCAATCCACTCACCCCCATAGACTTGCTCCCGTTACCTGTTTCTCATGTATCCAGCTTAGATGGAGAAGAACGAGCAACCAAAGTAAAGGAATTACATACTCAAGCGAAGCAACAAATGGAAAACATGAACGCCAAACTCGAGGAGAAGCGCAATGCCGGGAAACGAGTCAAGTCCTTTCACGTTGGAGATTGGGTTTGGTTGCATCTTCGCAAAGAGCGATTCCCTCACCTTAGGAAGTCTAAATTGAGCCAAAAAGGGGCTGGTCCTTTCCTTATTGTTAATAAAATTAACGATAATGCTTATGTTTTGGACATCCCTCCATCTTTTGCTGTTTCCTCTACCACTTTTAACATCACTGACCTATCTCCGTATTTTGTAGCCGATTCCGATGACGAGGATACTGAGGACATGCAAACTTTGGATTCGAGGTCGAATCCACTCGAAGGGGGAGGAGATGATACGATCGCACCGATCGCATCACGTACGCGAAGCCAACGCCAAAATCTCGTGACTCTTATGCTCCGATATTTACGCTACGAAGAAGCGCACTTAAAGTTCAAGGACCAAGGCAGGACATGTTTGCAAATCAAAGGACCAAATGAGAACTTAGGCCAGCCCAAGCCCAGCTGGCCCAGGCCCAACCTAGCCCAAACGGCGTCGCACAACGCCAACGGCAGCAGCCTCCCGACGATGCCGTTTCAAGTCGTCTCCATCACCCGCCAGATCCGGGCCACATCCACGCCCACCCGTCCGCAAAACTCGGGCCACACCCACACCAGCTCGCCCTCATCCTCGCCTGACCGCCCGCAGGACTCGGTCCACGCCGCACCTGCCCTCCGCGCCCCACGCGCACGACCGCGCCCCTCGCCCGCACCCAGCTCATGCCTGCAACTGCCTCCGCCTGAACCGGACAACGCCACGCCGCACGCAACGCACGACAACGTCCACTCGCCCGCAACTGCTGCCGCATGACCGAGTCATGCACAACTGGTGCAATCGCAGGCGTTGTCTCCAACACGTGGCCACCAAATGAATTCCCATCCAGCCAAATTAATTAGACGTTGCAACGGAAAATTAATTAGGCAATGACCATTATCACCCTTAAGGATTTTAGGTATAAATAGGAGCCTTTGTTTCCTTTAGAAGACACTTTTTGATTACCAATTGATTATTCAATCTTAAAGTCAATTTCTAGTTCTTGTAATTTTTAGTTTTATTTCCCTAAAATTCTTGTAATCCTTTCGGGTTCAAACTAGCATTTTCATTGCAAGTTTGAGTTCGATCTTTCAAGTTATTCAATATAGAAAGGTTGCTCGTTCTTCGTTAACGAGAGGGTTTTCTCGAATATACTTGTTCATTTAAAATTCCATCTTTCACTTCTAAAATCCTCGATTCAAGAACCATTTATCTTGAATTAATTCGTCACAAAATTCCATAAAATCATCTCTAAAATTCCTACACATTTCCATTACAACTTTATCCGCTGTGCATATTTCCGAACATCATCAAGATCGTCAAAAACACCTTCATCCTTCATTAAACGGACCATCCACAATCGAGACTAGTTCCTTACTCCAATCAGCACCGAAGGATCCTAACAGATACACATCCCTTTCTTTTCTCTTCCTTTCTCCTCTGTTAGTCATGGCTAAAACTCGTTCTAAAAAATCTGCCGAGGAGGAGGATCCTCAAAGGTCTGTCGGGGAGGAAAAAATTGATAGTACACCCACTTCTCTTTATACACTGCCCTTAATTCATCGCAAGCTGGCTGAGTCTAATGCTCGATTCCCCAAAGATTATCCTGCGCGTGTTGCTTCTGAATCACTTCGCCTGAACAGTGTTTTACCCGATTGATAACAATTGGAATGCTCCTGACAGCAATATTGTAGCTACGGCATCTATCCTTGATGAGTTTTTATACGCTTCCCTGAAAAACCAACCTATCGCCCGGGCCGGCGGAAGTTTCCTAGGATGGTCGACTTCAGCGGGGGGGGATCTCATGCATCTTTACGCGCACGGCGTCATCCCATCCTAGGGGAACGGAGAGGATGTCGCTCCTGATAGGCCTTATGTGATTATCGCCCGCGATGGCTTACCTATTATCGCTGGAAGCGATAACTTCGGACGATGCTTATCGCTGCACCCCTATCGCTGTCAGGTATCGCCAACTTCGGCCTATAAATACCCCCATCTTTCCAAACAGAAGGTAAGATCGAGATCATCTTGGAGAATCTCTACCATTCTGAAAACTCGAACTGACTTAAGCATCGGAGTGTCTACGCCGGAGTCCCCCTCCGGCGCTTTACAGGAACCTCCGACACCGATCGCTTCCCATCTGACTAGCTGCAGCAGCCGTTTCCGACCAGAAGAGATCTCGGATCTTATCAAATGGTGCTTTCATTGAAAGTTTTGGTGTATTAAGTGAGCGTCCTTAATAGCCAAGCTCCGTTTAGTTGGGAGATCGGAACGGTTATGACAGCCAGATCGGAGCCAGACCGGTCTACATTTTCCAATATTCCTTTCTCAACTCGCAGGCGGTTATTTCCTTTTGCTACTGCTGACCTCTCTATGACGACGTAATCGACTATCTCGGGACCTCTGGACCTCTCGGTTGGGATCGCCGGAGGATCTATCTCCTCACAGACGGTCATTTCTTCATCGCAGACGGTGGGATCTGATCTTTATACTCCTCTTTTGGAAGGATCTGTGCTTAACAATGAAAATCCCTTTGCTATGGAAATAGCGGCCCTTCGTTCCCGCTTGGAATATTTGACTGAAATGGCCACTAGAGTCACGCCTGGTGCTTCTGGATCTAGCGTTCCTCCTCGCGTCATATTTACACCATCTATTGTTGCTGATCGACCTTTGCCCCCGTTGTTTCCAGAGAACCCCCAAGTGCCTTTATCCGCAGGAAATCCCCCGGTTGGTCATGTATAGCTCACTCAAGGAGTAGTAGAGGCTTATGTACCACAAATGCCGCAAAGACTTCCTCTGCAGGAAGACAGGCAGCTTGAGGCGTTAAGGAACCGTTGGGCCGGACAGAGGGAAGGAACAAACAGGAGTTTATCTCCCGTATACAGTGAAAGATCCAGTAGCAGAAGATATCGAAGTCGTTCTCCCAAGAGTCGCAGTCGGTCTCCCAGGCGATATCATATACCTGAACCAAGGGAAGGAGGGCGACAAGGAGACATATCTCCCCCACGTCATGCGCGTTAGATTCTTGATGATACCTCAGGTCACCCTTTCAGTCGTCGTGTAAGACGTCACAGGGTCAGCAGGCGAGTGAAGCTTCCCGCTGATACTTATGATGGTACTAAAGATCCTATTTCGCACATCAACAAAGTGAAGGATTTCGTCCAGTTTCAAACCCACAGTGATGCGGCTTTATGTCAGATATTTGTTATGACCTTATCGGGAGTTGCTCGTCTTTGGTTTGAAGGTCTTCCTGGCGGATCCATTAGTAACTTCGCACAGTTGGAATCCAAATTTCGGAGCAGATTTAGTACAGCAATTCCAATTCGGAAATCTGCCGCAGCGTTATTTGACATACAGCGGAAGCCCCAAGAGACATTGAAAGAATTTCTCAGCCGATTCGATCTAGAAATGTCATTAACGCCGGGCGTTACCGTTGATTTCGCCATAGAAGCTCTGAAAAGAAACTGCCATTATGGAAAACTGAAAGATGCATTGATGGTGGATCCTCCAATATCCTTGGACGCACTAAGACTTAAAGCCCATAATTATGCGAAAATGGAAGAAGAAGAAAATAGAAATAGAACATTTAATATGCCGCCTGGGGCACCTCACATCCCTGCCGCTCCCGCAAATCCTCTAGTTGACGATCATTACACTGATGATTACGCTCGACGGAAAGATTACATCCCAAAGACCTACGATAAGCAAAAAGGAAATGCCTCGAAAGGAAGACAAGGTAGTTCCCCTCATCAGCGTCAAGGGAACGCTAACAAAAATCGGGCGTATGATCCGGATTTTCCCTCCTTGAATGTACCAAGAGCGGAGATCTTGGCAATAGCGGAACAACGAGATCTTCCTATCCGTTATCCTGCACCCATGAAACCTGGAGTGCTTTTAGGCAGAAGAGAAAACGCTTACTGTAAATTCCATAAAGCCAGAGGACATTCCACAGAGGCTTGTAGAGAATTAAAGTGGGCGATAGAACGCTTGGTGGAGGAAGGATATCTGGGAGAATTTGCGACTCAAGTAAGGGAAGATGCCCGAAACAATCCGATAAGAAGAGCGGCAGACGAACGACCAAGGCCCCCTCCAGTCCCATAGCCGGATAACGCTCCCAAAGGAAAGGGTGTGGAAACCTTCGCGATAGATGGCGACGACATCCCCATAATCAATATCATAGCGGGAGGGATCCCCTACGCAGATGAATCAGAACAGTCGATGGTGGCGAAAGGGGAAAAGCGTACGCGAGACGGCATGACAAAGAAAGGTGGAGCAATAGACATACTTGATCGCATGATCTTATCCTTTTCAGAAGAGGATGAAAAAGGCGTTATCTATCCCCATAATGACGCCTTGGTAGTCACACCTGTCATCGCCAGTCATGGTATAAGAAGGACTCTTGTGGACAACGGGAGTGCCGTAAACCTTTTTTCGCTGGAAGCTTATAACCTCATGAAACGCCCCCACGATGAGTTAACGCCTAGTAAGAGACCCATAGTCGGAGTGGATGGGACCCCTATCCCTCTTACGGGAGTAATCACCTTACCCGTATACTTCCGAGAAGACACTTACAAACGGTCAGAGAATTTGTTGTTCCTTGTTGTGGATCTGAATCTGCCCTATAACGTCATACTCGAACGGCCTTTCCTCAATCGCTTTGGAGCGGCGATATCACAAAAACATCTAAAGATGAAATACCCCTCCTGGGACAGGGTGGTATCGATAAAAGGTGATCAGAAATTGGCGGCAGAATGCTATTCGCTCATGACTCAGACAAGCTGCGATAGATACGTGTGTATAGCGGCAGACCCCTACGAGCAGGGTGATGAAAAGTGCGCTCAATCCCTTGACAAGATGGTACCCGTATCAGTGATAGGCAAAGAGGGAGCCAGCTTCCTGGTCAGCGATAAGCTCAGCCCAGCGGAAAATCTTCAACTGGCACGGCTGCTGAACAAATGCCAAGGAAATTTCGCATGGAAGCCCGCCGATATGACAGGTATATCACGAGAAATAGCCGAGCACAGGCTTAACGTTGACCCTGACGCCAAGTCAGTTCAGCAAAAACGACGGGCGTTCTCCACCGAAAAAGCGTCGGCTGTGGAAAAGGAGGTTGTGACGCTCCTTGATGCGGGTTTCATTCGCGAAGTACAGTATCCCACTTGGTTAGCCAACCCGGTTCTTGTTCCTAAACCCAATGGAGACTGGCGTATGTGCATTGACTTCACCGATTTGAACGATGCTTGTCCTAAGGATTGCTACCCGCTTCCTCGCATAGATCAGTTGGTTGATCAAACCGCTGGGTACGCATATCTAAGCTCATTGGACGCCAATTCCGGATATCATCAAATCCCTATGGCCCTAGAGGATGAGGAGAAGACCGCCTTCCTTACTCCTAAAGCCACGTATTGTTACACAGCGATGCCATTTGGACTAAAGAACGCGGGGGCCACGTTTCAGCGAATGGCAAATAAGATTTTTGAGGAACAAATAGGGAGAAATGTGGAAGCATATGTTGACGACATACTGGTGAAGAGTGCGAATTTTCATGATCACCTGCAGGATCTAAAGGAAGTTTTTGATGTGATGAAAAGGTATCGCATGAAGCTAAACCCCTGGAAGTGCATGTTTGCATTCCAGACGGGTAAGTTCTTGGGCTACGTAGTTAGCCAGAAAGGTATCCAGCCTAATCCTTCCAAGGTTAAAGCTATACATGATATGATATCGCCAAGAACCGTTAAGGAAGTGCAAAGGCTAACGGGGCGCGTTATCGCTCTGGGACGATTCGTCTCCAAGCAGGGAGAAAAGTGCCTCCCTTTTTTCAAAGTCATACGACGGAAAGCCACGTTCGGGTGGACCCCAGAATGTGAGCAAGCATTTGTGGACTTAAAGGACTATTTATCATCCGATTTATTACTGACAAGGCCCGAGTCCGGCGACACCCTGTACTTGTACTTGGGCGCGGCAGACGAAGTGGTCAGCGCCGTCCTTATTCGTGACGATAACCACACTCATCGCCCAGTTTACTTCGTGAGTCATGTCTTAAAGGACGCGGAACTGCGATATGCTCGTATTGAGAAAATAGCATTCGCCCTTATACAAGCCGCCCGCAAGATGGACCGATACTTCCAGTCTTATCCTATCGTTGTACTTACAGACCAACCCTTGAAGAGGATATTTCGAAAGCCTGAATCTTCAGGAAGAATGCTGATCTGGGCCCTAGAACTCGAACAATATGGTTTGAGGTACCAGTCCCGGCCGTCCGTAAAGGCTCAGGTCCTTGCTGATTTTATAGCGGAGTGTACTTTCACAGAGGACCCTTTGAGTGGTGTACCTGAAGCGGAATGGAACGATATGGATCTCCCATTCCCAGAAACATATACGGATCTTTGGATCGTTCATGTGGACGGAGCCAAAAACCAAGAACTGGCGGGGGCCGGAGTCTTCATAAACGGGCCACACAATATGCATATACGGTATGCTATTCGAATCTTGCAGCCTTTGTCCAATAACGCAGCCGAATATGAGGCGTTGCTAGCTGGACTCAGAATAGGAAGAGAGTTTTCTTCAAAGGGAAGGCGCGATACCGGCCAAACAGGAGATCTGCGTCTATAAATTTGTGGAGACTCCAAACTGATAATTGACCAGGTCTCAGGACACTCTCAGGCTCGAGAACCTATTATGGTGCAGTACCTCTCTAAGGTAACGCGAGAACTAGTGGAAATAAAGAAAGAGGGCATGTAAGTCAGCTTCGAGCACGTTCCCCGAGAGGAAAATGCTGAAGCCGATTACCTTGCCAAGCTGGCCGCGAATCCTGAAGCATCTATACCTAAAGATGTGTATTATCGTGAGCTATCGGTGCCGTCCTTCATGGAGGAACAAGCCTCTTTGTGTGTGAATGAGCTCGAAGATGATTGGCGGATTCCGGTAATAAAATACCTGATGCACGAAGAGCTGCCTGACGGTAACGCTGAAAAGATGAAAGTGCTAAGACAGGCTGCTCGTTGCACGTACTATAACGGGGATCTAATTCGAAGATGTTTTTCTCACCCCGCCGCCAAATGTATAACCGAACAAGAGGGCCTTCACACCTTATGCGAAATCCACGAAGGGATATGCGGAATGCACGCGTCAGGCGGCACTATGGCGGCACAAGTTTTCAGATCAGGATTCTACTGGCCCACCATACGAAGGGATTGCCACGATTATGTACAAGCTTGCCCCAAATGTCAGGAATTTTCTAGAATTCCTCGACGTCCAGCCACGGAAATATCGGAAATCATCGCCCCTTGTCCTTTTGCCAAATGGGGGATTGACATCCTGGGTCCATTTCCAAAGGCAAGGTCCCAACTAAAATTTGTGATAGTGGCTGTGGACTATTTTACGAAGTGGGCGGAAGCTGAAGCGGTTGCCACAATCACGGCAGAAAAAACATGGCGTTTTTTCAAACATCAAGTTATCATGAGATTCGGGGTGCCTCGTATCCTTGTCAGTGATAACGGGACCCAGTTCACCAGCCAATTCTTCAAAGACCAATGCTCAGAATTCGGGATTGAGCAGAGATTCTCTTCCGTGGCTCACCCACAAACCAACGGACAGGCAGAGGTAACTAATAGGAGCATCCTCAGCGGTATTAAGAAAAACCTAGAGGGGTCTAAGAAGAAGTGGGCTGATGAATTGCCATACGTGATGTGGGCATACCGCATGACCGTAAAAGTTAGCACTGGAGAAACGCCTTTCGCTTTGGCTTTTGGAACTGAAGCCGTTACGCCAGTGGAAATTGGGGCCATGAGCCTACGAGTGGCTCACTTTCGTGAGGAACTGAACGAGGAACGGTTACGTGCTAACCTGGACGCGTTACCAGAGGTTCGAGAAGAAGTCCTACTGAAAACGCAACACTACAAAAGAAAAATGGCCCGTTATCATAACAGGTAGGTCAAAGAGCGATTGTTGAAAAACGGTGACCTGGTGCTCCGAGACAGGCGAGCAACCGGACAACGTATGGGAAAGCTTAGTCCTAACTGGGAAGGACCGTATCGCGTAACCCACGTTGTCGGAAGAGGGGCCTATCGCCTGGAGACACTTGACGGTACGCCCTTATCCAACTCCTGGAATATCGCTCGTTCGAAGTTATATTATCCTAGAGTTTAATTTTATCTACACTATTTGGATTATAACGACCCTAACCGTGGCTAACGCTCAATAGGAGAGTTTTCGTGGGTTTGTGGTTGCTTTTGTGCAGATAAAAAGGGGGGTACCCTGGGAGTGAAAAGTCCTATCCTTGTGATGGTCGGTCTTGATCAGATGGCCCACTAAGTGAGGGCACGACCCCAGTGTATCCTTGATTAGCGTCGGATTGAAAGATCCTTGACGCCCCCGGGGGTGAAAAGTCCTATCCTTGTGATGACCGATCTTGATCAGATGGCTCACTAAGTGAGGGCACTGCCCGGTATCTTTGGGAGTGAAAAGTTCTTTAATGATAACCGATCTCGTGGAGACGGTACATCAAGACAAGACACGCCCCAAAGAGTTAGAAACTCTGTTTAGAAACAAGAATCCTATCTTAACGGTTGGGCTGGTGCAGCTAAACCATTAAGTAAGGACACGGTTCTAAACGAGAGGACAACGCCTATAAAAGTGAAAATTCCCTAGCCTTGTGATAGCCGTCCCGATCCGACAGCTCACGAGATGAGGCACTTAGAAAGGCCGAACGAGAGATAAGGGAAACGTGAAGGATCGCGTAATTCCAGCTAGTAACCGGATGAGTAATCCCTGGCGAAGTATAGAGCCGAGGGAAAACGCGATTCGAAACGGGTTCCGTGATAAAGCCTAATGATGGCAGCGAACAGGCTCCTACGGGTAATCACTATCTCTCAAATCTCGTTTTGTTACTGATGATCTACAATTAGAAATGTGCAGAATACTTCTGAGCAGCGGAAGGAGCGGTGGTCATGATACCGATAGGCTTATCGAAAGGCCAACCCGACATAGATCTTGGTCATCTCGGTATAAATACCAAGGATCTGCTCAAGAAAGTAAACGCACCGTGAGGATAAGGCAACCTCAGTGACGAGAGAAGTCTCGCGATGAGAAAAATAAAAGAGGAATATCGATAAAGGGATTGTCTAGAAATATTAAAGGCATCTCAAGGATTTACAAAGATTCAATGTTCAAAATATTTATGCTGCAAAGACAAAAGACAAAAGCCAAGCGATATTTGATCGCTGGAGGGAACGGCAAAATATCGCGACACATCAGCTCTCGGGGTCTTTTCGTTTCCAGCCCGCTGCCTTGGCTTGGCGATAGCCTGCCTCGTTGATATGGGCAGAACTCTGTAGAAAGGCTTTCGCGACATCTTCGCCCTTGTACGCATCCACCCCATGAATTTCTTCGAAACACTTAACTAGAACACGGGCGGTCTGTTCAGCATGCCACCAGCCCATATCGACTGACTCTTCCGCCAAAGCTGCCTTCTCCTTTTCTAAAGAGGACTTCTTATTCTCCAAAGCAGTCACTTTGGCCTGTTCCTCAGACAAAGCCGTTTCCAGAGCAGAATGCTGTTTCTGTAACTCGTGGTGAGCCAGCAGTATCTTGGCACGATCTGCCAACACCTTTTTCCTTTCATCTTGCTCCTTGGACAGCTCCGCCGAAACAGAATGGAGGGAAACAGTCCGATGCTTCATCTCCTCCGCCCAGTAGTGAAATTTCATCATATTGGAGAAAAGGCTAGCACGGAAGGAGTTCACTTGGTCATCTTTCGCCTGGGAAAGGAAAGTTTCCCGTTCTACAGATGAGGCCAGAATTTGAGAAGCCAGCAGGGCAGAAACCTCATCTGAACCATCGCCCCCGATGGCTGCCAAACCACGGGTACGGAAGTCGAACAACTCAACCTGATGGGTCGCTTCGCCGAGCCCATTTAATGGACAAAGATCCGCCACAAAATTGAAAGAGGTTCCGTCTTCATTATAGCGTTGCCGCCAAGGAACGCTAGAGGGAACGAAAGCCAGAGGACCAGGGGCGCGAACCTGTGAAGAAGAACTGCCCGGGGGCAGGAAGGTACCATGAGGCTGATAGCCCGAAAGGTCCTGCAAGACGTCTTGATAGCCTAAAGAAGAGGAATAATGATGCACAGGCCCACCAAAGGAACTGGGCGAAGCACCAAAGGGGTCCGCACCGCCTAGGTTCCCCAAAACTTCCGCGGAATGTCCACCTGGAGGAACCACTGCGGAATTAGGAACGTTAACGAAACCACCTTCCCCCGCGATGTTAGAGGAGGGTATGTTCTCATCCTCGCCTTCTATCCGGGCCCTCTTCGCGGAACCCCTCAGCACATAAGTGAGATTCATATCGCCTGAAGGAGCGGAAGCAGTAACTACAACGGCCTCCTGCAAGGAGTACAAATTGAGAAAAAAGAAAAATAGATCAAATGACGAAAGATATTGAGGCACAACACGCTTACGGTAGCGGTGTTGAGGGAAGGTAGTACCTCAGAAGAACCCGCAGCGTCGGGAGAAGGAGTAAGAGTGGCGATACTCCGTGTTCTTTTCTTCTTTTTTCCTCTGGCAATGGCCTTAGGGGCCTGAGAAGACGAGGGAGCAGCAACGGTCATGATGGGAACACCTTCAGGGATGTCAGTATCCCCTTCGCCAACTGAGGAGGAGGATACTTGAGCGAGATTCGCGGAAGTAGCCAGAAGCTCAGAAGGATTATCAGTGGCCTCTGAATCGAGCTTTTCCCTTTCTTCTCTATTATGAGCTCTCCTTAAGCGTCTTCTTACGCTTTCGGGTTTATAATCAGGATCCGTCGCTGCAAAATCACAAAATAACGTCAGCGTTAGTATCAGTGATGAAAGGGAAAGGTAGCGCGATACTCACGTCTAACGCACTCCTGAATGGCCATTCTGTAGGCCGTGAGTCGAATATGAACGCTGATCTCCAGTTGGAGTAAGGTGTTTAACCATCCTTGTTCACGAGCGGGAAGTGTCCCTGGTCGACTCCAAACGCCATCTTGGACGTCCTGGTTGAACCCAGAACGCCACTCGGGACCAGGAGTGTCAGGAAAATTTATCAGAAAGAACTCCTTTTTCCAAGCCTCAACAGAAGACTCAATATGGAGCAACTTCCAAGTAAAAGACTTGAGAGAATCATCGTCAAAGCGAGGCGATATGGTTATCACACCCCGGCACTTCATCAATTTAAAAAGGGATCTAAGCAGCAAAAGAGAAGGGGAAGTGATCCCCTTATATCTACAGAGTTCCAAAAAAGCATAAACACAGCAATATGCATTTGGGGCTAACTGGGCAGGATTGAAATTGCCAGCAATAAGCAAACCCTTGACGAAAGAATCGATAGGGAGCCGGAAACCGTAGAGAAACATCTGGGCATATAACACCCTTTGATTGCCGGTCAGAACGTTGTTTAAACGAACTGACCCAGGGGCAACAACAGCTTGTAACCGTCAGGAATAACGGCACCGTGAGTAGCCAAATGCTCCTGGAGAATGGCCTCCGTGGTAATAACACTGACCGTGGTATCCATTTTCTTCTCATCGATGGATTTTGACTCAGAACGGCGAGTCTTTGCCATGACAGGGCTAAGGAAATAGAAATGAAGAAGACGAGGGAAAGGAAGGGAAATACCTTTGAAAGGAAAGAAATTCGAAAGCCTTGAATGGAGGTGAGAAGGACAAGACGGCCGAGAGATAATATGAAAAAGTGGAGTGAAAAAGAAAAGGGAAGAAATAAAGAGGGTTTATAACCCTAGTAATTAAAAAGAAACGACGGATGCTGCAGTCGTTGTGTCGAAGCGGCATGAGGGATAAGACTCAAGCAATGAGTATGACTCTAGAAGAAGCGCGACAAACGCTTCGATCTTGTTAAAATTTCTAAACACGCTAAGGTGGAGCGGCAGAAGAAACGAACACGTGTGTCTGCACCATCATGACTTTTCCCGCGCACCGACGGAAGGGTCGCGAGCATTAAATGCTCTGAAAAGTAGATGTGACTTTTTGATAAAAAGCAAAAGCGATATCACAAGAAAGGAAATAATGCAAATCGGCGTTGAATAAAAGAACAGTTCTCAAGACAGTACAAGAGAGCGAAATAAAATAAGATATCGCCCGAAGAGCAAGGTACCGATATCGCCGTGCGATAGGACGTTATTACAAGACATGGAAAACAAATAGCAATGTTCTTCAATGGATCAATTAAGAGTCATCGCATGCCTCGCCGTCATCATTCCCTTGCTTTTCCCCAGAAGGGGGAAAACCCCTTTCGCCTTCACTAAGATCTTTAATTTTTTGGGAAGCGTAATCGGCCAGCATGGATGAATCGACAGCGCCTCGGATATGGAGATCCATAAATCATGCGATACAAACCTCGATGGTCTTATTCTTCCACCAGGCTATCCTCGAAGGAACTTTGGCCAAATCGGCATCGCGAGATGACAACTCTTCACGGAGGAAGACGTTCTTTTTATCAGCCACCACCAGTTCCGCCTCCATTAGCTCTGCTCTCGCTTTCCCCTTCGACTTCTCCCGAGAAAGTTCAGCGCGACAATCCTCCAACTCGGCCTGAGTTCGTTCTTGCAACTGCGATAGCTCCTTCACCTTCGCCAAGGCCGCGTCTAATTGTTCCTGCAAATCCGAAGAGGGTCGAGTTTTGTTACGCTGGTCTTCAAGAAAATAATGAAATTTCCGAAAGCTAGCCAGCATGTCGTTCATGAGGTGTGACTGTCGTGTCTCGGGAGCATGCTGTAAAAACTCTTCCCTGTCCTTGGAAAAAGTAAACATCTGTCCCACTATGGGACCCACGGGCTCTTCTCGCGATAACGGATCCGATATTCCTAAGGCACGAAGCCCGTCAGTGCCGAAAGAGGACAAATCCAGCTGATATCCAGTGGGGCCCTGGGACCTCTGAGGAGAAAGGTTGGCGATATAAGGAGGGGAACAACTTTTTGCGCAATCACCAACGCCCGAAATTGAAGACAGAAATAAAAGAGGAGGCTTCCGTGGGAGAAATTCAGGAGGAACGCTTAAATTCGAAACCGGTAGGGTTGCCTCTGGGATAAAAGAACCTATCGGGGAAGCAGGATGGCCCGACGACAAAGGAGAGGTCACGGCTGCCGAGGTCTCATTGTTTTCGATAGAAACGGCGGAAGGCACCCTGATAGCTTTGATATTTTTCACCACTTGCGAAGTACTCGCGGCATGAGAAGCGTTAATATTCTCAGGGGGGACCGCATTAACTCCCTTCAAAGGGGGAACTGGGGGGTTAGTTTTCTCTGTGCGAACCTTCTTTACGAGACGCTCCGTCTCTTCTGCAATTTCTTCGCTATCGTCCTCAGCCGATTCCGCCGTGTCATCATTCCTCCTCGACCTAAGTTTCATCCTTTGGGCAATAGTAGCATGACGTAATTCAGGACCAGTGTCCATGCTCTCGCTATCGCTGTCGATTTTCTCAAACACAGGATCGCCTTGAGCTACCCTCTTGCCACGGGACGGAAGCCAATTTTCAAGGAAACAAGAAGGTCGAGTGGAGGCTCTGCGAGTTGTGACAGTTTTAGTCCTTTCCCTTCCAGGCGGAATGGGTGGGCGGAGAGGTGTTACGTTCAAAGGGGCATCACTTTCCCCAGAAGAACTACTCTTAGCGTTACCTGCCAACAAAACATATTAGCAAATTAAGAAGATTGAAGCGATAAAGAAGAAAAAGGAAACTCACCCACAACGCACTCTGACAAGGGCCTGAACCGAGCAAACTCCCGGATACGGAAAGACCCTTCTATTTCTAACAAGGCGCTAACGTTGGAAACATCCTGGCTTGACAGCGCTTCCGGTCTTTTCCAAACGCCACTATTGATTTTTCGATTGAAACCCCCGCGCCAGAGTCGTGACGGCAAACGAAGGGTGAAAAAGCCAGACTTCCAGTCATCTACGCGTTCCTCAAAACCTTGAAAGTTCCGCCAGAACAGTTGCACAATGACATCATCCCATCTGGGGGTAATATCTACCAGGCAGTCGCGACAACTCAAGACAAAGAACGTGCGGAATAGATCAAGCGATGGAGCAAATATACGCTTCATCTCGCACGAACGAAGGAAAGCGTAAATACCACACCAAGAGGGTGGAGTGATCTGGACGGGATTAAGGTCATAATGATCTAGCAGTTTCAACAGAGAAGCATGGAGTGGGAAACGGAATCCGTAAGTAAACATCTTGAAATAAACTAACCGGAATGTTCCCCACATGGCGTCAGGCAGCCGAGTGTCCTTCAAAGAGACAAAAGGGCGATAGCCCGTGGGAAAAGTAATACCACTCTCCTCTAATTCAACCCTCAAAACCTCATTACAATTGAATATGCTGCGAGTTCTCCTAGCTTCGGGATCTATGGGGTTTTCAACAGTTGAAGACATAAGGGACAGGGAAAGTAAATCTACGGCGGTAGAAGGAGTAAATACCTGGAGCAAAAAGCCAGTGAGCCGGTCGCCGGCACCAGTGAGCGGTCGCGGTAAAACCTCTCGAAGAAAAGAAGTGCAGAAGAGAGAGGAAATGTGCAAAAACTCAAAATAGTAGCAAAAGCAGTAAAAGAGAGAGATGATTTCCTTATAAAGGAAAAGCCTAAAGAAGAGACAGCCTGTAAAAATGAAACACGTACAGAACAGAAAAAGACACGTGGATAGTCATTTGTGCCTTCTGAAAGAAGACAGTTACCGATTAGAAGTTGAAGGCAGTTACCCGTAGCGAAAGGGACGCTTCCGCGATAACCCGGAACGCTCAGAAAGAAACAATAAGTAAGCGATGAGAAGCGAAAAGGAAGTAAAACCATCATTCATTATTATGAGGAAGGCCATACGGCATCTACAAAAAGAAGGATTAGGCCCTACTCTTCACCGTCGGACCAAGTAATGCCGTAGCAATAGACTACGTCCTCTTCGTCATCGCCACCCCAGAAGGGTGAATCCACAACAGCAGGGGGAGAAGACTCACCGACCCTCTTTCTAGCAGCAGTAGTAGACCCGGTTGTTTTCTCCTTAACGCTTGGCGATACTGCATCAACGGCTGAACCAGCAGAAGGAACCCACGGAGGTGAATCATTCAAAGGAGGAAACGATTTTTTCTCCTCCCTAGCCAGAGAAGCCAGAGAGTCGAAAAATGACTTAGAGGCCTTGGCAGCCTCCTTCCTTCGTTGTTCAACTTCCTTCCTCCGCCTCTTGCGACCTCGCCGGCGGACAACCGGCCTCCAAGGAGGCGATGGGGGAGGATTATCTGTGTCAGGGGTAGTCGGAGGAGTTGGCGGTGAATTCCTCGAAGCCGTACCTAGCAAATAAGAATCAACCATGAGACTCACAGAGGATCTATAACGAAGAAAAATGAAGGAGAAAGAAATGGATAAGAATGAAGGAGGAAAAGCCTCATTAAATAGCCGGGAAAAGAAGAAAAGAGACTCTTCGATCCTCCAACCCGACTCTTGAAGATTGGCACGTGTACAGTCTGAAGTGCAAATGTAGATTTGCAGTCATGCCTGTTGAAATCTCGCGCAAATCAAGAATAATGCTAATATCCGCCGATCAGTTGTTATAATGAGGACGGCGCGGAGTTAAGGCAGAACGATCAATAGAAAAACCGCCCAATGGCAAGACTGTTTTCAGTTGGGCTAAGAATATTCCTTGGAACATGACAAAGAGCGCAGTAAAGAAGAAGAACAGTCACAAGGAGGAATGATTGAAACGATTTATTTATTATGGCCTACCGGCCGAAAGGTACATTTACAAGGCAAGAGGAAAAGAAAAAAGGCCCAAAGGGAGCCACCGTTATCAGGTGTCAGAACCAGTATCCTCGGGCACCTCAGGAAGGTCCCTCAAGGAATCCATGACCAGGACAAGATTATGGGAAGTGGCCCTCATCCCCTTCAGGCAGCACCCCAACATGTCCTTACGCTGCTGCAGCATGGCGATTACTACCTGAATCCGAGCGATGGAGGCGGACAGCTTTGATACGCTCTCCAAAGGACTGAAGTCCTCCAGGGAAATGGCCCCCAGCCGGGAATAAAGCGGAGTCAGCATTCCTTGCAGCTCCAGAATATCCTCAGAAGTCTTGACCAGCATGTTCTCCAGGAAACCGACGTCGCCGTCATTGAGGTTCCTGAGTGAATGACCCTTGGAGAGAAGAAAATTCTTAGTCAAATGATCCATGATGCTAGCTGGTAAAGATGAGGAGAACGTGGGTGGAGAAAGCTCTCCGATTTATAGGCTCTAGTGAAGGGAGGCCTTGGGAAAAGAAATTGAGGTCCTCAAAAGACGAGCCACCCCGATAACCTCGAGGATTGATAAGCGTAGAACGAAAGGGACGGGTGACGTTCACGATACAGATACTGGAAGGAGTACGAGGCAGAGTCTGAAAAACGTTGAGAGGCACGGTGTCACTGGTAGCCCTAACGCTAAAACCATAAGGTTACCGGTATCCACAGTGTAAGGCCGCGTTGATGTCGCAGGTGGCCCTGGATGCGTAAAACCGCGATGACATCACAGGCGTCTGGTGGTATGAAGCCGCGCTAATCATAAGGTAGCTGATGGTATAAAGCCACGCTGATACCGCTGTTTTCTCGAGCGTAAAAGAAAAATTGGGCTCGTGTGACCTCGAACCTTTGTAAGTATAAAGTTTGCTAACTTCTATATAAGTTTCTATCTCCTCTATGTCTTTGCAGAACACTTGGAGGGACAATAGACCCGAAATATATGCCAGCCCATGGTGCGGCCTGGTTGAATATACGCGACGATGTCGCAAGCGACCTATCGACGGTCCTTCTATGACTCGAACAAAGCTGAGACTTTATAAGTCCTATTGAAAGGCCAAATGGGCCAGTATCGCTGAATAAAAGTAATGCCTTCAGAATCACGAGCGCCCCAGCGGCCTCCTAGTAGAATTCTTACTGTCTCGAGGAGACAGGACTTTTTGACAAGAAACAAGGACGAACTTGACCGGGTTAGTGGAAAGTTGTGGATCTAAGCCCTCGTTCCGCATTGGGATTGATCAGCCTTTGAACGATAAAGAAAGCTCAAGCCCTCTGTGGAAATATCACCTCATGACAGAGCAAACCCCTATCTAAAGATATCAGACATGGATAGCCCTTGGTGAACACTCGGGCTAGTTTTCAGTTGGGCTTATGATAACAATTGGAATGCTCCTGACAGCAATATTGTAGCTACGGCATCTATCCTTGATGAGTTTCTATACGCTTCCCTGAAAAACCAACCTATCGCCCGGGTCGGCGGAAGTTTCCTAGGATGGTCGACTTCAGCGGGGGGGGATCTCATGCATCTTTACGCGCACGGCGTCATCCCATCCTAAGGGAACGGAGAGGATGTCGCTCCTGATAGGCCTTACGTGATTATCGCCCGCGATGGCTTACCTATTATCGCTGGAAGCGATAACTTCGGACGATGCTTATCGCTGCACCCCTATCGCTGTCAGGTATCACCAACTTCGGCCTATAAATACCCCCATCTTTCCAAGCAGAAGGTAAGATCGAGATCATCTTGGAGAATCTCTACCATTCTAAAAACTCGAACTGACTTAAGCATCGGAGTGTCTACGCCGGAGTCCCCCTCCGGCGCTTTGCAGGTACCTCCAACACCGATCGCTTCCCATCTGACTAGCTGCAGTAGCCATTTCCGACCAGAAGAGATCTCGGATCTTATCACCGATAATAGTAGAATGTTGTATGCTAAGTTATTTGATTATGGGTTTTGTCTTCCCCTTGACCCGCTTGTGAAATTGTTGTTGGCTGATTCCGACTTGGCTCCGGCTCAGTTGAGCCCTAACGCGATTTGTGTTGTTAGCGCCTTTGCCGCATTGTGTCGTTTCAAAGGGATTAAATCTCCCACTTTGGCATTGCTTCATGATATTTTCCAGTTGTACTCTCGTAAGGGGGTGATATCAATATCCCCCCGTTATGAAGATGGCTCACTAAAGCCCTTTACTTGGAAACTCATGGGCATTGAATCTTCTGTTCCTGGCTGGAAGGAGGGGTTTTTTATCGTTGACCTGCCTGAGCCTTTATGGAGGGCCGATTTTAATGAGGAAATTAAGGATGGGGCTTGGGGTAACCGGAAACCCCTTTCTGACCCTGAAGATGGCTGGTTGAAGACGCTGCTTCAGCTAGACTTCAGCGTTGATGCCCGTAAAGTGGCTAACGGGTTGGATATGGAGAAGTGCAAAAAGGGTGAGTGTTTGGCCTTTCCCTTTTACGTTGCAGGGAAGGACTAACGCTAACATTTTGTAACTGTGCAGTGCCTCCACCTGGTTGGGAGCCTGAGTATTTCCGAAGGAAGAGGAAACAAGAGCAAAAGAAAAAGGCGGAAGCCGAAGCTAGAGTTGCTGCAGCCGCTACCGCTGCTGAAGGGGAGGCTGCTGCTACCGCCCTGGACACTGCCCAAGCGCCGCCTCATCAAACTCACGCTGTAAAGAAGAAAAGGGCTAGGAAAACGCGTGCTACGCCTCTCGTTTCTTCTCAAGCTGCCGCATTTTCAGAGGCGACAGCTGACACGATCCCCTCTGGAATTCCTCTAGTTTCTTTGGATACTCAGGTATTTATTTTCCTTCCCCTACTGTTTTCTTTCTTTTCACGCAGTTTCCTTGTTACGCTCTGTGTTTATTTAGGAAACCGTTGTTGTTTCTGCTCATTCGTCCTCCCAAGGTGACATGTCTATCGCGGAATCCCTCCGAGAGCGTCAGAAGAAGGTTCGCTATGAGCTTCAAAATAGTCCCTCGTCGTCTGCTACTAATCCTCTTCTGACAGTCCTTGGGGGCGGGGGTGTACCTGTCGATCAGTCGCAAGGTGCTAGCTTTGGCAGTGATCCTCCCGTTTTAAGTGATTCCCCGATCTATTCTTCTTCTGCTGTGGCAGGCTTTAATCTTGGAACGCTTGGTGGGGATGGATCCTTTGCCCCTAACGTAAGGGGTTCTAACAGTCGACCTCCTTCTCCTGCTACTCTGTATTTTGTTCCGATGTCTCCTCCTACTGCCGCGAGAGGTAGCCCTGCTCCCAACTTGATGCCTGGTGCCTCTTCTTATGTTCCTCCCCTCCTTGCTACTCACCAGATTGACCTGCGCTCTTTCAGAGATAATGTTCTGCAGTTCCCCGCGGATGCTCATCATGACGCTATCCTCGTGTCTACCTCTTTTCTAGCGGCCGAGATGATGTTTCTTCAGAGAGAAAGGGATGCCTTTGTGGCTAAGAGCCAGCAGGAGCGCATAAACTTTCTTCGCTCTCAAGTGTTTTCTTCGCTCTGCCATCTCCATTACATGGATGAGGAAAACGCCAGAGAGACGGTGAACGAGCAGGGAGAGATAAATAGGCTGCTGTCTGAGCGTCAGAGCTACTTGGATGCCCTTACCATCGCCAAATAAGAATCAGAGACTGCCAAACAGGAGGCCGCAGCTACTAAGCAGGAGGCAGCGACTGTTAAGCAAGAGGTGGAAGCTGTCAGGCTTGCTTTGGAGGAGGAAAAACAGAAGGGTGTTGCCCTAAACGAACGCCTTTCTCAAAAGGAGACCGAGTTACGTCAGGAGAGACAGAGGAACGCTGAGTTATCTGCCGAACTTGCTCTTTCCACTGAGAAGAGTCGTTGGTATCTGAAGGAAGGTGGAGCAATCATGTCGGACGCGTTTATGTATAACTATGGGGTAGAGAACCTTCGTGTTGAAGTTCTTGCTGACTACTTTGATAAGAGGGTCCCAACCGTCACCGATGAGGGCTTCTATTGCTGGAAATCCGCTCAGTAAAGAGGAGGCAATGCACCAACCGCTCCTTAGGCATCACGCTTTATGCGTTTTTTGATTGTTGTGGCCGATGTGCCCTCCTTTATTTTGTAATATTGACAATATCACTTCTTTTCTTGATTAAGTCGACGCTTTTGAATGGAATTTCTTTATCTACTTCGTTTCATAACACTGCTTGTGCAATTGCTCACCCATGGCGTTTGCCGCCGTGTTTTTATTTTGGAGATATGTCTGTTCTGCGCTTGTGACTCTCCATATAGGTTCCCCAGCTATATTTTTTATGGCCCTATCATTGTGTCTTCTGGTAGTATTTCCGAGGATGAATCAGCATTACTTCTGCCCGTGTTGCACTCAAATTCCTGCCACCCTTTTTTGTTAGGGGGAACTCTCTAGCCTTGCTAGGCCTGCCGCGACGGTGTTGCTGTGATATGGATACCTCTCCAGCTCTTACTTCACCGGGTATCAACCGCTCGGTTACTAGCTGGGGTATCTTTTCTTTCCATGTGTCAAAAATTGGCTTGGGGCGTGCTTCGTCTTAGTGAGCCGTCTGATCAGGACCGGACATCATAAGGATAGGATTTTCACTCCCAAGCGTTGAAACCTCGCGTCTCTGGAGCGTGCCTCATCTTAATGGACCATCTATGTGAGCACGGTTGCCACAAGGATAGGATTTTCACTTCCAGGACGGAGTTGGTCTCTCCTCGGGGAGTGCCTCGTATTAATTGGTCGTCTGTGTGAGCACGGTTGCCACAAGGATAGGATTTTCACTCCCAAGGATGCCGGGGCGTGCCTCGTCTTAATGGGTCGTCTGTGTGAGCACGGTTGCCACAAGGATAGGATTTTCACTCCCGGGGGCGTTGGGGGCGTGCCTCGTCTTAATGGGTCGTCTATGTGAGCACGGTTGCCATAAGGATAGGATTTTCACTCCCGACGCTATGCTATGCCAGGGCGTGCCTCGTCTTAATGAGTTGTCTGATCAGGACCAGCCATCACAAGGATAGGATTTTCACTCCTGGCATTCTTCATTTGCCTGCATGTTTTTAGCCACAAAGTACACAAAGAGTGCTTATGATTCTTTTGTTAGAATAATATTCATATTACCGGATAGGAGGGACTAGTTTCTGGCATGGTATAGCTTCAACCGAGCTATATTCCAAGAGTTTTGCAGGGGCATTCCATCGAGCGTTTCTAAATGGTAGGCTCCCCTACCTACAACGCGGGTGACACGATACGGCCCGTCCCAGTTTGGGCTAAGTTTTCCCATGCGTTGTCCTGCTGCTCGTTTGTCTCTGAGCACTAGATCCCCTGCCTTAAGCAATCGTTCTCTCACCTGCCTGTTGTGGTATTGTGCCATTTTCCTTTTGTAATGCAGGGTTTTTAGGAGAGTCTCCTCGTGTGCTTCTGGCAGCGCGTCAAGGTTAGCGCGTAACCTTTCTTCATTGGCTTCTTCCTTGAAATGAGCCACCCGAAGGCTTATGGTGCCAATTTCTACCGGTGTGACGGCTTCTGTTCCAAAGGCTAACGCGAATGGGGTTTCTCCTGTGCTGGCTTTGATGGTCATACGGTAGGCCCACAATACGTATGGTAGTTCGTCTGGCCACTTCTAGGTTTCTTTTGATGCTGCTAAGAATACTGCGGTTGGTCACTTCAGCCTGCCCATTGGTTTGAGGGTGTGCTACAGAAGAGAACCTTTGTTCGATCTGAAACTCTGCGCACTGATTTCTGAAGAATTGGCTCGTAAACTGTGTTTTGTTGTCACTAACTAGTATGCGCGGTACCCCGAATCACATAATGACTTGGTGCTTAAAGAAATGCCAGATTTTCACGGTGGTGATGGTGGCTAACGCTTCGGCTTCTGTCCATTTTGTGAAATAGTCTACCACCACGACTACAAATTTTAATTGAGATCTGGCTTTTGGAAACGGGCCCAAGATGTCGATGCCCCATTTAGCAAACGGGCATGGAGCGACTATCTCTGAAATCTGCACGGCCGGTTTTCGAGGGATCTTAGCATATTCTTGACATTTTTGGCAGGTTTTTACAAAGTTATGGCAATCTCTGACCGAAAGACTTGGGATGCCAGAGTGTCGCTGGCGACGTGCATGCCACATATCCCTTCATGAATTTCTCGCAATACATGAAGGCCTTCTTGCTCCGTTATACACTTAGCGGCTGGATGGGAGAAGCATCTTTGTATCAACTCTCCGTTGTAGTACGTGCATCGCGCCGCCCGTTTTAGGATTTTCCTCCTTTCCACTTTCTCCTCCGGTAGCTTATCATGTTTAAGATATTCTATCACTGGGATTCTCCAATCGCTTTCTATCTCCTCCACACAAAGCGATGTTTGCTCTTCCATGAAAGAGGGTGTGGATAGTTCTCCATAGTGCACATCATTGGGTATGGGGGCTTCTAAATTGGCTGCCATCTTGGCGAGGCTATCAGCCTCCTCGTTATTTTCCCTGGGAATATGTTCAAAGGTGACCTGGGTGCCTTTTACCTGCATTTCCGACAGCTCATGCTTTACTTTGGCCAAGTATTGGATCATGATGGGTTCTCTGGCTTGGGAGTTCCCCATAACTTGATCCATTATTAGTTTAGAATCCCCGCGTATCTTTAAACGTAGGCCGCGTTCCGGTTCCGAGGCATGCGCAGCTTTAACGGAGAAGCTGTTTCCTATTCTGAGTCCTGCTAGTAATGCTTCGTATTCAGTCACATTGTTGGACAACGGTTGCAGGATTCTGATGGCATATCGTATCTCCATGCCGTTTGGTCCAACTAGGAAGACGCCTGCGCCTGCTAACTCTTGATTTTTCGCTCCATCCACGTGAATAACCCATGAGTCTGCGAACGTTTCCGGGGACGGGAGGTATAAATCTTCTGACTCTTCTTCTGATAGGTCTATCAACGTGTCTTTTGTGAATGTGCATTCCGCTATGAAGTCTGCTAACGCTTGGGCTTTTATAGCTGGTCTAGCTTTGTACTGTAGCCCATATTGCTCGAGTTCGATTGCCCAAATTAACATTCTCCCCGACGACTCTGGCTTTCTAAAGATTTTTCTCAAAGGCTGATCGGTGAGTACGGTGACGGGGTGGGCTTGGAAGAATCGGTCCATCTTTCGTGTTGCCTGTATTAGGGCAAGCGCTATCTTCTCGATGCGGGGGTATCGTAGCTCAGCGTCTTTCAATATGTGGCTGACGAAAAATACAGGACGGTGTATATGCCCTTCACTTCGTACGAGGACAGCACTGACTACCTAGTTAGCTACGCCCAGGTATAGATATAGCTCATCGCCGGATTCAGGCCTTGTTAGCACTAGATCGGATGAGAGATAAGCTTTTAGCCCTGCGAACGCTTTCTCACATTCCTCTGTCCATCCGAAAGGGGCCTTGTTTTGAATGACTTTGAAGAAGGGTAAGCATCTCTCACCCTGCTTGGAGATGAACCGCCCCAACGCGATGATGCACCCGGTGAGCTTCTGTATTTCTTTGACAGTCTGAGGGGGTATCATATCCTGGATGGCCTTTATCTTTGAAGGGTTAGGCTGGATACCCTTCCGGCTAACCACGTAGCCCAAGAATTTACCCGTTTGGAACGCGAACATGCATTTTCGTGGATTCATCTTCATTTTGTATTCTTCCATCACACTGAAGACTTCTTCCAAGTCAGTTAGGTGGTCTTTAAAGCTTCGACTTTTGACTAGGATGTCATCCACGTATGCCTCCACATTTCTCCCAATTTGCTTTTCAAAAACTTTATTTGCCATGCGCTGGAATGTTACCCCGGCATTTTTTAGCCCAAACGGCATTGCAGTGTAGCAGTAAGTAGCCCTCGGTGTGATGAAGGCGGTTTTCTCTTCATCTTCTATGGCCATGGCCATGGGAATTTGGTGATACCCGGAGTTAGCGTCCAGGGAGCTTAGGTAGGCATATCCAGCGGTTTGGTCGACCAACTGATCGATTCGAGGAAGGGGATAGCAATCTTTGGGGCAGGCGCTGTTCAGGTTAGTGAAATCGATGCACATGCGACAATCCCCGTTAGGCTTAGGAACTAACATAGGGTTAGCTAGCCAGGTCGGGTATTGGACTTCTCGGATGAATCCCGCATCCGCGAGCTTAAGTAACTCTTTCTCGATGGCTGCTATCTTTTCTGGTGAGAGGAAGCGCCGCTTTTGCTGAATAGGCTTGGCGTCAGGGCTAACATTTAACCGGTGTTCCGCAACCTCTCGCGAAATTCTGGGCATGTCCGTCGGTTTCCACGCGAATTCTCCTTTGTATTTTCTTAGCAGTTGGGTTAATTGCACCTTCTCTTCGGGGCTTAGTTTCTCACTGACCAAGAGATTCGCTACACTATCCTTGCCGATAGGTATTGACATCATCTTATCCAGTGGCTGAGTGCGCTTTTCTTCTTTATCATCGAAGGGATCGTCCGTCACGCACACGTAGCGGTCACAACTCCTTTGAATCATAAGCAGGTAACATTCAGTAGCTAGCTTCTGATCTCCTTTGATCGAGACCATGCCGTCCCATGAGGGGTATTTCATCCGCAGGTGTTTTTGGGATATCGCTGCCCCAAAACGATTGAGAAACGGCCGCCCTAGTATGGCATTATAAGGCAGAGTCAGATCTACGACCAGAAATAATAGTTCTTCAGAGCGCTTGGATGTGTCTTCTCGGAAGTATACTGACAATGTCGTGATTCCTGCTACCGGGATCGGTACCCCATCGATCCCAACAATTGGTCTTTTGTAAGGCGCTAGCTCGCCGTCAAGGCGCTTCATCAGATTGTATGCTTCTAGCAAAAATAAATTCACCGCGCTCCCATTATCGACAAGGGTTCTTCTTACTCCGTGACTGCCGATAACGGGTGTTACTACCAACGCGTCGTTATGGGGGAAAACAATGTCTTTTTCGTCTTCTTCTGAAAAGGACAATACCATTCTGTCTAAAGCGCTTATTGCCTCAATTTTTACCTGTGCGCTCTCTCGTTTGCGCTTTTCCCCAGGACCGGCCGTTTGTTGTATAGCTTCCTCAAAGTAAGGTGTTCCTCCCGCGATGATATTAATCATAGGCATCTGATCGCTATGAACAATGAGAGCCTCCCTGTTTTGTCCGAGGGGAATTGCGTTAGCCCCTGTGGCGTGAGAAGGCGTTTGCCTACGGTCAGTTATCACTTCAGTTGGATTGTTCCTAGCCCCTTCTCTGGCCTTGGTGGCAAATTCTCCGAGGTAGCCTTCTTCAACTAATCGTTCTATGGCCAGTTTTAATTCTCTGCACACATCTGTCGAGTGTCCTTTGACCTTGTGGAACTTGCAGTATGCGTTCTCTCTTCCTCCCATGATTACTCCGGGTTTCACAGGAGCTGGGTAACGAATGGGTAGATTTCACTGCTGAACTATCGCTAGGATTTCCACCCTTGGGAGTATGAGGGAAGGAAGGTCAGGGTCATATATCCGACCCTTTGGCGGATCTGCCTGTTTCCGAGTGGGGGACCCTCCGGGTCTCCCTTTCGAAAAATTACCTCTCTGTCGATTAGAGGCCTTGGCGATGTGCTCTTTTCATTGGCTATAATCATCATTGGGTGTGTGTCAGGGACGTTGCTATGCGGTACGTTAGGGGCCAAGTATGGGTCTGTCGGTATGTCCCGCATCCGTTCTCTATTTTCCTCCTCTTCCATTCTCGCATAATTATGCGCTTTCAGTCTTAACTCATCCAGAGTCAATGGTGGGTCCACCGTTAACGTATCCCTTAATTTCCCATAACGACAGTTACGCTTTAGGGCCTCTACTGCAAAATCAATGGTGACCCCTAGCGTCAGGGACATTTCGAGATCAAATCGACCTAAAAACTCATTCAATGATTCCTGCGGTTTGAGATGAATATCGAATAACGCAGCAACTGACTTCCTGATAGGGATTGCCGTGCTAAACCGACTCCTGAACATATTTTCCAACTGAGGGAAGTTATCAATAGATCCGGCTGGGAGTCCCTCGAACTAGAGACGTGCCACTCCCGACAGTGTCATGACGAAGATTTGGCATAGCGCTGCATCACTACGGGTTTGGAATTGCACAAAGTCTTTCACCTTATTAAGGTGAGAGATGGGGTCTTTCGTGCCATCATATAATTCTGCAGGGAGTTTCACATGCCGATGGACCCTGTGATGCCTCACGCGATAGCTGAACGGGTGACCCGCATTGCCGTCAGGGACTCCGCGAGGTCGATGTGGGAGTGGATTTTCAACATCGTATCTGGGGTTCTGAGGGTCATACTCATGATGCCGCCTAGGAGATCGGCTGCGGCTTCTTGAAGTTCAGGTTCGTCGCCCCCTGCTACTGGATCTTTCACTGTATCTAGGGGATGGTTCTCTGAACATCTCGCCTCGCCTATCTTCCCAGTGTTCTCTATATTCATCACGTCGGCGACCTTCTTCAGGGATAGGGATTTCTCCCCTGTATTGCCAAGAAAATTCAACAGGTCCGCGAGCAAGCGGTGGGACATTCGTGGGGGCTGATGGCAAAGGTAGGGAAAACGGAACCCCTCTACACTGCCGAGACGACAACGGTCGTTCATTGACAATAGATGGAGTGAAAATCATCTAGGATGACACACCGGGTCCCAAGGCATGGGGCGTAAATCCAGCGGCCACCTCTATCAACTGATCCAATTGGGCTCGGAGAGCCGCTATTGTGTTTGCGAGAGGGTTGTCTGCTTCGCCTATCGCGGATCCCCTCGCTTGGGGGGTATAATAGCTGGGTCCTGCTATGTGGGAAAAAGGGGAACAAATCTGGAATACAACCGCTTCTGTCATTTGTCCAGAGGGAGGATCTGATCCCCCTGCAGTGATTTCTTGTACTGTGGTAGAAATTTCGGAGGTAGCAAAAGCAAAAAGTCATCGGCGGGTGTTGTACGGGATGCTTGAGGATTGGGACAGCGCGGGATCTGACTCTGAAGCCATAATCCTTCTAGCTTCGGGAAGAATGGAGCTTGGTTATTAAGGATGCTCACTTAATAGAACCAAAACTCTCAACGAGAGCACCAATTTGATAAGAATTTGTCTACTGCCGAAGGGTAAAAGGGGAAGGGCTTCTTCAGTTCAGGATCCGCGGTGGTCCGTTGTACCTGCAAGACGCCGGAGGAGGTCTCCGGCGGAAACACTCCGATGCTTAAGTTAGTACTTGTGGTCAAATTGGCAGAGCTTGGGCCAGTAAAATCTCGCTTCCCTTTCTTCTTCGTGGTGGAGGTATTTATAGATGAAATGAGCATTCCTGCGCAAGTGGGATTATTGGGGGGCAACCGTTCCCGTCAGGGGGTCAGGGTTTGCCCGTGTTATGATATGTGGTCATGGCGGTAGGTGTGGGGGTAGTTGTTACCCAGGCAAGGTAACGGTTAGTGCGTTCCTCCCAACGCGTGGTTTTCAATCCGGTGAGATAGCTCCTCTGGTCATCTAGAAGTTCCGTGCGGGGCCTCCTATGTGACGTCAACCCTCCGAGTGTCAGTCTCCTGGGTGGAGACGACTGCCTCGACCCTACCGCAGCCGTAGGAACAGTGATCATTTTCTTTCCATACGGGGTAAGAGGCAAAAATGCCCTTGCCGTTAGGCGGATTGTTATCAATACTCACTAGGCAAATCAAGCTTGTAAGCATTATTGTTGATCTTGGCAATGATTTGAAAAGGATCGTCGCCTCTTGGAGCCATCTTGCCTCGGCGTTGGCTAGGTAAGCGCTCGCGCCGCAAGTGCAACCAAACCCAATCGCCCACATTACAGGACACAAACGCCCTTCGTTGATTCCTCTTAAGCGCCAACTTGGTATTCATCCTCTAAATGTTATGCTTGGCTTGCTCATGTATCCTCTTCACCATCTCAGCCTTCTTGGCGCTATCTACACTAGACAACTCACTCAAAGGCAAATGTGATAAATTCAAAGGAGTTAAAGGAGTAAAACTATAAACAATTTCAAAAGGAGAATAATGCATAGTTGAATAAATGGAATGATTGTAAGAAAACTCAATAAACGAAAGACATTCTTCCCAAGTAGAAACATGCTTTCAAACCAAAGTACACAATAAGGAACCAAGAGTCCTATTAACTACTTCTGTTTGTCCGTCGGTTTGTGGGTGACATAATGTAGAAAATAATAATTTTGTTTCAAGTTTCCTTAAAAAAACCTTCCAAAAGTAGCTAAGGAATTTACCATCTCTATCACTAACAATGCTCAAAGGAATTCCATGCAAACGCAAAATATCATTAAAGAACAAGTTAGCAATATTAGTCACATCATCTGTGTTTGCATAAGCAATAAAATGTGCCATTTTAGAGAATCGATCGACTACCACAAAAATCGAATCCTTTCTCCTCATAGCCTTCGACAAACTAATAACAAAATCCATAGAAAGATCAGTCCAAGGGTGGGAAGGAATCAGCAATGGCATGCACTCACCATGGTTAGAAACCCTAGATTTGACTTTGCGGCACACAATGCACCGTCCGACAATGCGGACTACATCTCGCTTCATGTGAGACCAATAAAAATGATCCTTAAGTACATCCATAGTCTTATTCATACCAAAGTGGCCCATCAAACCGCCACCATGTGACTCATACATAAACAAATCACGTAAGAACAATGAGATACACATAAGTATTTTTTCTTAAATAAATAACCCTCATGCTTGTAAAAATTGGGCTCAGACTTAGACATACAAGTGTTATAAATCTCTCAAAAATCAGAATCATTAGCATAGATTTCAATTATGTGCGAAAAGCCAAGCAACTTAGCGCTTAAAGAAGAAATAAGCATATACCTCCGAGACAATGCGTCGGCCACAATGTTCTCCTTACCTTGCTTGTATTTGATGTAGTAGGGGAACAACTCTATGAATTCCATCCGTGTGGCATGTCTCTTGTTAAACATTTCTTGCCCTCTGAGGTACTTCAAACTAAGGTGGTCTGTGTGCACTACAAACTCGAGCGACATCAAATAGTGTTGCCAAATCTCCAAGGTGCGCACTAGGGCATAAAGCTCCTTGTCGTAGGTTGGGTACCTTAGCTGAGCATACTTTAACTTCTCACTAGAATATCCAATGGGTCTCTGCTCTCCCATTGTAGAGTCCACTAGCTAATCAATCCTAGGGAGCGAGTAGCAATCCTTTGGACATGCGTCATTTAGATTTGTGAAATCTATGCACATTCGCCACTTGTCATTGGGCTTACGACCCAAAACGGGATTGGACAACCACTTCGGGTAGTGCACCTCGCGAATGAATCCTACTTGCAAGAGCTTCTCTACCTCTTCCTCTACGACTTTCGCCTTCTCCTTTGAGATGGGTGGGTCTCATCTTTTGCTTTGCTAGCTTGGATTCTGAATCAACTTGCAATTGGTGCTCAACGATGTAGCGGGGAATTCCTAGCATGTCCGAGGGTTTCCATGCGAACTCCATTTTGCATTTGTTCAAGAGTTTCACCAGCTATTCGCTTTCTCCCTCTGTCAGGTGTTTGCCTAACAAGTAATGTCCTCCAGCGATATCTTGAAAGGGGACTTTCCTCATCTCTTCCAAAGATTGAGTTCACCTCTCGGAGACTTCTTCACAGACTTTGATGACACATAAGTACATGTCTTTGCCCAGGGCCACCATTACCAAATAGCACTCTTCCGGTTGCTTTTGATTTCCCTTAATGGTGACCACTCCATCCCATGAAAGGAACTTCATCTTTAAGTGATTTTGGGAAATTATCGACCCAAATGTTTTGAGGAATGGTCTTCCCAAAATGGAGTTGTACGGTAGGTTTAAGTCCACCACTAGGAAGAGTAGGTCTTTCGTTCGCCAATCTAGGTCCTCTTAAAAGCTCACCGGTAGGCAAACACATCCTCTTATTGGCACGAGCTCACCGTCTACCCCAATGATTGGAAATCACATGGGATCAAATTCTTGATTTTTAGACCAATCTATTTGAATGTCGAAATTGCGATAAGATTCACCGTGCTTCCATTATCCATCAATATTCTCTAGACATCACAATCGTTGATTATTGTCTTTACTACTAACACATTGTTGTGGGGGTAGTTCACCCCTTGCTTGTCCTCTATCGAAAAAGAGATGTTTAGTAGGTCAAAAAAAATATACGTCTATGGCGTACATGGTGTGAGTTTCCTCTACTCGCCTCTTCTCACCCACCATGGTCGCTCCGACTTGGAATTTTTCTCCTGTGATAATCAGAACTTGTCTTCTTTCTGCTACCGTGATGATCTCTTTGCCTTTAGAGCTCTCGCCCGTTTGGTTCACTAAGGGTGGTGGTAGTGGTCTTTCTGGGGCAACGACATCTCTTGTGTTCGCTTCTCTTCCAGAAAAAGGTGGTTTGTTTGCCTGTTGATTCTCTTGCCTAGCGCACATGGCAAAATCTCCAAGATGCCCTTCCTAGACTAGCTTTTCAATGAAGATCATGAGATGCTTGCACTCCTCCATGGTGTGTCCTCCTCCATCATGGAACTCGCAGAACTTGCTCGAGTTTTCCCATTCAACTCTCATCTTCGGAGGGTATTTGATTGGATGGTTTCTAGCTCTTACTACAACCAAAATTTCTATTTTTTAGACTAGCAAAGGCGTGAGGTCGATCTCCTAAATGTTCGGGTTGAACTCTCTATGCCAGAAATTATCAAAAGGCCGCGCTTGGCCAGCATTTTATCACCCTACAGCTACTTGGATCATGAACTTTCCTCCTTCATCTCTCTTTTGGACATTCTTCTTCGCTGCTAGGGGAGCTAAGGTGGCTTGTGGTTGCAACGTTTGCGCTTCCTTCTCGCGCTTCCTCTTGACGCCAACCTCCTCCATTTTGAGAAACTTGCTGAGCTTCATCCTGATCTCCTATAGGCTTTCATTATGGTCCATGACCAGCGCATCCTCTAGCTTCTCATACACGCAATTCCTCTTCATAGCTTCTACGACCATGTTGATATTTAGTCGCGGACTCGGTGAGACCTCCTCGTTGAAGCGATTAACATAAACATGTAGGGTTTTGTCTAGCTTCCTGTGTAGGTCAAACAATGAAGCGGTGAACTTTCTCATAGGGATGGACATCACAAAGCGTGCTTTGAAGGATATTTATAGTTGTTGAAAACTATCTATTGATCAAGGAGGTAACTCGTAAAACCAATCCCTCGCTGCTCCTGTGAGAGTTAAGGAAAATGTTTGGCAAAGTGCTTCCTCATCCTTCGTGTGATATCTGATGACGTTCTTGACCCTATTGACGTGTGCTCTCGGGTCACCTTTCCCATCATAAATATCGCTAGGGACCTTCACGTATCGTTTAGCGGTGTATCTCTGGATGTGGAGACTCAAAGGGTAGGCGTCATCCCCTTCATGTCTAGTAGGCGATCTGCCTCTTCGAATGGGAATCTCCACTCTCTCAATTCGCTGGGGGGAGCGTCTAGGGGGTGACTGTCATGGCTGTGAGCGTCGGGCGAGAGATCATAGAGCGGAGGAGAAAATTGATGTAACCGCGATTCAATTTGGAGGTTGTTAATTGGCATTGGGGATCTTTTAGTGAGCTCTCACCTGGCTCTTTCGTTGTGGTGAGATGTTGTTGCCCTCGCGCTTCGGTGTGAAGTGGCAGGGCAGTGTGATCTCACCGCCATTTATGATCTTGCGATCTAGTTGTTCTCCTCACTGATCTCCTAGGCGAATGACCTTGGTTTCCACAAAGAGTGGTTGTGCTCCCCGTGTCGCCTAAGTCATCTCCCGCTTGGGTAATTGGAAGAACTCAAGGTTGAGAATGGTGAACAGAAAGCGCTCTAGTGTTTGTCATCACGGTGAGGGGTGGTTGATATGATCCTAGTTGCCTAGGGTTCGTAACGAGTACTTTTCCTGATCTAGTTCGCGGTTTGGATTTGACTGCGGAATAAAATAACTCTCTTGAATGCTTAAACCTCCTAACAGACTTGCGTTAGGCAACCCAAGCTAAACAATTGAGGTTCTTGTGTCGAGTTCTAGACCTAGTAAGAGACCTGCCTTACTCAACCTAGGTGAAACGAAACAATGGGGGTTTGAACTCTCGGTCTTTTACTTGCAGATCGACTTAAGTGTTCGGACTTAAGAAGTTACAAGGATCACATGTGAACAATAGAGAAACTCTCTGATTTTAATTGATAAAAACGTCTTGTTTACAATGAGCACAAGCGGCTCTATATATAGGCAAGCGCCTAGTACTAGTTTAACTATAACTAGAAAACCTATTTTGACTAGAACTCCTAAGTATATTCGAAATAAAACTTCTACTAGTCTAATAACTGTAAAAACTAATTAATAAATACAAATAACTGTGAATGACTTGTTCCAGCCTCGCATGCTCGTCTTCACCTCGCGCGCGCATCCTTGGCTCGATGGGCGGTATTCGCATACGGTGTGCTAGGGTTTATGCGAGGATTCGCATCATTCCCTCCCCCTTCGAAAGGATTCATCCTCGAATTTGGGCTGATACCTACACCACAATACCTCAAGTTAGAATCATCTAAAGGTACGTTCGAAAGATAGTAATTACCCGAGACATCCACATCGGCGGTGGTGTCTATGTGTGCGGCAATGATGTGGGTCGAATCATCGTCTCCCTCGGCTAAGGCCTTGTCAAATTGGGTAGGAAACCTCGGTAGGTGTAAGAACATCCTATACCAATTAAGAACCCTAACAAATATCTTCAAATGCCTACGGTATCCATGATCCATTTGTGGCATTCCCAAGCGCTCCATGTGCATTATGGCTTGCTCTCGTGGTATCTTCGCCATCACCAAGTCCTTGTCAACACCTAAGCTCGCAAAGTACTTCATAGAACAAGAGGTTAATGGTACCACAATTATCAATCCATATCCAAATGAATTTCAAGTAAACAATAATGATAAGTCATTAATAAATGCAAACTTGCACATAATTGGATGCCAAACGAAACTAAGAGTTCGTTTGTTGTCATCAAGCTTATAGACCTTAGCCTTCGGGTTTTGCATACTCACATCATTAATTAAATTAATTTTAAACTCAGAGTGATATAATTTAATGATGTTTAACAATGAATTAGGTCTGAGGGATGAAAAGTATAGCAAACCGTTGCGACTAGGGTTAGCAGCTCTAGTCTCCATCTTCTCGCGATACTTTTCATGCTTCCTTGTCATGGCTAAACGTCGCCATCTTGCTGCCAATGACACTCTCTTTTGCTGCACATGAGGAAAAACAAAAGTAGAAGAGAAAGTAAATGGTTTAAGGTTAGTGAAATCAAAGCGCAAAGGCTAAAAACTAGATTTTTGATGGCTCACACCAAAATAGATTTTTCGCATAACCAATGCGTTCCTCACTTTCTTCTCCCTGGCGTTATCACACATCTCTCCTTTTGTATAAATGCTACTCTCGGCATGCTCTCTATTTTCATGCAAGTGTTTTCCTCTCGCATGCTCGCTCTTTTCATACGTGTTGTTTTCCTCACAAGCGTTCTTCCTATGCTCAATCTTTTTCATAGGAGCTGTTTTTGTATGCAACACTCTCTTTTTCCTTTCCTTTTCTCTCTCTCAAACTCAGCATAAGACTCAATGAGTTACTTTTGATCCTTGAAGATCTCCACTTTTGTTAAAGGCGCTAGAGTAAACCGCTTCTCATCCTTAATCACTTTGTAGCGATTACTCTTCCCTTTATGTTCGGCACTCCTATCGAATTGCCAAGGTCTTCCAAGCAGAATGTGACTTGAATTCATTGGAACGACATCACAAAGCACTTCGTCTTTGAATCTCCCAATTGAGAAACCAACCAATACTTACTTCGTCACCTTTATTTCACCGCAATTATTCATCCATTGCAACGAATACGGATTTGGATGCTTCCTGATCGCCAAACCCAATTTATGTACCAATAGGGTGCTTGTACAATTAGTACAACTCCCATTATCAATCACCAATGAACATGTCTTCTCTGCGATCTGACAACGAGTGTAGAATAAATTCTCTCGTTGTTCCTCCTCACATGTCTCGGTCGTGGCTTGAGTGTTAAGAGCTCGCTTAATAACAAGGTTTATGTTGTCTCCTCCTCACTCTTCTTCTGACTCACTCTCAACTTCTTCATTAACATCTTCGCTTGCTTCACTTGCTCTATCATCATCCGAATACATCTCACCATTATCGCGAATAAGCAAGATACGCTTATTAGGACAATCGAACTTCATATGGCCTCTACCCGAGCACTTAAAGCAAATAATATCTTTTGTTGGAACTCTAATTCCTGAATTGGAAGAAGCATTACCATTATTGAAGTTCTTTGGAGGTGTTGGAGCATTTGTTGCTCCTTTGGTGTCGTAGGTGTGTGGCAATACCTTAGATGGCTCCTTCGCTCCTCTAGTATCCTTCGCCCATGTCGTGGATTTTGTGTTCGTTGAAGCCGAATTAGAATAAGTAGACTTTTATGCTCTATGCCTTTCGATCTTAATAGCCATGTGCACCATCTCTTGTAGATTGGTATAATATGTCAGCTCCAATGAGTTAACTATCTCACGGTTGAGTCTACTAAGAAACCTCACCATCGTGGCTTCCCTATCTTCCACCACTCGCGCTCTAGCTAGCGCTATCTCCATCTCATTGAGATATTCTCACACACTTTTACTTCCTTGTTTCAAATTCTGTAACCTTTGATGAAGGTCACGGTTGAAGTAAGTGGGTACAAAGCGTCGCATCATTAGAGACTTCATCTCTTGCCAAGTGTTAATTGGACCGGCGCCAACTCTCTCGCGATCTTCCAATAATTGATCCCACCAATGGATCGCATAACCGCTGAATTCTACCGCTGCCAATCTAACCTTCTTCTCTTCGGAGTAATTGTGACAATGAAATATGGATTGCACCTTTCTCTCCCATGCTAGGTAAGCGTCTAGATCGTCCTTGCCCTCGAAAGGTGTAATCTTCATTTTAATGCTCCCTATGTTAGAGTCCATTCACCTCTAGGCCGCCGCTCATAAGCTCGGTCACGCCTATCATACTCCTCGTCCTCATACTCGGACTCTTCATGCCAATGCGCGTGAGGCGGGAAATGCTCGGCCCGTGCGTTGTGCACTTTGGGCTCACGCCTATACGTACGATGCGGTCTCGCATTAGTATGAATGGGACCAGTCGTGAATCTCATCCCATCCTCTCCTCCACCAACGTAACCCTTGCACTCATTCCCAGATACGTCTTTAGCATCCTCCTCTTGTTGACTATCATACAAGTGCGCAACATTGTTAGGATTAAGTGTTTGTGAAAAATGCGATTGGGGCTTCCCCTTCTTCGCTGCAGATAACTCCTTCACCTCTTCCTTAACTCCCTGAGTTGATACTTCTAACGCAATCAATCGGTCATTGACAAGCCAAAGCATCTTAAGCATCTCTCCCCTTTTATCTTCCTCCATTCCTTTATCCGATGACTTAGACATTCCTAAAAATTCACAACAAGCAAAAGAAAACGTAAAATTGCACTAAACCTACACTCCCTCACATGTTTTCTCTCGTGTTTAAACGCTTTATTAGTCTCACAAAATCACTCACACTTCTTTGCAATTATTCACGAGCAAACGCCAGTGACTCAAGAATTTTCAAGAAAAACTTCCAAAAAGACTCGCAAGGAAAACTAGCTTCGAAAAGAATTTAGATTCTTAATAAAAGGTTAGTCGCAAAGAACAAACAACTCAACAATTTATTAGGCTGGAGTAGAAGAGATATATATGCTTGGAATCAAAGAAAAGCTCAAAACTCAATAGAAGACTCAAGTAAATCACAAAATTTCATTTTTGACTAAACTTGTGAAATTAGGGTTTGCAACTTGTAAACTTGATATCTCTCAACTCTGACCACCAAATCAATCGATTATTTTTGCTATAGAAAGCTAACTCCTTTGTTGTTTCATTTTCTGTTTCGAACATTTTCTGTACTCTTTTGAACGAAATCAAATAACAACTAAACTAACAGACACTTTGGGTTTTTATGACACTTTTTCTTAACACTTTGGGGACATTTTTTGTATTTAAAAGACTCTACAAATCGCAATTGATTTGTTACACAAAACACAACTTGATCTAGAACCCTAGATCGACTCGGCGCAACAAAATAAACTCACACAACGGGACGCAAAGAGATTGATTATAAATCGGGAAGAAGAAGAATCAATCTCAACAAAGAAAACAAAAATAATTAAAAGGATAGATACCAAACCTTGAACGCCTTGAGCTCCGCTACCAACTGATACGATCCTAGTTGCCTAGGGTTCGTAACGAGTACTTTTCCTGATCTAGTTCACGGTTTGGATTTGACTACGGAATAAAATAACTCTTTTGAATGCTTAAACCTCAACCTAGGTGAAACGAAACAATGGGGGTTTGAACTCTCTGATTTTAATTGATAAAAACATCTTATTTACAATGAGCACAAGCGGCTCTATATATAGGCAAGCGCCTAGTACTAGTTTAACTATAACTAGAAAACCTATTTTGACTAGAACTCCTAAGTATATTCGAAATAGAACTTCTACTAGTCTAATAACTATAAAAACTAATTAATAAATACAAATAAAGTATTCTAAGACTTCTGGAATGTTCCCACACGGTTTGGACACGGTTTGGGCAGAAATCTCTAAGTCGGGCTTCTCCATGCGTTTACACTGCGCGCTGAAATGTCCAAGGCCGTAACTTTTGATTGGCTCATCCATTTGGTTTGAAACTTGTCCCAATCGAAAGATAAGACCCAAAAATAGTAGGAGGGCGCTCCTCTTCCTAGTCTGGGTCTGACTAGACCAAGTAATGATCGTTGGCGTTGACGGACACATCCGAAAACCCTAATCTGGTCGTCATGGTGTCTCTGTGGGCCAACCCTCAAACAACTCGTGCGTTTGGCTTGAAATTTGGACAAAAACTTCTTGACATCCCAATCGGTCTTGTATTTTGTCAAGGGCTCTGATTGCATGTCGAGGGCATCAAATTTAGTTATATAAAATATACGAATTTAGAGGTAGGAATACAACTTATCACTCGTCCATAAGGAACTTGTAGATCGTGGTAAGAGGATCATCCACAGAGATCTTTCGGGAAATTGTAGTTTTGACTCAACTTCCTTGTCACTGGAGTTGAGGGGTTTTGTTTCTGCAATTAAGATAAGCAAAGCAATAAAAAGGGACAAAGCAAAAATTAAATAAACAAACAATCTTAGGCAGAAGAGAATCTTAGCTAAGATTGGTGATTGAGATTGGTTGTGAACTGATGTGAGGTAAACTCCTAGTAAGGGCGAATTCGTGAGCGCATTCCTTGTTTCATCGATCATCGACCTTTAGATTTTCTCCTTCTCTCTCATAACTCTGCTATAGATTGGGAGGAACTCCTTTCTAATCCTACTTTCCTACTCTTGAAACCACTTGGTGGGAACTCCCTTTCCTAGTGATCCTGGCCAGTGGACACCCTGCTGGTTAAAGGGTTTATCCAATTGGCTGCTGGCTTGAGGCACATGCGTTTTCTCAATAACGTAGGGAAAGACAGAGTCTAGGCCAAGCTACTCCCAACTCGGAGCCCTAGATTGTCAGTCTGGTTAGGCCTATATCAATCCAAGTCCACTAACCTCCGCGAGGCTAGCTGCCTACTTGCGTCACTCCGGTTTCGCACGTCCCTTTAGTGACTAGCTACAAATTCATCGTCTTGCCTAAGATTGATCAAGTCTTAGCCTAGACGGGAACCGGTTTGTTAAAACAGAACTCGAATCAATTACGAACGAGAGGATAATAAGAACAGATCGGTCTCATGAATCACAAGTATGCTCACTCAACCCCTGCCAAGAATTGGGTGTTTAGCTACTAGACATAATAATCGGAGAAGCAAAGAAATAATTGAAGAACATGAAAATATAATTAAAATGCGATATTCCCAAGAATTATCGCAGCAAAGTGTTTACAAAAACCAGAAGTTGGAAGGAGGAAGCTCCCGTAATTGTTTTTGTTCAAATCGGATTACATCCAAGAGTCAATCTAGTGGACGCAACAGCCAGCTAGTTTCTCAATCAAAACGCGTCTTCCTTAAATCCATGATCAGCACGCCTCTATCTCTGCAATCTTTGCCAAGCCTGCGGCCAAGATTGCTACTCTGTCGCTCAAGGCATATGTTTCCTTCATTTCTTCCCTTGCCCAAGACTTCCTTCAAAAGATAGCAAATTGACGTGAAAGAGATTGTTTTTACCATAAACAAGGTAGTTTAAGATGGTAAAAATACATGAAAATAAACGTCAATCAAACCTCACCACACTTTAACAATGCTTGCCCCAAGTATACTGGACTCTTAACTAAGAAAATAAAAGAAAGACTCAAAACTAGGAAAACAAAAGAAACACACAATGGCAAATTTCCTGGACAAAATACCCTTAGCCAATCCCTTTACACCTTCATACCTATGACAGTCAGCATACTTCTCAATGGATCCCAACCCTTATGAACATGGCCTATTCAACACTCCAAGCATCCGAATTCCACATGACCATAACATCTTTGCATTCCACAATAGACTTAACAAGACAAGACAACTACTGACTTGGATATTCTCCCCTTAATTCAACTGCTCAACATCATCATTTAATTGCCTTGTTCTAAAAAAAATTTATGCCAGTATTGCTACAAGTTTCTTTATGCTTAGTGAGGTGGAAATATCAAGACATACATTTTTTTCTTTTTCTTTGCTCTCGAAAGTTTCTTGAATATTTCCACTTGGTGAGGCAGAAATATCAAGACATTTTATTTCATAATATATATATATATATATATATATATATATTTTTTAGAGCATGCAATTACTCGGCATAAAAGTAGTTCTCTACATTAGAGCAGATTCAGCACATCACAAGGCAACTAACTCCATTAAACACATAGCAGTTTTCCTTAAGGGGATATTAAATATTTTTTAGTGGAAGCTTGCTTATTTGTCAAGTCTGTTACGCAATGCTAGACCTCATGATCATGTACAAGATGGATGCTTAATGGGTACCAGGACCCGTACCCTTACTGGTGTTGAATATGTTAACCCATTGAAATTCCTTGTTCAAAAGTGAAGGGGTCACAAGGTGAAGGATGCTAAAGATCAAGGTTAAGACATTAAGAAAAAGGCCTCAAGCATAGTCCAGATTTTTGCCGACACTCAAACAAAACAGAAAACACACATGCCTAAAAACACACATAAAAAATAACAAAAATCATGCATCAAACTCTAACTAGACACCTAACTTAGCCTAGATTCCAAAAAAATTCATGCACAAAGGAAAAGCACACAAAAAACACAAAAGAAAAATGTATATACAGACAAGAAACATAAAAACACCCTCACCACACTTAGAAGACACATTGTCCTCAATGTGTAAATGAGAGCAAAATAAAAATAAAAAGACACAATAAATGGAAAAAAAAAGAAAATAAAACAAAAGAAAAAGACACGACCTGGGGGCATTTCCTGAGTTACTAGAGGTAGAGGTGGTGGGTTTGGAATGGGCACAGATGGTGCAGAACTATCTCCTTCCTCTGAAGAGCCACTGGAATCACTACTGTTGTTGCTGCTAAAATGAGAGTTAACCTTGTTGCGTATGTTGGCAATAGCTTTATCCATGGCTTGGATAAACTTGAAGGAGACCTCAAGGAGATTCTGGATGTTCTGGAATTTGTTATCTTGCTGCACCAGAAATTTACTAAGTTGTTCCTGCTGGGTTTTCTCGATATGCGTAAATAGGGCTTGTTGCTGATCAACCACCTGCCTTAATTGCTCCTTAGCATCCATCTGATAATCATGGAACAAATGTTGGTTATTTGTGAAAATCATGAGTTGTTCACTTTGCAGGCATAGAAGATTTATCAGCCAACTCTGGGAGTAAAGGATCGGCAGAGTCATCTGCTGGTTCAGCGGTCTTGGCATCTTGCCCAAGATTGGGCTCTTTGTCTGCACTGCTGGAATTGGGAACTACATCATCAAGCTGGATTGGCCGCAACTTAAAATTGCCATTGATCCTCTTGCCGTAGAGGTGATCTGCTACTTGTGTGAATCCTGTATTAAAACAAAGAAAGCCTTTTTTCTCGTGGAAATGGCCCATCTGGTCAAAAGCTCTAAGATCCATGATCTTAACAGTACAACATTTATGCATGTTTAAAGCAGTCAGATCAGCACCCCTAGCAATTCCAGTGATATGAGAAATAAGAGTGCCTAAGATCAGTTTAGGGATGCTATCACATGCTTTAATCTGCCTAACAATCTAATAGCCTAAATTAACCCTTTTTTTATGCAGCATACACCAAAGTAGAAAGACTTCTAACTTAGAAATGTTTCCTGAGACAGTTGTTTTTCTAGAAAGGTTAATGGACAAGATCCTTTGGAGCATCCTCAAAGTAGGATCTCGGATCTGGTGGGCTTTAGCATTTTTATCAAAATTCCCCTTAGGGTCACCAATTAATTCCCTGAAGGCCACTGTCTTATCCCAATCAGGGGGATAATCAGTCAAAGTATTCCTATATTCGTCAGAATTAAGCTCATCTTCTTTAACAAATCCAAGCAAAAGATTCAACTCATTCACAGACATATGAGACCAAATATCAAGCAATCTGAAATTTACCACATCAGACGCACCAAGATCAGGATTGGCTCTACCATTTGCATACATCCTATCCTGATCAAGCCAGAAAAAGGCATGGAATTCTAGACACAACTCAGCATACATAGGCATATCAAGGTATAAAAAACATTCCCACCCATAATAATGTACAGCCTAATCTTGTTGCCCACACCCAAGGCATCCAAAAATGAAAAGTCAAGAATAGCAAGCTGGGTAACTTCACAAGCATGCTTTTCATTCAATCTAGCCCTAAGATCAGGGGTATCAGGCCTCAAACAACCATTTAAAGAGCTTAAGGGGGGTAGGAATACCTTGGAAGTCTTGGCCGCAGGCTTGGCCAAGACTGCAGCCGCTTTAGTGTCAGAGTCTTCTTCAGGCTCAGCTTCCTCAATCTTTTTCTTTCCCTTCGCAGCCGCAGAACGTGTCCTCTTGGCTGGCATCGCTTCTTTATTAGCAATCTCTATCTTCCTCTTCTCTATTTTCTTCTCTTTAGTCGAACCCTTTTCGCACAGAGGTTCAGAGTCAGCACCCTTCTTCCCAGCCTTTTTGCGAGCCACCTGTTTGGCTCTAGTCGTGGGCTGCACTTTCTTATCAAAATCAGTATCCGATATCTCTTCCACTTCCTGGCTACCCTCTTTGCTAACCCTAGATTGGGTTTTTGGCTCTTCGGTGAGGAGAATCTTCCTCTTGGTCGGGAGAGTGCCCTGAGGAGACCCAGAGGTCTGTACTAGAGGAGAAGTGGATGAAACTTGCTTTGCATGCTAACTCGGAGAACCAGACGAGTATTTTTCCATCGACATGATGGTTCTTGCTATATTAAGCACTTCGTCTAGATTCTGCGGTAGATCTTTTTCTGGATTTGAGAGAGAAGGAGATTGCGAAGAGGTAGGGGATTCTTGCTTTTTCAGAGGGAATTTTGGTACGGCTAATTTCTTGGAAGATTTATTGGATTTCACCATGGTATAAAGAGAGTTGATCGCGGAGTGAAAGTCGGAAGGTGGAGGAGTTTTAGTTGAGGAGGTGTTTGAGAGATTTTCGGTGAGAGAGAAAAATAAGGGATTTGAGGGTTTAGTGGGAGATAAGGAGTCTAACTCATCATAATCCTTTATTAATTAAAATTTGAAAATTAATATTCAAATTAGAATTAATTTTCAAATTGTAACCGTTACTCCTACTTTTTCTCCTCTTTACACGTTATCTGCTCCTTTTGTCCCTTTTTTCTCCCCGTGTCCTTCAATTCTTGGCCGAATAAAGTGTGGCCTAGATTAAAAAGACTTAGCCAAGTTCCCTCACCACACTTAATCCTCGTAAACTCTCCAAAAAACTCCAAGAAAAATAGCTGAAAGGATTAGTAAGTGACTCTGAGAAAAATTTTGAACAAACAATTTATTCACAAAAAATTAAAAATAAAAACAAAAAGAAAAAAGAAAATAAAAGAAGAGAGGAGAAGAATTAAAAAGCATGGGTTGCCTCCCATGTAGCGCTTTAGTTATAGTCCTAGGCATGACTCTGCTCTGCTTTTCACTGAATCTCAGGTGGGACTTCAATCACCTGGCTTTCCTCGTATGTTGGAAACCCTTCCAGGAATGGTTTGAGTCTCTGTCCATTGAGTTTGAACTCAATACCTGTCTTCTCATTCTTAATAGCCACTACACCATGAGGGTAGATGTTAGTGATAACATATGGACCTTTCCATTTAGTCTTAAGCTTACCAGGAAAGAGCTTAAATCGAGAATTGTACAGAAGAACCTTTCCCCCAAGCTGGAGGTTTTTCTCGACTATATTTTTATCATGGTATGCTTTCATCCTGATCTTAGCTAAGAGTTGGTTATCATATGCTTGGTTCCTCAATTCCTCCATCTCCTAGATTTGAAGCTTCCTTTCCTCACCTACCTGGTCGTACCTTAGATTGCATTTCCGAATTGCCCAATAAGCTCTATGTTGCATACCTACTGTCATATGGCACGCTTTCCCGTACGCCAATTTGTATGGAGTCATTCCTATGGGAGTTTTGCAGGCGGTCCTATACGCCCACAACGCATCATCCAACCTTTAGCTCCAATCTCGCCGATCTAGGCCAACTGTCTTAGCTAAGATCAACTTGACCTCCCTATTTGACACCTCCGCTTGGCCATTTGACTGAGGGTGATAGGCAGTGGAAACCCTATGCGTTACACCATACTTCCTGAAAAGTGAAACAATAATCCTATTGCAAAAATATGCTCCACGGTCGCTAATGATCCCCCTAGGCACACCAAATCTGTTCAAAATGTTAGTTTTCAAAAATGAAACAACAGTTTTAGCATCATTGGTCCTAGTCGCTTTCACTTCTATCCATTTAGACACGTAATCCACAGCAAGCAATATATATTGTTTTCCATTTGACATAGGAAAAGGCCCCATAAAATCAATACCCCATAAATCAAAAATCTCACAATTTAATATAACATTCATGGGTATTTGATTTTTAGCGCTTATGTTCCTTATCTTTTGGCATTCAGGGCATGTCTTACAGAATCTATAGCTATCATGTAATAGAGTAGGCTAATAAAATCCCGACTCAATGACTTTTAAGGTTGTCCTCTTAGCTCTAAAATGTCCACCACATGCATAAGAATGACAAAATCTTAAGATAGACGGGATCTCACTTTAAGGAATACATCTCCTAATCAATTGATCAGATCCAATTTTCCAAAGATAAGGGTCATCCCAGATGAAATACCTACTATCATGCTTAATCTTTACCTTTCCTTGAGCCATTAAGTCTCCATGATGCTTACCCGTGGCTAAGAAATTGACGAGATCAGCAAACCATGGTCTAATCGCCTGGACAACATATAGGTGTTCGTCTAGAAAAATCATCTCTGATTGGTTCCGAATTGCCTTTTACAAGGCATCTGCTCAGGTGGTCCGCGACTAAGTTTTCCTTTCCTGTTTTGTCCTTAATCTCCAGATTATATTCCTGCAAAAGTAAAATCCAGCGGATCAGTCTTGGCTTAGATTCTGATTTGGTCAGGAGATACCTCAAGGCCGCATGGTCAAAAAAGACTATGACTTTTGTTCCCAACAAATACGATCTGAATTTATCCAATGCAAAGATTATTGCAAACAACTCCTTTTCCGTTGTGGTATAGTTCTTTTGTGCCTCGTCAAGCATCTTAGAGGCGTAGTAGATCACATGTGGATCTCTACCCTTCTTCTGCCCTAGAACCGCACCAACAGCTGAGTTGCTAGCGTCACACATCAACTCGAATGGGAGACTCCAATCTGGTGCTTGTATGATTAGGGTTGTTGTGAGTTTCTCCTTGATCTTGTCAAACGCCACTTGGCAAGCTTCGTCAAAATTGAAGTCCACTTCTTTTTATAACAGCTTGCACATCGGCTCCACTATCTTTGAGAAGTCTTTGATAAACCTGCGATAAAATCCTACATGGCCAAGAAAACTTCTAACCTCACGCACGCATGAGGGGTAAGGTAAGCTTTTAATAACATCAATCTTAGCCTGGTCGACTTCTATGCCTTTCTTGGAAACTACATGGCCTAAGACAATACCTTGTTCTACCATAAAGTGGCATTTTTCAAAGTTTACACACAAAATTAGTGGTCACACATCTTTTCAAAATGTTTTTCAGTTTAGATAAGCATTGATCAAAATCATCACCATAGACGGTGAAGTCATCCATGAACACTTCAATACCTTTTTCCACATAGTCTGAAAAGATACTAACCATACACCTTTGAAAGGTGGCTAGTGCGTTGCACAATCCAAATGGCATCCTCCTATACGCAAAGGTTCCGAAGGGACATGTAAATGTCGTCTTCTCTTGGTCTTCTAACGCCACTGGGATTTGATAAAATCACGAATAACCGTCCAAGAAACAGTAGTGGGATTTCCCAGTCAGTCATTCCACCATTTGGTCAATGAATGGTAACGGAAAGTGGTCTTTCCTCGTTACTTGGTTAAGTCTGCGGTAGTCTATGCAGACCCTCCACCCATTTTGAATTCTTGTGGTCCTTTTGACTCCATCTTCCCCTTCGGTCACGGTAATCCTTGTCTTCTTAGGTACAACCTGCACAGGTGAAACCCATGAACTATCAGAGATCGGGTAAATAATTCCAGCATCAAGCAACTTAATAATTTCTTTCTTGACAACTTCTATCATCGGAGGGTTTAGCCTCCTTTGGGGTTGTTGAACTATTTTCTTATCCTTTTCCATATGAATCTTGTGGGTACAAATGGTCGAGGATATGCCCTTGATGTCTGCCAAGGTCCACCCAATAGCCTCTTTGTGTTCCTTTAATACGTCTATCAATCTGGTTTCTTCCTCGCTGGAAAGCTTAGCTGAGATTATTACTGGCAGAGTTTTATTTTGGCCTAGATAGGCATACTTAAGGTGTTCTGGCAACTCCTTAAGATCCAGCTTGGGTGCCTGCACAATAGATGGTAAAACTTTAGAATCAGACACGCTCAACAATGGGCAATTCAATGCTTCCTTCAATGATTCAGTCTCATGAAGATCTGTTAAGATCTCCCTTAGATCTTCTCAGTTTCCCACTCGGTCTTCCAATTCTACCAGTGTCTTAGCTGAGATACTTCTACTTAAGATAAAATCACGTGCGTCGGTAGCACACAAATCTGCAGTTTCTTCTTCGATAGGGTATAAAATATCAATAAAATTAACACTGTGCGTCTCATTTTGATATTTTAACTCCTCTTTCATATAGAACTTAATCGTGCTCCCAAAAAATTCCAAAATGATACTACCTTCATAAACATCTATCTTTGCTCTAGCTGACCTAAGGAAAGGTCTCCCTAGGAGCACATTTGTTATACAAGAAGGTAAGTCAGAATCCATCTCAACAATATAAAAATCCACAGGGTATATAAAATTATTAACTTGGACTAGAACGTCCTCTACCAATCCCTTACGATGAATTACGGTTCGGTCAGCCAATTGAATCACCACCTGCGTCTCTTTCATTGGTCTCCTTTTCAATGTCTTGTATTCTTTCAAGGACATCACGTTGATTCCAACTCCTAAGTCGCAAAGAGCCTTTTCCACCATTTCATTCCCAATCTTACAAGGGATGGTGAAGGTTCCTTGATCTCCGCATTTCTCTGGGAGTTTGTTCTGAAGTACTGAGGAAATATTCTATGTAAGATTCATCCTCTCTATGCCTGCAAGTTTCCTTTTGTTAGTACAAAGTTCTTTAAAAAAAATTGCATAAGAAGGTACTTTAGAAATTAAATCTAGCATGGGAATATTCACTGCCACTTTGCCAAAAATGTTCATGAATTCCTTAGCCTCGTCTAACTTCTTCTATTTGGAAGACTTGGGAGGATAGGGTGGTGGAATCTCCACTATTTCCTGAGGTTTTAAACTCTGCTCATCAGTCTTAGCCACTGGTTTGGCCAAGATTAGCTGCTCTATTTCTATCTCGACTGGAATATCAGCCTTTGTCTCAGTCTTATCCAAGATTGGTTCTTGCTGAGACTTTGCCTGGATTTCTTCATCCGCATTATCATCCTCATCCTCAAACGACTAGTTATGTACCGCCTGATCCGACTTGGCTCCCTTCCTTTTAGGTAGAACGCTTCCACTCCTAAGATGAATAACACTTACATTGTGCCTGGGATTATTTTCAGTGGTCGAAGGTAATTTTCCACCTGATTCAGGTTGCTGCATTTGTTGGGTAAGTTGGTTGATTTGCTTCTGCATCTCAACAAGGCTGGACTGGGTTGCTTGCATGAATTTTTGCAATGTATCCTCTATGGGAACTCCAGTAATCTTAAGCGGTTAAGGTGTTGGGGGTAGTAATGGGACAGTAGCCTGGTTCGATTGAGGTGGTCTAGGTACGAAGTGTTGAAAATTAATAGGAGATTGTTGTGGTTGCTGATTGTATTGTTGTTGTAGCTGTTAGCTAGGCTGAGGTTGATCTTGTCTCCAAGGGTATTGGTTACTTTCATGTGGAAATCTAGGTTGTCCTTGATTGTAACCATATGCAGCATTAACTAGGATTGGGGTTGGATCACCCGGCTATTGCACCATGTAACAACTATGGGTTGGATGATCTATTTGTTGGCAAATCCCGCAAATCGAAAGCATAGGATTAGTTGTTGCTACTGTAGTTTGTACTTGAGATGTGGCACCTGTAGAAATATTCATCAATATATTAGTTATCTCATTTAGCTTATGTTCAACATTTAAAGCATTCAAAGAAGAAGGTGCAGAATTTCTCTCGGATGAGGAATTGTTTTGGCAATTATCGGCCACTGTTTGGAGAAGCAATTTGGCTCTTGTTGGTATGAGGTCTTGAAGTGCCCCTCCAGCGGCTGTATCCACTCTCTCCTTATCCTTTACACACATTCCGTCATAGAAATATTGGATTAGAAGATTGTCAGCCACGCTATGTGGAGGGCAAATATCTTGAAGGTCCCTAAACCTCTAATGATACTCGCTCAAGCTCTCACCTCCCCTCTGCTGGATGGAGACTAAATTCTTCCTAGTTGTCCCTGCCTTAGTTGCATTCCAATACTTGTTTAAAAAGGCAGCGGGCATCTCTCCCCATGTTGTGATAGTGTTATGGGGCAAGCTATAGAACCAATTCTTTGCCGAATCTTCAAGAGACCAGGGAAATGCTTTCAGTTTGGCCCTCTCTATCGATACTCCCACTGGTTTCAAAGTGTCACATTGGAGGTGAAGGTTCCTCAAATGGTTTTATGGATTCTCGTTTGAGTGGCCATGGAACTTGGTTAAGTTGGCTATGATATTTATCTTGATAGACTAGTCATTAGCCATTGGGCGTAGATTAATACAGGATTAGGTCACTCGTTCTGCCCCCCTGTTTTGTTCCCTCATTATCTGTTCTTGTTGGTTTTCCTCCATGATTGGTATTGGGTTATCAGCTGGGCTTGGATCTTGGCCTAGACTGCTATTGGGACTAGATTCTGTTTGTGTCCCTGAAAATTCCCCGTCAAATTTCCTCTTGGCTTTCTTTCTGTTTTGTGCTTTAGTCCTCGTAAGTTCTGGATTCAAAGGTAGCAAATCTTCCTTTGAGGACTTGGTCATCAACTGCCAAAGATAAAAATAAAAACAAAACTACAAAAACATCGTCAAAAGATCCCCGGCAACGGCGCCAAAATTTGATTGCGTGTAGAGGGCATCAAATTTAGTTGTATAAAATATACGAATTTAGGGGTAGGAATACAACTTATCACTCGTCCACAAGGAACTTGTAGATCGTGGTAAGAGGATCGTCCACAGAGATCTTTCGAGAAATTGTAGTTTTGACTCGACTTCCTCGTCACTGGAGTTAAGGGGTTTTGTTTCTGCAATTAAGATAAGCAAAGCAATAAAAAGGGACAAAGCAAAAATTAAATAAACAAACAATCTTAGGCAGAAGAGAATCTTAGCTAAGATTGGTGATTGAGATTGGTTGTGAACTGATGTGAGGTAAACTCCTGGTAAGGGCGAATTCGTGAGCGCATTCCTTGTATAATCGATCATCGACCTTTAGATTTTCTCCTTCTCTCTCATAACTCTGCTATAGATTGGGAGGAACTCCTTTCCAATCCTACTTTCCTCCTCTTGAAACCATTTGGCGGGAACTCCCTTTCCTAGTGATTCTGGCCAGTGGACACCTTGCTGGTTAAAGGTTTTATCCAATTGGCTGCTAGCTTGAGGCACATGCGTTTTCTCAATAGCATAGGGAAAGACAGAGTCTAGGCCAAGCTACTCCCAACTCGGAGCCCTAGATTGTCAGTCTGGTTAGGCTTATATCAATCCAAGTCCACTAACCTCCGCGAGGCTAGCTGCCTACTTATGTCACTCCGGTTTCGCTCGTCCCCCTCGTGACTGGCTACAACTTCGTCGTCTTGCCTAAGATTGATCAAGTCTTTGCCTAGACGGGAACCGGTTTGTTAAAACAGAACTCGAATCAATTACGAACGAGAGGATAATAAGAATAGATCGGTCTCACGAATCACAAGTATGCTCACTCAACCCCTGCCAAGAATTGGGTGTTTAGCTACTAGACATAATAATCAGAGAAGCAAAGAAATAATTGAATAACATGAAAATAGAATTAAAATGCGATATTCCCAAGAATTATCGCAGCAAAGTGTTTACAAAAACCAGAAGTTGGAAGGAGGAAGCTCCCGTAATTGACAGCCTTCCCTAACCTTTAACAAGGCTAGAGTCCCCATCAATCACGTTCTTTTCCAAATTCCAAACTCCAAAAGGATAGGAGATAACACTAAATCTCCAAATGTTCAAATGTTCAAATAAGATAAAATAATAAATACTAAACAAATTGTTTTTATTCAAATCGGATTACATCCAAGAGTCAATCCAGTGGATGCAGCAGCCAGCTAGTTTCTCAATCAAAATGCGTCTTCCTTGAATCCATGATTAACACGCCTCTATCTCTGCAATCTTGGCCAAGCCTGCGGCCAAGATTGCTACTCTGTCACTCAAGGCATATGTTTCCTTCATTTCTTCCCTTGCCCAAGACTTCCTTCAAAAGATAGCAAATTGACGTGAAAGAGATTGTTTTTACCATAAACAAGGTAGTTTAAGATGGTAAAAACACATGGAAATAAACGTCAATCAGGCTCGTACAACTTGTCATATTTCCATGGTGGCTCGGTGGTCCATCTCACGGACGTACATGGTGTGCGTTGTGCGCGCCTGGGTCACGCCTTGCGCCAAGACTCTTTCCCTTGTAGCATAGCCTCCTCTACATGTGCCTCGACTCTGTGAATGACTTGTTCCAGCATCGCGTGCTCGTCTTCACCTCGCGCTAGCATCTTTGGCTCGATGGGCGGTATGCGTACGCCATGCGCATGCCATGCGCATGGCGTATGCTAGGGTTTATGCGAGGATTCGCATCAGTGGTGGCGCTAGCCCTGGCTATAGCGGGCCGCTTGGCACTATCGCTTTCCTTGCAAGCTCTTAGTTTTGTAGTGAGGAAGTGATGTGTGTCAGTCTCTCTTGGCTTGCTGCGACCGTGTTGAGGAGCCGAGTCATGCCTTCCAAGAGAGTATTTAGGGCAGCAAGAGTGGGGTCTGGTGTGAGAAATCCATGTTGGCCTTCTCCTAAGGCGAACAGGTTTCTAGGGGTTATCAAAGGGTTGATGAAATTGAGCCTTAGAGGAAGACTCGAGTGTGTCCTCGGAGGAGTTACGAAATTCGAGGGAGACGCTCCATAAATAGGTGGATTAGTGTAATGGTTAGCCATGCTTTAACGAGATTTTAGTGAAGTTATTTAGGCTAAAAATAGGTAAGTTTTTGTGTAGATTTGTAGGAGAGTCTCGAGCACAGAGTGTCTCACTCAAAGTCGCTCAATTCTCTCAATGAAGCACCAAATGATAAGATATTTCGGGGGGGTATGTGTTTAAGAATGTTTGAAGGTGATTAGTGGCTTGAATTATTATTGGATCTTATTGAGCAGCTCTCTTTCTTGCTCCTTCAGTGACCTGAAATGGTCACAAGGGCTTCCCCTTGTGATAAATTCTCAAAAACTAAAGTCATATTTGGTGGGTGAAGTGTTTAATGAACAAAGGAATGTGTGATTAATGAGATAATGATTTAAATGTAAGGAAATGATGATTAAGAAGAGTAAATTCGTAAAGAATTTGGTAGTTATGTGTATTAATGATAAATTGCCCTCTTCTGCCTAAAAAAATGTGAGGTTTATATAGGGCCCAACATATGATCTTTGGGGACACAAATGCCATTTTCTATTTGAAGATCTCTTGTACTTCAAGGCTTTATTAATGCTCTGACGATCTTAATTTTGTGTGCCTCCCTCTCTGGCCAAAAGAGTGTCTGCTTTTCAGGCGTATTTAATGAACGCTGACTCCTTTTTGCAGGGGTCTTAAATGGCCTTGTACTTTGATCTGCAAGAGTTGTTGGGGAGTTGTTGAGAAAATCTGGTTGTTGCGAAGGGATCAGTTTTGAGGCGTATTGCTTAGTCGTAGCTCGCTTTCAAGCTGTGTCGTTTGCTCACTCTTTGCCTTTGCTCGCTCTTGTTACTATCGCTTTCGCTTTTCAGACTTCTCTCGCTTCTCTCGTTTCTCTCTCATCTCTCATTCTCGCTTATCACTTCGTGTCTCTTGTCGCTTCGCTGGTTCTCGCTTCTCTTGTAGGAGCGTTTTGATGACGTTCGCTGAGTAGATTATGTCCCCTCATTTAGCGAGTTTGATTATGTCCCCTCATTTAGCGAGTTCACTTCTCGTTACGCGTAATGCGCTTTTAGTGTTAAGCCATTTATGAATATGTTAGCACAACTCATTGTAAATCACGAGACTATCTTCTTCTTCTTTTTTCGAAGTTAATGAATCAAGTTGCTAAATCTGTCAACCGGTTAATAACTGATCCAACCCAAGATTTTGCTATATAAAGCCACCACATATGTGATAAACAAGACTAATAATAGTGTAAAATTGAGGTGCTTAACATTTCTTTTTATTTAGTTCGAAACTAAAAGTCTATTTCAAAAATTAAATTCTAATAAAAGCGACATTTTCATTTACATTACTTAATTAAAACAATTAAAACTTTATTTACAATTTTCAATTGACGTGCTATTTTTTCAACCATTTTAACTCTCAATTAAAAAGTCTAGCAAATCTTTCTAATTCTCTTTTTTGTTAAAAGTTCACACACGAGCAATAAAATTTTTGGGAAATAAGATAAAAAATATTTTATAGAAAAATGATAAACCTAGGTAAAAAATATAATAATTTATTTTAGACTTACAATGTAAAAGTGGGAAAAAAAACATCACTTACACTAGAAAATCCCCTAACCTTTAAGCATTTGAACCCTTGAACTTTTTGAAGCAATTTACCCTTCCGTTATGATTCCAACCTTTAATGCAACAAACCTGATGATCAGGGACTTGCCTAATATTGCTCACATCCTACAACCACAACAGAGGTTTAGACGATCACAGCAGAGTTGGGAGGGTAAAAATGGTCGAACAAGAAAAACTAAATTTCATGTGGCAAACAGCGAAATGAACTGACCTGGAAACGGGTAGGGAATGCGGCGGCGATGGCGCCGCCAAAAATATGGTGCTCAGCGACGGAGGCCTGCTGCATTACTGGCGGAGAAGGAAGAGGAGGAGAAGTTTCTGGTGTGTTATAGTGGAAGTGGAGATTCGAAACTTTGGCGGTTTACTTATAAATACAAGTTGGAGGAGGATGATTTTGTTTCTGGGTGTGCGTGGGCGTATATACGACGCCACGTCTGGTTTGAAAAGAAGCAGAACGGTGAAGATTAAAAGGGGTAAAACAGGGAAATCACAACCAATGTCATTTTTTAATTACTTTTATTTATTTATTTATTATTTGGGTAATAGCCCTCAACTATTCACCAAATGCAAAATACCCTTACCTTTTTTTCTCATGAACTACTTTGTGTGGAAGTTTCTCCACTAGGCTATTTCACTTTTCGCAAATTTAAAAAGAAAAATGATTAATTTGGATTCTGTTTGCTTCTTGAGTGCAATGTTGCCAGAGTCATTTGGTTTGCGACTCCTATTGGAACTCCTACAAGGCTGGGCAACGAAGGTTTTGTGTCTTGATGGGATCGTTTGAACCAGGAATTTGTTAGCGAAGGATCGAAAGAATTCATCCCTCTTTTAGCGTGTCGGGGTCGGGGGATATGGAGGATATGGAAGGTTAGGAATTTGCAGAATTTTGACAGGAAGGAGACGAATCCTATAGTCATTGTTGCTCAAGTTGTGGCTCTTTAAGAAGCAGTAAAGGGTAAGGGTATTTTGCATTTGGTGAATAGTTGAGGGCTATTACCCAAATAATAAATAAATAAATAAAAGTAATGAAAAAATGACATTGGTTGTGATTTCCCTGTTTTACCCCTTTTAATCTTCACCGTTCTGCTTCTTTTCAAACCAGACGTGGCGTCGTATATACGCCCACCCACAACCCAGAAACAAAATCATCGTCCTCCAACTTGTATTTATAAGTAAACCACCAAAGTTTCGAATCTCCACTTCCACTATAACACACTAGAAAATTCTCCTCCTCTTCCTTCTCCGCCAGTAATGCAGCAGGCCTCTGTCGCTGAGCACCATATTTTTGGCGGCACCATCGCCGCCGCATTCCCTACCCGTTTCCAGGTCAGTTCATTTCGCTGTTTGCCACATGAAATTTAGTTTTTCTTGTTCGACCATTTTTACCCTCCCAACTCTGCTGTGATCGTCAAAACCTCTGCTGTGGTTGGCGGATGTGAGCAATATTAGGCAAGTCCCTGATCATCAGGTTTGTTGTGTGTACACTTTTTTTCCTACTTCTTTTTGTGTGTGCGGTGAATTTGATTTTTTCATGGTTGAATTGGTTTTTATTTCTTTTGGGTTTCGTGGGTGTTGTGCAGGAGGTATTCGTGGATCCTTCGCGGGACAAAAGCTTGATCTTTGAGCTTCTGGATTTAAAGGATGATGTTGGGGATAATGGAAGTGCGGTTTGGTTTCTTCACGACCTTGCTAATGATCAGGATGGCGAAGAATGCACGGTGAATCTACTGCTTTAATTGCCATTGGTCATAAGTTGATTTTGGTGTCACAGGCTAATTAAACTGTTTATTTTAGCTTAAATTGTCTTTGCTTGGTCTTGCAATGTCTCATTTCGGGTTTCTGTTTAAGATTGTAGTATATGCTTTTGATACATAATGAAAACTCAGACAGTGAAAGGGATAAATTGGGTTATTTAGCTAATTGAAAGCATCACCTTTCCTCGTGTTGAGTGTTGGTTATAGTTATTTTCTTTTTCTCGTGGTTTTGTTCAGGTTATTGAGCAGTCAGGAGTGGTTGAGGTACCCGCTTTGCATCATAGGAATATCCCTGCTGTCTGTTATTACCACTGCGGTTGGACAAATGGTACGCGCTTGATCAATTGTATTTTCCAGATGTTCCCCATGGCTTACTAGTTTCAGCTTTGGAATTCTGTTGCCATAAATATTTGGTATAGAGTGATGCTTTCTACCTCATTTTTTGATGCTTAATATATAAGTTGTTTCATTGTGTATGTTGTTACCCGAATTTTGACTTACGTCACAACTTTTTTTATTTTTTTATTGCTTATCATACTAATAGCCCGCTTTCGTCAAATTTCAATCGATTTTTGATCATGGACTACTTGTTTTAATATTTCACGTCTTTTTAGTTTTTCGTATTTTTCTCGTATTTTTGACTAAATTGTATTTCGATTTTCGTCAACACATTTACGTATTTTTACGTTTATCGCATTTAATAGCTTATCTAGGTCAAATATCTGTCGATCCTTGGTCCTAGGCTAGTTTGTTTAATATGTTGTGCCATTTCGTGTCTTTTTATTTTTTTCGTAGTTTTGACTGTCTTTTCACTCGAACTTCTTTCGGTCCCAAGTAAGTTTCCTCGGACCGTGGGTCGAACGCGTTATTTCTTTAGTTGATAATTACCTACAATTTTTCTCTTTCACGCCACCTCGTTTGGTTTCGTTCAATTTTTGTCGTAAGGGCATTTATTTTACGTCCGAACTTTCAACATTTTCGAAAGAGAAAATAAATACGTCAAACCAAGTTTTGCAGTTATTCACTGTCTACTATTTATTATGTCTTATTTTTCTACACCTTTTAGTCCTTTCGGTTCAGATTTATTTTTATTTTTCAAGCGAGTCTGTAGCTCAAACCGAAAATATCCCATTCGTGCCACGATTAATATGCATTAATGCATAAATTGAACAGCCCGGAATTGAATCAACCCCGGAATCAAATTATAAATCCGGAATCAAAATCACGGCCCGGAATTGAATCAAAACCCAATCCGCCCATCCCCAATCCGCCCACCTCCCCAATCCGACCCCTCCCCTTTTTTCAACACTTACCATCACCAATTAAAGCCATTTAATTTCTTTATCATCACCCGACCAACCAACTGCAAATGATCGTCACGAATCTCCCATTGCCGGACTTCTCACACTCACTCGCCCTTGGACCTCACGCCCACGACGCCCACTCTCGCCTTGGCCTCCAAGTCCACTCGCGGCTGCCTTGCCTATAAATACAGACCTTCAAGCAATAAGAAAAATGGACCTAATTTCACTCTCACTCTCCATTTATTGCACTACCTTCTTGGCATTTGCTCTCCCGATGAGGTAACTCTCTCTCTCTCTCTCTCTAGCTCTTCTCTTTTGAATTTTCATTTATGGCCTTAATCAACTCGTAAATTGCTCAAACTTGCTTCTCTTGCTTTGTTTTCATGCCAATTTTATTACTCTAGCTCCAATTTAATTGTATAGTATCTTGGTTAATTAATGGCCTAATTACCAATTAATGCATATTTTTTTCTTCTTAAATCTGTCCACTATTTTATTCAAAATTTGTGAGCTGTTTTGCTTGGCTTGAGCTACTGTTATGCTACTGTAATTATTGGTGCTATTTTGGGTGTTTTTTATTGATTTGGTTGTGCTTTGGTCGCCAGCCATAGAGCCGGCGACGTGAAGAAGAAGAAAGGAAGAAGAAGGTAAGGCTAGGTGAGAATCTGGAAAGGAAAGGTGATGGGCTTGATTTTATCACAAGCCATCTTGATTAAATGAATTGGCTGGGCTTGATTTCATCACAAGCCCAGTCGTGGTTTTGGCAAAAGTGATGGGCCCGGCCCATTTATTTTTCGTAAACTTTCGTGTTTAATTTTCGTGTTATGCCTCACATGTGATAAATTGCTTATCTTGCTTTCATGCTTAAATTTCCTATGCAATTGCTCACATGATGACTTGCTTTCTTTATGCCATGATGATTTTGAAAGGAATTATTCGTATGCTCACATGATGACTTGCTTTCTTTATGCCATGATAATTTCGAAAGGAATTATTCGTATGCTTACATGATGATTTACTTGCTTTATGCCATGATAATTTCGTATGAAATATTCGTATGCTTGCAAGTCATAAATAATTTGTTTAGTTGCTTGCCATGTTTCATTTAATTAATTGCTTGTCGTAAATTAAATAAATATTTGTGTGCGCTTTTATTATTTATTATCTTCGAAACATCACTAACACTCTCACTTTGCAAGGTAGATCAAGATCATGCAACGCAAGTACGCCCCTTCTAAGTCTCTTTTATTTATTCAATATTTTCCGTAAATATTACTTATATGCATGTTAATTAGAAATGTTAAAACTCATCATAATCGTATGCATGAATTGTGGGAAAATAAAATCAACGCACATATACGTGTTTAAATCACTCACTTTTATGCCATGAAATTAATTGCTACACATTGATATATGAGCATGGTGGCTTCGATCCCACACGGCTATGTGCATTCATTAAATCGGTATTATTCTAGTTTTTATCCATGATAGGATCACGTAGTAATTAATTAATCATGCATGTCTCGATGATAAAAAGAGAGGAACGTCCGCTCTAGCATACGAAAAAAATGGTAACCCCGTCCTTCGGTCCCAATCGAAAATAACAATGTCCCGACGAAAAATGCTAAGATGTAATGTCACCTTTGAGGGCCCATAAACAATAAGAAAGTGGCCCAATTTTCGTAACAGGATTTTGGCTAACACTCTACGATCGTTTACCCCGTAAATGATTGGAAAGTGGCCCGATTCCGTGCGCGGGATTGGTTGGCATGCTGCGATTATTTACTCATTTTCATGTTAAAAATGTTTTCCAAACACCTTTTTACCGATAACCTTTTAAGGATGTGACTCGGGTGCCTAACACATTCCCGAGTCCATAATAACGACATCGAACCTTTGTTCTTTGGTTTAGACCTTTTGTGCCTTAGTTTTTTATTTTTATGTCATGACGATTAGGTTCCCTAAACCTAGATAAATAGGGTGGCGACTTCATTGCATTATGCGAAGCATCCATTTATGCTTAGCATCCGTCCCAAACTGCTTTCGCATTAAAAACGAAAAAGGGGGAGCGACAGTTGGCGACTTCACTTGGGACTTTAGGGTCGAAGCTGATTTTTTTAAGGTGTTTGTTTTTTTGTTTACTTGCTTTAATAAACTGTTTTCGTGATTATTTGTTATATGCTTTGATCAATTGTCATACTCTTGCATAGTGCCCTACACCCAAGGGACAATTACCAAATAGGCTTAGGAGGGTAGTAGTGACGCCCTAGGACACGTGTCCTGGGTAGTGTTCACCAACCCCACTCGGACGAACCCTTAAAATCAGTCGAAAGGTTGCCCGGTGTCGTAAGGAATCGGTTGACACTGGCCGACACTTTAGGGACCATTATATGGTATCGTCCGGGAACTTTGCAGCCGTTAGAAATTAGTCGACGTCAAAGCCTTGCATATGCATCATTTTGTTTGTTAATAGCTTTCATTGTCCTATTTTTACGTTCTTATTTTTCTCACATGTGAATAAAAAATGTAGTAAAATAGTTTATTCATTTTACTGACACTTGAACGTTGTTTTTATTTTTCTCAAGACCCATCCTACTTTGTTCAAATGGCAACGCCAACATTACTTTCACTTGATACTTTTGCGGTGAGGAGTTACGAGAATCAAGCCGCATATGGGGATATGTTAAAACCCAATTTCGTTACTAATATTTTGATCAAGCTTAAAGCGGAGGTCACGAATCTTGACGTAACCGAAATTAGGGCATTAAGGGGTGAATTGACTCAGGGAGAAGAAATAGAATTAAAGTGCAACTATGGGAAGTTGTGGACTTTGGTTGATGTAAAAACCGATTGGAGTTGTGTCCGAGCGGCTCTTAAGTTTTGGGACCCGTACTACTGATGCTTCTCCTTTGATCAAGGAGTGGATTTGACTCCTACTCTAGAGGAATACGCCACATTACTATGTTTCACTCCTCCAATATCATGCATCTATCAGAATGTCCACACCGATTCTGCTAGCGTCAAGCTAAAGATGGACGTACTTTTAGAGATTCTGACCCGTTAGAAGAATGGGAAACACATATGGTGTTGGTCTGACATCGTGAAACAATTTTGTTTATCGCAAGGAGTGAGACGTTCGAAGATTCACTAGCCTTCTTTATAACCGGTTTGGTTTTGTTTCCTAAAATGAAAGACTATATTGATTTTGAAGCAGCTCACGTATTTTATGAGATGGAAAGGAACAAAGTTAACCCTACAACTACAATCCTAGCCAAGACTTTCCGTTCTTTGGACCATTGTAGGTGGACTGGGATAGAGAAGCTTGCTTGCTGCACACCACTTTTGACCGTTTGGTTGATCAGTCATTTTAAGCAAAGACCAGATCAATCCCTATTTTCACCAAACTACCTAGGCTGGGACCCTTTGGAACAAGTCAGTAAAGGAATAGGCCAAGAGATGGCCAGAGATAAGTGGAAGATCGAAGACAAGCATACTTGGGTTGACAGGCTGTTAGACCTTTCTGAAAACGACTTCAATTGGCATGCTAAGTGGCTATGGGCCGTCAATCCCATAGTTTGTTGCGGGCCTTTACCATGGGTCCCCTTAATCGGCGCAAGAGGATGTGTGCCTTATTTCCCCGCTCTCGTCTTGAGACAATTTTGCATCATACAAGTAATCGCCGCGACATTCGGCATGACGGATTCTAGTCTACCACACTCAACGAGAGATCGAACACCCCAACAGTATGCACATGATTGGATTACTCCGTTTTGCCTTGAAGGACATGTTATCCCTACCTCGGCAACCAAAGAACACTTACAATGGAGGAAAGACCGAATCAACGGGGACGTTTTGCCTCACCCGAAAAATAAAAGACCCGTGGAGGAGGAAGATATCACTTGAAAGAGAGTTTCGTGGCCAAGCAAATGGACTTAGGGCTCAAGGTCTACGATTTAGAAAGGCGCCACAGAGATAACATCTGTATACATATGAGGAATCAGAAGTTGGCCTTCAATGACTTTCAAGAGCACTTGGTTAGCGAAGTCCGCAAGAAGGAAGCATCTAGTGCTATAATCAAGGACAAGGATGCGGTAATGAAGGTCTTGACTACTCACTCCAATGAGAAAGACAAAGAAAGCCGAGCGTTGCGAGCACGAATTACGACTTTGAAAGCCGAAGTAGGCACGCAGAAAGAAGAGGTTGCATCGTTGAAATAACTTTGGGGATGAGCAAACGGATCCCAACTCCCAAGGTTGACGACTTTGTAGAAAATAAATCGTGCATCGACTATCTACGAATTTTTTTCCGCCCCATGTAAACAATGTTCCTAGACTTTGTCTGCCAAACTTTTGGATAAATCTAGATATTCAATCCAACTTATAATAGTTGTAATCCTTTTTGATGAAAAATCAATGACAAAGTTCGTAATTACTCAAATAATTATGAGATGTGTTTCCCTTTTTTCTTTCCCACATCCAAAGGACATCAAATGCCTACGATCAAATTAAATTTCCCCCAAAATAAAACCGCATATAAAGCCCAAAAAAAAAGGCTAACCCTTGAAATGAAAACACAAAAATGTAGACCAAATGATGATAACGCCGAGATAATGGTGTTTCTCGGTTTCAGCCGTGCACTCTTGGCCAATATGAATGTGATTGGCTCTAAGTTTCCACTCGGCCAAAACATAAAAGACGTTGATAATAGGATGAATATTGCCCATACCAAAGATGGGATTTTTCTGGGCAGCTCATCACTCGCAAATAATTTAGACGTAAGGATGACAGTTTTTCTCAGGTTCGGCCACGCACTCTTTTACTTTGGCCAATATGAATGCGATTGGCTCTAAGTTTCCACTCGGATAAAACATGAAAGTCATTTGTAACAGGCTGACTATTTTCCATACCAAAGATGGGATTTTTCTGGGCAGCGCATCGCTCGAAAATAACTTAGACATAAGGATGACCATTTTTCTCGGGTTCGGCCACACACTCTTTTACCTTGGCCAATATGAATGTGATTGGCTCCAAGTTTCCACTCAGCCAAAACATGAAAGACGTTTATAACAGGCCGAAGATTTCCTATACCAAAGATAGGATTTTTCTGGGCAGCTCATCTCTCACAAAAAAAATCAGATTGCAAGGATAGTTGCTTCTTCTCGGCTTTAGTTGCGCGCTCTTTTATTTTGGCCAATATGGATACGATTTGCTCGGAATTTCCACTCGGATAAAACACAAAAGACGTTTATAACGGGTTGAAGTCTTCCCACACTAAATTTCAGAATTTTATGGGTAGCACATCTCTCACAAAAAAATTCAGAATGCAAGGATAGTTGCTTCTTCTCGGCTTCAGTTGCGATCTCTTTTGTTTTGGCCAATATAGATACTATTTGCTCGGAATTTCTACTTAGCTAAAACACGAAAGACATTTATAATGGGCTGAAGTCTGCCCACACCAAATTTCAGAATTTTCTGGGTAGCGCATCTCTCGTAAAAAATATTCAGAGCGCAAGGATAGCTGTTTCTTCTTGCTTTCAGTCGCACACTCTTTTGTTTTGACCAATATGGATGCAATTTGCTCAAAATTTTCACTCGGCTAAAACACAAAAGGCATTGATAACAGACACAAGATAAATGAAAAGATTGAGAAGGAAGAGCCAGACGCGGCCGATTCATTGTAGACATGCACGAAATTCGAAGACCATAAAAAAATCCCAAGACGTGCACACCTCATGCACAACGACATGTACAATAGTACAAGCCATGGTTTCTTCAAAAAATGATAATGAAGAAAGAGTGATCTTGACTTAGCTCTTCATCCAAGACAAAGCTATCCATGGTTACCACGAGGAAAGGTTGACAAACCCTTTTAAAAAAAAACCCTATTTACGCGTGCCAATGATTTCTGGCGTCATCACGCCCTGGCCTTGGCATCATCACGCCACCCTCAACGTCATTGCATCTCACCATGGCATCATCGCGCCACCCGCGACGTTATTACGTCGCACCATGGGCAGAAGCAACCCAGTTCACATATTATCCCTCTCTCAATCTCGAGATCTCTCCAAACACTCAACAAGGGTAACTCAATCGACACCCATTCGCAAGTACACCTTTCTCGAAGGACCATGGCTAATCACTAAAGATCATCTAATCAGGTGGTCTATTTTCACTATGGAAGCCAGAGGTAAAATCTTGGAAAAGAAATTGCCTCCAGAAGATACCATCAACCTCCTCCAAGCTGGAGCTTTTTCAAATTAGGACGTGAGACAAAAAAAAATTTCCCCATGTTGCCCAAAAAAAAATGCTGAAAAGGTCCACCATAAAAGATTCAAATTCGCATTCTGCTTCCGATGCTGTTATTCGAGCTAATATGTGCAAAGATGTCAAGCTGTCATATAGCCATAGTTGCGCTAAAGTGTAGGAGTTGTTGAAGGAACTTCCACAAAATGCTTAAAGAAAGGTTGAGGGAAGATTCTTTAAAGCCAAGAGCCATAAAAAGGATGAGTGTTCTCATCAAGCTAACTATGACTCTAATTAGAAGCAAGTCAGTGAACATGATGAAAACTCTAGGGCATATTCCTAGAGTTCGTATCGGGGATGAATTGGAATTTCTAGCTGAGCTGTATTTGATCGTTCTTCATCGACAATTCACCAAAGGCATCAATTTCTTGAAGGATAAGAATAGTGTTCTATTTGCCACGAGCATTGTGGCTACTAGCCGCGGATTTTATGACAATTCCATGGACTTGCGTAAGGGAGTTATCATTTATTCAGGTGAAAGTGGGAATCCGAATTGTGTACTGAAGGGTCCAGTTTTGGATCAAAAACTTAGGTGTGGAAATCTTGGATTGAATAAACAGTAAGGGGTATAGGAAACCGGTGAGGGTTGCTATTAAAAGAAGCCAAGGAAAACAGGATCCTTACGTGGTGGAGGAGTATTGGAAAGTGAGGAAAGGGGATTGTGTTAGGCGTCTTGATCATGGTGTAATCACGTCGCCCATGGCATCATTACATTGTAAAGTCCGGCGTCATCACGCCCAAAATGCGCAGTCTTCGTCAAAAAAATGATTTGTTGCCTCTCCTCGCACCATGTCGGTTCTCTTGCTTCTAACATGATTTGAAGCCATCATCAAGACCTATCCTTCATCAAGAGATAGGACCTTGCTCATCGAGCTAAGACCTTTTGACATGAGTCCTCGCCCCTCAATTGATGATATGCTCATAAACCCATCATGAAAGGAGAGTTTCGAGCATGATAAACACTAGCCACCCGCACGGGTTTGTTTCAAGGGTTTCGTTGATAATATCCAAGATCACATTACGTCGTTGGAATGAATAAAAGCTTCCTTCGTATCTCCACCGAAAACGCCAATCCAAGATGCATCGATTTTTTGCACCTCCTAAAAGTATCAAATGAAAGAGTGACCGGAAGAGTGAATAAGTAGCGTGGGGGCCTCGGGATTGCATGTCATGCATGTTATCACTTATACTCACTATTATTTTCTTTTTCAGGATAAACGATGGCTCCTAAAAAGCGAGTTATCCCCCCACTTTCATCAAAAAAAAAATTGTGCGGTGATTCCCCCCACTTTCGAGTTTAAACAAGGGTGCTTCGTGGGAGGCAACCCACGTGTTCTTTTCAATATTACTATTTTTTCGTTAAATTCAACATCTTAGGATATCTTTTTCCTGTGAGTTTGCTATTTAACTCCCTCCTCATTTCAGGTGCAACGAGACTTGTAAACTTGAGGGCAAGCGAGTGAAGTGACGACCAAAAGAAGGTGTTGAAAAATATCAAAGCTCAATTTTTAGGGAAGTTGCCCTTTACGTTTTTGCAATTTTATGTTTTCGCAATTTACATTTTCGTAATTTATATTTTCGCAATTTATATTTCCGCAATTTTAAATTCCCGCAATTTACGTTATTGCAAGAGTGCGTTTGTGCACGAGTGTGTGTGCGTAATGTTTGCTAAATTTCTTAGCTTTTTGCTAAAAATACATGTATTGCTTGGCTTACAAAATCCTACGTTTTGAACATTCCCTAGATCAAGCATGTTCGTGATTTTATTGCATTACGGATAACTTATGTGATCATTAGAAATTATATGACATACATGGTCTTGTCTGTTAACTCTTATATCCATGACATGTTTTAGACGTAAGCAATCACAAAACATATCCCTGCAAGCATTTTGGGCCTTCACACCTTATTTCTTTCATGAGTGTAAATGCTAAGTTAAGTGCTAGTTAGATTTGCATAATATCCAGGGTACATGAACCATCAGACATGGGATAATAGTAAGATGACATTGGACTTTGCTTTTGCTCTTCTTCCACATTTTTTATTTTCTAAACTTTTTTCCCTCAAACACATACTTTGTACACCATGTAGGACTCTATCAAACACCAAAAAGCCTCTTATTTTCTCCTAACCAAGTGAGTAGTGCTCGACTGGGACCGCTAAACTGGAGTTTAAAATACACATCAAGCAAGGGAATGACAAGGAAGCTTAGGGGATCGCTGACGAATCAAGCATCAGAAAGAAGGCTGAATAAATCAAGACTTGAAGGCTTCTACCAAAGACAGAGAGGATGACAGACCAAACGAAAACTGTACTTGCTTTGCTTGTTAAAAAACAAATTAAAAAACAAATTAAAAAAAAGAAAAAAAAGAAAAGAGTGTTCAAAGAACACAACCAACAAAACAACAGCAGAAGCAAGTACAAAAAATGGTCAAAAGATAACAATGAAAAAAAGGGGGAGATCATTTCCAACGGAGATTCCAAAAAAAAAAACTGGTGCGCTTCGTCAGCAACAAGTGATGATCTCAAAACAAAAGTGATATCATTCCCTGCGAATATCGCAAACTTGGGCACGGTGCCCTCAAAACAATCCAAAAGGAACATCTCCAACAAAGATCCAAAAATTTGTACACTTTGCCCTCGCCAATCAAATTGTCGAGCATCGTTCACCGCAATTTGTCCTCATAGCAATCAGTCGTCGAGCACAAACTCATTAAAACCTTTCGCCAAAAAATACAACACTTTCTTCTACAAATTCCTATTTTTTTTCTCCCTTACAAAACTTTTCTCGAAGAGACCATGTTATGTACGTATGCACATGTGTATGGACTATAGAGTGCATAGCACATAGCTTTTTCCAGAGGTGTGTTTTGTGCAGAGAGTTATGCCTTGTTTATGCAAGATGACAATGGATGGTAAAAGAGATGCAAAGAACATCAAATGGGTGGTAGCAACCTCCTAGGGGAAAGAGACATATGTGAACTTTTGTTAGTGAAGTGTCCTAGTATGAAAACTTTGAGGATGGCCATTGTCGTCAGAGAAATTTATGGTTGTTTCCTATAAACTATTCTTTTTGCTGCTGCGAAATTTATTGCCACTTCTTATGCACCTGAAGGTTTTGATCAGCAATCTTATTGCCGTTTTTGTGTGGTACTTTGCATTCAGAAGCCAAAAATCGATTCTGTTTGCTTGTAAATCGGGTAGCTAATGAGATTGTGTGCATAGGATCATTATTTGCACTTGAAAGATGTTCGTGAATGATGGTTTTTCTTGCTAAACTATTTGGCCGTAGCCATCATGTTACATGGACAACTTTTGTAGCAAATGGAACAACTTTGTAACATACTAACCAATCTTCATTATTTTGTATTCGTTCTATCTGGTTACGAAGTCTTTGGGGATTCATTATGACTCTTTTCATGTGAGCCATGTATTCTGTTTCTAAGCATATGCTACTTATGTTCAGGCAATTTCTAAGGGTCGACAAGGAAGAGAAGCACAAAATCTAGTGAGGGTAAGTCTGCTTCATATTCTCTCCATCCTCAATTTCTTTTAAAACTACCAAAATAATTTTATTGAGTGACTTGTATATGCAACTTTATTTGGCAAATTTACGCCTTAAGGGAGTTGGTACAGATGTCCTAATAATGGCATATGAACCTGTCTTTATCAAGTAAGTATGAAGACTACTTTGTTGAAACTGTTTACATATCGTACTAGTCGACGGCCTCTTTCATATCGGAATTGGAGTATATTTTGTGCATAGTTAAAGTTAGGCAAGTTGCTTTGAAGTTTGGGGGCTCGTATGAGATAGTGATGGCTGACTAATCTTTCATTATAAGATACCAGAAATTATATAAGTGTAACCTAAGTTTTGTCTGGGACTTTCTAATTGATGCCGCTATTTTTTAATTTCTTGAGCTTCTCGTGACTTGTTTTGGTTGATCCGATAGTCTACATGTTTAGCTGATTGAATTCACTTCTTCTGCCTTAGTAATGACTTGAAGCAAAAACCCTAGAACTTGTTTTGTACTGCTAAGTAAAAATGCAGCTTTCCCTTAGGTGAACTGAGCATCAGCCTGTAGTGGAACAAAAGAGTAGGAAAGAAACCGTAAACTTTACAAGAACTGGTAGATCAATTGGACCTTTTTTTCTTACTGATTGCTCATACTCTGCGTTGTGATATGCAGCCATTTGAGTGAAAGTGCTAGTGCGGTTGGTGCTGGTTTGGCTATTCCAGCCGCACAATCTAGGTTCCTGCCGATGGCCGAGGTCGTTAAACTTGTTGTTTCTAGATTCAAAGTGAATGACTGGAGCCTTTTTGGTCCTGCTAGTTGAAGTGTTTAAGGGGCGGCTGCGCCACAACGAACTAGTTTTGTGCCGCTGCCAACGAAGGAAAATGTAATATGGAGAAACTCTTTCGAATCTGCTCTTATACTAAAAGAAAAAAATAAAGAAATATTTAGTTAATTATAGGGATGGCAATTGGGCGGGTATGGGCGGGTATGTTAAAATGGGTATGGGTAAATATCTAATTCATACCCAAACTAAATATCCATTATTACCCATACCCAATATGCCCATACCCAATTGGGTATGTAATAAATATCTAATTCACCAAATTATTTTATTTTTTTATAATGAAGAAAAAATTTACTATTTAAATCCGATTTCACCATTTTGGATTTTTTTTTACCATTTTGGTTCTTTTTTACTAAATTGGTTCATTTTTTTACTATTTTAGCTCATTTTTTACCCTTTTGGTTCATTTTTTACCATTTTGACTCATTTTGGCTCGATTTTTACCATTTTGGTTCATTTTTTTTACCGTTTGGTTTATTTTTTTTACTGTTTTAGCTCGTTTCGGCTCATTTTTTACCTTTTATAATTTTTCTCTTGTCAAAAAAAATTTGGGAACTGCGTATAAGCCCATGCATTATAATGGAGCTCAACGTGAACCATAGCATGCTCAAACTAATCAGAGTACATACTTTTAATTTTGAAAATAGTATTACAGTACAGTTCAAAAACAGATCGCATACAAACACTAATTGAATTTACTTAACCTATTACAAAATTATTGTAAATCAAACCAAAAATAAAAATCATAATGATGATCATACACCATTTCCAGGAGAGAAAAATGGTCTCCAGGATCGGTTAACAATCTTAATTTATAGCTAGACAAATCTATGAGATAAGCTACTGGGAAAATCATTTGAGACCAATATTAGAAAAACTCCATAAAAATGAAAAATTGCATTCTTAAGCACACTAATGGATCAGTAATGTTAAAAAGAAAAAGTTCCCAGGAACATAAATACTGCTTATAAAAATGTTTTGTTATTCAATCCTACAATAGAGAAATATTCTTCCCCGCAAATCACTGTTCGTTACATCATATAAATCCACACCAAGAAATGGAAGCCCAACTTTTACAAAATAATTTGAAAGTAAGTTATATGGATGCAAGATGGATACTACTACTAGAAAATCATACCAGCAAGTAATGCAATTCATTCTTGTGATCTCTGAACAAAATAATTAAACAATTGAATCAAACCATATACAGAATACTAGAAAAACTGGAAAAACAATCAGAGTTAACATAATCATCTAGTTAAAAGCATGGATTGGGTGGTCTACTAAATCACATCATTCATTTGATTCGTAACTTTTTAAAGTTACAGGCAGAGGTTATCCACGTATGTATTTCTTGAGTTAAAACAAACTGAGATGTCCAATGTTAGAGATACAAAGTGGTAATATATACTGAAAATTCCACAATCAAAACAAAAGCAATTTAAGCCTTCCAAAGTAAGGTTATGGCACCGATATGTCAGTTGCTTCAATATAATTTGGGAATGAAGGACAAGAGACTTGCATTAACAATTTCGTAAAACAATATCATTTTTAAGAACAGTATGCCTACAAACTAATACATGATCAGAACAACAGCAAGTTAATTGCTGTAAACCCTCGAACTGCAACAATTGGAACTGAAGGGGATGATTAAAGTACCTCCTGGATTGGCTGTTGAATCACAGATTCAACTGCAACTATCATAGCTTGCACAAAATCATCCCCTTCAGTTCCAATTGCTGTAAACCCTCGAACAGTTGGGTATGAGTTCACCTAGTAAATCAAGAATACCACAGTGATTGTCAAGCAGCTCATTCTGAGACCCCAACCAACAAATATACAGCGCTTCATTTGGGACAAATGGGACAACGACAGCAATAATTTGGCAAAGAAATTATAAGAAATTTGACAACACTGTAGCAAAACATAAACTACCAAATATATAAAAGAAAATTAAACAGAAAATCCCAAAAATTGAAGCAGAGAAAAGGAGCGGGGTAGTGGGCTGGAGGCAAATGGATAAAACCTTGGAGTAGCAGCGAGGACGGAGGAGGTGCTTTCAGGATCCCCGAGGCCAATGGCGCTGCAGTGGAGGCAGTGGTTGTTGGAATTCCAGAAATATAACCCAGAGGAAGCGGCGTCCCAGATTGTATACCCTAAATCTAGCTAAGAAGGAGAGGCGAGGCGGCGAGGGTTCTGGTCGGAGAAGAAGGAAACGGCGAAGTGGGGCAAGAGAAGGTGTGGAAACGGAAACTGAAAAAATCAACAAAACAAATACATATACCCATTCGGGTATTTTCGAGTATCATACCCGGTTATACTCGAACGAGTATGGGTAATACCCAAACCATACCCAGTTAAATCGGGTATGGTTTGGATATTACCCGGTAAACAATTACGGGTATGGACGGGTATGGATACCCGTTGCCATCCCTAGTTAATTAATGTCCTCTTAAAGTGAAAGGTTCTTGTTTGAAATTGCTGGTAAGTGTTGAATCCTTTCAAATGCCAAAGGAAGTAACCTGATTTTGTTTTGGAAGTAGGCGGTGTTAATGGGAGAACTGATTTTGGCGGGTAATGAGCATTGTTGTGTGTCTGGGCCTAGTAGTAGGGCCCAGTTAATGTATCCTTAAACATGTATTGGGCTTTTGGCCCTACTGAATGGGCCGAAAATAAATTTTATAACATGATGGCCTGATCTTCTGGCTTTTTTCTTTTTTTGAAGCTGATCTTAAAATGCAGTAATTACTTGTTAGGCAATTCGAAAATGTAGCGGCCTGACTTGTGGAGCAAAGAGGTACCATTTTGCAGATACCTCAGGTGGATGACAGATGAGATGAGATCCACCATCTTTGCTGGGGAACAGAACGGAGAATCATTTTTCCTATAGTCTAGTCTACTGGCTTTATAAAAAGAGCAGTGACAGGGACATGACACAGTACTGTTGCATTGCATCCAAAGGAAAGAAAAGAAAAGATAATTTGTCAATTTCGAATCCAAGAAAAAAAGATTTGCCTAATATCCATCATCCATCTTACAATTTCTTGCAAGAAGACTCTAATTTCAATGGGTACTAGATCTGCTTCTTTGTTTCTTTCTCTACAATTACAATGTCAAAAAAAAGTGCTCTCTCCCACTTTCTGATAGGGACTAAAAGTTACACATTGTATTGGCCACATCATGAAAATGAAAGGACTGGAAGTGGAAACAAGAAAGTTGTTTGGACCGAGCCAGACATGTACTACTGCTTTTGGGTATAATACTAATATCTAACCAAGTAATGTTTTGCCAGACTTTATTAATCATACTAAGAATCCTCCCTAATTAATCCATACCCTAGAATTATAAATACCAATTGATGTGAGACAGAAAATAAATCTTCCATTATGTTCAACAATTATGATTTTTTAGTTCAATTTTTTTTTAATATTGTCAGTAAAGAATTCGAATTATCATTACATCGGGCTTAGCAAATATTAATTCAACACATGGATAAATTTTAAGTCATTCGTATTATCCGTGGAAAACAAATGAGTTGGGAGGCAAATGAATGCGAATTACTCAAAGTTAAAAACAAAGAACTAAAAGTTCCTCAAGAAAAAAAAGGAAAGAAGAGAGACGAGCAGGTTGAAAGTTGAAACGCACTCGACTAGTGTCTCTTATCCGCTAGACTACTAGATTGGGCCTTTATATTAGGTAGCTGGCCCATTCAAATCTTGTCTTTTATGCTGCCTTTGTGTTGTGCAATGAAGTGACTAATTATTGTTGTTATTTAAAAATAAAATAAAAACCAATAAAATCACCTCATGTTTATACTAAATGTCCGAAAGACACTCTATATTTGTAATTGAATCAAATACAATCTCACATTTTTCAATTTTAATAAATCACACCTTAATTTCAAAATTATCTTAAAACTTGTTTGATAGACGAAAAAATTAACATGAAAATCTTTTCACCTCTCTTCTTACACCCGATAAACACTGGCATGAAAAAAATTAAAAAAATAAAATTAAATGAAAAATTAACCCCAACATATGTAAAAATGCATATCATGTTAATTTAAACCAAAAATAATGTAAACTTTGAAATTTATCAAAAGTAAGAAAATTTTTTTTTGGACACGAGTTAAATCTAAGGTAAATTTTTAGAAGAGTCAAACAGGTCCTAAGAAAATTTTAAAATTAGGGTGTGATCTATTAAAATTGATAAACGTGAAGTTCTATTTGACTCAATTACAAACGTGGGATTTTTTTTCGAACATTTGGTACAAATGTGTGATGATTTTATGACTTTTTTCTCTCTTTTTTTATAACATAAAAGTTGAACTCGAGATCTGATATAGCTGCAAAATTTTAATCGTAAAGTATTAAATAATTCAATTCTATAAATTGCCACCAAATTTTTTTATCTTTAAGATTTATGATGTGTTTGGCCTCCACTTTTAGTTGTTTTGTTTTAAAATTAAACAAGTAAAAGCAGCAGTGGGGTGTTTTGTTTGTATTCCTACTTTTAGGTGCTTAACTTAAAAAAAAAACAGAGTGTTTTTATTTAGTTATAATTTAACCTCACATTAAAAGCATAGGAAAACATGCTTTTGAAAATAGAAGACTACTTATTTGTATTAAAAAATAAGAATATATTTATTTTAAATACAAATTTATTTAAAATATTTAAAATATTAATAGAAGATATAGTAACTTACTTAAAAAATATATAAGTACATAATACTTATTTTTTAAATAGACAAATCTTATGAAATGATCTTTAAAAGTCATTAGTTTGTTAAATTTTTTAATATAAATGTTGACATATACTAATTTATAACATCAGAGTAGTTTCTAACCAAACAAATTATTTGTTTCATTTCACGGCATAACATCACACCACGTAATACAACACAGCACTCAGAGCACAATGCAATATAGTACAACGGGATCAAATACGCTTTTTATATTACACTTGTTGGATTATTTATGCAATATATATCGGCGCTTTCTCTATAGATATATAGATGTCTAATTTTCAAATCTAAATAATTCACAAGACGACAATCTTGGACTTGACAATCTATTATTCAATTTAACAAGGGAATGTGACGGTCTATTAATGTTTGTCCCGTTGGATGAGCCATCTGCAATTCAATCATGGAGATAGAATAGAATTTGCTACCATTATCAAGAATTAAAATGTATATCTTGTGAATAATTCAAGGTTAATTAGTTTGAAAACTATATCCACCTTTATTTGAAAGCTACACATACGCACCCACCAAAATGAAATATCCACATATTATAATTTAAATTTAAATAATTCATTAATTACCCTCTTCAGCTACCAACTACTAGCTAGTTACTTCTATTCAAATTATTTTTTTATATAAAAAAATAATATATTGGTTTGATGGTTAAACATTAGAGAAAACTCTCACAACAATTTGATTAATGTTGATATGTATTTATATTAGTTGTAATCGAATGTTAAAGAATTTTAAGATCTATTTAAGGCTAAACGATCCTTCAGGTCTCTGTGTTTGTGAAACTGTTTCAAATAAATTCTTATATTTATAAGTCCTTACGCTTATCCAAGTGTTTCAAATAGGTCCTTGTGTTTATTCAAGTGTCTCAAATAGATCCAATTATTTAATTTAATTCATTTTCTATTTTCTGAAAATTCCAAAAACTACTTTTGATTATGAATGTCCTATGTGGAATTGAAATAATAATATAATATTGATGTTAGCTGATGTAGTAATGTAATTAAAAAATAATTTCCTCCTCTTAGCGGGACTGATTAGTTGCTCTTTTAGGTACTTTTTCCTATTTAAATGGTAGTAATTTCCTATCATGATGCTATTGAAAAGTAATATTTTTTTCTTTTTTTTATATAGAAAATGTGTAGTTAAAAGCATTTGTAAGAAAAATGCCACAAAAAGTACTTCAAGACCATTTCAGAGCAAAGAATTGTAGCGGGCCTAGGATGTTGTCTTCATCTAGGCCATGATCAACCCAATCGCACTATAAAATCCCAACTACAAAAGCCTATCAGAAGCGCAACAGAATCTCACCAGCAGCAACCAGTAGTAGAGCAAAAGTCAGCTCAAGAGAAAGAATTCCAGGAGGAGAGGAAGACTCGATATCCTAGACTATGCTTATAAAGACTCAACCAAACACTGAAGTTAGGGGGTATCGAGGATTCTGAGGGACGAAAATAGATCTCCAAGAACGTTGTTGGTTGGAGACGACAGAACAATAATTTTACTTTGCTTATATTTTATTTCCCTTTAGTTTTGAACTTAGTTATGATTTTCATGTGTAATTAAGTACCGAATTCTTGGTGAAGACTCATGGTTCCAATTTGATCTCTGTGAGATCTAATGAAACTTCATATTTTCTTATTTGTATTCTTTTGATTCTTGTTTAATTGTTTATCTTATATTAAATTAGTTTATGAATTAGCTACTCTCAAATTGATTAGGATAAGTAATGTCGACTTAGTTTATGCATCTGTAATCACGTTTGAGTTAAGCATCGCATATGCAAACCCAGGAGGTTCGCCTAGGGCTAGCAATCAAAGGATTTTGGTTAAATAGCTAGGTGTTTTAGATCTTACCCTAGAACATTCTTTCCCTAGTCTTAATCAACCACTCTAGTTAAATCTTATAAGCGTACCTTAGGGTTTCTAGAGGGAGTAAGATTCTCTGATAAGCTTACCTTTAGGAAATTTGATATAGGAGGAGAATAGGAGTTCTAAGCGAAACTGAACTCTATAGTTGTTTTACAGATTTGAATTGACCATCTTTGCATCAATGATCAGAAGATTAATATTGGAACCTCAACTTAAGTCTTCAGTGGGAATTTTTTCTCATTTTTAAATCTCAACTCTTTTTCTTTTATTTGCATTTTTTAATTGTTATTTTAGGTCTTGAAGTATTTTTACAATTTACTCAAAACACTCTTGGTTTTGAAACCTACCTGATTATTTAAGATTAATTCAATTCTCATTGTCTATGTGGAATGATCCTCTTCCATTATCCACAATCTTTTTTGTAGTTTAATATTAGTTGCAATCGAATTATTTTTTACGATATCGATGGCTGATCAGGGACCCACCTGTGCTATGCTAGCATTTGTGTCCCCACATACTCGCGGATTCGGAAATTTGGCTGGGTCATTTTGAGAGAAAAGAGGGAGGTGAAGACGAAGAGGGAGAGGGATTAGGTAAGTTCCAGCATGTGGCGTCCGCATATGCTAAAATGGCACGGGTCGGCCCTACTTCAGGGGAAGGAATTATTTTTTTAATTATTTTGTCACATTAATATTTTATTATTATTCAATTCCATCTAGGATAGGATATTCATAATAGAAAATAGTTTGTGAAATTTTCATAAATTACAAAATGAGTTAAATTAAATGATTTGACCTATTTGAAACGGATGTAAATATAAAGATCTGTTTGATACAACTGTACAAACATAGAACCGCAGAGGTAATTTAGCTTTTATTCGACTTTAATAGTGGGGGCATTTTGGACGGAATGTAGGACTCTTTTTTGTTCTTGTTTTTGTGTGTTGGGAAGAAAATGGGAAACTAAAAAACAAATCACAAAACTTTTCATCAAGTACATTTTTGGCTTTAAAGAGCAAGGACTTAGGACCACAAAAATATTGGCAAAGAGTCAATCACGTGGCAAGCAGCTGAGCAGCTGGTTGTTTCAAAGTTTGAAATCAAAGCATTTTAGTGGGTCTACTACACCACATATTTCACGTTATCTGATGACGATGGTATATATGTGATTGAAAATTCTCAAACCAACTTGTAGACTTGTATTCAATTATAATTTCTATCAGGTTTACGTATAGTTAATACAATTTTTATATCAGAAAAAAATTATGATAATTTTAAATCTAATTGAACCTACCGAAATATACTAAAAAAGTCATTTATTTTTGGAGGTCCAACAATACTCGAAAAGAATTAGTCTCAATTGAGAAGAGATCCGAAGAACTAAATGTCATTATCAAAAGCAATTTCAAAATTAACAATCCCAACTAGTTTACTTTTATTTGCTTTTACTATACACTCTTATTTAGCAAATTAGTTTAATTCGTGCAAATTAAAAAAATAAATCATTTTAGAAATATTTAATATTAATATATAATAAAATCAATAAAATTCTTTTTTTAAAGGAAAAGGAACCTAAATATTAAAGTTAATTATAAAATAATTTATTACGAAATAAATTCGTCAACAACAGCAAGAGTTCTTTTTCACATAAAATTCTAGTGATCTAGTTTGTTTTTCTAAATTTACATGATTTATTGTTACTATGTAATTTTTCAAATTAAATTATTTATTTATTTTTATTAAATTAGATAAATTAAAAAGAATAGTAGTGGAGTTACCTTTTACTTTATTAATATTTTTATTTTAGTTATTTAATAGACATAAATCATTAATTAGTTGTTTGTAGATGACAAATACCAGTATCAATATTATTCAAATTTGAATCTCATATTTGACTAGGAAGAAAAATGTATGAACTCTTTTTGACCTCATTGAAATAAAATCCTGGCTTTGATCCTGCCTATCTATAAACTAGTGAGGTAGGACTCCATTAAGTAGTGGTTAGATAGGTTATCCTGCACGAATCATTAGTGATCATTACTGTTAGGTGTGCTTAATCATTAAACAAATATATTAATTAAATGCACCCACATTCCTTTCACTTGGCCTCTAAACATGATTAAGGTACATAATAATCTAACTCTTTAATTTAAAAATGCTTAAAGATCAAGAGGAAGAAATTATACTGATGACAAGGACAGCACTACTATTTCAACAAGAATAATTAGCATAAATGGGTTCAGCGAGCAGCCCATCTCAGGCCCGGTCCAGCCCAAACATAGAAGGCAGACATATCACATCTTGAGTCCAAAAAAACAAACAGGGTGCAAAAAGTCATGAATGATGTGACCCAACTGCTGATATAAATAAACCATAAATTTCCCCGAAAACGTAATTATTTCTCCTCTTGATTTAAAAAGCAAACTAATTAAAGTAGACGACCGAATTTAAAGTTCAGCTTATCGAGGGAAAATGCGTCGAAACATGCTTGTAGCATTAGCTTGCTTTCAACTGTTTTTTTCGTTGAAATATTTAGTGTTTCGACAAAGCTTGTCGTCGAAATTATTTAGTTCGCAATAGCTTGCTTTCGACCACTTTCTCCGTCGAAATATTTAGTGTTTTAATGGAGCCTGCCATCGAAACTATTTAGCTTCTTTCGACCGCATTGTCCATTGAAAGAGTTTGATGCTTGACTCTTTCGACGGATATAGCAGTCGAAACAACTCCAATATTTTCGACAGATTTGTCCGTCGGACCTTTGAAAGTATTTGTTTTTTTTCCAGATTTTTATTAATATGAATAATTAATACTTTATATTAAATTAATTAATTAATAATAATATTACTAATAAATAATACTAACACTAATGATACTAATTAAATAGTATAAATGAAAATCTCCATTTAGTACACATTAATTTAAAGTTCATAATTAAATGCTAGAAAACTAAAACTTAATTAAGTAAATATACTGAATAAGTCTTACAAAAATTATCACATGAAAGCCTACCCACTTGAGTATTCACGATCATCATTCGAAGGGGGTTGAGGAGGTAGTTGCTGGACTGCCCTATGCTTTTCAAATTCGGCTCGCATCATCTCCAATAATTGGCGAGTTTGTTCCACCTTTGCCTCTCCATTTCTTCCCGCATCATCCGCATCTCAGCTTCCATCTGATCCCGCATCTGAGAAACCTTTTCCTCATATTGACTCTTTGTTTCCTGAATCCCCTACTCAACTTGTTCTTTAACACGACAATTCAGTTCGTCCTGAAAAGGTATCTAACAAGAAGATGAGCCTGATCATGTTGTTTCAAAGAATAAAGTATACATTACATCAAAAACTCATAAAATAATAGTGTAAAGTAAGTGATGATATTAAAACACACACGATGGATGTGTTTCGAGGAGTGTCATAAAATCGTGAAGCTGACAAATGAGCACCGAGGCCAACCACGTAATTTCTTCTGGGTGGACCAAATGCTTCTCAATGCAAATTCGGGTCTGCAAAAGGCTTGTCAGCTACATCGAAATACTGAGTAGAATAACCCTCCTTATACATTTTCTGAAATTGACAAAACTAGTTCAGAATTATATGACAAAATTACTAAAACTTATTGAAATGATAAAATTAAGATATAAACATCAATTTCATTTTAATAACTACAAACGTTAATAAAATTGTAGTATTACTTACAATGCAAGCTTCACTTCTAGGGTTGACAATTTTTTTCAGGATCTTTCTTCCGGATATGGGTGTGGTCGAAAAGCGTGTCAAAACGGACTGGACCATCCTGAGACTCGCCCATATCCTTCTCCTACAACATTATAAATAAAACCTTAATTTGACAAAAAATAATTATATGAAGTACACAACTAAATTCATCAAAGGTATGGAAATTGAAAAAAAGAGAAAATTACAACACATTACTAGAAGCTCAACAGTCTTTGCGAAACGTCTGTTGCCCGTCATGTGAGTGCCAAAGTGATACGACCACGGAGGCCACCCCTCGAGACCCCGCACCTTGCCCTCGTTCGCCCGCACCCTACCGTGCCCTCGCCCGCCTTCGTGGGCCCTAGCCCAGCCATGGCACGCCTGTGCCCCTCCTTGCCACCACACGCCCGCGCCTAGCCTTGCCTTCGTGCGCCCGTGCCCTTCCTTGTCAGCGTGCACTTGAGCCCATGTCCAAGCCCGTGGCCGAGCCCATGGCCAAGCCCGCCTAGGCCAAGCCCATCTCCATTGCTGCCAAGGCCAAGCTTCTCAAGACCCCTTTGTTAAGGGTATTAGGGTATTATCCCTTGTATTAGGCTCTTAGTATAAATAGTAAGCAATAGGCTCACTTTAGACTTGTCTTTGATTTTGTGAGTTATCTCCTTTCAAGACCAATTAGTTGGCTTTGCCTTAGGGTTCTTAAAACCAGTTTTGTTCATCTTGTTTAATCTCATCGGGTTGATCATTACATGATCAAGTAAGGGTGAGCACGAATTAAGAGATCCTTGTACTCATTTGAATACAAGTTCAATATATTGTTATTTCATCAATGCATCTTCATCTTCTTCCATTTAAATCTGCTGCACCTTTCCGCTATCTCCTAGCGACATTATCCTCTTCACTAAACACCTTAAATCATCCATCAAATACCTCCTTCGGTCACCAAACCCAACCGTACGCGAGGACTAGATCCGTGGCTCCTTCTCCTTCGGCTTCAATCCTTCAAGAGAAGCTCGAATGTTATCATTTGGTAGCGGAGCATCAGCTGTCCTCTAGGTTGGTTATCTTACCATATCCTCCATTAAAATTGCTTCCCCCATATCATCTTTTTCGTTTGTGCTAGTCAGAATTTTTCTATCCAGGACTCAGTTTTGAGTCTGTTTTCTTTTCTGTTTTGTGTCCGTTATCTCAACCAGAAAAATCTGAAACTTTGTGTGATGAAATATCTTTCTGAGTATAGAAAATGTTGTTTTGGAGTCGGCTGCTGACTCTGTGATTTTACCACACTTTTTAACCTTGGAAGAAAAGTGTGCAGAAATTGCACGAGAAAAACAGTTTTGTTTTGTGCGTCTATGTTCTGTGCCTTCCACTTGGAATTGCATTTTTCTTCCTTCTACAAAGTTGTATATTTGTGTCTTGGGAATCGGCCTGTTAATTTTCAGAATTTTTGGACCATGTTTTCTATCTTTGGAAGTCAGAAGGTGAAAGTCTGCTTGGTGTTCTTTGTGTTCATCTTGTATCCATTTTGCTTTTTGAGGTTTGATCTTGTGTGACCCAAAAATCTGAAAATTTGGTGTTGGAATTGTTCAAATATTCATATTATTTAAGTGTAATTGCTGCTGTGATTTTTGGAGCTTTCTATGGTGGCCATGAGAGCCATGTGGACTTGCTTGTTTTCTTGCTAAGTGCCGAAATATTTGCTCCAACCATAGCTGGCCACATCACCTCATTTGTGAGCCTAGTATTTGCCTTCATTGTGAGCCAAGCATTTCAGCTTGCTCACCACACTTCCCCCTCACAAAGCCGGCCCTAATTAGCAATCCTTACACTTAGTTTGCTTGTCATACACATCCACATCACTTGCCTTGTCACTTGCCTTGTCATCGACACACATTTGGACACATCACTTTCACTTGCCACCTCATTTGGACACATCACTTTCACATCGCTTTTAGTGAAAATATTTTCAAGAGCAAAACTACTTGTCTTTCACTCCTTCTTCTTTCAAGGATACATGTCATACAAGTGAGCTCTCTTCACTCATTGCAAAAACAGAAAAAAAGAGAGAAAGGAACTAAAACAAAGATCAAATTAAAAGAAAAAGTGATCAAGTTCCAAGGTTAAAAAAAAAAAAAAGAGATTGCAATTGAGTCATAAGTAAGAGACTACTTGTGTGTATGCATTTGAAGTGAATCATATTGTTTTCAAAGTGTCTTTGTGGAAGAACACAAGTTTCAATTTTCATTTAGAGCATTTATTTTTGAAATTGAATTTTCCCTCCAAATTTCGTTATTTTTCCTATATTCGGCAGTGTTTTCTTTTTCATTTTGTATGAGTTTTCCGGCCCAGAAAAATATGAAATTTTACATGCATCAACTTCTTTCTGTGTGGAAGAAAACTTGTTTTTGAGTCAACTGTTAATTCGATTCACTTGCCATACTTCTTTTCCTTCCAAGAAAGGTGTGCAGATTGCGCTAGAATTTTTCAGTTCTTGTGTAGCTTGTGTCTTTATTTTTCGTTTCTATTTTCCTTTGAGTCGTCTTCTTGAGTAGCTTTGAGTTAGTGTTTCTCTTCTTTGTTTCCATGCATTGTTACTCTAATCTAAGTCTAATTAGTGTCCGATTTGATCATTAGTCTTGGGCATTAATTCGACTTTCCTCTTCACTTTCTTTCTTACCTTGGTTGTCTTGCTTTCCATGAACTCTAGTCGATCCGTAGGGTCTTGCTAGCCTAGCTGATTGGTTTGTGATTGAGATAAGAGTGTGAGAGAAAAGTGTGAGCTTATTAGAGTGATAAACACGAGTGAAACACGTGAGGGAGAGACTAATCCTTTGTATCTATCCATTGCGTTTGTTTTCCTTTTTGCAGGTAATTTTCTATGTCTTTTTATAGTGAGGATGATGGGTCCTCTTGGGAGGAGGACTCTTGTTCTAGTACGGCCTATTCTATGGCTTCTTGTGACCGGACCTCTTCTTGTTATGAGGTGAACTACTTAGGGGAGCATGAGACAGCGAATGGGGCTAATTCTTGTGGTGCTAGTGCCGTAACTTCGGAGGAAAATCCTTGTTCGGTTAGTGGCGCCCACCTCTTGGTTGCTAGTGAGGGCAATGGTACTTGTTATGATGGCGTTTATTCCGATGGGTATGAGGCGTGGTATGATTCTTGTTCTTATGGGGTGGACACCCAAGGAGACCGCTCTTGTGCCTCACCTTCTCCAAGGGAGTATGACCTTCATGAGCCCTGACAGCAAGCCTTTGGTTATGCCTCTAGTATGGACAGTGGGGATCATTATTATGCATACGAGGACTTCATTGATGGATTGATGGCGTGCTTGTCGAGGGCACGATCAAATAATTACAACTTATCACATGCAACAAAAAAGGATTGAAGACAGTGGCAAGAGGTTCGATCCACAGAGAAAGGTGAAGACATACACTAGACAAGACCAGATATAAAATCAAACAATAAAAGAAACAAAAGGGGGGTTTTGGTTGGTTAGTCTAGTTAACCAGGATAGAGATGGTTGCTAACAAGATAACTAATAAAAATAGAAATCCAGGGCACGAAAGCAAAACACAATCAAGGGCACGACATGCAAACAGAAATCAAATAAAGAAATAAAGTCAGAAGAGAAGATATCTTAGCAAAGGACATTATCGGGTTGCTTCCAGGGTTAGAAAATCATCGGCGCAGAAATATTCTATTCCTATGCCATAGATATGCTATAGGGACCGCGTTTCCACACCGTATCCCCTGCTTACCTTCTTAGATGAAAGTCACCCCCCGTTTCCACATATGAGGTGACCTTGACGTTCAGCCATCCTCCCAGCTACCTCTCTTGTCATCAAAAGGCAGCCTTGACCGTCCGGCCTGTCACGGGCTCGAAGTAGGGAGGCTAAATTCAGAACGCCCATGAAGGGGAGGTAAGACAGATCTAGGGCGCGACAACTCAGCTTGTCAGACTCGTATCACATACCCTAATCGGTTGTTTACCCCTAGGTGAGACCTCTCGCGCTGCCTCCCCTAGGTGTCTGCTAAAATTCCAGGGCTTCGCGTCAGGTATAACCCTGGAATATGACGGTAATCATCTAGGTCTAGATACTAGTTGGCCAGACTACTAATCTGGCCCTAGACGAATTAACAAGAAACCGATAAACAATCGAATACAACAATAAGAATATATTAAACACATTTAGGCCTCTTAACTACCCATGCAACCCTCAAAATACCTCTGCTAAGAAGGGGAAATCTAGCTACTCATACCACAAAACAAACAAACAAAATAGGAAAAGGAAGATTGCATAAAAGAAGAACAAGAAGAATAAAACTATTAAAATATTACCGGTCGGAGCAAAGCTCCAGTTGAGTTCAATGGCTGCTGGAAATGGACACCTCAGCCACCACCCAAAAGAAGGAGGAGAGAAAAGGAGGCGGCTCCCAAAAGAAGAAAGTGGAAAAATATTTACAAGATGTGTTGTTGTTTTTTCCAAACCCTAAAAGTAGAGGCTTATATAGTGTCTAGCCCACAAGAAGACAAATTCCAGCTAAGGGATTACAAAAAGACAAATTCCAGCTAAGGGGAGAGGGTGACAGCACATGGAGCGTGCTGGAATATTCTGGAATCTTCTAGATATGCAAGGAATCCCGTGAGAATCTTTGAAGATTCGTCTCTTTGGCTTTGCAGAGATATCGCGGGCTAGAGACTGCTCACTGGTCTGGTTAGCTTTCGAGGGCTCGACGACATTCTGATCTTCTGGGCCTTGAAGCTTGAAATCCTCAGAAATACTCCAAAAATGCTTCTTTTCGATCTTTTCCTTCTATTGACGCTGATCTGCAATAAAGATTGGAATAAGGGTCAAATAGTAGAATTAAGCCCCCGAAAGGGCTAGAAAAGAAGGTAAAATCTAGACCATGAAACGTGCTATCAAACATCCCCACACTGCCCTAATGCTCGCGCTCGAGCATTAACAAAACTGAAAATCACCTTAAGAAATAGACAAACACAATTAATCGACACACAATTACAAACCGGCACCGAGCTAGACTTCGCACAAACTCATCTTCACCTAGAAGACACCTGCATTAAATTAGAAGGGTAACGACCCTAAAGATTAAACTTTCCCATATCCAACCCTTAATCAGCAGTCCTCACGAAGTAATCAAATAGGAAAACTAGTAGTTGATCAGGCTCCTAATAAATCCTATATGAAATGGCACTCACACTCACAAACAAGGCTAGGTGTTTACGCTCAAAACTAAATGCACATAGCACAACACAAAGTCAAACTTGCATATCAATCCGAGTACTGTAGAACACATGCATGGGTAATCAACAATTGGAGAAATAACGCATCAGTAAAAAGAAAGAAAAGGGATTGAATGAGCTAGAAATGTGGAAGAGAGAAGTAGGAGATGAACAGAAGAGAAATGAGGGGAGAAAAGAAGGAAAGAAAAGAAAGGACCAGATATAACTTGGATGGATTCCTTGGCTTAGGAAAAAGGCGATGTGGCAAGGCAGCTTTCATTGAGGGCACGAGATGTTTCGAGGGCTAGACAGAGGTCTTCTTTTCGAGGGCAGGAAACTCTTCTTGTTGAGGCTTCGGATGCGGATACTCTTTTTGCTCGCTTAATGCCCCCCTCCTTTTATTTAAAATTTTAAATGCTTTTTTTTTTCTTTTTCTTTTTTTAATATATAAGAGATAGGAGAGGGGGCATGAACCAGTTACAAAACTTTGATTCTTCCAGGGCATGAAACTTTTGATTTTTCATTCGGCGCTTGCCCTTGATCTGCTTCCAGCATCGATGGTGACTTCTTTTTCGCTTCCCCACACTTGAACTTTTCGGGGGCTCGAATCACTTAAATGATCTAGGGCTCGAAACTCTTTCGAGCTTTTGCTTTTTCTTGCCCTAGATCTCTGCTTGCTACTTTCTGCTCTGAAGTCTTTTGCTTTCGTTTGCTTCCCCACACTTGAACTTGTCTGCGCGTTCTTTGGGTGTCTAGCCCTCGACGTTACCCTCAATAATCGCTACCGCACCTGCCAAGGAAAAAGATCAAGAAAATACAAATGGTCAGGAAAGAATATGAAAAGAAGGGGAATGTCGGGGGCTCGAAAAGAAAAGAGAGAGAGAGGGGGAGAAGAGAAAGAAAAAGACATTGATGCGAAGCTTTTCGTCACATTTAAGCTTTCCCATGTCTAACAGTGACTATACCCAGGGATATCATGCAAGATCAACCAGTGCCTAGCTAAATCATCCTAATCACACAAGAAAGAAATAGGCATGAAAGCTCAAATGCTCACAGGGTGCTTTTGTGACTACTGATGTCGAGGCCTAGATATGGATATAAGGCTCAGCAGGCAAGAATGAGAATAACTAGGTCTAGACAAGGTGTTGGTGGTTCATACTTGTGCACAAAGATCAAAAGTGTGTCCATTCATAGAGGTTTTAAAAACTGGGCAGTGCTACAATAGCTAGCAAAATCCTAAAAATAAAAATCCGAAAAAAAAACAAGCAATCATGCAACAAGCAGAAAAATAAACATGCAATCAAGCAATAATAAAATAACAAGTGCAAAGATAACAGATAAATCCCTCCCCACACTTAGGCTTCGCATTTCCCTCAATGCGAGAAGGGCATACACAAGAAAGTTCTAAAAAATAAAAAGTGAAGCGGAAATAAAAAGGGAAAGAACGTGGGTTGCCTCCCACGAAGCGCCTCTGTTATTGTCGAGGGCACGACATTGGTTGCTCGAACTTCAGCCAATCCTACTAAATGCTTTCCATCCTCTTAGTTTGATGTGAATTATAGCATGAAGCGGATGGTCCATTAGCAAAGCAACCTGCAGGCAACCATAATATGATTCAAGTGTTAATTTGGGTTCCCGCAAAATAGAGAGGAAAAAATTGTAATGTGTAAAAGGTGATTCAAGAAAAGGATCAACATAATTAGAAAGTTTAGAAATCTCCCTTTCACACATAACAACTTTAGAGCTCAAGTCCTCGATTATCCCTTCCTCAATCTCTCTCAAATCCTCCTTTATCCCTTCCTCAATCTCTCTCAAATCCTCCTTTATCCCTTCCTCAATCTCTCTCAAATCCTCCATCTTAACCTCCCCTAGCTTGAATTCTATGTCGAGGGCATGAAACTCCTCACAAGATTTGATCTGCTGAAAAGCCTCAAAAGCCTCAATTTCTTGACCCACCAAAGTGTCAGAACAGTTCTGGAGTTGACTTGGCAAATTTGGTTGAACAACGATTTCTGCCTCCAATTCTACGTCTAGGGCACGACGTTCGTCGAGGGCTAGATGCTCGTCGTAGGAATCTGGCAAATTTGCGTCGCTCAACATTGTGACTGCACTGGTTTTGAACTCCACATTGGCTCCTGACTCTGAAAGAAGACATTCTGGGCCTTCCAAGTTTAGCTCATTCGGGGGCATGAAAAGGTCCTCTAACCCATAAAACTCATCATCCTGGTCATGACGCTCAGATGGCAACTCCCATAGAATGGCGGTTGATAGATTCTCTTCACTTAAATAGTCGTCACTATCTAAGTGTTGCAAATGTTGTTCTATGGGGGTGATAGGATGAGTTGTGCTGTGACTGGGCAGATGTGTTGGAGGTAAATTTTTTGGTCTAGGTGCAGGGGCAATGTCTAGGGCAAGATGGGTAGGTTCAGGTGCAGGGGCAACGTCTAGGGCAAGATGGGTAGGTTCAGGTGGTCCAACGTCGGGGGCAAGATCCATAGGCACCCATACAAAGTTTCCTTCAATAGCCTCTTGGCGTCTCTGCTCTATAAGCTCCTCCAAGGCCTCTTGACCTTGCTTCACCATATCAGCTAATTCATCTATTTGTCTCTGTATCTCGAGCTCATGCACAGCTAATTGTATCTTCCTAAGTTGGCTCCAAAGGTTAGCTAGCTCTTGGTCTGGCGGAGGTTGTGGAGGCTGATAGCTAGGTTGATCTTGCCCTGCATAGTTGAAATTTTCTAGATCCCACCACGGGGGGTTAGGAGTAAAATACTGAGGAAAAGAGGGTGAGTAAGAATAAGGATCAAAATAAGACATTGATGAAAGAAATAATTAAAAGAAATAAAAAAAAATCTGGAATTTTCTAGGGCACCAATTAACACCAATCCCCGGCAACGGCGCCAATTTGATGGCGTGCTTGTCGAGGGCACAATCAAATAATTACAACTTATCACATGCAACAAAAAAGGATTGAAGACAGTGGCAAGAGGTTCGATCCACAAAGAAAGGTGAAGACACACACTAGACAAGACCAGATATAAAATGAAATAATAAAAGAAACAAAAGGGGGGGTTTTGGTTGGTTAATCTAGTTAACCAAGATAGAGATGGTTGCTAACAAGATAACTAATAAAAATAGAAATCCAGGGCACGAAAGAAAAACACAATCAAGGGCATGAAAGTAAAACACAATCAAGGGCACGACATGCAAACAAAAATCAAATAAAGAAATAAAGTCAGAAGAGAAGATATCTTAGCAAAGGACATTATCGGGTTGCTTCCAGGGCTAGAAAATCATCGGCGCAGAAATATTCTATTCCTATGCCATAGATATGCTATAGGGACCGCGTTTCCACACCGTATCCCCTGCTTACCTTCTTAGATGAAAGTCACCCCCCGTTTCCACATATGAGGTGACCTTGACGTTCAGCCATCCTCCCAGCTACCTCTCTTGTCATCAAAAGGCAGCCTTGACCGTCCGGCCTGTCATGGGCTCGAAGTAGGGAGGCTAAATTCAGAACGCCCATGAAGGGGAGGTAAGACAGATCTAAGGCGCGACAGCTCAGCTTGTCAGACTCGTATCACATACCCTAATCGGTTGTTTACCCCTAGGTGAGACCTCTCGCGCTGCCTCCCCTAGGTGTCTGCTAAAATTCCAAGGCTTCGCGTCAGGTATAACCCTGGAATATGACGGTAATCATCTAGGTCTAGATACTAGTTGGCCAGACTACTAATCTGGCCCTAGACGAATTAACAAGAAACCGATAAACAATCGAATACAACAATAAGAATATATTAAACACATTTAGGCCTCTTAACTACCCATGCAACCCTCAAAATACCTCTGCTAAGAAGGGGACATCTAGCTACTCATACCACAAAACAAACAAACAAAATAGGAAAAGGAAGATTGCATAAAAGAAGACCAAGAAGAATAAAACTATTAAAATGTTACCGGCCGGAGCAAAGCTCCAGTTGAGTTCAATGGCTGCTGGAAATGGACGCCTCAGCCACCACCCAAAAGAAGGAGGAGAGAAAAGGAGGTGGCTCCCAAAAGATGAAAGTGGAAAAATATTTACAAGATGTGTTGTTGTTTTTTCCAAACCCTAAAACTAGAGGCTTATATAGTGTCTAGCCCACAAGAAGACAAATTCCAGCTAAGGGATTACAAAAAGACAAATTCCAGCTAAGGGGAGAGGGTGACAGCACATGGAGCGTGCTGGAATATTCTGGAATCTTCTAGATATGCAAGGAATCCCGTGAGAATCTTTGAAGATTCGTCTCTTTGGCTTTGCAGAGATATCGCGGGCTAGAGACTGCTCACTAGTCTGGTTAGCTTTCGAGGGCTCGACGACATTCTGATCTTCTGGGCCTTGAAGCTTGAAATCCTCAGAAATACTCCAAAAATGCTTCTTTTCGATCTTTTCCTTCTATTGACGCTGATCTGCAATAAAGATTGGAATAAGGGTCAAATAGTAGAATCAAGCCCCCGAAAGGGCTAGAAAAGAAGGTAAAATCTAGACCATGAAACGTGCTATCATTGGTCATCTAGGCATGGGAACCGAGGCCATGATTTCTACACCGAGGTTGCATCTTCCCCACGCCATGGTCGAAGCCTCGCTTCCTACCACAACCATGACGCCTCTACATATGCCTTAGTCCGGAGACCCCCTCAACGTCACCATGTCGCGCCGGCCTCTAGTGCACATCCTCGCCATGCCACACCTTATCATGATGGGCAACCTTCACACCATGTCCGTCGGCCCCCTCCGGGCTCATATAGCCGTGTCACTTCCCTTGTGAGCGAGCCTCACTACGCTCCTAGCCCTTCCCCCTTGGAATTGGCTGAGGTGTTACTTAAGATCTGCATAGAAGAGCACACGAAGACACGGGAGATATTTCGCCGCATAGAGCGAGAGCTCAAGTCACTTGGTGGCGGGGCATTATGTGACACGGAGCGTGAGGAGCTTGGAGTGCCTTCTATTGCTGATTCGGCCGGCTCACCACCACTTAGAGAGGATGAGGTGTTTCCATCCGGGTTGCATGATAGTGAGGAGCACTTGGCTCCAATTGCAGAGGACTTACTTGAGGACCCCTCGGATGATGTTGAGGTGGAGTGTGGAAACGATGGGAGTGCAAGAGAGGTTTGGGGATTATCTACAGGATGTCATGAGAGAGCTCTTCCTTGCCTTGCCTTGCAACGCCACTTTAAGCACATGGACAACAAGTTCTCCATGACTTGGGCTTCATTTCAGGCTACCTTGGGTCATCCTTGGGAGCGGTTAGATGGCATGGATCCTTGCGCCCCCTTGCCTACTTTTGAGCCTTCTACTCCTTCCGTAGTTGAGCCTAACGAGGACCCACCATTTGTGGCCCTTAGTGCATTAGTGACTCCGGATACTCCACTCCACCGGTTCCTTTCCACAACTCCACCGGTTCCTCTTGTTCCTTTGCGACATTGCTTAGAAGTCCGGGGTCAACCAATAGTCGCACAAGTGCCCCCATACTTCCCGTGTCACCCCCTCCGGACCTTTGTGCTCCTTCACCTCCAAGAAGGTCTTATACTTTTTCAAGGCAATTAGCTGCAATCCGGACATCATGTCCTTAAATCATTTCACCGAAACCTTCCTCCATAACTGTTTGACCTCATCTATAATAGACGGGTCCCACTGAAACTTAGTCTGCACTAAAAGAAAATTATTAGTGACAATTAGCATTAAGTAATTACAGTATGTATGTAAATAGAGGATATTGAGGAAAAATAATTTAAAAGTTAAAAAAGGAAATTGTACACATAACTCATCCCACAGTTGGTCGACAATGTTCGATCCAAACTGATTCTAGGAATGGACTGCAGTAGTGAACCACCCGAATTTTTTTTGAGTATTTTAAAAGGAAGGCAAGCGAGCTGAACGAAAAATTGGAAAAATGCTTAAAAGTATTTATATCCGTCACTAAATAACAAATTGATCGTTGGAAGATAATACACAAAACGGCAAAGTGTAACATTCTGATTTCGAAAATTGATCGTTGGAAGATAATACATAAAACGGCACAAAGTATTTTAGGGTTTTTTGAAAATTTGGTCCTGAGGGAGTATAAATAATCGCATTCTCTTCCATTGTCTCTTATTTCTCCATTTCCTCTCTCTCTTCAAAACTCGAACCCGTGCTCTATCTCTCTAAAACAATATTTGTTTGTCGAAATTCACTCAAATCTTCAACAAATCCTTCCAAAACTCAAACAATCACTCCTCATACATACCGAAATTGGTTGGAAGCAATTCTTTTTAACAATTGGAATTTTTATTCGAGTATTATTTTTTCATCTATTTTTTCCACGAATACATTTATTAAAATATAAATTATTCATTACCTTATATTTAAGTTTTTTTATTAATAATATCTAAAATATTATTTGATATATAACTTATCTATCAGTATTTTGATACTTTTTTAGTAGAAGTATTTTAATATTTTCTATTTGCATGAATTATTTATATGTATACTACATTGTATAAACTTACAAACACACTTTATCACAATCCTAATTTTTCCGGTTCGTAATTTTTTAAAATCTCGATTTAACGGTTTGATCCGGTTGGATTTTAAAACCGTAAAGTTTTTGCCTCACTGATTTTAAGTCTGATCCGGTTATTACAACCTTAGTAGTCATAAGGGAGGGGAATTCTTTTTTTTTCTCTCTCGAATTTTTTGTCATTTAAAAAAAAAATTATTGTAGAACCCAAGTTCTTTAAGAATCCAAAATGTTTCAAATCAACTCCTTCACTAACATAAAAAACAAAAATTGTTAGTGATAATTTGAAATGTATTAAAAACCCATAAAACGTCAAAGTGATGTCAAAGTGATTTGAACCCACGCCCTTGGGCATACCATGCGCCTTAGACCACTCGGCCATCCTACCATTATGATTAATATTGCTTAGTAAATTAATATCTTCATTCCATTAAATAAATTGTTTTTTGATTGTCGCTCACCTTGGCCTAGGGTTAGATCCGCCACTGCTACCACGCACTCTACTGATTCTAGCACGACCTCTACTAGAAGTATGGTCACTACCGCATGATCTATCAGACGTACGATCTCGACCACTCATCTATTCACAGTTTTAAATTGATTACATATAAATTTTATGTGAAAAACCTTTCCAACGGAAATTTTCGTAGGAAAAAAAGGAATTAATTGCTCAAACAAAAAATTTAACCAATCAACCCAAACAAGTAAAACATTCAAGTACAAGAAACCATTCCTACTGAAACTTCGGTAGGAAAAAAAGGAATTAATTGTTCAATCAACTAATTTCAACTAAAACAAGCAACTTAAAAAAATCATTCCTATGGAAAGTTTTGTAGGAAAAAAATGAATTAATTGTTCACCTACCTTATTCAAGCAATCAACCCAAACAACAATTGTTCAAACAACTAATTTAATCAATCAACTCAAACAACTAAAACATTCAACTACAAAAAAACCATTCCTATAGAAATTTCAGTGGAAAAAAAGGAATTAATTGTTCAATCAACTAATTTCAACTAAAATAAGCAACTTAAAAAAAAGCCATTACTATGGATTTTTTCGTAGGAAAAAAAGGAAGCAACTAAAAAAATCATTCCTACGGAAAGTCCCATAGGAAAAAAAGAAATTAATTGTTCACCTACCATATTCAAGCAATCAACCAAAACAACAACTGTTCAAACAACTAATTTAACCAATCAACCCAAACGACTAATTTAAGAAAGAATACCAAGAAAAGTAAATCTTCACTATTTAAATAAATAATAAGACTAACATTTTGGCGTTAAATGGAGAGTGATGCAACTATTTAGTTTTTCTTGATCAACAATGCCCTACTCCAAACAACCAAAAAAAAAAATTAGCAAAATAATTTAACAATTTTCATAATTTCTCTAACTATTAAATAAATAAATAAGTAAATTAACAAATAACCAAATTAAATAAATAAGTAAATTAAAAAAATAAATAAGAAAAAAAATTCAGAATTTTTATACCTATTAAATAAATTAGAAATTAACTACTTTATTCCTAAACAAATAATTAGATAAATAATAATTTACCCAAACATTTAATTAAACAAAGGAGTAAATCTTAATTAAAATTAAGCAAATTGTTTACCTAAAATAATTATCCTTAGGTGTTGCAGTGGGTTGGCCGGAGATTTTGGTGGCAGTGGAAAGGCCAACCAGTGGGTGCGTAGTGGTGGAAGGACGTTGGCAGGAGTTTGTGGCGGCAGTGGAAAGGGCGAACAGATTGGTGGCCGGCGTGTCGCAGGACTGCTTGTGGCCGGCGGTAGATCTCATAAGGGGGGAGAGAGGTGGCATCGGAGGTGGCAGTGCTGCTTGTGGCGAGAGAGAGAGAGAGAGAGAAGTTGGGCCTAAGTAAACCTAGGATTTCAACGGAAAGGTCCATTGAAACCTAGGTTTACATTTTCGATGGATATGTCCGTCGGAACCTAAGAAATCCACCGAGGACCTTTCTCCTCGAAAGAATTCCTCTAATATCGAGGAATTTTTGGTCGAACAATTAACATATTTTCGACGACTTGTGCGGTCAAAAATCTTTTGACGGAGTCTTCCCTTGAAAACCTTTCGCGCTAATTTGAGGCGCCAATATTTTTCGTTAGCGCCCAAATATTTTGATGGATCAAAAGCGGTAGAAACCCTTTCGACGGACCTTTCCGTTGAAAATGTTTTGTGCTAAGTTGGGGCGCCAATATTTTTGGGTTAACGCCCAAATATTTCGACGGACTTTTTATTTTAACATGTTATCGAAGTGCATGGCCGTCGAAATGGAGGTCATTTCTGTCGATAACACTAGAGTAGTATTTTTTTCATTTATTAAAAAAAATGTTAGTTTTCGATGGCAAAGGCGTCGAAATACCCTCGGTAAATTTCGACGGACTTTGTCTGTTGGAGTAGGTCCGTCAGTGATCGGCAATTCTTTTGTAGTGCTTCCAAAAAAAAGTTATTTATGTATTTTGGTTAATACTTAATATACCTTAAGTTGGATGATCAATTTTCTAAGACTTCTTTAGGCTAATCTAAGAATATGGGATTATTCTCAAATATAACTATATAAGTATTAGTATATTATTTTTTATTTATTGATCATCGTTACAATTCTATAGACGACATGTATTAACTAGTTGAACTACAACCTAATGTGCATAATTTTATTTTTTTTAGTCATCTCTTTTATGTTCTACTGAGTTAATTAGGCCATTAATAGCATTTATATATCCTCTTAATTTATCCTATCAACAAAAACGAAAGAGTGAATTTACATGAAATTTATTGGTTATCTTACTTAATAATAAAGGAACTAGCAGAGTCTCTATTTCAATTCTCACATTTATATGCTTATAACAAAATAGAGACCACGAGAAGAAGATAATATTCTCATTGAATTAATTAAGTAATTATTTCATCATCCCGAAAAGCCTAGGCATTCGAATTAATTAGGTAAGCTGAGAGAGAAAAAAATTGATAGTTATCTAGTGATTGAGCATTAATTTCTCATACTTTTACTATCTAATTACTTATAAATTGGACAGTAAAACTATTGATTTCTATGAATTCTCCCTACTTTTGCAGAAATTACTTGGAGGTTGATAAATTAGACAACATCACCTGCGAAGCACAAGCATAGACATCCAAATTTGTCTTGGCTGCAGGCTTGGCCAAGACAGCAGTGATAGAGACAGACTACAGCAGGAGACTTTGAGCGAAGCACAAGGATACAAGGTGGCGATTGCGATGGAGAACGAGATTTGAGGGATCAGCTGCATTGAAGATTATCGGCAAGAATCCTTAACTGGATCTCCCTCTTGAACAATATTTGATCTTTGAAAATGATTATCTTTATCTTTAATTTTTTTATCATTATCTTTTATTTTTGAAAGAGATGGAGTAGGACAAGGAAGCAGTGAAGCTTATAAGCTGCTAGAAATCCATTTTGAAAGGGGACTCTCTCTTTCCTCTTTCACAGACTTCGATTGTAGATATTTTTCCTGCTCCGCACATTCCAGTTTTGGAATTGACGGATTTAATTTCTTTTATGCAATCAACAATTTTATTTCCATCCATGAACATGTCCGACTAAGAGTCTATTCTTGGTAAGGGCCAACCGATATGCGTTCCTATGATTTGAGAGGTCTAATCACTCTTAATAATCTTCATTTTCGTAACTATTTGCTTTTTGATTTTATAAAACTGTTTTCTTATTAAAATCTATAACTAATCACTCTTATATTATAGCATGAAAGTTACAATCAACCTAGAAGAGGATGAGTGAAATCGGATAGGCCAAATAGACAACTAGTCTCGTGTAGGCTAGAGAAAACAAACAGTATAACTCATACCAGATTGACAACCTAGGGCCTCGACTATGAGGTAGCTTGAGTTAGGTACCGTCTTCCCCTATGCATTTGATGCTGATTGTGCTACCTTTCAATCAATTCATACTATCATCCAAAGTAGTAAACCCTTTAACCAGCAAGGTGCTATTTGGTTAGAATTGTCTAGTAGGGAGTACCCGTTAGGGAATTTGAAGAGGAGGGAAGTAGGAGTGTATAAGAGTCGTTGCATTCTATAGCGGTACTATGAAATTAAAGGTAAGCATCACTGGATCGATGATCAAATCGTAAGGAACGTATCTCACCAAGTGCCCTTACCAGAAATCCCCATCCCTTGAATTTCCAGAACTGCTATTTCATCTTGGCCAAGCCCTTGACCAAGCTCATTTTACTGTTTAATTGTTACTCTTTTGTTTTTAGTTTCAGAATCAAGCCAACAAATCCAGTGACGAGGAAGTCAACCGAAAACTACACACCCGAGGAGTCTCTATGGATGAACCTCTTACATCATCTATAAGCCCTTGTGGGTTGTGATAAGTTGTAACTCCCTCTTGATTCTTATCTATTCTTACAACTATTTTTGATGCTCTCGACAGACGATCAAATTTTGGCGCCGTTGCCGGGGATTTCTAACGATGTTTTGTAGTTTTTATTTTTATTTTTTGCTTTTGCAGTTGATGACTTGCATATAATCCTGAACTCACAAGGACCGAGATTCAGTTAAGGAAGAAGGCCAAAAGGAAGTTACAAGAAATGAGCGAATTAGAAGTTTCTGGTTCACAAGTAAATTCTAACTCCGACAACAAGCTTGGCCAAGTCGTAGACTAAGAAGTAAATCAAGTTCTAGAAATGGCGGAGAATCAGCAAGAACGTATGATGAGGGAGCTGAACATGAGACCTATTCCTGTATTCAGCTCGCGCCTATACCAAATGACTGGTCGATAAAGACCAATATAATAGCCAACCTCACAATGTTCCATGGACATTCTAACGAAAACCCATAAACTCACCTAAGGAACCTACATTTGCAGTGTGATACTTTGAAGCCAGCCAGTATTTCTATTGAGAGAGCCAGGCTAAAGGTGTTTCCATTGTCTCTTCAGGATTCAGCCAAAAATTGGTTCTATAGCTTACCCCATAATACCATCACAACATGGGCCGAGATGTCCTCAGTTTTCCTTTATAAGTACTGGAATGCAACCAAAGCAGGGGTGGCAAGGAAGAACTTAGTTTCTGTCTAGCAACGAGGCAATGAGAGCCTTGGCGAATACCACCAACGGTTCAGGGATTTGTAAGATATATGTCCTACACATGGAGTGATATATCAAGCCTTGGTCAAATATTTTTATGATGGAATGTGTGAAAAGGATAAAGAGCGAGTGGATGCTATAGCTGGAGGAGCGCTACAGGATCACGGGCGGTACAGAACAGTAGATGCCCGTGATCCTAGTGCCATCCTTCTTTGGTACTAGGATCACGGGCATGGTGCAAGGAGAAAGACTCTCCCTCACATACCCTCGGCTAAGCAACTCGTCGACTTGCCTCTGCAACTCCTTGGTCTCCTCGGGGTTGCTCCTATAGGCCAGACTATTAGGGATAGTAGAGTCGGGGATGAAATCGATTTGATGTTCGATCCCACAGATTGGTGGTAAACCCGGAGGTATCTCGTCGGGTAGAACATCCCTAAACTCCTGCAAAAGAGAGGTAATACCAACATGCGAAGAAAGTGAAGAATTAGGGTTAGAAGGGGTTAGGTTAAACGCTTTGAAATGAAGCAAAAGCAAAGGGCAACTTACGTCTAAGTTCTTCTTTTGTAAAACTAATGGTTGTCTCACATCTCTCCCTTTGGCATATAAATTCACTTTCTTTTTGCCAATTTCAGCATGCTCTCTCTTTTCGTGCGAGTGTTTTTGCTCTCTTTTCCTATTCTCACTTTTGTCATGGGGGCTGTTTTGAATTCCCTTTTCTTTCTTTTCAAGCTGTCTAGAGATCTCGAATTCGGCAAAGGACTTCTCGAGATATAGTTGATCCTCTAGTACTTGAATCAGTGTAAGTGGTGCAAGCGTATATTTGAATCCATCTTTTTCTAGCTTGTACAGATTAATCTTCCCTTCGTGATTGGTATTCCTATCGAATTGCCAAGGTCGTCCAAGCAAAATATGGCTTGAATACATCGGGTCAACTTTACAAAAGATCTCATCCTTGTATCGACTAATGATTAACGCAACTAGGACTTGTCTCGTCACTTTGATCCCTTGACAGTCGTTCATCCATTGTAAGGAGTAAGGCTTCGGATGCTCTTCCTCCTTTAGTTCGGCCTTCGCTTGCGCACTCAAATTACGCCTAATGACAAGCGTAAGCTCGAACTCACTTTCCTCTTCCTCATCTGAATCATGCTCTTTCTCGTCTCTCACTACTTCTTCCTCTTCAACCTCACGGTCATCATCGGACCCTAGATCTCCATTCTCACGAATAAGCAAGACACGCTTATTGGGACAATCTGCTTGCCGATGGCCTCGACCGGTGCACTTATAAAATACAATGTCCTTAGTAGTGATTCTATTCACTGAATTTTGAGGAGGGGCATTGTTGTTGTAAGTTTGTTGAGACGCTTGAGTAGGAGTCACGTTCTTAAGACCGTGAGTGTACGGTAACACCTTAGGAGGCTCCTTCGCAATCCTACTCGCTCTTGTCCAAGTAGTCTTCTTCCACGGCGCGGTCTTGATACTAGCCAAAGAGGCGCCACTGAAATTAGACCTTGCCTTCCTTTGTTTCTCGATCTTGATAGCCATGTGCAACATCTCTTGTAGGGTATTCTAATGCGTTAGCTCTAACGCGTTGGCTATCTCTCGATTGAGGCCATTTAAGAACCTCGCCATAGTGGCTTCAACTCTCTCAACCACTTGTGCTCTTGACAACACTATTTCCATCTCATTGAAGTATTCGCTAATGCTTCTACTTCCTTGAGTCATGGATTGTAACCGCTGGTGAAGATCACGCTGAAAATAAGTGGGCACAAAACGCTCATTCATTAGCGCTTTCATGTCTTCCCATGTAGCCACAGGTCTGGCTCGATGTCGGATACGGTCTTGGTTGATTTGTTCCCACCAATGGATCGCGTATCCATTGAACTCGACCGCTGCTGAGTTGACCTTCTTATCCTTAGAATAATTGTGGCAAAGGAAGATGGATTCCACCTTTCGCTCCTACATAAGGTAAGCATCGGGATCGTCTTTCCCGTCGAATAATGGGATTTTTATCTTGATGCTGCCAATATTGGAGTCAATTCGCTCCTTAACCCTAGGCTGCCGCTCGTAAACTCGGTCACGCCTACCAACATCTTCATCTTCATCTTCATATTCAGCTTCCTCGTGCCATTGCGCATGAGGCGCGCGACGCTCGGCCCGCACAAAGTGCGCGTTGGGCTCGCGTCTAGGCATGCGTTGAGGTCCCGTGTTGGCATGTATGGGGCCAGTCACGAACCTCTTTCCATCGCCATCTCCTCCACCAACAAACCCTTCGGGTACTGTTCCAAATAAACCCTTGTTATCTTCTTCTTCGTTGGGCGTGTAAAGATGACTCGCGTTACCCGCATTGAGAGTTTGGGTATAGCGAGGAATTCTCACGCCTTCCTTCTTCCCGGAGAGCTCCTTAATCTCGCCTTCCATCCTCTGATTTCTTTCATCCAATTGTTCAAACTTAGTGTTAAGATGATGAAGTAATTTCAAGACTTCGGCGTTCACATTCCCTTCGGGACTTTTCTCCGAACCTTTCTCCAAATTGCTTGACATTCCTGAAATTCACAACACGAACAAACAAGCGTAAAATTGTACAAAACTTAGCACTCCCTTACGTGTTTACTCTCGTGTTTATCTCTCTATCAATCTCACCGAAATATCTCTCAAATCTCTGCAATTGTTCTGCGCAAACGTTAGTTGACTCAAGAATTTCAAAGAACACTTCCAATAAGACTCGCAAGGACAACTACCTTCAAAACAAATTTTGATGTAAAATAATTGAGTAGTTGCAAAGATCAATCAACTACACAAGTATCTTACTAGATTAGAAGTAAATTATTAGGAATCAAGGAAAGATCAATGGACTCGAGAGGACTCAAATAAATTAACAAAATCGTGAATGTGTATGTGCGAATTAGGGTTTGTATCTTGCAAACTTGATATCTTTTGATTCCGACCACCAAATTGAGTGATTCTTTTTGCAACGAGTCTTGAATTCCTTCTAGTATTTTGTATATATTTTTTTCTGTAAATATATATATATTTTTACTTTTCTTTTATAAACGAAATAAAATAACAATTAAAAGAAAGACTCTTTTTGGTACTTTTGACTCTTTTTGGACAGAATTGAAGACACACAAATCGCAACTACGATTCGCTAATCAAGACACACACAAAGACGCAAAAACTAGATCTAAAACTCTAGATCGACTCGACACACAAATAACTAACACACGGGATGCAAGGAGATTGATTTAGATCGGGTAGAAGAAGAATCAATCTCAACAATTGAAAAACAATATAAAAAATAGTAAAGGATAGATTGGATAGTTACCAAACCTGAACACCTTTGCTCCGCTACCAACTGATACGATCCTAGCTCGCTAGGATGCGTTTGACAATGATCTAGTTCGAGGCTTGGCTTTTCAATGTAGAAAACTTAACTCTCTTGAATGCTTAACCCCCCTAATAACCTGTACGAGGCAAACTAATCTAAACAATTGAGGTTCTTGATTCTAATCCCTAACCCTATACTCGACCTGGGAATAGCAAACTAGGGTGAATGAACAATAGGTTGAACTTTCGGGCTTTACTTGTGATCCAATTCGAGTGTTCTAACTCAAAGAAGGACAAGGTTCACACATGATTTTTTTTAGAGAAACGTCTCTAGTTTTGATTATAAAAAAGAAGCCAAAAAAATACAAGATGTCTTAGGCGCGCCTTATATAGGCATGCGCTAACCCTACTTCTACTCGAGATAGAATTTACAAGAGTATTCTAATTCTACTCGAACTCTAAGCTAAATAATTAAATAAACTAATTAAATAATATCTCTAAGAGTCATACAAAGAATAAAATAGCAAAACGCACGGCTGGAACAAGAATTGGGCCGATGGTCCAAATCGCAAGCCATAGGCACACTCCTTGCGCAATGAGAAGTCTACTTAGGCCATCTCAAAAATGCCTCGTGCGTTCGCCAAAACTCAACCAACATCTTCTTGACATCCCAATTTATCTTGTACTTCAGTCAGGGCTCGTGGGAATTCATCTATGTCAAAGATAGCTCGGTGGTTAAACTCGCGTGCGCTGCCTGGTGCGCTAGGCGCGGCCATGAGCAGCGTCACAAGCCTCGACTCTCTCTCTCTCGCAGAGTAGCCTCCTCGATGAGTGCCTCGCACTTAAGCTCCTTGAGCATCAGCTGTGAGAGCCTCGAACTTGAGCTCGCGTCATTGGTCCAACAAGCGGCAATGACACCTCGTGCGCATGTGTAGAATTAAGGTTTATGTGAGGAATCACATCACCCGAAAACAAGGTGTTTTCCTAAACCTTGCTGTATCTGAAGGCCACATGAACAACATACGGGAACTCCATGCCCAAGGTATCAGGGTCAATACCATCGATTCCAAGAGGAAAAAATCCTTAGGCCACCACATGACCAATATGTTACCATTGATCCAACCACTAGCGGCGTACCTCCAGTCAATGGAAGAAGAAACCACTTGGTGCCCGGAGATAAAATGGCCGTGTCCGGCCCAACCCTCATTCCATACCTCCATGCACGTATGGACCCCCATCACCAATCAAGAATTCTATGAGGATTATTATGAGGGGGCAAACGAGGATTTTGAGGAGGTTAATGAGTGTGAACGTTTGAATAATGGAAGAAAAGGTAGGCATCAAGGGCCACGATTGGATGATAACTTGAGTAGTGTCAAAGTTCAAATCCCTATATTTGAGGGTACCACGGATCCATCTGAGTATATTAAATGGGAGGGCAAGATTCAAAGTATTTTTTGGTTGCAATCAATACACGGATATGAAGAAAGTAAAACTTGCGGCCATGGAATTTGATGGGTATGCCGTGAATTGGTAGGAAAAAGTGTGTAAGGAGAGACAAGGGGGAAGGGAAATTTAGACGTGGGAAGAAATGAAACAAGTGATGAGGGAGAGGTTTGTATCCTCATACTACAATTGAGACTTGCAAAATCGATTGCAAGGTCTCAAGCAAAGGTCAAAGTCCGTGGGAGATAATTACAATGAGCTTGAGTCGCTTCTCACCCAAACTGGCACACATGAAAATGAAGAGGTAACTATGGCTCGATTTTTGAATGGTGTGAGTGAGAAGATTAAATATAAGCTTGAATTACTGGATTTTTCTCACTAACAACCCATGATACACTACGCGCTCAAGGTAGAAGCGCACAAAGCCACAAAAAGAAAACCATTCCCTAGCCGAAACACTAACCCCTCCCACACATACTCATCTTCCTCCAAACCACCATGGAAACCATACCAAAAAGACCCTAAAAAAGCCTTCCCATATACCCCAACCACCAAGCCTAACCCCCCTAACCCACTACCAAAATCATATTACAACCTCACCACCAATCCACTACCTAGGAAACACCCTTCCAACATTGAGTGCTTTAAATGTCGGGGGAGAGGGCACATCTCATCCAAGTGTTCAAACCGTCGTGTGATTATTCTTTGGGAAGGTGTCTATGAGACCGAGAGTGAAGGGAAAGAGTCACCTAGTGAAAAGAATTGTGAAGAAAGGGAGATGGTAAGTAGTAGTGATGAGGAGGAAATTAATCCGGCCTCTCCTACGACTCTACTTGTGCGGAGGAGCTTGAACGCCCAAGCAAAATTGGGAGCTGAATGTGATGAACAAAGGGAGAATCTCTTCCACTCCCGTTGTGAGGTAAATGGTAAAATTATTTCAATGATTGTTGATAATGGAAGTGTAGTAGATGTCACAAGTCATAGTTTAGTAAGAAAGCTTAATTTGCCAACTATACCACATCCAAAACCTTACTTTCTCCATTGGTTCAATGATGATGGAGAGGTTAAGGTCAAGGAGCAAGTGCTTGTGAGTTTTAAAATGGGTCCTAGGCCGCCCATGGCAATTTGATAGGGAAGTGATTCACAATGGGCGCACTAATAAAATTCAGCTTACCCACTGCGGCAAGAAGTTTAGCATCCCACCTCTTCCTCCATCCCAAGTCTGGGAGAATCAAAGAAAAATGGAAAAAATCGAGTGCCGAATTCCATATATTGCAGAAATTGAGTGAGAGGAGTGGAGAGAAGAAAGTAAGCGGAGAGTGTAAACAAACCATGAAAAAGTTAGCATGGTAAGGGGTGTGAGCTAGAGAAAAATCAAGGGGAAAAGAGTGGAGAGAAGAAGGTAAGGAATGATCAAAACACACGCCATGAAAAAAGTAAGAATGACTGAGAGGGTGAGATTAAATCATTGTGTGTGTTTGCAAAGGGAAGGGGTGTGAGGCATGCATTGCATTCTAACAAAATGTGCCTTGTACTTCGGTACAAAGCACATTGTTTAAATGTTGACACTAACCTTTCTTCTCTACCTAGTCCACTTGTTTCACTTTTGCAGGAGTTCGAGGATGTGTTTCCAACGGAGATGCCGAGCGGCTTGCCAGCCATTCATGGAATCGAACACAAAATTGACCTCATTCCAGGTTCGACATTGCCCAACCGACCGGCCTACCGATGCAACCCCGAAGAGACAAAGGAGCTCCAATGATAAGTTGATGATTTGATGAGCAAGGGCTATATCCGTGAAAACATGTCACCATGTGTTGTACCCATGCTATTGTTGTGGAAGAAAGATGGTACGTGGCTCATGTGTGTAGATTGTCGCGCCATCAACAAGATCACCATAAGGTATCGTCATCCCATTCCATGCCTTGACGATATGTTGGATGAGTTGAGTGGGAGCAAGGTCTATTCCAAGATAGATCTAATGAGTGTGTATCACCAAATCCATATGGACGAGGGAGATGAATAGAAAACCGTCTTCAAGATAAAATACAGTTTGTACGAGTGGACGGTAATGCCATTTGGTCTCTCTAATGCCCCTAGTAATTTCATGCATTTAATGAATCATGTTTTGTGTGAATTTATTGGGGATTTTGTTGTGGTCTATTTTGATGACATTCTTATCTATAGTCCCTCCATTGAGGCACATGTCACACACTTGCGCACCATACTTCACACACTTAGAGTTCATAAGTTATATGCGAAATTAACTGTGAGTTTTGTTTGGATAGAGTGTATTTTCTTGGTTTTGTTGTGAGTGTAGGAGGTGTCCAAGTGGATGAGGAGAAGGTTAAAGCCATCAAGGAGTGGCCGCAACCTAAGAACGCAAGCGAGGTTTGGTCCTTCCATGGCCTCGCTAGTTCCTACCAACGTTTTGTACCTAATTTCTCCATCATTGCCGCACCGCTCAATGAGTTAACCAAGAAGAATGTGACATTTGAGTGGGGACAAAGGCAATAGGAGGCTTCCGAGAGCTTAAGGAACGCCTCATGCGTAGCCCAATTCTTACACTTCCTGACTTCAACAAAGCCTTTGAACTTGAATGTAACGCAAGCGGGATTGGAATTGGGGCTGTGCTCACTCAAGAATGGCGCTTCATTGCCTATTTTAGCGAAAATCTCTATGGTGCCCAATTGAACTACTCCACGTATGACCACGGGTTGTACGCGCTTGTACGAGTATGATCATTGATGGTATGGGAACACTACCTCCTTCTGAACCAATTTGTCATCCATACCGATCATCTAAGTCTCAAGTTCCTCTAAGGGCAAGCCAAACTCAACAACCGGCATGCTAAGTGGACGGAGTTCATCGAAGCATTTCCTTATACGATCAAATACAAACAAGGCAAGGAAAATGTGGTTGCCGATGCTCTTTCAAGGAGGTATACCCTCATTTTGACTCTCGATGCTAAGATTTTTGGTTTTGCACACATAGTGGATCTTTATCAACATGATGATGAGTTGCGTGACATATATGTGGCATGTGATAAAGGACCTTATTCGCATTTTGTGAAGCATGATAAATTCTTGTTCAAACATAAAGGACTTTGCATACCTAAATCTAGCATACGTGAATTGCTTGTGTTGGAAGCCCATGGTGGCGGATTGAATGGTCATTTTGGCAGTACAAAGACATTGCATGCATTAAAGGTGCATTTCTTTTGGCCAAAAATGAAAGTCGATGTGACAAAAATCATTGATAAATGCCTTGTATGTAAGAGAGTGAAATCCAAATTAATGCATAATGCATCCTACATGCCATTACCCGTAGCTAGCCATCCTTGGGTTGATTTGTCAATGGATTTTATTTTAGGACTACTAAGGTTCAGTCATGGTAATGACTCCATCTTTGTCGTTGTTGACCGCTTCTCTAAAATGGCTCATTTTATCCCATGTGCAAAAATTCAGGATGTCACTCGCATTGCTCATTTATTCTTTCAACATGTGTTACACTTGTATGGCATACCTAGGAGCATCGTTAGTGATAGGGACACTAAATTCTTGAGCCATTTTTGGCGCACATTATGGGCGAAACTCGGCACTAGACTTTTATTCTCTACTACTTGTCATCCTCAAACGGATGGTCAAACGAAAGTAGTAAATAGAACTTTAGGGTCCTTCCTTCGAGTCATGGTTGACAAACATGGCACTAATTGGGAGAATAGCATTGCTTTCATTGAATTCGCATATAACCATGCATACCATTCTACAAATATTTTTTCCCCATTTGAGGTGGTAAACGGGTTTCAACCCCTTACCTCTCTTGATCTCCTACCTTTGCCATTGAGTGTGATTAAGTGTGTATATGGAGACACCAAAGTCAACGAGGTCAAAAAGTTGCACGAGCAAGTGCGGAAAAATATTGAGTCAATGAATGGAAAAGTGGCCGCTAAGTGCAAAAAGGGTAAGCAACCCACTTCTTTCGAACCCGACCAATGGGTTTGGTTGCACTAGAGCAAGGATAGATTTCCTCACCATCGGCAAGGGAAATTAAGCCTCCGGTGTGACGGTCCCTTCGAAATCCTACACCGAATCAATGACAATACTTATGTCCTTGATTTACCAAGTGAGTATAGGTCCATTAGTAATTCTTTCCACATTAATGACTTGACTCTATACCTTGCAGGAGAGGACGAGCTTAAGGATATAGATTCGAGGATGAATTCTTTCAAAGGAGGAGGAGATGATGCGATCATACCCATTCCTACTGATTTGGCACTAAGAAGGCCAATCACAAGGAGCATGGCTAAGCAAACTATCCTATGGATTGAGGCCAAGATGAGCAAAGATGTGATTCAGGATGAAGGTCGTACTTTAATGATGGTTTCCCATCATTTTGGGGTCACCAAAAGTAGGCAAGATCCGTACCAACCCGAGGCCACCCGCGTGGCTGAGCGTTTCCTGCGACTTATCCAAGACAACCATGAAGACTATACCTAGCAGTATACCGCCAGACCTGGTGACATACCGCTAGGAATTAACTAATTTACATGTCTTAGAGAGAAGATAGCGGTATACTGCCCCAAACCTAGCGGTATACCGCCACATGTTTGAGAATGGTCCAAGTAAAGCTAACGGTATGCCGCTAGGCTCCAGGCGGCATACCGCCAGACACTATCTTGTGGAGCAGACGTGGACTTTGAAGGCTTTTCAACTTGTTTATGTGTAATGCTATAAATAGCTCTTTTCTATTTCTTTACTTAGTTTATTTTGAGTGTTAAAGCTGAGTTAGAGAGTACTACTCCCCTTAACACCATAAACTCAACTTGTATGATTTAAGTTTGAAAGTTCCTTAAATCATTGCCAGTAAAATTGTTAAACTTTCAATCCTTGTTGTTTGTGTTCTTATGACTGGAATCATGTGAGATTCAAGACTCAATGTTTGTAAGTTATTACAAGTTTATGTCAAGTATTTATTGTTGTTCAAATCTATTCCATCTCCAAGTATCAATCCATCTTTCTTGTGTTTGTCTTGTTAATTACTTGTCTTTCGTTGTGCTCTTATCTGCGCTGTATTTCTCTCCTTTTTCAACATCTAATCCTTGAATATTTCCATTGATTATTTGTAAGACAACTTAAGCTAGATCCTTGCTCCTTAATCAAATGTTTCAACTACTCAAAATGAGCTTGAAACTTATCAGAAGAGGTGGTTTCCATTATGTGGGCAATCTGGAACTCCATAAATGACAGCTTTCAATTCAGTGTCGTTGTCTACACAGGAGGTCTTGTTCCATGATGCACGGCTGCTGGGGGAGTATAGAGTGGTTAATGGGAGAATTATCGAGGAGCATGATTCTACTACACAAGACTCTACGGTCGATTGGAGTCACCCTAGAGTAGGGGTTATTTGTCTTAATTCGAATGCGGCGGTAGGCCCTACCCGGATTGGGAATCATTGCCTGGGATACAAATGACAGATGCATTTTTTTGACATTTGACTGTGCTCAGTTTCAGATGGAGGTGGCAATGGCGGAAGGACTATTTATCGGGAGAGCGTTACAAATGGCCAGTAAATGTGGTTTTGCTCGGATCCAGGTTCAGTCAGATTGCCTTGAATTGATTGTATCTGACATTAATCGGCTTGAACTTTATTTTGGTTCCTGCGAATTCGCTCATGTCAGGAGGACTGCTAATCTAGTCACTCATGCTCTAGCAAGAAGAGCTTTTGTGTTAGGACAATCTGAATATTGGGACGAATTGTGAACTCGATTGTTTTATCAATTTTTAATAGTGAAAAGGTTAATTTCAAAAAAAAAAAACGTATGACCGAGAGCTCTATGCTTTGATGAGGGCACTTATGGTGTGGGAACATTACTTGTTACCAAATCAGTTTGTCATCCACACAGACCATTTGAGCTTGAAGTTCCTACAAGGCCAAGCAAAGCTCAACTAAAGATATGCGAAATGGATGGAATTCATCGACGCGTTTCCATACACCATCAAGTATAAGCAAGGAAAGGAGAATGTAGTGGCCGACGCCCTCTCAAGAAGGTATTCTCTCTTGAACTCCCTCGATGCACAAATATTCAGTTTTTCTCACTTGATTGAGTTGTATGAGAATGATGAGGATTTTTGAGACATATATGCGGCATAGCATGCGGACCACACTTGCATTTCTTTAAACGTGGCAACTTTTTGTTCAAGCATGATAGACTATGCATACTCTGCTCTAGCATTAGAGAATTACTTATTTTAGAAGCTCATTGTGGAGCTTTATGTGGACATTTTGGTTTGGTCAAACCTTGCATGCTTTAAAATCACACTTCTTTTGGCCATGGATAGAGGTAGATGTAAATAAAATTATGAACCGATGCGATATTTGTAAGAAACCTAAATCCACATCCAAGCATCATGCGGTTTGCATACCCCTTCCCGTTGCTCAACACCCATGGGTAGACCTATCTATGGATTTTGTATTAGGCTTACCTAGGTTTAGACATGGCAATGACTCTATCTTTGTTGTGGTTGATCGCTTCTAAAAAATAGCACACTTCATACCATGGGCAAAGACACATGATGCCACGCACATTGCACATTTATTCTTCCAACATGTTGTGCGCATCCATGACATGCCTAAAATTATTGTGAGTGATAGGGACACCAAGTTTTAAAGTCATTATTGGAAGACTCTATGGGCGAAATTAGGTACTAAACTCCTCTTCTCCACCACATGTCATCCACAAATAGATGGGCAAATGGAGGTGGTAAATAGGACTTTAGGATCACTACTTTGAGTAATGGTCACTAAGCATGGAATGAAATGGGAAGGTTGTCTTGCATTTGTTGAATTTGCCTATAATCATGCATACCATTCTTCCATTGGATTTTCCTCTTTTGAGGTGGTCTACGGGTTCAAACCCTTAACCCCTCTCGATCTCTTACCCTTGCCCGTGACTTCTCTTAAGTGTGTAGATGGGAATGCTAAGGCCACAAAAGTCAAGAAGCTCCATGAGTAAGTCCGCAACAATATCGAAAGCATGAACGAGCATGAGGTAGCCAAGCGTAACAAGGGCAAGACGCGTACCTCCTTTGAGCCCGGCCAATGGGTTTGGCTTCATTGGCTCAAGGATCGGTTTCCTAACCAAAGACGAAACAAACTAAGTGGCCGAGGAGATGGTCCTTTCCAAATCCTCCACCGCATCAATGTCGCTGCGTCGAGGGGATATATCCCTGACCACCTCATCTCGTCTAGCCTCCCAATTACTTCTATCTTCATCATGCCATTGTTCACCTAGGAATACAGGAATTTCACACGTATGCGAAATAGAAGATTCTACTTACATATGAGCGAGCTGCATAAAGCTGACAGGAGTCGTCGGTGTGGGCAAGGTCAAAGGGGTATTCTCGTGTCGTCGAGGTGATAACGGTCGGTCAGTGACAATTGATGGAGTGAATAAAATATGAGGGGGAATGATGGATCTTGAAGCATTAGGAGTAGATCCTGTAGCTAATGCGGTCAAGTGTTCCAACTAGGCACGCAGAGCCAACAAAGAATTCGCCAGAGGGTTGTTTAAGTCATTCATCATGAATCCCATTGGAGTGGGAGTGGAGAAACTAGATCCTATCCCTTGGGAAGGTGAAGCGCCCATTTGGGAGGATGATGTTCCCATCGTTGGCCCAAAGAGAAAATCCGACTACGCAGAAGGAGTTCCCTATGCTGTGGTAGAAATAGCAATAGTAATGGAAGGAAAAAGTTCTCTGCGGGGGGCAAGAGAAATACCATAGGGCCAAGGAGGCGTAGAATCTGAGTTAGAAGCCATGATCTTTGTGTCTCCAGAAGAGAAAGAAAGAGAAGAGAGAGCTTGACTATTAAGGATGCTCACTTAATACGACCAAAGCTGTCAATGAAAGCATCATTTGATGGTATTTGATCTTCTGGAGAGGGAGGATTATGGAAAGTGGCCTCATGAGATTACTGTTCACACCGTTCGATGTACCTGCAAAGCACCGGAGGGGGTCTCCGGCGTAGAAGCTCCGATGCTTAAGTTAGTACAGAGGTTCTCAAAATGGCTGAGCTTCGACTAGCTAGTTTAGGCATACCTCTTTATCTTGAATGTTAGGGTATTTATAGGCAAGAAGTGGGCGTTACCTAGGGGGGGTTGTTGATACCCGATTTTTGATTCTAGCACGTTCAATCACCTGAAAAATAGCGTACCCGCATTTTAACGCGCTTAATCAACTAGTCGCTTTATTTTCACATTTTTTCACTAACCGTTAATGATCTCTCGGCCCAGCTCGAGTCCTTTCGTATTCTTTCATTTTTATCTATCATTTTGGTTTTTTCACTTTTTTAGTCTTATTAGGTCCCGAACGAGCTTTTTTGACATTTTGTCAAAATAAATGCGTTTAGAGAGTTGAGTTTGAATTTTTGTTCGCATCATCTCGTTCCTTATATTTTTCTGCACATTTTGGTTATCTTCGTTCGGATTTATATTCGGTTTGGCAAAAATTCTTTTAAGTCCCGAACGAACATTTTTGACACTTTGTCAAAATAAATGCGTTTAGAGAGTTGAGCTCATATTTTCGTTCGCATCATCTTGTTCGATATATATTTCTCATTAACGTAGTGGCCTTCGTTCAAATTTCTCGTCAATTTCGTCGCAACAAATAGATCGAGCTCATAATTAATTAAATAATTTTTTTTCCTTCCTTTTAATCTAGGCCATTGGATTGGTTGACTCTCCCTTAGTCAACCATCCAATGGTCGCAGATTTAAAACCAAATATCCCATTCCCTTTTCTTCTCCCGCAAGCCATTTCTCTTCCAAAATTCGAGCCGCGCCTCATCATTGCTTCCAGAAACTAGCCTCATCACCATGCCCACATCGCCCTCCCATGTGCTTCCCGATTGTTCTGTTCATTTCCAGCCACGTAAATCAAAAAGGGCCGCGCCATCCAACTTGCCCCCCACACATTCTACTCCTATAAATACAAATACCAATTTAATGAAATGCAAATAACTGTGTGGGATCGAAGCCACCATGCTCATATATCAATGCAAAATAATTAATTTCATGGCATAAAAAGCAAGTGATTTAAACAAGTAAGCATGTGCGTTGATTTTATCATGCATACGAATACGATATGAGTTTTTTTTTAACATTTTTAAATAGCACGCATACAAGTAATATTTGCGGAAAGCATTGAATAAATAAAAAGGGGTGGAAACGTACTTGCGTTGCGTGATCTTGATCTACCTTGCAAATTAAAAGTATTAGCGATGGTTCGGAAACAATAAGTAATAAAATGTACTCGAATATTTATTTAATTTATAACAAGTAAGCAACTTAAAAAACATGGCATAATTAATAGACAATTCATTTAAAACATGCAAGCATACGAATATTTTTTATGGTAATTTAACATGGCATGAAACAAGTAAGACATCTTGTGAACAAACGATTAACTCCTTTCGAACTTATCATGGCATAAAGAAAGCAATTTATTGCATACGAGAATTTTACAATAATTAAAACATGGCATAAAGTAAACAATTTATTGCAAACGAGAATTTTACGATAATTAAAACATGGCATAAAGTAAACAAATTTTTGCATACGAGAATTTTACGATAATTAAAACATGGCATAAAGTAAACAATTCATTGCATACGAACATGTAAACAATTCATACGATATTAAAAATATGAAACTAGAATAAACATATCGCGTAAAAATTTATTTAGGGCGGGCCCATATGCTGAAACTAATTAAAATGGGATAGGAATAAACCCTAGACCCATGATTTAAATTAGAAAAAGGGAAAATATGGGCTTGGTTTAAACCAAAGCCCATCGGTATTTACAAAAAAACCAAAGAAAGGGACGGGCTTGGCCCGTCACCTTCCTTCTCTCACAAGAACAGTACACTGTTCTTCTTCCTCCTTGCGTCGCCGACGCCATGGCCGGCTACTAAGGAAGCTTCAATCCGGCCAAATGGCCGGATTTCAACCCCAAAACAAACCCAAAATTTCCCTCTACCCCACAGCAAATAAATCCTCCCAAAAATAGTAGGTAAATAGCAGACAAAACGAAAAAAAAAATGCAAGCAATTTCAATAAGAAAAATAGGCAAATAAATCAAACCAAATAGTTAGCGATTGATCAAATTAAAAGCAAGAGATTTATCTAGAAACTAAACAAAAATTTACTGAGTTAAAAGCAGGTGGTCTAATTGACAAACGAAAGCCAAGAGATTTAAATGAAAACAGTGCAATTTATTGATAAAAAATAAGCAAGTAATTTGAACGAAAGAATTTGATTTAAACCTTGGTGGCTGCTTGTGAGGAAAAGAGTACGTCAACCCGTGAGTCCATTGAGGGCCCAGATTGTGTGTCAAAAATGTTTAAGTAATCAAAAGGTGGCCCAATCTTCGTAACAGGATTTCGTTTGACACTTTGCGATCATTTACTCCGTAAATGATTGAAAAGTGGCGCATTTCAGTGTGCGAGATCGGACGACACTTTCCGGTTACTTACTCATTTTCATGTCAAAAAAAATATTTTCCAAACACCTTTTTAACCGGTAACCTTTTTAAGGATGTGACTCGGGTGCCTAACACCTTCCCGAGTCCATAATACGACCTCGAACCTTCGTTCTTTGGTTTAGACCACATGTGCCTTAGTTTTTTTTAACCTTTTTATGCCATGACGATTAGGTTCCCTAAACCTTAGAAAATAGGGTGACGACTTCATTGCATTATGCGAAGCATCCATTTATGCTTAGCATCCGTCCCGAACCTAAACTCGTCTTTCAACGAAAAAGGGGGTGCGACAGTTTGGCGACTTCACTTGGGAACTTTTGAAGCAATCAGATTCTTGGGAACTTTTGAAGCAATCAGATTCTTGGGAGCAGTTCATGTAAAAGAAAGGAAATGGAAAAGGAAGGCAGAATAGGTTGTTGTGTCCAGATTGCATGACTGTGTCCAGATTGCACGACTCTGTTAGGAAGCTTTATAATTATGACTATATACATGAAGGATGTTTGGGGTATTGGTTAGGCCTTTGTAATACAGTTTTGGAGTTGTGGATTGAATTGTTCGAGCATTCTATGTGATGATGTGGATCGTTAACTGCAGGTGTTCTTTGATTCTTTTTTTTTCTGTTTTGTTTTGTGTATTTTGAGTCAGTATGCTTGGGGCAAGCATAAGAATAAGTGTGGGGGGGTTTGATTGAAGCTTAATTGTAGTGGTCTTACCACCTATTTTCTTACAATTTCAAATGGTATGCTATTGATTTCGGGATGAATCATTCGATTATTGTAGGAACCAGCCTTTGGAGAGGAGAAGAACAAAAAAGAAGGAATTGTGCATGGTTTTGGGCATATTTGAAGCAATCAGATTCTTGGCGGTCGCTCTTGACCAAGATGGTGAAATCATCTCTCTTGATCAAGACAACTCATTCTTGACCAATCCCTCACTTAGCGAAATCTTCAGAGCGAACAGTGGTTAAGGCGTTGGCAGACGATTTTCCTGCCCTAATGATTGAAGCATTAATCACGGACTGATTGAAGATACGCCCCACTGTCTGATTTGATTTGATCCTTTTGTGAGGATGAGAGTATTTCAAATACAATTTAAATTTGATTAGGATTTGATTTTCCTTTAATTCTGCATCCAACTATTTTCTAGCTAGAATAAATACCGTCCTTAGGGTTTTGGAGAGGGGATAGACCGCTCCTGGTTTGAAACTCTCTCTGTGGTTGTATCTTTACTTTCATACACTCTTGCTCCTTCGACAACGAAGGATTCTTATCATTTTAATATATTGTTATTTTGCTTTACAATTATGAGCATGCGTAGATAATTTCATTCTTCTTAGTAGAGGCGTTTGAAGTATGAGCATGAGTATGCATGAGACCTAATAGATTTTAGTAATCTTTAAATCTGCATTTAATTGATTCTGCACTTAATCTTAACGTGTTTTCTATTTTATTTTAGACTTGATCAACCTAGGATTGAGTAGATTACGCAATAATCATTCTTCTTGGGTGTGGATTATCGACCAAGAGGATCGAAGTAGACACCTACGCGCTACCGGCGGGATCGAGACACGGTAGGGGAAAAGGATACTAGTCTGGAGTTTTCTTCCCCTGGTCGTTCATCTGCCAATTCAGTAAACCCTTTAACCAGTAAGTTGTTGGTTGGTAAGGCATTATCTCTAAGCATACCTGAGGTGGTGTTGATGATGTGAATCATATCGTGCAACCTACTGGACCAATGACTTGCTAGAGGAGCAAGGAGTTGCAAGTGAAGCTGCCCAGATTGGTACGCGAGGAGCAAGAAGTTGCAAGCGAAGATGCCCAGACTGGTCTGGACATGATCACGCCCAAAGCAGAAATAAGAGATCCTGGACGCAGGCCTGGACATGATCATGCCCATCTTGGACGTGATCACGCCCAAAACAGAAGGGACGTCTGAACCTGGAAGAAGCTTGACGTGATCACGCCCAACCTCAGCGTGATCACGCCCACGGAATGTCAGTTTTGCGCCAAGGAGGAAATTCCAGGACTTCCATTTTTCAATTACTTATTTTATTATTAATTAAATTAGTTGGATTTATTTTATAATTAGTTTAATTAATTAATTAGAAATTCAATTAGATGTAGGACTTCTAATGTAAGGGTTTAGGGTTTCCTATTTAAAAGAGCCACCTTTTCATTTTATTTTTTCAGACTATTTTTTATAATTAAAACCCAGAGAAGTTTTCTCTCAATTTTTCATACGTGAGCCTTGTCCCAATCTTTAGTCCCGAAAGCTAGGATTGATTGCAAGTAAAACCTGAAGTTTCGAACCCATTGATTTCGTTTCCCTTAGGTAGCTTTATACCAGGTTCGAGTTTGAGCCTATCATACGAGTCAAGACCCTCATATATATCGATTTAGATTAAGCAAGGCAAGTCTCTTGCTTGATTCTAACTCATCTCATTGAGTTATCTATCTTCCGTATCGAAATCCAAGCCTTCGAACTAGATCAAATACGTGCTACGCATCCTACATAACTAGGATAATATCAGTTGGTAGAGGAGCTCAAGGCGTTCAAAGCTTAGTAATGATAACTTCTTAGTTTCACTTTTGATGTTGAAGTCGTGAGTTAAATGAAGGAAGGATCTAGTCTCCTTTGAGAGGTGGTAAACACTTGGATAGTTGATGGATTGAAGGATGGATTCGGATGTTAATGGAGTAATAAGGCAGTGACAATAAATGGAGGAAAAGTAGAGATGAATTTATGGAAACACTTAATATAAACTTGAAGTCAAGTAACTTACAAGGATGTCAAGTCACACCTATCCCTATTTGATCATGAATTATCAATCTGATAAAGTGTTGATTTGAAGAACAAAACTGGTTTTAAGAGCCCTAATTTACTAGGCTAATTAATTGGACTTGAAGGAGATAACTCACAAAATCAAAGACAAGGCATAAAAGAGGTTAAGTTCTATAATTTATACCTAGGGTTATTACATGTGGAAAATCCACTACTACCAAACAAAGGGGGCTTAACTGCAGGCTTGAGTGATGGGCGGCTTGGCTTGGCCTTATGGAAACTAGTGCAAGGCCTCGAATGGCTAGCGCTTGGGCTTTCATGGGACGCTAAGGTTGGTGTGCCTTGCGCGCTCGGCCTCGCACGGAGGTCCTCACGGTTGAGAGCCTTCGAGCTCGTATCATTCCCTCCCTCTTCACGTGGATTCGACCTCAAATCTGCACGCCCATTTCCCTTGTGCTTGCTCTCTATAGTGCCTACAAAGGAAGGACACAAATCAACAATATTGAAAGTGGGGTGAAAATAATGAAAAGGAAACTCAATGTTAGAGTGTGATGATAAGAGTCCGGGGGATACTGAGCAGGATCGGCTTGATCTGGGCTGGTCGGGAACACTGTACTGGGGTCTTCGTCACCTGCAAAGCGCCGGAGGGGGTCTCCGGCGTAAACACTCTGATGCCAAAGTCAGTGCAGGTAGTCAAAATGACAGGGGTTCAGTACGCTATCTTAGGCTTACCCTCTTGTCTGAAAAGATGGGGGTATTTATAGGCAAAGGAAGGAGTGTACCGACAAGGGGTGGGAATAGTCCCTGGCAGGTGTCGCTGGGGTGATATATGCCGCTGGAGTGGCCTTCAGTGATGTCATATGGGATGACGTCATGCGGAGTGACGTCATGGATGACCTGGGATGGGATGCCGCCGTGCGGATGCCGCATGAGAGCCCCCCCGCTGATGTCGACCATCCCAGGGTCGGTCGCCAGGCTAAGGGCGACATGAACAAGGCCTCGTCTCCCGCGACGGGTACAGTATGCTGGCCGGGTTACCCGGCGGGGTAGTGGAGATGCAGCTTCTGTGGTATCGATAGTTATCATATGCCCAAACGAAAACTAGCCCGAGTGTTTACCAAGGGCTATCACAGCGTCTCCGGTTCTGCTCCTTAGAGGTTTCTCCTCCAATGTGGGCTCGACGATCGATAAAGGTATATCTTTGAAATGCTTTTTTTCTGAAGTCTATAAATAGGCCTTTCATTTTGCACTTGCCTCATAACTCTCACAGCTTTTTCACCTCTCTCTTCGAATTTCTTCATCTCTCTTCTCCTTATGGACGAAGTCACCAAAAACTTTCTGCTCTCCAAAACCCATGCCTTAAGGAACCTAACTCAGGCAGATACTGATTTCCTGGGTTCGCTGAGCCTTAAGACCTCGGAGGATATGCTGGAGCTCCAGGGGATGCTGACTCCCCTGCAAGCTAGGCAGGCTGCTGTTACCCTGGAGGATTTCAGTCCCGTGGAGAAAGCGTTGAAGCTGTCAGTGACTGTTTCTCAGATTCAGCTGCTGATGTCAACGCTACAGCATAGGAAGGATTTGCTGGGATGCTGCCTGAAGAGCATGAGGGTCTATTCTTCTGAACCGACGGCTCTTGCAGATGCCCTGAGGGAAATTCCTTTCCTGGAATGGGAAGATGATGACGCTGGGTCGAATGCCTGACCAGCGATGGGGATCCTCTTAGCGTGTCTTTCTGTGCTCCTCTGGGGCCACCTTTTGTAACTCCGGGCCGTTAGGCCTTTTAAATAAAGAAACATGCTTTCCCTTGTTCACTTGCCACGCTGTCAATGTTTTTCTTCTTTCTCATATCATCTTTCTTAGAAAACAAATTTTTGTTCCCACTTATTGCGAGCTTGGTGTCCCTTGGGATCCCGTAACTTTATTTGCCTACCTGGTTCATAATGATGATTTTCCCATATCGCATCCGTTCTGAATATATTTTGCGCCATTTTCGGTGTTAACGGATTGGGCAACGATTTCGGTGCCTCCTGGCTGGTGCAGACTTTTGACAGTTGCGGAGTCAGATCTTTTTCCGCCAACAGACGTTATCTCTGATAGCATTAACTGTCCTCGATAATACGCGAGAAGGCAGGCACGCCTCCTCACCTCACCTCGGCTATATAATGGGGTTCTTTCTTTCCTTCTTTGTTCATCTTTTTTCTTCTTTCTTCTCACTCTTACTGATATTTCCATGGCTGACTCTCGTTTTTTGTATGCTGCCACCCGCGATTCTCCTCCGACCCCTCCGACTTCTCCTGACTCCGACAATCCTCCACTCACACCCCCCTGGAGGCCTACCAGACATTCCGTGAAGTGTCGGGGTCGCAAGAGATTGAAGAAAACAAAGAAACAATCTTTCGAATCCTTCTTTGCCGGCTTTGAACCTCACTACCTTTCGCTGAAGCAAAAGGATGAAGCGTCACCATCCGTCCCTTGTCCTTTTCCCAAAGACAGGACTTCTACACAAGATGCCGCCACAGGATTGGTTACCTCGACCCTGGAGGAAAACTCCCATGCCGCTTCAAAGGAAGAAACTGCCCCTACGACAGGTTCTGCGACTGGGCTTGGTAAAAGACCTTTCGATATTGGCGAGCCCTTTCCTTTCTATAACAGCGGGTCGCCATCGTCTCCGGAAGATTACGATTACATTTATGACATACACTGGGCGGACGAAGACTGATGATGTCGCACTTATTGTAGATGCTGCTGGCTTTCTCTTTCAATGAATAAAACAGAATGAAATGAAACGAAATATCGCTTGTCTTTTTCTTTTCGCTTTTGCTTTTGCTATAATCGCCGCCCCATAGGATAACTGCCGCTGGACAGCCAATTGCCGCTTCATACGACCATCTTTGTGGGGTTTTTTGTAATTAACGAGTCTTTCTTTTACGACATTAGAGGCGAGCGCTTGACTTTAAGTTTCTGTCAAGGTCTTTCCACGTGTCCCACTCGTCCCGTACGTGCCTTGCTGTGATAGGTTGCCCTTCTGGCTGAATTGCCCTTAAAAGGAAAAACGCTCCTTCTTCGTACCTTTTTGCTCCTTTTTATACTTCAGAACTCTCTTCGTTTTTCGCTCGCTCCGAGGAAATTCTCTTGTTCGCATCCAGACGACTCGCCCATTAATTTCAGCCTTCTCTCTTTCAAGGTATTCTGCTCGATCTTGCTTTTGATTTTCCTTTGCTGCTTTATCTATCATGCATCGCACGAGATCTCAATCTAGCTCTTTAGCTACCCCTAGGCCAATTTCTCGATATCCCGAACTTGAAAACACCCCTAGCATCTTTACTTGCCCCACTGTCTTACGCCTCGAACTGGAAAGTAATAATATTACCTTTCCCTGCGGCTATCGCCCCACAATTCCTTCTGACACTATGAAGCTTCATAGCAGGCTCTGGAAAACTCATAGGATTCTTTATTTTAAAATGTTTCAATATGGGTTCCGCCTCCCAGTTCATGACACGCTAGAGCGTGTGTTGCGCGAGCACGGGCTTAACCCTGCGCAGATTACCCCTCCCTCATGGAGCTGCATCTACACCTTCCTTCGTGCTTGCGAATTAAAAGATATTCTTGCTCCCTCCGTCGCTTTATTTCGTAAGTTCTTGACTCTGGTTTTTCGCGACGGCTTTATTAATATTATTCCAAGATGGGATAATGCTCTAGTGAGGCCTTTTTGGCAGAAATTTTGAGGATTTGAGGGGAACATCGAAAACTGGAAGAGCGGTTTCTTCGTTGTAGAATTAGCCTCTCGCCTGTGGTGTCCTGATTTCAACCTGGAGGTGGTTGATTGGGCGAGGCCAGCGCCTCTGTCTAGGGAAGAGTTGGATCAAGCCAACGCCTTACTGGAGATGGAGTCCTCTTTCCAGATCTGAAACTTTGCCTTGTACAGGCCTTTAACTGAGTGTACCATAGGTGAGCTTTTGAGCTTCGCCGCTGCCTTGCTTACGCCTTGTTTACTAACATAACTTTTCGCAGGGGAAACCATCGCTCGACCTCTCTCCAAAGGTGACGCTCCTCACAAGGTTGTCGCCCCTTCAACGACTGCTCCCTCTACTTCTGCTGGGGCTTGAACTGATCACTGTATGCCCATAAAGAAAAGAGCTTTAGACGAGATTCTCTCCAGGGAAAGCGGTTCCTCCTTCCGCACTTCCTGCTTCGTGGAAAACTGGTTACCCAGCCGGAAGAAGAGGTCCGGGTCTGGTTTGCCAGTGACTGAGATAAAGATTTTCTCCTACGGAGTCGAGGACATGGAGGACATGGACACGGAACTGAGCCTCCGCCCGGCTTCCTCAGCTCAACGAAGGAAGCTAAGGGAAGCAAGCGAAGTTCAAGCGACCAAGGTGGCTGCTCAACCTCCTCCAAGCGACGCCGCAGCTACTGTCGCTTCCCAGACTGCCACTTCTCCCGACACCACTATGGAGGGTGCCGCTTCACTGGGTGGCGCTTCCTCGACTCTAGGGTTGGCTGCCCCCAACAAGACCTCATCTGCCGCAATGATGCCACCATCCGCCGCGGATTCCGCTCCTGCCGTGGAGCGTCCACATTCGCCCATTGGCCCCTGTATTCCTGACGTGCGACCCTCAGTCCCAAGCGGACCTGGTTCTTCTCACTCTCCCCCGAAGTCTCCTTGCCTGTTGTTCCTTACTTCGATTCGAGACATTGGGGGCTCAGGCGGTATCTCCACCCCTTGCTTTGTTGCTGATCTTTCCCGTGACGGGACTCAAGGGGCCCCCTCTCACCTGCTAAATCTGTCAAAATTTGGGACTGACGGGTTCTGTGCCCTGGGTATATCAGACCCCTTATCGCAAGATCAGCCCACGGCAATCTTGGCCTGTGAAATGTTTCGCGCCTCCGAGGAGGAGAGTAGGCTACTGCAGCTTCCTCCCGAAGTTCAGTATATGCGCGTCATGAACAACTGCCTTGCTGCCTTTCGATAACTTCATTACTTCATCAAAGCTCGTGGTGCCCAATCTCAAAACTCTGGTGCCTTAGCAAAGGTAGAGGATCTCTCGCGACTCCACAAACACGCTCAGGCAGAACTGCGCGAGTGCCGCGCTGACCTTTCTCGGGAAAGATCTAAAGGAAAAGCCCAGATTGAAGCTCTAGAGGCTGAGTTGGTGGCTGAGAAGAAGAAAAACTCGTTCCTTCTTGAGGAGGTGGCCTCCCGCGATGCGAACCTATCAAAAGCTTTCAAGAAGGTGACCTGGTGGAAGAAGAAAACCGAACAAGCCTTTATCGCCGGGGTGACAGATCAGCACCGCGGCAGGTCCGTTGACCCCGCTGAGGTCGCCAAGTATGCCTCCGCCAGGATGAAAGAGATTGACGAGAGCCAAGAGGGTTTCCTCTCCTCCGAAGAGGAGTAGCGGATCAGTGCCTGGGAAGGGCCTATTTGATGCCGCTTGATTGCGGGTGTCGCTTCTTTACTTACTCCCTTGTTGTGCTATTTTTCCCATTTGGACTTTGTCGTCGCCTCCTTGCTTGTAATAATTAACAGATCTTGCAATCTTGACCAAACAATGCGTGCTTCTTAACGATGTCGCCCTTTATCACATGTCGCTTGACTACCTTTTCTTCACACTTTACCTCTTGCATGCCGTGTCATTACATCTTGCCGCTCCTTTGTGCCGGGTTTGACTGTGCCCTTTTCAGAGCATTTAATGCTCTGACTTCTTTGGCTCGATACGGGGGAGACAACCATGATGCTTTGAGCCCATGTGTCATCAAAGGGGAACGCTAAAAGACTGGCGGGCTGAGCATGTCTTTTTGCTCCTCAGGAATTGCACCCGCTTCCCGCGTCTCTTTGCCCTTGACACGTCACACACTACAATCGCTTGACCCGTCGTCCCCTTTAGCCCTTACGGTTATAAAAACCCCCACGTGCTTTCTCTTTATCTCTTGTTACCTTTTTCTTTCGAAAAATAAAAAAAAGAAAAGACAATTCCTCTTCTTCCTCCTACGATCCGCCGCCGCCCGGGTGCTCCGATCTTCTTCTCACCACAGGTACCTTCCTCTCTATCCTTCTTTTAAGCTTGCTCATGGCTCGTAATTGCTGCTATCCCCACTCTGCTGGGGAGGGGGATATTGACACTACTATTTCCACCATTGCTTCCACCGCCGTCCTTCGACGGCGCCTGCGAAGCTACAATGCTGCTCTTGACCAGCTGGAGGGGTATTCCACTGAAGTTGCCCCAAAGTCCCTTCGCCTTAATAACGAATTACCTAGCAACAGTAGGGTTCTTTATGCCAAAATGTTTCATTATGGTTTTCGGTTGCCTCTAGATCCCTTAATTGCCGAGTTATTCTCTGAATTTGATCTGAATGCTGCCCAATTGAGTCCAAACGCCTACTGCGGCATTTATGCTTTTATAGCCCTCTGTAGATATATAGGGAATGAATCTCCTTCCTTGTTGTTACTTCGCTCCCTTTTTCAATTGTACCACCATAACAACGGCATCATAGCGATATCGCCTCGCTATGATGTTGAAGCTCTAAACCCCTTTACTTGGAAGCTATTATTCCTTGAATCTTCTATTGATGCTTGGAAGAAAGGATTCTTCATCATCAATCTACCCCAGCCTTTGTGGCGGAGCGGGTTTAATCTCGTCGTCAGAGACTCTGCCTGGGGTGGCAGGCCAGAGTTAGGACCAATTGACCAAGGCTGGCTGGACAAGCTGCTCAACCTGTCGGGGATTCCCGGTGTTCGCACTCGCAAACTCGCGTGCCAGGGCGACGTCCAGAATTGCATTCAAAGTGAGCACTGTCCCTTTGTTCTCTGTTCCATGCCAATACTAACTCTAACATTCATTTCTTGCTTCTACAAATCCACCCGCCGGGTGGAAACCTGACTGCATCAAGAAAAGAGAGAGAAGAGCTCAGCAGAAGAGAGAAAAAAGGGCTCTTTCTGCCACCTCGGCTGGTGTCGTGACTGACACCACGCACGCATCAACTTCTGCGCCTGAGTCCTCTTCTCTCCCTCGTGCGGAGGCTACTACCACACCAGCTGCTGAGCCAGTTTCCTCCCCTAGCGTTGTTCCTGCCCAAGCGTCATCTTCTCGTCCTCCCGTTGCAAGAAAGAAGAAAAGAACCCTCCGCCTTCGCGTTATTGCACCTACCCGTCCTCCTGTTCAGGTGGTTTTTTCACAAGATTCCCTTCGTCTATATGTTTTGTGTCCATTTCTTAATTTCCCTGTTTCTTTTGGTCGTAGGATACCGCGGCTGTTGCCTCTTCTGCCACTCCTTCGCGTGGTGGCATGGATTTGTCGGGTATTCTTGGCCCCAAGCGACCGCATCTTGATGAGGACTTAGCTTCAGCGAATGACCTTGCCGCTGGTCAGGATAGGCAGAACGGCATCGCCAACACCGGTCCCTTGATAGATAACCAAGGCTCTGGCCTGGCAGGGAACGGGGCTACCTCTGCGCCGCTTCATTCTTCTTTTGCCGCATCATCTCCTCCTCCAGGCAATCCCTTGGACTTTCTGGAGGACCTTACAGAGGAGCACTTTCCTTCCCTACCAACCGGGGGTTTCAACATTGACGTTGGGCCATCTAATCGTTCCCCTCCATCCCCTCCTGATGTCTTCTTCATTCCTACTACTGTTCAGACAGTCTTTCCCTCTCTTCCCCCGGTGGACACTCCGCGCATGGTGGCTGACCTAAGCACTATACTCTCCAGCGGAGCCGCCACCCATCAAGTTGATTTAAGCAACATTCGCTAGCGCGGGTTCCCAGCGTTAGGAGGCGACAGCTCCTTAGCGACATCCGCCTTACTGGCAGGACATCTGTTGTCAGTTGAGGTGGAAGAGCAGGGCTTCCTCTCTGTTGCCGAGGGCGAGCAACTGCAGCAGATAAGGACTCATCTGTTCTCTAGCTTTCAGGGTTTCCATTACTGGTCTAGGAATGTGACGAGATGAATGAGCTCTCTCCAATCTTCCTCCCAGGAATGGCGCAACACTAACCACCAGCTCTTGGAAGGAATTCGCAAGTATCAAAGGGAACTTCATAAAATTCAAGAGGAGCTGCGAAAGAGTGTTGAGGAGCGACAATGTGTGGAAAACAGTTTGGGAGTTGCGAGGAAAGAGTTGGAAGAGGCCAAAGGACTCCGGGCCGCGGGGGATGCCGCCCTTCAAGCGGAGCAAAGTAAGTATGCCGCTCTTACGGAGGAAACGACAGACAAGTGCAAATGGTTTATGGAACAAACTGCAGGCCTTATGGCCAACTGCTTCATTGAGCGTCACGGCCACCATTTCTTCGACGCTGACGCCATCATCCGTCTCTTCAAGCAAAAGTCCGGGTTCCTCACAGAAGAGGGCTACCGTCAAGCGAAGAGGCCACGACCTGACGAGGGGGACAACAGCATGCCCGGGCCATAGATGTCACTTCTCTTTTTGTCCATCGGGCTCTCTGACTTCTTTGCCCCTTTTTGTGTTTTTAGGGCCTTTTGTTTAAGCAAGTATCCCCTCTTGTATAAACAGTTCGCACAATTTTCTGCACATTTTCACTTATCACTTCGTTAGTAACGACATATTCTCGAAAGGTCTTAGTTACCTTGGGCCATTGTCGCGCGCGCTCCTCACTTTCTTAGCGCGATCCTTCCGAGATATCGCTTGTGCCGAATTTTCTGCACATTTTCACTTATCATTTATATTAGCAGCGACATCTATTAAAATATCTTAATTACCTCGGGGTGTGAGCGCGTATTTTCCCAACTCACTTGGCGCGATCTCCCCCGATGTCGCTCGTGTCACGTACTCTTCCAACCAAACTTCACCGGGTTTGTCCCTTCCGGTTACTAGCTGGGGTACCGTGACCTTTCTTATTTCTTTAATCGGCCGGGAAGTGCCCTCTCTCAGTGCGCCGCCTGATCAGGGCCGGCCATCACGAGGATAGGACTTTTCACTTCCTCAGCGTTGCCCTCACACCTCGGAACGTGCCCTCTCTTAACGAGGTGCCTATGTTAGCGCTACCATCGTAAGGATAGGATTTTCACTTGCGAGGTGGAGTTTTTATCTTCCCTAGGGTCGTGCCTCACTTAATGATCATCCGCCTTTGTAAGCGCGGGCTGTCACAAGGATATGGCTTTACACCCCCAAGGGAGTCCGGGCGTGCCCTCTCTGGGTTTCCCCAGGATAGGATTTTTCACTCCCGACAGTGCTGGAGCGTGTCTCGTCTTAGCGAGCCGCCTGATCAAGGCCGGCCTCGCAAGGCCAGAATTTTTCACTTCCAGCACCATATATTAGGATCACTGGGGCGTGCCTCGTCTTGACGACCCGTCTGTATTAGCCCACTCTGCCCCAAGGCTAGGACTTTTCACCCCCGACATACTCCTTTCCTTGTTATCTGCACATTTCACAACCAACAAGGAACAAGAATATTTCCACAACAATTGTTAGACCATGCCCACCGGCATGTCAAAATTTCAATTTCAAAGACCATGCCCACCGGTATGTCAAAATTTCAATTTCAAATACCTGCCCACCGGCATGTCAAAATTTCAATTTCAAAGACCATGCCCACCGGCATGTCAAAATTTCAATTTCAAAGACCATGCCCAACGGCATGTCAAAATTTCATAATTTCAAAGACCATGCCACACGGCATGTCAAAATTTCAATTTCAAAGACCATGCCCAACGGCATGTCAAAATTTCAATTTCAAAGACCATGCCACACGGCATGTCAAATTCTAGCATGATATAATTTTAATCGAGCAATATTCCAAGAGTTAGGTAGGGGAGTACCGTCAATTGTTTCGAGGTGATACGCTCCCTTTCCGATAACACGAGTGATGCGGTACGGGCCCTCCCATCTTGGGCTAAGTTTCCACATTCGTTGGCCCGCTGCTCGTTTGTCCCTGAGCACGAGGTCTCCCGCCTTGAGCCGCCGCTCCTTAACATGTCTGTTATGATACCGCGCCATTCTTCTTTTGTAGTGCATTATTTTCAAGAGGGCTTCCTCTCGTGCCTCAGGCAACATATCAAGGTTAGCACGTAACCTTTCCTCGTTTAACTCCTCCTTGAAATATTCCACCCTTAAGCTTAGGGTGCCAATTTCGACAGGCGTTACCGCTTCAGTACCAAAGGCCATCGCAAAGGGCGTTTCCCCCGTACTAGTTTTCATGGTCATGCGGTAAGCCCACATTACATAGGGTAGCTCGTCTGGCCACTTCTTTTTCGACCCCTCAAGATTTTTCTTGATACCGCTCAGTATGCTTCGGTTGGTTACCTCCGCCTGGCCATTAGTCTGAGGATGCGCCACAGAGGAAAACCTTTGTTCGATCTGGAATTCTTCACATTGCTCTTTGAATAAGCGACTGGTAAACTGTGCCCCGTTGTCGCTAACTAGCACACGAGGTACCCCGAAACGCATGATCACTTGGTGCTTAAAGAAGTGCCACACCTTTTCCGTCGTAATACTGGCTACCGCTACCGCTTCTGCCCATTTGGTAAAGTAGTCCACTGCTACAATTACGAATTTCAGTTGAGACCTGGCCTTAGGAAAAGGGCCTAAAATATTGATTCCCCACTTGGCAAAAGGACAAGGTGCCACGATCTGAGATATTTCAGTGGCGGGTCGTTGAGGGATTTTGGCAAATTCTTGACATTTATGGCATGACTGCACAAAGTTGTTACAATCCCTGTGAATAGTGGGCCAATAGAATCCTGACCGGAACACCTGCGCGGCCATGGTACCACCCGACACGTGCATGCCGCAGATGCCTTCATGAATCTCTCGCAGGGTATGGAGGCCTTCTTGTTCCGTTATACATTTTACGGCTGGGTGCGAGAAATATGTCCGAATTAACTCCCCATCATAGTAAGTGCACCTTGCCGCTTGCTTCAGCACTTTTTTCTTCTCTGTACTATCGCTGGGTAGCTCGTCGTGTTTCAAAATTTTTATCACAGGGACTCTCCAGTCCTTTTCAATCTCCTCCACATATAGCGACAGCTGTTCCTCCATGAAGGACGGTAATGACCTTTCCTCATAGTGCACGCCTTCTGGTATGATAGCCTCCTGATTAGCTGCCGCCTTGACGAGATTATCCGCCTCTGTATTGTCCTCCCGCGGGATGTGTTCGAAAGTAACACACACGCCGCTTTGCTCCGTTTCTGCCAATTCCTTTTTCACTTTCGAGAGGTATTGCGCCATGATCGATTCTCTAGCTTGGGAATGTCCCAAGACTTGATCAATTATCAATTTGGAGTCCCCTCGTATTCTCAACCGTGGGGCTCCTGTTACCAGGTCTCTTTCAGTTTTAGCGAAAAGGCTTCTTCCTATTCTAAGCCCCGCCAATAGCGCTTCATACTCTGCTGCGTTGTTGGACAATGGTTGCAGGATTCTAATGGCGTGCCGTACCTGCACATTATGTGGCCCGACCATGTATATGCCAGCTCCTGATTTTTGGCGCCATCTACATAGATGACCCATATGTCCGCGGGGGCCTCTGAGGGTGGGACCTTTGCATTGCTTTCTTTCTTTTCGAGCGGCTCTGCCGCCTTGTCCCCAGTAAATGTACACTCGACGATAAAATCTGCCAGAACCTGAGCTTTTACGGATGGTCGAGCTTTGTACTGTAATCCGTATTGTTCCAGCTCAATTGACCAAATCAACATCCTCCCCGAGGATTCTGGTTTCCTAAGAATTCTTCTCAACGGCTGATCCGTGAGCACGATAACTGGATGGGCCTGGAAGTACCTATCCATCTTCCATGTGGAATGTAGCAGGGCGAATGCCACCTTTTCAATGTGGGTATATCGCACCTCGGCATCTTTTAAAACATGGCTAACAAAGAATACGGGGCGGTGGACGTGATTGTCCTCCCGAACCAAAACAGCACTGACCACTTCATCCGCGACGCCGAGGTACAAAAATAGGGTGTCGCCCGGCTCCGGTCATGTTAGTACCAAGTCGGACGACAAGTATATTTTCAAGCCCACGAACGCCTCTTCACACTCTTGCATCCATCCGAAAGAAGCTTTCTTACGTATAACTTTGAAGAACGACAAGCATTTCTCGCCCTGCTTAGAGATGAATCGCCCCAGAGAAATGACGCGTCCTGTCAATCTCTGAACTTCCTGAAGGGTTCACGGCGATACCATATCATGGATAGCCTTAATCTTTGACGGGTTCGGTTGGATGCCCTTTTGGCTTACCACATACCCTAAGAATTTTCCTGTTTGGAATGCGAACGCGCACTTGCGGGGGTTCAACTTTATCTGGTACTTCCTCAATGTATCAAACACTTCTTGCAAATCAGCCAGATGGTCACTGAAACTTCTGCTCTTGACCAGTACATCGTCTACGTACGCTTCTACATTTCTCCCGATTTTCTTTTCAAACACTTTGTTGGCCATACATTGGAAGGTCGCCCCTGCATTCTTTAAACCAAACGGCATTGCTGTGTAGCAGTAGGTGACCTTCGGAGTTATAAATGCCGTTTTTTCTTCATCTTCCTTGGCCATAGGAATCTGATGATATCCAGAATTGGCCTCCAGGGAACTCAAATATGTGTACCCTGCCGCTTGATCGACCAACTGATCAATCCGAGGGAGCGGATAACAGTCCTTAGGGCAAGCATCATTCAAGTTAGTGAAATCAATACACATGCGCCAGTCTCCGTTTGGCTTGTGGACTAAGACGGGGTTGGCCAACCAAGTGGGGTATTGAACTTCTCGGATGAATCCTGCGTCCATCAGCTTTACTACCTCCTTATCAATCACCGCCGACTTTTCCGCGGAGAATGCTCTCCGCTTCTGTTGAACTGGCGTGGTGCCCGGGTCGACATTGAGTCGATGCTCAGCCACTTCCCTAGACACGCCAGGCATGTCCGCCGGTTTCCACGTGAACTCTCCTTTGCGCTTGTTCAACAGCCGGGCCAATTGTGCCCTCTCCTCAAGGGTCAACTTATCACTAGCCTGGAAGCTCGCCTTATCATTGCCTTGGACAGGGATGGACATCATCGCATCCACTGGCTGGGTTCGCCTTTCGTCCCTTTGCTCATAAGGATCCGCTGCCACGCACACATACTGATCACAGCTTTTTTGAATCATGAGTGAATAACACTCAACGGCTAGGTTTTGATCCCCCTTGATCGATACTACCCCTTCCCAGGAGGGGTATTTCATTCTGAGGTGTTTCTGAGATACCGCCGCCCCAAAACGATTGAGGAATGGCCGCTCTAGAATAGCATTATACGGTAAAATAAGATCCACGACCAAGAACATCAACTCTTTTGATCGTCTCGACGCGTCTTCTCTAAAATACACAGGCAGCGTTGTGACTCCAATCACAGGTATAGGAATGTCGTCCACTCCAATAATTGGTTTCTTGCAAGGCGCCAGTTCCGCGGCAGGGCGTTTCAGGAGATTATATGCTTCCAACGAAAATAAGTTTACCGCACTGCCGTTATCAACGAGGGTCCTTCGTACGCCATGGCTTCCCACAACCGGTGTGACTACTAGCGCGTCATTGTGAGGGAAGATGACGCCCTTCTCGTCTTCTTCCGAAAAAGATATTACCATCCTGTCCAGTGCATCGATCACCCCTTTTTTTACGGGCTGGCTTTCCCGTTTCCGCTTCTCTCCTGCCACGAGTGTTGCTGGGGTAATCTCATCGAGGAATGACGCGCCCCCAGCGATAATGTTAATAATAGGGATGTCCTCGTCATACATCATTAGCGCTTCTTTCCCCTTTGCCTCAGAAGTTTCGCTGTTCCCGAGGGGAGGAGGCAATTGATGGTCACCCAACGCCCCGTGCGGAGGTCGCTCCTAGTTTCTTCTCTCATACGAGTGGCGAATTCTCCAAGATAGCCTTCTTCCAACAGGCACTTTATTGCTAACTTCAATTCCCTGCATGCCTTTGTAGAATGCCCCTTAACCTTATGGAATTTACAAAAAGCGTTTTCCCTTCCTCCCATGACCACCCCTGGCTTCACAGGGGCTGGATAACGGATCGGCAGGTTCCGCTGCTGAATGATGGCTAAGATCTCCACTCGTGGGAGTGTAAGGGGAGGAAGGTCGGGATCATACGTTCGACCCTTAGGGGGGTCCCCCTGTCGCTGAACATTCATACCGCCGCCCCTTCCTCTAGAGTAACTACCCTTCTGGCGACTCGACGCCTTGAGAATGTAATCTTTTCGCTGGGTGTACTCGTCACCCGGACGGGTGTCATGGATCACACTGCCTTGAGCCGTGGGGGCAGGAGGGGCATTCTGGGGCGCATCCCGTATCCTGTTTCTGTATTCATCCTCTTCCATCCTCGCATAATTGTGAGCCTTCAGCCTTAGCGCATCGAAAGTCGTTGGGGGATCCACCATCAGCGTATCTCTCAGCTTGCCGTATCCACAATTCCGCTTCAAAGCTTCTATGGCGAAATCAATAGTAATACCAGGAGTTAACGACATTTCCATATCAAAACGAGCAAGATAACTATTCAAAGACTCCTCTGGTTTTCTACATATATCAAACAAGGCTGCTGTAGACTTTTGAATGGGGATAGCTGTGCTGAAGTGACTCTTAAACTTGGCCTCCAGTTGCAGGAAATTATCAATTGATCAAGCAGGAAGTCCTTCAAACCAGAGGTGGGCTACCCCTGACAATGTCATAACGAATATCTGATACAACCCTGCGTCATTGTGCATTTGAAACTGGACGAAATCCTTCACCTTATTAAGATGCGAGATGGGGTCTTTGGTGCCATCGTATGATTCCGTTGGGAGCTTGACATGTCGGCTGACCCTGTGGTGCCTCACATGATGGGTGAAAGGATGACCAGCGGTGTCGTCCAAGATCTCACGATCATGGCGAGGAGGAGACATGTCCAGGTGTCGCCTGCGCCCTCGAGGCTCCGGGGTGCGTTGCTGCCTGGGAGACCTGCTACGACTCCTAGGCGAACGGGTTCGTCGCCTCCTACTGCCTGATCTTTCACTCCGCTCCATAGATACCTCCCTACCGGCTCCCTCTCTCCTGCCATCCCAGCGCTCTCGGTATTCATCTACCTGTCGCTCCACTTAGGAGACAGGAATCCGCGGTATCCGCGGTATGTAGTGCTCCTTTTGTCCGTCTGCCAATTGCGTAAAGCTGAATGGCATACTTATCGCTGGTGAGGTCAGAGGGACGCTCTCCTGGCGACGAGGCGATACTGGTCGATCAGCGACAATAGACGGGGTGAAAATAACTCGAGGAGACACACCTGATGTCGCTGCACTAGAAGTGGAGCCTGCAGCCATCCCAATCAAATAGTCCAAGTGGGCACGAAGAGCTAACATCGAGCTTACCGAGGGAGTAGTTGGGCCATCCATCCTAGAACTTACAAGCGGAGGGACGGAGTGACTGGATCCACCCGTGTGAGAAAATGGGGCACCTATTGAGGAAATAAGGGAACCCATTTGAGGAAACGGGCTACCCATTTGGGAAAATGGGGTGCCCGTTTGAGAAAATGAGGTGCCAGCTGTCAGCCCGAAAAGAAAGTCTCTCTGCGCAGAAGATGTTTCACGTGATGTGACGTATGTACTTGACGAAGACGTGGAAAAAAGTTCCCTACGCGCGTGAACCCCACGAGTGTGAGGGGGTGTAGATTCTGAATCTGAAGCCATGATCCTTCGACTCTCAGAAATAACAGAGCTTGGTTACTAAGGAAAACTCACTTAATTAACCAAAGCTCTCAATGAAAGCACCATTTGATAAGAGTCCGGGGGATACTGAGCAGGATCGGCTTGATCTGGGCTGGTCGGGAACACTGTACTGGGGTTTTCGTCACCTGCAAAGCGCCGGAGGGGGTCTCCGGCGTAAACACTCCGATGCCAAAGTCAGTGCAGGTAGTCAAAATGACAGGCGTTCAGTACGCTATCTTAGGCTTACCCTCTTGTCTGAAAAGATGGGGGTATTTATAGGCAAAGGAAGGAGTGTACAAACAAGGGGTGGGAATAGTCCCTGGCAGGTGTCGCTGGGGTGATATATGCCGCTGGAGTGGCCTTCAGTGATGTCATACGGGATGACGTCATGCGGAGTGACGTCATGGATGACCTGGGATGGGATGCCGCCGTGCGGATGCCGCATGAGAGCCCCCCCGTTGATGTCGACCATCCCAGGGTCGGTCGCCAGACTAAGGGCGGCATGAACAAGGTCTCGTCTCCCGCGACGGGTACAGTATGCTGGCCGGGTCACCCGGCGGGGTAGTGGAGATGCCGCTTCTGTGGTATCGATAGTTATCATGTGAGGCCATGTCCGCAGACTCAAAAAGGAAAGGATCCTTATCCCATGGGCGTAGAAAAGCCTTGTGGGTGGCCGGAGTTGCTTGCACTCCCGTTGGCAGCAACTTATCACCTAGCAAAAGAGAGGAGACAATACTAGAGGAAGAGGTGTTAGGGTTAGTGAAATCAAGAAAAGTATTTTTAAATCATCTAAGGTGGCACGGTTTAGGGAAGGATCCATCAAGCCTCGCCACACTCCTTATGGCACGCAAACTCATTTTTTTCTTTGCCAATTGCTCACGCTTTTCACTCTTAAGCTCACTACTCACAATCTTCACTCCTCTCGGCGCATGCTCACTCTTTTCATGCCCGTTCTTTTCCTCACTCACACACCTCACATTTTTTACTCCACACCACTCAAGTTTGTTATCCATAACTATGGGGAGCACAAGTGCGGTGCAAGCTTTAGAAAGCTTAACTTGGTCTTCGTGGACTTGCGAAGGAGGCAAGGGGGGAATAAGGAACTTGCTTCCTAAGTGCTCCAACTTGTATTTGTTGAGGAACCCATCATGGACAGCCCATTTGTAAAACAACCACGATCTTCCAAGAAGTAGGTGGCTAGAATTCATTGAAGCCACGTCGCAAGTCCGTTCATCCTCATATGCACTAATGGAAAATGGGATGATTACTTGCCTAGTCACACTAATGGAGCTCCCATCATTGAACCAATTCAGCACATAAGGGTGAGGGTGTTTTAGGGTGGACAATCCCAACGAATGGATAAGAAACTCGCTGGCCATATCGGCACAACTACCATTATCAACGAGAATGGAGATAACCAATCCGTGAGCTAGACCGCGGGTGAGGAAGAGGTTGTCTCATTGCTTAAGATCCCTATCGTTCACCTTGGCATGGATGCTCAAATTTCTCCTTACTACCAAACACTTAGAGACCTCCACACAAGCATACTCATCATCATCAACATCACCCGAATCAACTACACTCTCGGTAACTTTCACTTGGGTACTCTCGGGTTCATCATCATCACTAATAACTTCACCACTCTCACGCATGACCATCACCCTCCTATTAGGGCATTCCGCCCTCATATGACCTTTGCCTCTACATTTAAAGCATGTAATATTCCTAGAAGGGGTTCTAGAGTTAGGGTCGGTGTTTGGTGTTGGTTTGGGTATCAAAGTCGAAGACGTGTTGGTGTTTGGGTATGTGTTTGGCTTGGGCGGGGGTGTGGGTTGCGTGGTCTCTTAGTTAAGTTTAGATGGTAAGGAAGGTGCATTCCAAGAAGGCTTATAAGAAGATGAAGAAATGAAAGGAGGTTTGGGTTTAGCGCTTACTTGGCGTTCGATCTTGAGGGCAAGATGGAACATATCCTCCAAGGTGTGATAAGAGTGGAAATCCAACTGATATGAGATCTCCTTGTGTAGTCCTCCCAAAAATCTAGCCATGGTGGCTTCATCACTTTCATGCACATCCCCCTACATCAAGCACGTGAGCATCTCATGGTAAAAGCCACTCACATCGTGAAGGCCTTGTGTCAATCTTTTAAGGCATTGGTGGAGGTCACAAAGATAAGAGGATGACACAAGCCGGTGCCTCATTTCATATTTCAACTCATCCCACGTCTCCACCGAAGGTAGCCTCTCAAGCCGCTTAGTTACCACTAGCCTATCCCACCAATGTATGGCCATTCCCGTGAACTCCAAAATGGCAAAGGGCACTTTCTTTGTCTCTGAATAATTATAACACCCAAAGGCACGCTTCACTTTTCTTTCCCAATCATAGTAGGCGTCAGGGTAATCCTTGCCTTCAAAGATAGGCATGGATAACTTGATACTAGAGAGGTTGCTATCCACTCTCTCCTCTTGCTGCCTACGGCCTCTATGCTCAAATGGCTCGTCATAGTCTAAGCGCCACACACCGTGAGCATGTTCATAATATGGAGGTTGGGTGGTGGCTATCTAGGTCTCTCGCAAACCGTTGGATGGACATAGGCGTTGGATTGGTGTAAAGGTATGTCGAGGTGGGCATTGGATGTGTGTGTGGGATGGTGCGGCTTTCTAGGGTTTAGGTGTGGTCCGGGGCTTTAGAAGTTAGAGTCAGAATGGCTACGGCCTTGAACACGGGCCATAGGGGGACTTTGCCGTGGGGGCATACCAAATTGCTCATCATCTTCACTATGGTCACTTTGTGCTATCACACCTTCAGCATTGTCATATTAAGGTGGTGCACTATACAAATTGGCATTGGAAGGGTCATTAAGGTGTGTTCGTTGGTGGTAATGTGTGGCTTTTTGGTTAGGATGGGGTGGAAGTGGATGTGTGGTAGCCTTCAGATTCAATGCGGAAAGCGCATCCAAGATGGCCTTGTTGGTTTGCTCTTGGGATGCCCATTGTGTTGCAATTCAGCCATTTGGACCGTGAGAGTAGCTACTACCTGATTGGGGGTGGATGACTCTTCGGACCCATCTCCCATTGGAGTATTGTCATTTGCCATAAAGAAGTGTACCTACAACAAGGAACAAACGCAATTGATATCAAAAAGTTAGTCTCTCCCTCCCGTGTTTGGGCTCTCGTGTTTCACACTACACTATAATAAGCTCACTAACTCACCCACTCTTATTGCCAATGCAAACCAATCAATTAAGCTTAGCAAAGACTCTAAGACTCAAATAAGCACATGGAATGCAAAGAAAACAAGTCTTAGAAGGAAAGGTAGAGAAGGCCGAATTGATGTTCAAGAAATTGATTGCTTTGAACACTAATAAGACCTAGAGTAGATAGATGTAGTAAACAAGAGAAGAAAACTCAATGACACTAATGAAAGGCTAGCTCAATCGGACAACTCAAGAAGAAGGAAAAAATGAGCGAAAATTGAATTCGCAAAATTTGAAAAATTTGGAGGGAAAATCCGAACTTGTGTTATTGAAAAAAGTACACCTTAACTTGAATTAATTCACTTCAAATGAACACACACATGTAGTCTCGTGCTTGTGACTCAATTGGATTCTCTCTTTTTTTTTAAATTTTTTTGGAACTTGATCACTTTTTTTTTTTATTTTATTTGATCTTTGTTTTAGTTCCTTTCTTTTTTCTTTGTTTTTTTTTAATTGAGTGCAAGAGAGCTCACTTGTATGGAATGTATTTTTGAAAGTAGAAGTAAAAGACAAGTAGTTTTGCAAGTGAAAAAATTTCTCACTAAATGCCAAAAAGTATAAGGTGGCAAGTAAAAGTGAGGTGTCAAGTGTTGTGTGGATGATTAGGCAAATGATGTGTCAAGTGAGGTGGATTCGTATGACAAGCAAGTGACCTTGTATGACAACCCAATGATATGTAATGTTCCAACCCTAGGGTCGGCTATGTGAAGTTGAATGGATGACGATTAATTCTACCAAACAAACTAGTTGCACATGGCTCCTAAGTGAGAAGCAAAATATGATCACTTGCACATGCATGAACAAATGAACCAAATAAGAACACCAAGCTATTCAAGGGAAGAAGAAGAAGAATTGATCTGGCTGGATGCAAATTAACACACAAAATGGCAGAAAATTTGTTTAAGCAAGATCAATCACACAGAAAGACAATTTTTTTGCTGCATACCCCAATTTCGGAAAATGGTCCAAATGAAAAACCAAAGATACCTACAGTAGAGGAGATGATTCTAACCGTAGAAATGATGATAGAATTAGGTTTACTAACCTAGAAGATAGCCTTGAAGCTCCGCTACCACATGATAACTTCTCGGTTTCACTTTTGATGTTGAAGCCGTGAGTTGAGTGGAGGAAGGATCTAGTCTTCTTTGAGAGGTGGTAAACGCTTGGATAGTTGATGGATTGAAGTATGGATTTGGATGTTAATAGAGTAATAAGGCAGCAATAATAAATGGAGGAAAAGTAGAGATGAATTTATGGAAACACTTAATATAAACTTGAAGTCAAGTAACTTACAAGGATCTCAAGTCACACCTATCCCTATTTGATCATGAATGATCAATCCGATAAAGTGTTGATTTGAAGAACAAAACCGATTTTAAGAACCCTAATTTACTAGGCTAACTAATTGGTCTTGAAGGAGATAACTCAAAAAATCAAAGACAAGGCATAAAAGAGGCTAAGTCTTACAATTTAAACCTAGGGTTATTACATGTGGAAAATCCACTACTACCCTTAACAAAGGGGGTTTGACTGCAGGCTTGAGTGATGGGCTTGGCTTGGACTTTGGGAAACTAGCGCAAGACCTTGGATGGCTAGCGCTTGGCCTTTCATGGGACGCTAGGGTTGGCGCACCTTGCGCGCTTGGCCTCGCGCGCATGGAAGACACTTTTGAGAATCCTCTATTCACTACTAATCAGGATGGTTTGGGGGAGGTCGTTATGGTTTGTGAGGGTTTGGCGCGCGCTTCTTCATGGCTGGCGAGGCCTACCCGTGAGGTCACCTCAAGGCTTCGAGTGAGAGCCTTCGAGCTCGTATCAGGTAACTATCCTTTATTTTCTGTCAAGTTTTCTTTGTTGAGATTGGTTTCCTTTATTTTGTCCCTAACCAATCTTCTTGTGTGCTTGTGTTAGTTATTTTGTGTGTCGTCGAGTCGAGCTAGGTTTAGCTCAAGTGTGTTCCTTTTTAAGTTTTGTGTGCGTATTCAAATCCTTTGTTTGTGTTTTCAATTTAATTAATTGTTGCCATAAAAAGAGTCACAAAAACACAAAAGAGTCTTTGTTTTCAATGTGTTATTAGTCAAAGAAAAAGGAAGAATAGAATTTTCGATTTGCAAATACAAAAAGAAAATAAGTATTTGCGCTACAAAAAAAAATAATCAAGAAGAGACGAGTGTTGTGATCGAAATCATAAGACAATGAAAGAAGCAAAATTCAGGAATTACTAGCGCACCTAACTTGCAACTTGTAAATTATTTGAGTTATTCTTGAGTCTTTTGAGCTTTTATTGATTCCAAATATACTGTCTTCTACTGCCATTAAGTATTTGCTTAGTTGATTGCTTATTGCGACTACTCAAGTCCTTAGCATCAAATTTGTTTGGAGCTAGTTGTCCTTGTGTGTCTTCTTGGGAACTTTCCTTGGAATTCTCGAGTCACTATCATTTACGTGTGAACAATTGCAGGAAATTTTGTGAGTGATTTGTGAGTTTAATAGATAGTTTAAACATGATAGTAAACACGTGAGGGAGTGCTAGGTTTAGTGCAATTTTACGTTGTTTGTTCATGTTGTGAGTTTTCAGGAATGTCAGGAGGAACGGAGGGAGTTGAGGATTCAGACCTTGTTACAATCATCAAGAATCTTACTGTGAGGTTTGATGTCTTAGAAAATAGATTGAACGAGTCTTCCGGCAAGAAGGAAGAAGTACCCACTCGGTACTTCACACAAAATCTCAATCCAGGGAATGTTGGACATGTGTATGATAAGCCTCGATTAGAAGAGAACACCAGGAGTTTGTTTGGAGGATTGCCTGAAGGTTATATTGGAGGGAGAGATGAGGAAAAGAGGTTTGAGACCGGACTCATACTTGATGACACAGCTCGTCGACACACACCCTTGCACGAGCCCCGTGGGAATGCTAATCGAGATGATCACTAAGCATTTCATGAGCAGTGGCGCGAGGAGCGCGAGGCTGATGGGTTTGAGTATGGTAGGCATGACCAAACTCATGAGAAATTTAGGGAGTATCAAGTTGAATATTCCATCCTTCGACGGCAAGGATATTCTGGACGCATACTTATCATGGGAGAGAAAGATGGAATCAATTTTTCTTTACAATAATTACTCGGAGGACAAGAAAATTAAGTTGGCTTCAGTCAAATTCAGTGAGTATGCTATTCATTGGTGGGACCGGCTTAATAAGAAAAGGGCAAGGGTTGACACGGGTCCAATTCAGACTTGGGCACAAATGACAGCCCTAATGCAGAAATGATTTGTTCCTACTTACTTCCACCGAGACCTTCATCAACGATTGCAGACTATGACACAAGGTAGTAGGGGTGTAGGAGATTATTTCAATGAGATGGAAATAGCGCTAGCTATAGCGCAAGTGGTTGAGGAGGAGGAGGCTACGATGGCAAGGTTTCTCCATGGCCTTAACCGAGAGATAGGGAATGTGTTGGAGCTTACGCATTACACTAGTTTGGAGGAGATGTTTCATATGGCCATTAAAATAGAGAAGCAAAAAAAGACAGCAAGGTCTTCTTATGCTATCGCTGGATCAGTCAGTTCAGGGGCTACATCATGGAAGAAGGCTCCTTAGACAAAGAACGCCAAGGGCGTGAGTTCTACACCTGACGTCTTACCGTACGACTATGGCACTAAGGGTGCGACGGCTGGTCCTAAGGCGAGTGGTAATTCTTCTTCTACTACACCTCCTAATAGGGTCGCTACTAAGGATATAGTATGTTTTAAATATGCTGGTCGAGGGCATAGGGTAGCCGAATGTGCCAACAAGCGAGTATTACTGATTCGGGAGAATGGCAACTTGAGTAGTGATGATGATCATGAGATTGGGGAACCTAGGAGTGAGGAGGAAGAGGATGGTGATGATTTGGGTGAGGAAGTGGTAGTGAAGGCCGAGCGCGGTGAGCTGTTAATGATTCGGCACAATCTTAGCGCACAACTAAAAGTCAGAGTACAAGGTGCGGAACAAAGAGAGAATTTGTTCCACACTCGTTGTTTAGTTGGGCAAAAGGTGTGTTCATTGATCATAGACAATGGGAGTTGTGCAAATTGTGCAAGCTATTTACTACTGCACAAGTTAAATCTTCCCACGATAAAGCATCAAAACCTTATTTACTTCAGTGGTTGACCGATGGTAAATAAGTGAAGGTAACTAAACAAGTTTTAGTTCAATTTTCTATCAATAAATTTGAAGATGAAGTTCTGTGTTATGTCGTCCCTACGAGCTCTAGTCTTCTATTGTTTCTTCTCATGTGCAGGAAGTTGATGAAGTGAGTCCAGAGGAGGAACACAATGCGCTACTGTCTAGGAAGGACAAAGGCAATGGCATCGTAAGTGAGACTAGTGCGGCTAACCCTAGTCGCCAAGGTTTGTTGCGCCTTTTGTTTCTTAGGTCTGATTTAAATGAGTACTTTGACATTATTGATCTTTATAATACTACTAGTGTTAATTTATTTAGTGATGGAAGCATTCAAGAGCTAAAGACTAAGTCGTTTACCTTTGACTATTATTTGTGGACACGTAAAATTATTAAAAGGTCGATTGAGTCTCAGGAGGATTAGTTGTGTCTATAGCAGATTGTGAACAAATATTGGGTCATTTTTGCACAACTAATATTGCTAACTTGATTCTTGAGCATGTTTTGCCTTTGTATAGATTATCTTTGTGCAAAGTTAGCAAACGTATAAGAGAGCCTTTGAGAGAGTTAACCCGAGAGTGGTGGGTAACCCCAAGTGTGCCGGAGTCTTATGAGTTAGACCATCACCCACAACTTCGGAAATAGCTAAGGGAGGAAGAACGAAGTCTTGGAGCTATATGATATTCATTGGTTTGTAAGTTTAAGTTTGTTCGTGATTTTTCACTTTTATATATCTCTAACAAATTCGCTTATGGATTTATACTTGTGGTACCGCTAAATCCTTTGTCTTTAAGTTACTATGCAAGCTTACGAATTGACAAGGACTCGGTGATGGCAAAAATACCGTTAGAGCAATCCATGACTCACATGGAGCGCATGGGCATTCCTCGAATGAACCAAGGATACAAAATGGGGCTTCGCATGTTCATCAAAGTCCTTGATTAGGATAGGATGCTCTTACACCAACAAAGGTTGCCTACCCAGCAAAACAAGGCAGTATTGAAGGAGAGGGATGCCATTGCGAAGCCCCATTTTGTATGTCTATACCCAAGCCATCGCCATATATATAGACATTCCAAATGTCTTAGGTAATCTCTATCCTTCGAACTTGCCTTTAGTTGGTACTAACTTAAGGTATTGTGTTGCAGGTCTAGGTATGGACTCAATAGCAGTTATGTCTAATGTAAGAGTTTAGAGTTTCCTATTTAAAAGAGCCACCCTTTTCATTGTATTTTTTCAGACTATTTTTGATAATTAAAACCCAGAGAAGTTTTCTCTCAATTGTTCATACGTGGGCCTTGTTCCAATCTTTAGTCTCGAAAGCTAGGATTGATTGCTAGAAAAACCCGAAGTTTCGATCCCATTGATTTCATTTCCCTTAGGTAGCTTTCTCCCAGGTGTGAGTCTGAGCCTAACATACGAGTCAAGACCCTCACTTGTATCGATTTAGATTAAGCAAGGCAAGTCTGTTGCTTGAGTCTAACTCATCTTGTTGAGTTATCTATCTTCCGCATCGAAATACAAGCCTTCGAACTAGATCAAATACGTGCTACGCATCCTACTAGGATCGTATCAGTTGATGCAGGAGGGAAGCAGGGGTCATAAGCGTACCTTGATCCTATAGCAACTCTGTAGATTGAAGGCGAACATCCCTGCTTCGATGATTGCAACTTATGTCTCATAGCTCACCAGCCTCTACTAGGAAGCCCTCTCATATTTGATTCATATCTCTGAACCTGTTGTCTTGACCAAGATCACCATTCTTGGCCTGGACTATTTTATTGCTTTAATTTCTTTCTATTTTAGTTGTAACATTGAAACCCTTACTTTTCACCTAAGTGTTAACGCTGGTCCTTACAAGCACACATAAGTATCACACCATAACTCCATGTGGATCGATCCTCTTACTGCTATCTACAATTTAATTGTTCATAGTAGCGAGTTGTAAACTATATTTATTTTTGACATGTTTGGCACCCAGTTAGTGGCTCATGTGTAGGCTTGGAAAATTATGAGTCAATGTGATCCAAACGATTCGTGAGGTTATCCATGACATCCGTAAAGGAAGCGATAGCCATGTTTTCTCGATCATGATGAGAGGAATGTCCACCACGGTGAGGGGCACCATGGTCATAGGAACGTTAAGAAGACCGACAGACATAGCATGTAGGCTGCTCATCGTAATAAGAAGATGCGTGGCGAAGGGGCGCAACCCTAGAAGCAGGCGGGACATAGGGACGTTGAGGAGTCCGCCGGACTGAGACACCAGTAAAGGAGCCATGGCCACGACTTTTGTAGGATGAGGAACCTAGGCCATGGCTTGGAGAGTGCATTATAGGCTCGTATGCACTAGGTCCATATCCATAATCAAAACCCTCCTACGATAAATAACCACCATTATAGCTAGCAACACTTCGGCTATCCAACCTATCATCCACCTTGGCAATATATCCAAAAGGAACTTGATTATTGGAGGAAGTGTGCTTACCGTAAGAACAAGATGGTTGCCGAGATAGAGTGTCCCCATAGGCATACGACTCATAAGAATCATAAGAACAAGATGTGTGATCATCACCCGTCACTGAGTCATACGGATCACTTGGACAACGAGAACTAGCCTCCTAGTAGGAACCACCATCATCATGATAATGAGACATAATTAAAGTACCTACAAAAAGAAACAAACACAATTGCTATATAAAAAGATTAGTCTCTCCCTCACGTGTATCACTCGTGTTTCACACAACTCTCTAATAATCTCAACTCCTTACCTACTCTTATCTCCAAGCATAAACCAAACCTTAAGCTAGCAATGAGTCTAAGAATCAACGAAAGCACAAGGAATGCAAGGAAAACAAGGGTTAGAATGAAAGGTGAAGAAAGCCAAAATAGTGATCAAAGAGGAATGCTTGAGTTTGAACACTAAATTGACTTAGATTGGAGTATGACTATATGGAAACAAGGAAGAAGACACCAATACACAAGCTACATAAGAAGAAACTACAAGGAAAAGAGAAAAGAAAAAGAAAGCCGAAAGTTTGAAAAATGGAGGGAAATTTGAAAACGTGAACAATGCGCACCTTGAATGAACTACTACACTTAATAATGCATACATACACAAGGAGACTCTTGCTTTTGACTTACTCTTCTTTCTCTTCTTCTTTTTTGTAAGGGATTGATCTTTTCTTTTGCTTTTGTTTTGATCCCATTTCTTTCTTTTCTTTTATTTTCGTTTCTTTCTTTTCTTTTTTGTAGTGAGTGCAAGAGTGCTCAAGAAGACTTATGTGGATGTATGATAAGTATTTTTAAATAATAAGGGTATGAAAAGTATTTTACTACCAAGAAATATTTTTCACTAAATGCCAAAAATGTATGATGTGGCAAAAATGATGAGGTGTCAATGATGTGTCAAGTGAGTGTGCAAGAAAATATCTACAAAAATATTCTATGCATATCCTATTTGAAATACTTGGTGTAGGAATGAGGGTGATGTGGCCTAATATGGATCAAGTGTGGTGGATGACAACTACACAAGCAAACAAAAAGGGACCACTACACACGTCATCTTTCCCATGCACATGGATGAATATTTAAAAATAAGAAGAACATTAAGAACGTCCACAAGGAAGAAGATGAAGATTTGAAGCTTGAAGATGATTATAAATACAAAGTTTTCAGATTTTTGGCTCACACAAGATCAAATCACAAAAAGACAAAAAATTTGGCCATAAAACCAAAAATTGCCAAAATGCTCCAAAATGAATACTGATTGAAAGGAAGATGATTTAGACTATAGAAATGATAAAAAAACATAAGTTACCAACCTAGAGGACGGTCAAATGCTCCACTACCACATTATATGGTCTTGGTACCAAATAGAGAGATGAAGTCGAAATGATGAAGAAGCACAGATCTAGTCCCCTTTGTGAGATTGGCGTGAGCGAATAATGGATTGAACAAGTGGATGATAATGGATGATTAATGGAGTAAGCTCAGCGAATTTAATGGATGAAGATCGAAGAGGCATTAATGGGTACTTGTATTGAACTTGATAGTTGGAGAAAACCCTCCTTACAACAATGGTAAGACAACCTTTCTATGATAACTAACAAGGATCTCTAATCAAGCCGACCCTTCCATCAACAAGGATGGACAACCTGGTTGTTTGATAAGATAATGGATAGATTGGTTCTAAGAACCCTAACCCTAAAGTTAACCAAAGATATTTGGTCTATGAGGAAATCACATTCAAATCAAAGATAAGGTATAAAAGAGGCTAAGTCCTTCTATTTACACCTATGAATTATTACATGGGAAAACCCCCAAAATACCCTTAACATTAGGCCTTGGACGCTTAGCACTTGGTGGGCTTAGAGATGGGTCGTGAGGGCTTAGGCGGATGAGTTCATGGGCTAGGCGGAGGCGCTCATGGCTTGCAAGGGTTTTGGCACAGCCCGAGTCATAGTTTGGCGAACCAACCCGTGAGGTCCGTGCGAGGAAGATAGGCCACGCAGACGGCCTTTCATTGGCAATACATTAGGTCACAGATAGTCCCACCCTAGTGTCAAATGGGTCCATGCTCGTATCATAAGGTACCCCCAACGCACACACTAAAAGGCTGGTTGATGTTTGACACACTAGACCTCAAAGCCAAATTACACAGAAAGCATGATTCTGACATTTTACAATTTGCCAAACTTGATTTTACCTTTTTGGATAAATTAGGAATTGGTGAAAGAATTAGGAACTATGTGCATAATATTGGTTGGGAGTGTTTTCTATTTCTAGATTTTCCTGCATATTCTGAACTGTCTCTGGAATTCCACACCTCTTTCTGGTTTGATAAGACAACTCTCTCCATTATGGGTAGGAACAACCTTAACATGAATGTTACTGATGTGGTTAATTTTAGGCTATGTGATTAGTGGTCCCATTTGTCCTTAAATGGATTTAATGCTTTGATTGGTTATGTGCATGCTGATGATTTCCACTCACCAAACTACATGAGTGCTCTGTCGAATTATCCCAAAGATTGGGGTAAGACAACAGCATTTCAAGAACTCAAAAACACATAGGATTAAGGATCCTACCTTAATGATTCTTCATAGGACACTATCTATCACCCTATCTAGTAAGACAAATGTGTCTAGAAATGTGTCAAAGATGGAACTATTTTTGTTGTGGTGCATGTTGCATAATAAGCGTGTCAACCTTAGGTTTTGGTTAGCTAAGCAACTGCATGCATATGATGAAGGAGCAAAAATGATTTTGGGGTCATTGATCACTAAGTTAGTTGTCACTTCCAGGGGATTAAACTTAGAAACTACTGACTTGCATGAATTTTGTGGCATGAAATTACTTGACATGAAAGCCTTTGACCAAATGGAATATTTCCATTTGGTAGATGGTTTTGTAGATTTCAATGTAGGTTTCACACCAGTGGCAGAGCACATTTTCGGTAAGAAGCACAAAGGCAAATTCAAGATTATCCCAATCAAGTACTCCGATGATGGCTCTATGCCCCAAGAGCAAGTAGCAGAAGCACCAACAGAGAATCTTGGCCAAGCCTGTGACCAAGACACTATCCCCGAGCAGGATCAAGCAGCCTCTTCCTCTAGCACTCCACCACCTTAGCCAGCAACACTTCTTGCCCAACAGCTCACCTTGCAACAAGCCCTTCTTTCCTAGCAACAAGCCCACCACCATGAAACTTGTTGGTACCCGAATTTTGACGCTAGCATGTTCAATCACCTGCAAAATAGCATGCCCGCATTTTAACGCGCTTAATCAATTATAGTCGCTTTATTTTTATATTTTCACTAACCGTTAATGATCTCTCGACCCAGCTTGAGTCCTTTCGTATTCTTTCATTTTTATCTATCATTTTGGTTCTTTTACTTTTTTAGTCTTATTAGGTCCCGAACGAGCCTTTTCGATACTTTGTCAAAATAAATGCGTTTAGAGAGTTGAGCTCAAATTTTTGTTCGCATCATCTCGATCGTCATATTTTTCTCTATAATGTAGTTGCTTTCGTTCGAGCTTCTCGCCAGTTTCATCACACTGATAGATCGAGCCCATAATTAATTACTAAGCATTTCTTTCTTTCTTTTCAATCAACCGTTAGATTGGTTGACTGCTCCCTTAGTCAACCATCCAACGGTCATGTGATTTAAACATCCATCCACTCCCTTTTTATTTTCCTGCAAGCTTTTCCTTTCCAATTCGAAGTCTTGTCATGCTTCTAAGAACCAGCCGCATCATTGCTTCGAGAAGGAAGCCTAGTCATCAGACCCTATCACTGCTTCTAGAATACCCAGTCACTCCTTCCCGTTGCTTCCCTCTATTTTTAGCCACACAAAAATGAGCCGCGTCACCACGGCTTGCTCACCACACAATCGACCAAACCTCCACCTATAAATACCTAACTAATTACAACCCTAAAAGGAGGTTGCACTCTCAACCCCAAACCACCGTTCCAACGCAAGCAGCAGCCAAGGTTTATTTACTATCATTATTTTTGTTTCATCAATCAACTGCACTGTTTTTATTTAATTTTTCTTGCTTTCGTTTGTTAATCAATTGCTTGCATTAACTCAAAAAAATTGCTCCTCAACTCTGATACGCTCCGGCTCGTTTTTAATTGAACCGTAGAGTATTGAGCTCTTGACCGTTGGATCTAGTTCTTAAGTTGACACATACAAGAGGATGTTTATTCGAATAACAATGGAAATGATTCGGATTTGGCGCAGCGGATTTAAATGGAAGAATTAAGGATGAACACAATGATGAAATGGATTGAATTTACCGTGGATGTTTATGGTTGGATGGATGGTGGACGAATGGAACAAGATGATGATGATTGTAACAACACACTTGAAAGCTTGTAGATTCAGTAGCAAGAATAGTAGGCAAATGATTCGAAAGATACACACTCAATCGATTACAATGATAAACTCCCAGGAGGGATTAGAGAGGAGTAAACTCAACTCAAGCTAATCCTTCCAAGGAATGGGAATGAGTTTACGAGAGAAAAGGAGGATAAATCACTCAACAAATTCTCTCAATGTCTAAACTAATGAAAATAAGCAAGAAACTAACTATTTATATTATTACACAAATGGGCAATGTTGGACAATTTTGCCCTTAATGAACTCCTCCTTCTTAGCAAGCGTATTGACCCTTTGGATGGGCTTCTAAGCCTGGTCGAAATCCAATTGTGTACCAAGAAAGCGTTAGTAGAGGTGGCGCATCGGAGTACTCTTCCCAAGGCCTTGGGAAGAGCTTGCTAGTGACAATTTTCAGTAAGCGGATGGATTTGGGATCATCTGATGTGCTCTTCCCAAGGCTTGGGAAGAACCTGTTATGTTCTGATCTTCCTTTTCAAAGGTAGGAGTGATCGTATCATCACCTTTCCCTTCGAAAGGATTCGTCCTCGAATCCATTACTTTAAGGTCGTGGTCTCGGTTAGGGATGAAGCTTAGGAATGGATCCTTGTACGCACCCAAATCCTTCACAAAAGCTACAGGAGAGTCCTGCACAATTAGCTCACAAATAGAAGAAAAGGGGTTATCAATGTTAGTGAGAGCTAACTGATCCTCATTGCATAAAGGCACACTCATTGGATCGCTAGTAAACAAAACATTCTCTTTAATGTTTTCCTCACTTTCTTCTCTCACACTTTCAGCCCTCGTTGTTATTTCCTCACTCTTTTCTTTTTCCAAAGTAACACTCTCAAACTCAATATTTACACTCGAGTCATTTGTGCTATTAGTAGAAGGAAGAGGGGTGGAACCGGATTCATCAAGGGTTAGTATGATCATCTCACTCTCATTTTCAATACAAATATCAAGCATATTTGCTTCAAGAGATTGAGAAGGTGGAGGTGGCTGGATTGGTTTTGGTTGGATTTGGATTGGAAGGGTCATGGTGCTAAGAGCGGGAGGAACCATGGAAGCTTCCGTTGGTTCATTTTTGCCCTTCACAAGGAACATGAGTAAGGCAAGTACGTCATTATGTTGTCGGTCCGCAATGGCTTGCCGTCTTTCATCAAGTTGTTCCGCTGCGGTAATACTTTTCTCTATGGCCTCAAGGATTCTGAGTGACATGATTGAAATTGTTAAATGCTTCACACTAGATGGGTGGTACGGAAAGAAAGGGAAAAAAGAAGAAGAAGATGTTTGTGTTCTTCCCACTTGATTTTGTTTGACCTTAAGGAAGGTATGGTGAGACTCTAAGGGAAGATTGAGGACTTGGGAGAAGATATTGTCTGGAGTAAATTGAGGAAGACCAAAGACTTGGATGACACAAATTGTTGTTTTTAGACTTTAGGAGAAAGAGAAGATATGTGAAGACTTTGGAGATGATTTTGGGAGACTTTTGTGACAGAAATTTATGGAGAATACTTGTCTTGGGAGAAAAAACGAAATTGTTTGAAGATATGGGAGATCTAAGACTTTGGAAGAGGATATGATCTGGAGTGAATGGTGGAAGACTCAAGACTTGGGAGGTACACAATTGAAATTACAAGATTTTAGAAGAAAAATGAAGATATTGTAGGACTTTTGTGACTCAAGACTTTGACTTGTGTAACCAAAGGAGACTTCAGCTACAAACACCTTGAAATACACAAAATTGACAGAGAAGAAGATTAAAATTGATCTTGATTCGTCTTTAGAATGGTGAAGACGAAAATGACTCAAGAATGGTAAAGAACAACAACAAGAACAACAAGCTGTCTGATGGAGTTGTTCCTTGACAGACCTTCGGCTGTTGACTCTTAAAAATAGCAAACGATGGATAAAAATTACGAAACTTTACAGGGACACTCCTAAGAGGTAGATCTATAACTTTTATTCAGGACAGAAAATCAAGTTCCGGCTGTAAATCTCTTGAAAAATACCAATAACTCAGACAACAACGTTTCGCGGTGGATTCTGCGCACTGTTTTGTTTTGAATAAAAAGTGTAAGATTGACTCAGAATTTGGAGATGACTAAAGAACAAAAAATGTTACACACAGGCTGAAGTTAACTGACACAAACATTCAGAAGTTTCTGAGCGAAGAAACGGACATAAACGGAAAAGAAAACAGACGAACAACTCAAGAACAGCTAGAGCTCCGCTACCACTTGATACGCTCCGGCTCGTTTTTAATTGAACCGTAGAGTATTGAGCTCTTGACCGTTGGATCTAGTTCTTAAGTTGACACATACAAGAGGATGTTTATTCGAATAACAATGGAAATGATTCGGATTTGGCGCAGCGGATTTAAATGGAAGAATTAAGGATGAACACAATGATGAAATGGATTGAATTTACCGTGGATGTTTATGGTTGGATGGATGGTGGACGAATGGAACAAGATGATGATGATTGTAACAACACACTTGAAAGCTTGTAGATTCAGTAGCAAGAATAGTAGGCAAATGATTCGAAAGATACACACTCAATCGATTACAATGATAAACTCCCAGGAGGGATTAGAGAGGAGTAAACTCAACTCAAGCTAATCCTTCCAAGGAATGGGAATGAGTTTACGAGAGAAAAGGAGGATAAATCACTCAACAAATTCTCTCAATGTCTAAACTAATGAAAATAAGCAAGAAACTAACTATTTATATTATTACACAAATGGGCAATGTTGGACAATTTTGCCCTTAATGAACTCCTCCTTCTTAGCAAGCGTATTGACCCTTTGGATGGGCTTCTAAGCCTGGTCGAAATCCAATTGTGTACCAAGAAAGCGTTAGTAGAGGTGGCGCATCGGAGTACTCTTCCCAAGGCCTTGGGAAGAGCTTGCTAGTGACAATTTTCAGTAAGCGGATGGATTTGGGATCATCTGATGTGCTCTTCCCAAGGCTTGGGAAGAACCTGTTATGTTCTGATCTTCCTTTTCAAAGGTAGGAGTGATCGTATCAAACTCCGAGATAAATTATCGGTGTTCGACGTGATCAATCATTTGCCATTTTGTTCAATCTAATTGCTTATTTTTGTGAGAAATCGCTTGCATTTTTCCCGTCGATTTGGTTGCTATTTATCTACTATTTTTTGAGGGTTTTATTACTGTGGGTTTAAGAGAATTTTCGGGGTTGTTTTGGGGTGCAATCCGGCCATTTTGGCCGGACTGGTTCTTCCTTGATCGCCGGCCATGGCGTCGGCGACGCAAGGAAGGAGATGAAGAGGAGTTGGGTTGGGCGCGGGAATGAGGACAGGGAAAAGGTGACGGGCTTAAGCCCGTCCTTCCCTTTTTTAAAAGAACATATGGGCCTTGGCTTGGCCAAGCCCATCTGTCCCCATTTTAATTAATTTCAGCATGCACATGGGCCCAACCCATTAAAGTTTCGTCGATTGTTTGAGTCACTTTATTTAATAACATGCTTCGTATGCCATCTTTAATTAATAACTCGTATGTCATATTTAATTAATAACTCGTATGCTGTATTTAAATTAATTGCTCGTATGCTCTTTTTTATAATTATGCCATGTTTTAAATCGTATGAAATATTCGTATCCCTTTTTATAATCATGCCATGTTTTAAAATCGTATGAAATATTCGTATGCTATTTTTGTAATTTGTGTCGTGACTAATTGTCGTAAATTATCTGTATGCCATGTGTATATTAATTAATTGCTTGCTTGTTAGAAATTAATTAAATGTTCGTATGTACTTTTATTATTTATTATTTTTTTCAAATTATTACTAACACTCTCGCTTTGTAGGGTAAAAATTCAGTTCACGCAACGCAAGTACGCTTTCTACCCCTTTTTATTTATTCAATGTTTTTCGCAAATATTATTCGTACGCATGATATTTAGAAACGCTAGAAAACTCGAAATATTCGTATGCATGATAATTATCATTGAAATGAATCAATCTCGTATGAATAACATGTTTAAATCACTCGTTTTTTTTTTGCCAAGGAATTAATTGCTATACCTTTGATACATGGGCATGGTGGCTTCGATCCCACACAGTTTATTTGTATTCATTAAATTGGTATCGTGCTAGGTTTGCCATGATAGATCACGTAGTAATTAAATAATTAATCATGCATGGCCCGATGATTAAAAATGGGGGAACGTCCGCACTAGCATACGAACAAACGGTAACCCCGTCCTTCGATCCCTATCAGAAATAACTATGTCCCAACAAAAAATGCTAAGATGTAACGTCACCTTTGAGGGCCCAAATCACTTGTGAAAAATGTTTGAATAATCAAAAAGTGACCCAATTGTCGTAACAGGATTTTGGTAGATGCTCTACAATCATTTACTTTGTAAATGATTGGAAAGTGGCCCGTTTCCGTGCGCGAGATCGGTTGACATGCTTCGATGGTTTATTCATTTTTCGTATTAAAAATTGATCATAATAACACCTCTCAACTTTATAACCAGTAACCTTTTTAAAGGATGTGACTCGGGTTCCTAACACCTTCCCGAGTCCATAATACGACCTCGAACCTTCGTTCTTAGGTTTAGACCACATGTGCCTTTGTTTTTATTTTTTTATGTCATGACACTTAGGTTCCCTAAACCTTAGAAAATAGGGTGCGACTTCATTTGAATTATGCGAAGCATCCATTTATGCTTAGCATCCGTCTCGAACCTATACTCGTTTTCAACGAAAAAGGGGGTGCGATAGTTTGGCGACTTCACTAGAGACTTAGGGTCGAAGCCGGTTTTATGGTGTTTGTTTTTTATTATTATTTACTCACTTTATTTAATTTGTTTTCGTGATTGTTATTTGTTATTCGCTTTGATAAATCATTCATATGCATTTCACGCATTAAGTGCCTTATTGTCGGGCCCTGTTACTAAATTGTTTTTAGGAAGGTCTTAGTGAAGCGTTGTGGGCCCAGGTCCCAATTTGCTTTCATGAACCCTAACTCAGACTTGAACCCCTAAATGGTTGAGCGCCCCGTGATCCTTTGTGATTCGGTGAAGCAATCAAATATCCATTTACTGAGGGACCCCTTTCAGGGTATCATCTGAGAACCTTTCAGCCAGTTAGAAAAGAATTTTTGTTGGAATCAGAGCCCCAGGATATGCATCATGTTCGTGTATTTATCACATGTTTAGATGTTCGTTGTGTGTTTATATCGTCCTCATAATTGTTTTAACCACTAACACAAGAATTTTATTTCACATAAACATCCCCGTCTTACTTGTTCACTCAAAATGGCAACACCAACGAAACTTCCGCTAAATACTTTCGGGATCTAGAGCTATAACGATCAGTTAGAGCACGAGGATATGTTGAAACCCGATTTTATTCCCGATATCACGATTAAGATTGGGACAGAAGTGGTGGAATTTGATGTTTCAGAGCTAAGGAAGCTAAGGAACGAATTGACCGAGGAAGAGGAAGTCATATTTCGGTGCAAGTACGGGAAACTTGCAACTTTGATGGATGTCAATATTGACCTCGGGTGCATCCAAGCGGCCTTGAAATTTTGGGACATCTATTACCGTTGCTTCTCGTTCGATCAAGGATTGGACCTTACCCCTACCCTAGAGGAGTATACCGCACTACTTTGCTTTGAGCCCCCAATATCAAGTATTTATCAGAATGTCCTCGCCGAGTCTACTAATGTCAAACTAAGGTTAAACCCATTGGTAGGAGTTCCGGCCCAATGGATGAAAGGAAAACATGTTTGGTATTGGGCGGACATTAAAGAACAATTTCGTGTGACTCGAAGAGAGAAGCGTCCACAAATCCTACCCTTCGCCATAAACGGTTTGATCTTGTTTCCGAAGATGAAGGGATGTGTCAATTTTGAAGCAGCAAATGTATTTGTTGAAATGGAAAGGAACAAATCCTACAACGGTTCTCCTAGCGGAGACCTTCCACACTTTGGATTTTTGTAGGCGAACTGGTGGGGGGAAACTCACTTGTTGCACCCAACTTTTGACCATCTGGTTGATGAGCCATTTTAAACAACGGCCCGATCAATCGTTGTTTTCACCAAGTTGTATGGGCACGGATCCTATGGGAAAAGTCATTAGAGGGATAGGCCAAGAGATAGCCAAGGATAAGTGGAAATTGGAGGACAAGCACACTTGGGTCGATAGGTTTTTGGACCTTTCTGAGGAAGACATCAATCAACACTCTAAGTAGTTGCGAGCTGCTAACCCTATTGTGAGTTGCGGACGCTTATTGTGGGTTCCGTTGATTGAAGCGCGAGGGTGCGTGCCCTATTGCCCCGCTCTTGTGCTAAACCAATTTTGCATTACACAAATTATTCCTGCAACCTTTGGTATAATGGATTCAAGGTTGACCCACACCGCAAAGTCTCAGGATTTCAGTCGAGCGGCGCTCAAATGGAAGAAGCCGTTTTGCTTCGAAGGACATACTGTCCCAACCCAGCCAACTAAAGAATACCTATATTGGAGGGGAAATCGGGTCAATGGGAACGTCTTGCCTCTTCCCGCGAATAGAAGGCCCATGGAAGAGGAGGGTGAATCTCACATCGAGGGAGAGGTCAGTTACATAGCACGCGCCCAATTATTGGAGCAATTGCGGATGGTGAGGGAAGAACGAGATCAGATAGCGTAAGAAAGAGAGAATTCGGCGGCCAGGCAGATGGACCTAGAACTCAAGATACACGAGTTAGAGAGGCGCAACAAAGATAACATTCGTATACATATGGCGAATCAGAAGTTGGCCTTCGATGACTACAAAGAACGGATAGGTAGCGAAATCCGCAAAAAAGAGGCGTCAAGTGCCTTGATCAAAGAGAAAGATTTCATGATAAACATCCTAACTACTCATGCCAACAAGAAAGACAAGGAGAATCGAGTGTTGCGAGCACGAGTGGCGGCTTTGGAAGCCAAGGTAGTGATGCAAAAGGGGGAGTTGGCATCAATGGAATACTTTTGGGAGGAGCAAATGGATCCCGACTCCCGAGGTTGATACCTTCGATAAAGAATCCTACGTCAGCCACTATGGCTTGGTCTTTTTATGATATTTCTAGATTTTTGTCTCCTAGCCTTTTTGGGATAAATCTGGATAGTTAAAGCTTACATGGTTGTAACCCTTTTTGGATGAAGTTTGTAAAAAATAAAATTCGTGTTTATTTGGATATTTATTGAATGAGTGCCTTCACCTTTTAAAAAGACTTCATTTATTCTTTCAAAAGTATCCAATGGCCAATAAACAATTACAAACCTTGGTTCCTCGAAAAATGAATAAAGGAAAGAGTAATCTCGGCCTAGTTCTTCATCCAAGCAATTAATTATCGATATACAAGATTGAGTTTTCTAAACATAAAAATTGGTTGCTCGCATTGGTTTGTCTCGAGGGTTTCACTAGAGGCATCCAGTAGTGCATCATTTCTTGACTTAGAAAGGAATAAAAGCTTCCCTCATTGATAGATCTCGGGTCTGATTTAAAAATGAGACGATGGAAAATGCAAAGGTGTCTTCTCTCAATTTCAGCGGCGTGCTCTTTTATTTTTAGCCAATATTGATGCGATTTACGCAGAATTTCCACTTCGTTAAGTCACGAAAGACATTTTAGCTATTTTGAGGCCTTGAACGAACCATCAGGCGCCTATTGTTAGAGGTTTGCTTTAATAGACCATCAGTGATATCATCTACAAGTCAAGCGGCCTTCTCTTTATTTGTTCCCTCGAATACTCTAGGAAATGAATAAAAGCTTCCGGTTCATTTCCAGGGTTTTCGCGGGTAGCATCCAAGATCTCCTTGCATCGGGGAATGAATAAACAGCTTCCTTCGTGTCTTCACCAAAATATCGACTTTTAATTCGTCTTGAAAGTATTAAGTGGAAGTGTGGCCAAAAGAGTGAACAAGTAGCACGGAGGCTTCGGGGTTGCATTGCCCGTACTTACTATTTTTCTTTGTCCATTTTTCAGGTTAACAATAGCTCCCCGCAAGCGAACTACTCCGCCCAGGCCCCCCCATAACTAGACCTCAAGCACGAAAAATGGCCGAACAAGATAAGACTGAAGAGATATTGGTAGCCAGAATAGCAGAGTTAGAAGAACAAGTCAGGGTCACTACAGAAAGGGTCGCTCAGGCCGAAAAAGAGCGAGATGAGGTCCCTGCTGACTTCCCACCCAGTTTTTATCCTACTCAAACAATGGGACCTACCTCTTCATCCGCTGTCGCAGGTTCTTCAGTACCCCAATCATTTTCCGGAACTGGGAGTCATTGGAAATGGGTTGATCCTTTCGGGGCACCTGCCACCGCAAATCCTGTAGCTAACACAGCTGAAGAGAGTGCTTTAACTCTCCAACACCTTTCGATTAATCCCACCCTAGACTCTGGTAAAAGTCAAGTCCAGCAGGAATCCCAGTATCTCCACCCACCTCAGGGTTACTCTGCCCAAGTCACGATTCCTGAAACGTCGGGAATTTAACCTCCTGTTGCTCATCAGGCACCATAGCTTTTGTCTGAACCTCTACTACCTGTTGGCCCTAGCACTATTATCACAGAGAGGCCAAACATGGATAGACTAAACCTGCTAGAGGAAAGGCTCAGAGCCATTGAAGGAACCGATCCCACGGGTCCCGTAGATATGTGCATGGTCCCCGGAATCATAATGTCTCCAAAATACAAGGTTCCTGAATTCGAAAAGTATACAGGGGTCGAGTGCCCAAGGACTCACCTCAAGGCCTATTGCAACAAAATAGCTGAGATGACACAATGAGCCTCTATTGATCCATCTATTCAGGGAAACCTTGGCCAAGCATGCTTTGACATGGTACATGGGTCTAGATAGAGCCAAGATCAAGACTTGGAGGGATTTGTCTGATGCTTTTTTCAAGCAGTACAAATTCAACATGGAGGTAGCACCAGACCGCTCTAATCTTCAAGATCTAGAGAAGAAAATCGGTTAATCAGTGAATACTTACGCTCAGAGATGGAGAGAGCTAGCGGCTAGAATTTCCCCTCCGCTAAGTGACAAAGAGCTCATAGCCATCTTTGTCAACACTTTCAAGGCCCCTTACTACACCTACGTTATCTCCAATCCCTCAAACAACTTTTCTGACATGGTTCAGATAGCGGAAAGAGTTGAACAAGGGATTAAGACAGGGAGGATCGTCATTCCCGCTCCCGAGACGACACTTAAGAAAGCACCTCCCATAAAGAAAGAGGCCGGCTTTGTGTCCCCCCAGTCTAACTATAGGCAACCCTTCGCACCACCACCATACCCTGCACCATCGTCATATCAATCACCGTTTTTTCCTTCTCCAATGCCCGTTGCCAATGTGGCCCCGCACTACCCTGCGTCGTTCTCACCTTACCCATATCCTCCACCACAACCCGCGCAACCTAGACCATATAACCCACCAAAGAACCTTAACAACCAAGTTGCTCAAAATAATCGATGGAACCAAAATCCACTGCCACTTCCCCTTCCCACAGGAGAAATCTATAAACATCTCCTTACGGTTGGGCAGATTGTGCCAATTCTGGCTCAACCTATGTTGCCTCCTTACCCGAAGTGGTACGACCCCAACACCAAGTGCGAATACCATGCAGGGTCTCCAGGTCATACGATGGATAATTATTTTGCCTTCAAAATAAAAGTACAACAATTGGTCAAAAGCGGATGGGTCTCTTTTGAACAAATGGCCACAAGGCCCAATACTACGACCAACCCTCTCCCAAACTATGCTCAAGGAAGCGGAGGGGTAAGCACCATCTCAACGGAAGAAATTGAAGATCCTCTCTCTTTCGTGTTGGGTTTGCCTAGAGAAAGGCTTCACACCGCTTTGGTCGAAAGTGGCTACCTACCCTACCCGGGGAAAGGTTTGAGCACTTGCTTGTTTTGCCAAAGGGAAAGTAAACATGAAATCCGAAGTTGAGGATTTTTCATAAAAAGAGTGAAACAGCTTGTGGATTTCGGAGTTATACAAGTTAAAAAGAAAAACCGAGCGGTCAAAGAAGTTAGTACTATTAGGGACGGACCTCCACCCCCTTATATGTTCAAATACGTGGCCCAAGCTGAGACTCCCATCACCACGCCGCTCAAGCTAGTATTTAAGTTCGTTCAGAACACTCCTAGCCAAGACTTGCACGCGGTCCCATTTGACTACGAATACACGGTCGTCACAACTCCTCCCTTCGTTGCGCCAATAGCCGAAACTTTTAATATTGGAGGCATGACCCGCACTGGGAGATGCTACATTTCAGAGGAGGTAGAGAAGCAAATATTAGCCAAAGGGAAAAGCCCGCTGGTCCCCGAGAAGATAATAGAAAAGGCACAAGAGGTGAATAAACCCATGACAGAGAACGAGTCGACAGAGTTCCTCAAAATCATGAAACAGAGCGAGTTCAGCATCATCGAACAACTAAAGAAGACTCCTGCTCATATTTCCATCATGGAGTTAATCCTTACTTCTGGACCCCATCGTCAAGCCCTATTGAAGGTGTTAAACGAAGCCTTCGTAACCAAGGATATCACTGTAGAGGGTGTGGAAAACCTCGTCGGAAGGATACAAGCATTGAGCAGTATAACCTTTTCTGAGGAAGAAGTAGATCCAGCCGGGACGAGTCACAACAAAGCCTTGTACATCACCGTAGAATGTAAAGGCCACATCATAGCAAAGGCCCTAATCGATAATGGGTCTGCATTGAACGTCATGCCTAGGCACGTCCTTAAATAATTGCTAATTGACATGGCTTATTTAAAGCCAAGTGGGATGATGGCTAGAGCTTTTTACGGCACCATTCGAGAGATTATTAGGAACTATGACCTCGATATGGTTATTGGGCCCCACACGTTCGCTTTGACATTCCAGATAATGGAAATTCAGCCCGCCTACAACATGTTTTTAGGACGACCGTGGATCCACTCGGTAGGAGTCGTTCCTTCCTCCCTACATCAGTGCATTAAGTATGTAAAGGATGGTGTCCTTATCACGATAAAGGTAGAGGAAGCTTTGATTTTGGCAAAGCATTCCTCTGTGCCTTACATCGAGGCTACCGAAACCTTGGAAAGTTCATTCCAAGCCTTCGAGATCGTAAATACGGAATGGACCAAAGAGGGTTCCCCCATTCCTGAACCTCAAATTTCTACAGTATTGCTGAAGAGCAAATTCCAGCTGGGAAAGAAGATGGGTGCCATGTTACAAGGATCAAAGGACCTAGCATCCCCCAAGAGCTTTGGGGACCGTTTCGAGTTAGGGTATGAGCCGAGCAAGGCCGATTTTGTTCGAATTTCACAAGAGAAGAAAGAAAGGCAGTTGGCCAAGTTGTTTGGGCGTCAGACGCTTTCTTATAAGATGTGCATTCCTCATATAAGGGTCACCTTCCCGTTTGCGGCTGAAATCCTTAACTCTAGTCCTACTGGGATCAAAATAGCTCCGGATCTCCACATTTGCACTCTAGGAGAAGAAGAACTATCTCAGGGTTCGGCCATCTTCGTGAAGAAGTCTGGGGGGCCTGTGCACAATTGGACCGCCGCCGTGCTTCCAGATGTCTCTTTGTAAATATGCATGTTTTATCATTTTATTTTTCGCAATCGCTTTTATAGGAACTGGCGTTCCCCTTAGGTTTAAGAATAAAATATATACATGTTTTGTAGTCTTTTATAGGAACTTGCGTTCCCCTTCGGTTTGAGAATAATAAATATATATATTGATAACTATAAATGAGACTTCAAGGGCGTTATCGTCCATAAACCACGGGCAAGGACCGGAGTACTGTAGCTGTCGGCATGACCATTGTAGCCGTCACCTCCTACGAGGATCTAGGGATGGTCGACTTCAGCAGCGGCGGGGGGAGGGGGGTCTCCATCAACGCGGCGTTATCCCATCCCTAGATAACGTGCAACGATAACGTGCTTCTTTAACAGGGAACCCCAACCGTCTGTCAAAACCCATCATCATCCTCAGATAACGGGATTCTCCAAGGTAACACCCAGTTTTTACCTATAAATACCCCCAAGATCAAAGAAAAAGGTAAGCGTAGGATTGCTGGCCAAAACTCTGCTATTCTCACCACTCTCACTGACTTAAGCATCGGAGTGTCTACACCGGAGACCCCCTCCGGCGCTTTGCGGGTACATCGGACGGTGGTGAACAGCAACTTCGAGAAGCCATCTTCCCCTTTTGCCCTCCAACAGGAGTCCGAATCTTATCAATTTGGGAGTCCGAATCTTATCAAATTTGTGCTTTCATTGAGAGCTTTGGTTCTATTAAGTGAGCGTCCTTAATAGCCAAGCTCTATTTTTCTTGGAGATCGAAGGATCATGGCTTCTAATTCAGATTCTAACACTGTTGTTTCTACCACGATGTAGGAAACTCCTCAAGGAACGTTAGATTTCTCCTTCGCACAAACAACGGGAACACTTTTTTCCCAAATGCATATTCCTCTTTCTCAGATGGCAGGATCTAGCTATTCCACTCCCCTTTCAAGGGGATCCGTGATGAATAATGCAACTAACCCTCTTGCGAATTCAATATCAGCTCTTCGTGCTCAGCTAGACCACTTGACTGAGTTAGCCACAGGGTTTACGCCCAATATCTCAGGGCCTAGTGTTCCTTCTCACGTAGTTTTTACTCCATCTATTGTCACCGATAGACCACTATCACCTCGGCAACGCAGGAGCATTCCGCTGACCTCGCTGGTGACGACAGCCCCTGTCAGTTTCATGCAACTCGCTCATAGACAAGTGGAACCTTCTGCGCAGCACACGTGAGAAATCCCTGTTTCTCAAGAGGAACGATGACATGATGAGTACAGAGATCGTTGGGATGGCAGGCGAGATGAGATGTTTAGGGACATATCCCCTAGACACAACGAAAGATCGAGTAGTAGAAGATATCGAACCCAGACACCCAAGAGTCACACTCGGTCCCCCAAGCAGCATCATGAACACAATCCACGAGGTCAAAGGCATCATTTAGAAGTTTCTCCTCCCTGTCATCCTCGCAAAATTCCCGATGATAATGTTGGTCACCCGTTCAGCTATCGCATAAGACACCACAGGGTCAGTCGACACGTGAAACTTCCTGCAGAGTCGTATGATGGCACGAAGGATCCCATCTCCCACCTTAATAAGGTAAAGGACTTCGTGCAGTTTCAAACTCATAGCGACGTGGCTTTGTGCCAGATATTTATCATGACACTGTCAGGGGTAGCACGTCTCTGGTTTGAAGGACTCCCAGCGGGGTCGATCGATAGTTTTCCACAGTTGGAAACTAAGTTTTGGAGCCGATTTAGTACGACTGTCCCTATCAGAAAATCCGCAGCGGTGTTATTTTATATTCATCAAAAGCCTCAAGAGTCCTTGAAGGGCTTCCTTAGTCGTTTTGATCTCGAAATGTCCTTAACACCAGGCGTTACCATTGATTTCATTGTGGAAGCCTTGAAACGCAATTGTTGCTATGGGAAGTTACGAGATACGTTAATGGTGGATCCCCCACCGACTCTGGATGTGTTAAGGCTGAAATCTCATAATTATGCGAGGATGGAGAAGGAAGAAAATAGAGACAGAATTTGAAACGCGCCACAAGACGCACATCTTACTCCTAATGCTCATACTAACGCGACCCGGATACTCGTCCAAGTGATGACTACGGCCATCAGAAAATCATATCCCTAGAGCCTCAAATCGACAGAGGGGCAATTTTTCAAGAGGAAGGCCTGGTAATTCTCCTACTAGACGACAAGCAGATCCGCCAAAGGGCCGAGTTTATGACCCTGACCTTCCTTCTCTCATACTTCCGAGAGCAGAAATCTTAGCGATTGTCCAGCAATGGAACCTGCCCATCCATTATCCAGCTCCTGTGAAACCAGGAGTAATTATGGGAGGAAGGGAAAACGCCTTTTGTAAATTCCACAAAGTCAAAGGACACTCCACGGAATTGTGCAGAGAGTTAAAGTTAGCAATAAAGCGTTTAGTGGAAGAAGGCTACCTCGGAGAGTTTGCCACTAAGGCAAGAGAAGAAGCCAGAGGCAACCCGACAGGTAAAGCGTCAGACAGAAGACAAGCACCCCATCACCCCCTAGAAATAATGATATCCCTGGCGGAAGAGCGAGAGAGACGTTAACAGTCCATGATGACGACATTCCCATTATCAATATTATTGCTGGTGGCCCGCCATATTTTGATGAGTTTGTGCAGTTAACTCCCAATTCAAGGGAGAAGCGTAAATGAGAAAGCACGTCAATAAAAAGTGAGGCGATAAGTGCATTAGATCACATGGTATTGTCCTTCTCTGAGGAGGACGAGAAAGGTGTCGTCTTCCCACATAACGATGCGTTGGTGGTTACGCCCATTATTGGCAATCATGGGTCAGAAGAACCCTTATCGACAATGGAAGCGCGGTAAATTTATTTTCATTAGAGGCGTACAACCTCATGAAGCGTCAAGACAGTGAGCTGACACCTTGCAAGAAGCCAATAATGGGGGTAGACGAGGTTCCAATCCCCGTGACTGGAGTCACATTGTTGCCAGTGTACTTCAGAGAACATACATCCAAGTGGTCGGAGGAGTTGTTATTCTTGATCGTAGACTTAACTTTGCCCTATAACGCCATACTTGGACGACCGTTTCTCAACCGTTTTGGGGCAGTGATATCTCAAAGGAACTTGAGGATGAAATATTCCTCCTGGGATAGAGCAGTCTCGATCAAAGGCGACCAGAAACTAGCGGCCGAATGTCACCAGCTCATGACTCAAAAGAATTGCGATCGTTATGTGTGTGTGACAGATGACCCCTTCGAACAGAAAGACTAAAAACGCACCCAGACGGTTGATAGGATGGTGCCAGTTCCCATTAGCGAAATCGGAGAAGTAAATTTCCTGGCCAGTGAAAAGGTAAGCCCAGAAGAAAATGCGCAATTAGCTCGGTTATTGAACAAATACAAAGGAGAATTTGCTTGGAAGCCTGTGGATATGCCTGGAATTTCACGAGAAGTAGCAGAGCATCGACTTAACGTTGACCCTAACGTCAAACCAGTTCACCAAAAATGGCGACCGTTCTCTACAGAAAAGGCAATAGCCATTGAGAAGGAGATATCGAAACTCCTGGATGCGGGTTTTATTCGGGAAGTTCAATACCCGATATGGTTAGCTAACCCTGTTCTAGTTCCAAAACCTAACGGAGATTGGCGCATGTGTATTGATTTCACTGACCTAAACGACGCTTGTCCCAAGGATTAGTACCCTCTTCCTCGAATCGACCAGTTGGGTACGCATATCTAAGCTCCTTAGATGCCAATTCGGGGTACCACCAAATCCCCATGGCCATTGAAGATGAGGAAAAGACTGCCTTCATCACTTCAAAAGCCACATACTGTTATATAGCGATGTCGTTTGGTCTAAAAAATGCTGGAGCCACGTTTCAACGCATGGGAACAAGGTTTTCGAGAAGCAAATTGGGAAGAAAGTAGAGGCATATGTGGATGACGTATTAATAAAAAGCCGAAGCTTCGATGACCACTTAGCGGATTTGGAGGAAGTATTAAAAGCAATGAGAGAATACCAAATGAAGCTGAATCCCCGTAAATGCATGTTTGCATTTCAAACGGGTAAGTTTCTAGGCTATGTGGTCAGTCAAAAAGGCATCCAGCCTAACCCGTTGAAGATCAAAGCCATCCACAACATGATATCTCCTCGAACAATCAAAGAAGTGCAAAAGCTCACATGGCGCATTATCGCTCTAGGGCGATTCATTTCTAAGCAAGGCGAGAGATGCCTACCGTTCTTCAAAGTTATTCGTAAAAAGGCTCCTTTCGGATGGACAGAAGAATGTGAAGAAGTGTTTGGTTGCATAAAAGCCTACCTTTCCTCTGACCTGGTGCTAACAAGACCAGAGCCAGGCGATACCCTATATTTGTATTTTGGCGTCACAGATGAGGTGGTCAGTGTTGTCCTCGTGCAAGATGACAGTCATGTTCATCGCCCGGTATTCTTTGTTAGTCATCTTTTGAAAGACGTCGAGCTACAATATGCTCGCATTGAAAAAATAGCATTTGTGTTAGTACAGGCAAAGCGGAAAATGGACCGGTACTTTCAGGCTCACCCCATCATCGTGCTTACAGATCAACCTTTGAAAAGGATTTTCAGGAAACCTGAGTCTTCAGGAAGGATGCTAATTTGGGCCATTGATCTTGAGCAGTATGGATTACAGTATAAGGCCCGACCATCTATAAAAGCTCAAGCGCTAGCGGACTTTATAGCGGAATGCACGTTTACGCAGGACCCATTGACGGACATACTAGAAGATGAAAAGGATGACTTGGACCTTCCGTTCTCGGAAACCTACACCGGCCTATGGGTTATCCATGTGGACGGGGCCAAGAATCAAGAGCTAGCCGGAGACGGAATTTATATGACTGGGCCGCACGGCATACAGATACGATAAGCCATCCGAATCTTACAACCGTTATCTAACAACGCGGCAGAATATGAGGCATTGCTAACTGAACTCAGAATAGGAAGAAGTTTCTCCACCAAAGCCATACATGACACTGGAATGATGGGAGACTTGCGACTAAAGATATGTGGAGATTCCAAATTGATAACAGACCAAGTCTTGGGAAGCTCTCAAGCCAAAGAGCCCATCATGGTTCAATATCTTTCTAAGGTGAAACGCGAGTTGATAGAAATAAAGAAAAGTGGCATGCAGGTCAGCTTTGAGCATATCCCTCGAGAGGATAACACCGAGGCAAACAACCTCGCCAAAATTACAGCGAACCCGGAAGCGTCTATACCTAAGGGTGTGTATTATGGAGAAGTATTTGTGCCTTCTTTCATGGAAGAACAAGTGTCTCTTTGCATCGAAGAAATTGAAAATGATTGGCGAATCCTCGTAATAAAATACTTGAAGCACGACGAGTTACCTGCAGATAATGCCAAAAAGAGAAAAGTCTTGAAACAAGCGGCACGATGCACATATTATGATGGAGAACTGATTCGGAGATGCTTCTCTCATCCAGCCACCAGGTGCATAATGGAGCAAGAAGGTCTCCACACTTTGCGAGAAATCCACGAAGGGATATGCGACATGCATATGTCTGGCGGCACTATGGCCGCGAAGGTTTTTTGGACGGGATTCTATTGGCCTACCATTCGTAGGAACTGCGATACCTTCGTTCGAACTTGTCAGAGATGTCAGGAATTTGCTAAGATCCCCCGACGACCTACCATGGAAATTTCCGAGATTGTTGCTCCTTGCCCGTTCGCTAAATGGGGAATCGACATTTTAGGCCCATTTCCAAAAGCCAGGTCACAGGTAAAATTTATGGTCGTGGCAGTGGACTACTTCACGGAATGGGTAGAAGCGGAAGCGGTGGCTAACATCACCACGGAAAAGATTTGGTGTTTCTTTAAACACCAAGTCATTATGTGATTCGGTGTACCTCGCGTATTAGTCAGCGATAACGGAACACAATTTACGAGTCAGTTTTTTAAAGATCAGTGCGTGGAATTTCAGATCGAACAAAGGTTCTCTTCCGTAGCACACCCGCAGACTACGTGATGTGGGCATATCACATGACCGTCAAAACCAGCACAGGAGAAACCCCCTTCGCGTTAGCTTTCAGCACTGAGGCCGTCATGCTAATAGAGATTGGCACCTTGAGCTTGAGGGTGGCATACTTCAAAGAAGAGATAAATAAAGAGAGGTTACGGGCTAACCTAGACGCGTTGCCAGAGTTACAAGGGGAAACTCTTCTGAAAATGTTGCATTATAAGAGAAAAATGGCATGTTATCACAATAGACGAGTCAAAGAGCGACTACTCAAAGCAGGAGACCTAGTGCTCAGGGACAAACGAGCAGCTGGACAACGCATAGGGAAACTCAGTCCAAACTGGGATGGCCCATACCGCGTTACCCGCGTTATCAGAAAGGGAGCATATCACTTGGAAACACTTGACAGTACTCCCTTACCAAATTCATGGAACATAGCTCGTTTGAAATTATATCATGCTAGAGTCTGATATTCCTTCTATGCGGTAGTATTAATAACATGCTTTAACAAGCGAATTGAGAATATTTTTTGTGCACTCTGTGGTTGATAACGTGCAGATAATGAAGGGTGCCAAGAGTGAAAATCCTATCCTTGTGACAACCGCTCCTGATCAGACGGCTCACTAAGGCGAGGCACGCCCTGGCATACGTAAAGATTCAACGTCAGGAGTGAAAATCCTATCCTTGTGACAACCGTGCTAATACAGACGGCTCACTAAGACGAGGCACGCCCCGGCACCCCTGGGAGTGAAAATCCTATCCTTGTGACAACCATGCTAATACAGACGGCTCACTAAGATGAGGCATGCCCCAGGGAAATAAAGACTCCACCTTGGAAGTAAAAATCCTATCCTTGTGGCGACCGTGCTAATACAGACGGCACACTAAGACGAGGCACGCTCCAGGGATGCGAGAAATCAACGCCTGGAAGTGAAAATCCTATCCTTGTGACAACCGCTCCTGATCAGACGACTCACTAAGACGAGGCACGCTCCAGGCCGATCGTTGACACTTGAAACAATAACGGATATCCCAGCCAGTAACCAGATGGCAAATACCCGGTGAAGTGGGGGTGGACAGATATCCCTACGGCAAAAGCAATGCCCGGATCCAACGAGCTTAGAGGGAAGGTAACATAAAGTAATGACCCGGCAAGGCCGGTTTCAGCAAGGCTGAATGATCCCCCTAGCCACAAAGGGCGGCGTCAATATGATCCCCCTAGCAACAAAGGGCAGCGTTAATGTGATCTCCCTAGCAACACCAAAGGGATGATGTTATTCTATCCTCCATAACAATGTCAAAGGGATGGCGTTAAAGGAGCGTCAGCTATACGATATGCAGAAATCAATTCCTAGTTCTCGCTAAAGAGAAAGAAAGATATTGCGAAGAATCCTACCTCAGCAAACACTATATGATTTGGTGAAAAATATCTGTTTCCAACCAGGCGGTTGTTGATACCCGAATTTGGACGTCATTTTTACTTAATTTTAGCATTCATGTTATTTAGTTAATTTACAATCATTTTCAGTTGATTTACTGTCACTAGCATTTTTAAGTGTTTCGTTGCATTTTAACATCATCGTTAGCATCGTCAGCTTTCGAAATCGTATTTTTAATTTTTCGGCACGTATTTTCATTATTATTATGGTTATTATTGTTAGCCTTAAAAATCATATTTTTAATTATCCGGCAGTCGTTTGCTAGTTTTTTCTTCGTTTTAGGTCATCACATGAATTTCAGGATTTTTTTATATTTTAGCGCATTTTTTAGTATTGTTATTATTTTATTATTATTTTCGTTCGAGCTTTTATTGGACCCGAGTAAGTTCGCTCGGACAATAGCTTGACTTTAAAATGTTTTCCATCAACTAGTTGCTAGCTTTTTTCTGCTCGCAACGGTCTACAGCGTTTCGTGTAATTTTTGAAGTAACGTTTTTATTTTTCCGTTCGCGCGTTTCACGCTTTTAAACGAGAAAATAAATGCTCTAAACGAAAAATTCTCGTCATTCGCTATAGACGGTTAGACTCGTCGTATTTTTCTCTACGCGTAGGTACTGTCAGTTCGAAAAGTCTGAACGATTGCTCGCAGGACTCGGCTCGAGGCCATTTAAATAAAATAAAGGGCGAGTTGATCACAACCGATGATCTGGTCAACTAAAAAAAAGTCAACCAGATCAATGGTTGACTATTTAATCAACCATGGTGCACATGCACCATGGACGTAAACAGCAGCGGAGCAGGCCATCGAGCAGCCTGCTCCCGTCGAGTCCAAGTCGTTTCCTGTCCCTTCGATCATCATCACGGCGACCTAGACCCTCCACCTCACTGTCGTAGACCCACCAGCACACGAGGAACGGCCACCACACGCAGCTCCAGCGCCGGCAACCCACGCGACTCAAGGCTATAAATAGCAAGCCAATCCTTCGGAAAAAGGGCACCAAAATTCACAAGAAAACTTGCTCTCTCTCCCTCCTTGATCAGCTTGCTCACTTAGAGCGACAATCGCCCAGTTTCAAGCTTGAGATAGTAAGCTTTCGCTCTCTAAGCATTTTCGGTTTTTAAACATGTTTTTTCTTTAAATTCGTTCGGCTTGATCTTGAGCAAATAAATTGTTTCTTTTTATGCCATTAATTCACATACATGATGTAGATTAAATACATGTTTTCAATTTTAAAAATCGTTAGCTAGATTGTGCGAATTAATTAATTTTCGATAATTAACGGTTCGGTCATTTTTTGGAAATTAAATTCGGTACGGGTCAAACTAAAAATTGAGGTTCGTACGGTCGAGAAGTCGTCAAAGAGACGAGCGTCTCGGTACGAACGGTTTTTGAAATGGCCACCTGTGGCCGGAGCTTGGCCGCCGACAGTAGCGCCGGCGACCAAGGAAGACGATAAACAGTGCCAGGCTTCGGCACTGTTCACGCGTCAAAGGTGATGGGCCAAGCCCATCACCATTAAATCATTTTCCATGGGCCAGGCACTATTCCTGGCCCATTCCCATATTTCTTTTCTTTTTCAATTGGGCCAGCCCATTTTCAATTCTTTCCGAAACCTCGGATCACGCTTTTTCGTAAAAATAATTTGTATGCTTCGTATGATTATTTTTCGTACTATCAACTGTTTAATTTTCTGTACTATCAACTGTTTTAATTTTCTGCAAATATCAACTGCTTTTTTCGCAAACTGCTGGAAATTCTTCCTCAACATCAACTGTTTTACTTTCTGTACTATCAACTGTTTTAATTTTCTGCAAATATCAACTGCTTTAATTTTTCGCAAACTGCTGGAAATTCTTCCGCAATATCAATTGTTTATTTTTTTGCAAATATCAATTGTTTTATTTTCTGAAAAGATCAACTGCTTTAGTTTTTCGAAAACTGCTGGAAATTCTTCCGCAAGATCAATTGTTTTATTTTCTGCAAATATCAAACTGTTTATTTTCTGCAAATATCAAACTGTTTATTTTCTGCAAATATCAAATTGTTTATTTTCTGCAAATATCAAACTGTTTATTTCCTGCAAAATATCAATTGTTTTAATTTCCGCACTCATCATACTGCTGGAAATTCTTCCGCAAATATCAATTGTTTTATTTTCTGCAAATCCTCAACTGTTTTAAATCCCCTGTGAATCGTCAACTACAATCAATTTTCCTGCACTTATCAAAACAACATTTAAATTTCGTATGCGTCAAATAAATCATTTTTCGCATGCAATCAACTCAGCATTTAAATTTCGTATGCGTCAAATAAATCATTTTTTGCATGCAATCAACTCAGCATTTAAATTTCGTATACGTTAAATCTATCATTTTTCGCATGCAATCAACTCAGCATTCAAATTTAGTATGCGTTAAATCCATCATTTTTCGCATGCAATCAACTCAGCATTTAAATTTCCTACGCGTTAAATCCATCATTTCTCGCATGCAATCAACTCCGCATTTAAAATTTTGTATGCGTTAAATCCATCATTTCTCGCATACAATCAACTGTCATTTAAATTTTTGCACTCATAAAATTACTTATTTATTTCTCAAGCTATTGCTAACACTCTCACTTTATAGGTTTTAATTTCAAGCTTCGCTCGAAAGTACGCCTTTCGATTCCTTTTTATTTATTCAACGCTTTTCGCAAATATCAATCGTACGAATGATATATAGAACTGCTAGAATTAAAATCAACCCACATGAACAACGTGTTCAAAGAGTTGCTTAAAATGCCATGCTCATGTGATTTTAAATTCTCGCTTATATTGACTGCATGTACATGGGGACTTTTGATCCCACATCAGTTTTTCACTTCAAAATCTATCATTTAAATTTGTACTCTGTTAGCAATCCATGATAAGATCACGTAGTAATTAATTTAATCATGCATGGCCTGATGATGACATAGACGGCGCTCATTCAGTCTTACAGAAAATTCAGTCCCATCATGTTACATTCAAGAATTGTCAATCGGTCTTGATAAACGGTAACCCCGTCCGAAAGACGTTCAAACGGTAACCCCGTTCAACGATTAATTATTTCTGAACGTCACGATCATAAAAAGACTAAAGTGACGATTCCTCTGAGGGTCCCCCTTTTCAAAACAAAACTCATTTTCATCAAACACCTTTTAAAAAACACCTCTCTCATTAACCGGTAACCATTTTCGGATGTGACTCGGGTGCCTAACACCTTCCCGAGACCATAATACGACCCCAAACCTTTTGTCTGGGGTCCAGACCCCTTTTTTTGTGCCTTTAGTTTTTTACTTATTATATTTTCTATGCCATGACGATTAAGGTTCCCTAAACCTAGCAACCAAATTAGGGTGGTGACTTCATTGCATGTTGTGAGGCGTCTGTTTACGCTGAGCATTGTAAGGTCCCAAATTTCATTGCACACTCGCAAATTTTTTAATATTCGGCGGCGCGACAGTTTGGCGACTTCACTGGGGACTGTCAGGGTCGGAGCCGGTTTTATCTTTTAGAGAGGTCTTTATTTGTTTATTTATTTATTTGCTTTATCAATTGTCATATGCATTTCATAGCGCCCTACACCCAGGGGAAAATTACCATAAATGGAGGGTAGTAGTGACGCCCTAGGACACGTGTCCTAGGTAGTGTTCACCAACCCCAACTCGGATGAACCCCTAAAGCCAGTCGAAAGGTTACTCGATTTCGCAAGGAATCGGGACACTGGACGACACTTTAGGGACCTTTTCATGGTATCATCCGGGAACCGTTCAAGCTAGTTAGAGGTGTCGGAATAAGAGCCCCAGCACGTGCACCATGATTATAACTGTTTGTCGTGGCTCTATTTATCTTGTTGGCATATTAACGTGATTTTTCTGTTATACGAACTGCGGATTTCTCACACGCACAGTTTACTTAGCACTTAAAATTCTACTGTCCCACAGGACCCATTTTTGCTCATTCGCTATGACAGCACCTACGTTACTTTCATTTGATATTTTCGGGAGACGAAGCTTCGACGATCAAGCTGCCCGAGGAGATCTGTTGGAACAGGGATTCGCCCCTGACATCACCACTAAAATCAAAGTAGAGGTCGTAGACTTTGATTTAACTAGGATTCGGATATTGAGAAACGAGTTGACTGAAGACGAGGAGACTCAGTTTGAGGATAGTTATGGAATGCTACTAACCCTAGTTGACGTCAAGACTGATTGGGGTTGCATCTGGGCGGCCCTGAGGTTCTGGGATCCCCTATTATCGTTGCTTCTCTTTCGACAAAGGAGTAGACTTGACTCCCACGCTCGAGGAGTACTCAACTCTGATGTGTTTCACATCTCCCATATCAACCATCTACCAGAACGTCCGACTTGACTCTGCAAGTGTAAAAATAAGACTCGACAAGCTATTAGGAATCACTACTCGTGTCAAGGAGGGTGACTACTTCTGGTGCTGGTCGGATATCGAGGCCTGATTTTAGTTGTCCAATGGAGCAAGGCGCTTAAGGATTCTGGCCTTCGCCATTGTAGGATTCGTCCTTTTTCCGAGGATGAGAAACGCCATCGACTTTTCAGCAGCCAACATCTTTTACGAAATGGAGGTAAATGCCATCAATCCTACAACAGCCATATTGGCCGAGACCTTTCGCTCCTTGGACTCTTGCCGAAGAAAAGGGAAAGGGAGGCTTACCTGCTGCACCCAGTTATTGACAATATGTTTGGTCAGCCACTTCAAACAAATTCCTGATCAGTCCATCTTCTTCGAAAGCTACATAAGGTTGTGCCCTCTGCTCAGAGTTATCAACGCAATGACCACGAATAGATGGGAGATGGAAAACAAGGACGTCTGGATCGACCGATTCATCAACCTCTCAGAAGAGGACTTCAGTTGGCATGCCAAGTGGCTGCGGACCTCGGATCCCATCGTCTGCTGCGGACCCCTACCTTGGGTTCCTCTGATCGGAGCATGGGGATGTACTCACTACTGCCCTGCCCTTGTACTCAGGCAGTTTTGCATCACCCAAATCATTCCAGTGACTTTCGGCATGACAAAATCAGATCTGCCACACACCGGAGAAAATCAGAACATCCAGGCGTATGCCCAAGACTGGGCCCACCCCTTTTGTCTCAAAGGACGCGTTGCTCCTACAGCGACGATACCACAATATCCACAGTGGAGGTTGAAACGAGTCAACGGCAATGTCCTACCTCGCCCAGAAAATCAGAAACCGATGGAAGAGGAAGGGGAATCACAAGTAAGTGGAGGAATGGATGTTATGGCTTACGCCCAAGTAGTAGAGCAAATGCGAGCAGCGCAAGAAGAGCGAGATCTGATGACAGAGGAAAGAGATACCGTCGAAGCACGTCAATGCTACGCAGAAGTCCAGATGAATGAGCTGGACAGGCATAATAAGGATTTTATCCACGTACAAGTAGTAAAACAGAAGGTGGCCCTCAGGGCCTTTAAAGAACACTTGAGCAGCGAAACCCGCAAGAGAGAAGCATCAAGTGCCATAATCAAAGACAGGGATTCGACGATAAGGGTCTTGACTACTCGTGTAAATTTGGGGGATAGGAAAAGCCAGGCATTGCAAAGTCGAATTACCGCGTTAGAGGCTGAGATAGAGATGCAGAAAGGGGAGTTGGCTTCAATGGAGTCCCTTTGGCAGGAGAACTCTGACGTCCAGGATTGACGCCTTCATGGAAAGGCTCAGATATCGACAGATCTTTTCTTTTTAGCTAGGACCCCTGATTTCATCTATCTTAGCCATTTTTGATGAATTTAGGTAGTTGGCAAGTTTACCATACTTTTGTAAACACTTTTAATAAAGTCGTACTCTTTCGGATATTTATTAAAATCGCCTCATCTTTTCCATATCGATTATCTATCCAAAGCAACTCAAAAGACTATTGCAAAAAGAAAGAGAAAATCCCTCCGGGATAAACACAGTCGTTTCACCCAAAGAACCGAAAAATAAGACCAAACATTCGAAAACAACCAAATATTGCCCACTCGTGGCCTTGTCTTCTTAGCTTATCACAAACTCCAAGTTCATAGCATAGATTGTCATCCCTCCCCTCGGTTGGGTTCACCAGGCGTCAGGCCCTGCGTCATTTGCAAGCACAGTATGAAAGAGATCTTCCTAGCATGGCGGCATTGGTTGCCCCTATTGATTTGGGTTTCGCAGATAGCATCTCAGATTACATCACCTCGTTGGAATGAATAGAGGCTTCCTTCACATATCATCCACAACCAGGAGATCACGCCTCTCTGACCGCCCTGAAAATATCAAGTGAAAGTGTGGCCGGGAAGCGAATGAGCAAACGTGGAGGCCTCAGGATTGCACATCACTTGTGTATCCTCACTTGTTCTTACTTTTTCTGTGTGTTTTCCCTTTTTCAGGTTCACAATAGCTCCTCGGAGGTACGCTACTCCGCACAGGCTCCCTGTAACTAGACTTCAAAAATGAAAATGACTGAACAGACTAAAGCCAATGAAGCACTAACGACCAGAATAGCAGAACTGGAAGAACAAGTTCGAACTTTACAAACTGAAAAGGAGTGGGGTCCTTCATCAACCCAACCATCTTCTGTTCAGTGGAAGTGGCAGGATCCCTACATTAGTCCCAACCCTACAGCTGCAGTAGATACAACCAGATAGTGTCCCCACCCATCTCAGGGCCTTTCTACCCAAGTTGCGATTTTTGGACCACCAGAAACTAAGCTTCCGGGAAGCGATCTGACACAGCCACAATCCTCTCTTGAATATTCACCGACCATAAGTTTTGGCACCATTAGTGCGAAATGAGCCGGTATTGATCGATTGAGCCCACTAGAGGAAAAGCTAAGAGCTATTGAAAGATATGACCCTAGGGATCCCGCCGATAAAAGCATAATGCTAGGAGTTATGACGCCTCGGAAGTACAAGATTCCACAATCTGAGAGGTGCCCGGGGATTGAACGCCCCAAAACTCGCCTCAAAATCCACCACAACAAAATATCTGAACGATACAAGCTCGATGAAGAAATCACACCTAACCATTTTGATTTGTAAAATCCAGAGAAAAGGGTCGAGGAATCAGTAAAAGCTTATGCTCAGAGATGGACAGAACTAGCCGTAAGGATTTCTTCTCCTTTGGATGACAGGGAACTCCTGTCAATTTTTGTGAATACCTTCAAAGCTCCCTACTATGCTTATCTTACCCTCGGTCCGTCGAGTAGCTTCCTCGACGTGGTCCGGATTGCTGAGAGAGTAGAGCAAGAGATTAATTCCGGAAGGATCATCATTCCTACGCCAGAGGCGATGCCTATCATAAGGAGAGACGTTGGCTTTGTCTCTCCCCAACCTACTCACAGGCGACCTTACCCGTCACCTCCCCCTTATTTGTCACTACCACCATATCCTTCCCCGTTACTATATCGACCCACAGTTTTTCTTTTCCACCAACGCTCATTGCTAACAGGGCTCCCCAAAACCCTACACCATCTCTACATTTCCCATCACCCCCAACACAAATACCGCAACTTAAACAACCTAGACCATATAATCCACCAAATAAACCCAGAAACCAAGATAACCGTTGGGATCGAAGGCCACTGCCACCGCTTCCCGTTCCTTTGGGGGAAATTTACGAGCACCTTTTGGCAACTAAACAAATTGCACCCACCCCAATCCAACCTTTGCAGCCTCCTTATCCAAATTGGTACGATCCTAATGCTAGATGCAAATACCATGCTGAAGCTCTTGGTCACACCCTAAAAGACTGTCGCGCCTTTAAGAAAAAGGTTTATCAATTGATTAGATGTGGGTGGATCTCTTTCGAGGATTTAGCCGAAAGACCCGCACAACCTAGGCCCTCCAATCCACCGAAGGCGCCAAATCGACAATCCCGGCCCTCCCACTCCCCGCGGGTGAAATCTACAAACATCTCTTGGCAGCTGGGCAGATTGTGCCAATCCCGGCCCGACCTCAGCAACCTCCATATCCAAATTGGTACAATCCCAAAGCTATATGTGAATATCACGCCAGGGCACCGGGTCATACGCTGGATGATTGTTTTTTCTTTAAGATAAAGGTAAATCATCTAATCAAAAGTGGATGGGTATCCTTCGAGGGTTTGGCCAATGGACCTAACATGGCCATCGACCCTCTCCCAGCCGTGTCTCAGTTGGTGAAGGGGCAGGACATAGAGGACAGAATGTTTCCCCGATAAAGACGGGAAAGAGCTGGCCGAGATGCATGCCTGTTTGACGCCAATGGGTAAGATATGTATCCCCACATCAGAGCCACATCCTCCCTCGGAGTCGAAATCGTCAGTATAAATCATACCGTGGTTAGTATAGCTTCAGATTCCTGTATCGATGCTCTGGGAGAAGAAGAATCATCGCCTGGTTCAATCATTTTCGTAAAGAAGTCAGGGGAGTCTGTGTGCAAATGGACCATCACCATGCTTCTGGATGTCTCTCCGTAATTACTCCTTTTGAAGAAAAAAAATGTGTTTTTGCACGTTTTCTTACGAAAACATTTTTGTAGGGACTCATGTTCCCTTTTGTTAAAAATCAATATATATGCAATTTTCATTTCTACGCATCTTTTCTTTTTGCATTTTTAATTTCAGGATAAATATTAGTTCGGATTGTCTTGATAAAACCTATGTCTTTACTGGCGAAGAAATCATCGCTACGACCGAAGACAAAGCCGAAATCTCCGACGAATTGGCACGTTTGCTAGAAAGTTCAGAAAAGGAAATAACCCCTCATCGGGAGGAATTGGACGAAGTAAATTTAGGGGCAAGCAACGAGGATCAGAAACTGATTAAGATCGGAACCACCCTGGACATAATTCAGAGAGAGGTTAATTTCCCTCCTCAAAAAAACTACTCGAACGTATTGGCATACGCCGATATGCCAGGTCTTGATCCCGGGATAGTTGAGCATCGTATCCCATTGAAGCCTGAGTTTAAGCCTGTCAAACAAACAAAAAATCGGAGGATACATCCAGACATCCTTTTGAAAATCAAAGATGAAGTTAACCAAGCAATGGGATACGATGCTCGTAAGACCAAGCCCAGGATCTATGGCAGACACGGGATTCCAAGCTTATCCCTTATCAGAGGCTACTCACCCAACTCACGTGGGAATTCAAGGAAACAAAGTTCGACCGAGTCGACAGAGAAAAGAACCGCTTCGCAAACGCATTAGCCACACTGGCATCGATGTTCAAGTTAGAGTGCGGAGTAATGCTTTAGCCTCTGAGGGTAGAAGTAAAGGAAACTCCGGCATACTGCTTAGCCTTAGAAGAGGACCCTGATGGGAAGCCTTGGTTCCACGACTTAGTACAATTCATCAGAAATCGGGAGTATCCACCGGGGGCAAGCCGGGTTAGCAAAAAGACCCTCCAGCGCTTAGCACTAGACTTCTACCTCGACGGTGAAGTTCTATACAAAAGGAGAGCTGATGGAGCTTTGCTTCGCTGCGTCACCATGATAGAGGCAAAAAGAATCATAACGGAAATCCACGAAGGGGTTTGTTCCACACACGCAAGTGGGCACATGATGGCCAGACAGATAATGAGGCAAGGCTACTTTTGGCTCACCATCGAATGAGATTGCATCGACTATTTCCGGAAGTGCCACAAATGTCAAATTTATGCGGACCATCTCCATGTCCCTCCAGCCCCTCTCTTCAGCGTGACATCACCTTGGCCTTTTGCGATGTGGGGAATCGACATCATCGGCCAAATTCACCCGACAGCCTCTAATGGCCATCGCTTCATCCTCGTAGCAATTGACTACTTTACCAAGTGGGTAGAGGCTGCCTCTTACTCCAACATCACTCAGAAGACGACCATGTGATTCATTGAGAGGAACATCATCTGCCGTCACGGAGTCCCGAAAACAATCATCACGGACAACGGCACCAACCTCAATGGAAAAATGATCGACGGTCTTTGCCAACGTTGGAAGGTGAAGCACCGAAACTCATCTCCATATCGACCAAAAATGAATGGCGCAGTCGAAGCAGCAAATAAGAACCTGAAGAAGATCATCCAAAAGATGGTAATCACTCACAAGGACTGGCGTGACATGCTTCCCTTCGCGCTGCATGCTTACCGGATAGCGACCCGTACATCTACAGGGGCAACTCCCTACTCATTAGTTTACGGCATGGAAGCCGTAATTCCCCTTGAGGTAGAAATCCCTTCTCTCAGAATCCTGGCAGAGTCTGAAGTAGAAGAATCAGATTGGGCAAGAGTGAGGTACGAGCAGCTGAACCTCCTTCCCGAAAAGCGTTTGGCCGCTATCTTCCATGCACAATTATATCAGCAAAGAATGGCCAACGCTTATAACAAGAAAGTGCGGCCTCACAAGTTCAAGGCTGGGGATTTAGTGCTGAAGAAGATTCTCCCTCATCAGGAGGCCAGTCAAGGAAAGTGGGCCCCAAGGTACGAGGGCCCATATCTAGTTAAAAGTGCATTCTTGGGGGTGCCCTAGTGCTAACCAACATAGACGAAGATGATCTCCCAAGACCGGTAAACGCCGATGCAGTCAAGATATACTTCGCCTGAAGCGTCACGAACTGAGCGTTCGGCCAGACCAAGGACATAGGGTTTTATCATGACAATCTATCACAAACATTTTTCCTGAAATGAATAAAACAAGTTTTTTTCAAGATATGCTTATTGTTTTAAAATTTGTTGTCCCCTTTTTCTTAAAACTTGTGAGATGACAAAAGGAGGCATGGCATAGATGGCTCCCCAGGAGTAGCCCGACACGTAGGACACGTCACTTAGACTAATGCCACTAATCAATTTTAAGTTTTGCAGGGACGTAAGGTCTCACGCCTCAGCTCGTCATCACGATAGAACCAGGGAGTTCCGCTCGTAGCAGCTTTTGAATTGCCACAACAGGCCACTTTCAAGAGCGAATCAGGAAAGATTTTAAGACAAACAATCACCATCTAAAGTGAAACTTCTTTTCCTCGCAGTGCTACCAGCACAACCGGCATCGCAAACAACCGGCCTCAAAGGACTAAATGTTGGACCAAAGTCACAAAGCCCATCCGACGCCGGCCGAGCTGTCGGAATACTAGCAACATTAGCTCCCATCTCCGATTCACCTATTCGGAGGGGCTCATCACCAAAACGCCATGGTCGCCCAGCACACCCTTGCAGGCAACAACTCCGGGAAAAAGCACGACAAAAAGTTGTCCTCCTAGGATCACCATGAACATACTTAATGCGGTCTTATTCAAGAAGTTTCCCAACATCCGCACCATGATCAACACGGTGAAGATCAACCCTTTAGTTGAGGGACAGCCAGACTGCAAGCATCACCCAAGCCGAAGCAGGAGCTGCGGCAAAGCATCTAACAGCAAAGCCATCATCAACCAACATCCGATGCCAGTCATGCTGCAGTGACCCACGGATGGCCCGTCCAAAAGGGAGAGCTTAAAACTTATCAATCACATTACTTTTGCTAAAAATTGTCTTGCATTTACTCCTCATTTGTGCTCGCCATATCTTTTTTAGGGACTGGGTCACTCCCATTTGTTGCCTGTATAAGAACGGTAAGCGTACGCCCTCGCAGCCCCGCTGCACATTTCGGGGACAGAGGGTTTTCCCCTTTATCCCCAAGCAATCACGAAGCCAATCAACGGAGGTCCAGCAAGGACCAGTAAACAAATGAACCAAATGCAGATCTCGTCCTCGCTACGGCTCGGATCGGCAGTTCCCACAAAGCAGCTAAAAAAGAAACCAATCAAAGCAAAGCGTCCCAGAGCTGGGACCACGTCGTAGGCACCCTCGAAAAACCGGGCTAAAGGAAGGGAGAATCCCTGAACTTATCTCGTTTTCATTTTCAAATTAATTTCCCTTTCTGTTGTCCCCTCTGCATCTCACAGGGACTTGAAGCATCTCACTATCACCCGCATGGAGCTTGTGGAAAACGCCCTTGCCGCCCCGCTGCACATCTCAGGGGAGTTCATCTTTCTCCCCCCCTTTCATTAAATTTATTTTCATTCCTGCTCGCTTTGTTAGCTTTAAGTCGAGTACGGTCGTCTGGCCCACTGGGGCAACCTTAGGTTCTCGTTAGACCCTTGCAAATAAGTCGTCCCCTATATCCTAGCAATTGAACTATCAAGCAATCAAACTATCAATCAATCAAGCCATCAATCAATCGAAAATTAAAAATCAACCAAAATCCCTTTTTAGCCCAGCAGAAACAAAATCATACTACTCTCATAAACATTTTCATGCATTGCATAGGTTGGGGATGTCCAATCCTCTGTTAAAAAAAGCATCCATCAAAATTACATGCCATGCATGATATTACTTGTTTGCTCTTATATCCGCGGTTTGCTCCGACGTAAGCAGTCATAGACAAATCCCGGTAAGCATTTTCGAGCCATCGCGCCTTATCCTTCATGAGTGTAAGAGCCTGACTAGGTACTAGTTGAGTTCGCATAATATCCAGGATACATGCACAATTAGACATGGGATAGCTATAAAATTACGTGGGACTTTTACGATCTTCTTCATTTTTTCATTTTCTTCCCTCTTTCCACCATATGCCATCACTCCTACCAAAACCTTCACTATCAGTCATATCCCGGGAGCCAAGGAGCAGTCTCAGCTAAAATTGCCAGCCGGAAATAGAAGCACGCCAAGTTCAAGCTCACGACAAAGGAGACAGAAAAGGTCACTGAAAGATCGCTGAGAGCCATCACCGAAGAAAGACCAAAACCCCAAAGAGGAAAGCCGAGGCTTTAAGCCTAAATGGGAAGAGATCAAAACAAAGGTTGTGCTTGCTCTACTCTGTTGCATTTCAAATCAAATAAAAAAGGGGGGGAATAGAGAAAAAAAAAAGAGAGGAAAAAAGAAGAAAAGAAAAGAGAGAGGGGAAAAGGGAAAAGAAAAGAAAAGAGAGAAATGCTCAGAGACATTCAAGAATACAAACAATCGAAGAGCCAAAGCAAGCACAGCCCGGGGACAACTAAACTCGAGAAAACTCGAAGGAAACATTCCCCAGTGAACTCGAGCAAAAATGGGCCCAAAGCCCACTCGAGAAATCTCAAAGCAAGCATCCCTAGTAAGGACACGAGAAGAAAAAGGCCCAAGGCCAACTCAAGTAGTGAGTCGCAAAAAGAACAGCGACGACACTCCCCAGTGAACTCAAGCAAAAAGGCCCAAGGCCAACGAGAGAAATCTCGAAGCAAGCATCCCTGATGAGAACTCAAGAAGAAAAGGGCCCAAGGCCAACTCAAGTAGTGAGTCACAAAAAGAACAGTGACGACACTCCCCAGTGAAGCCTCGAGTAAAGGGCCCCTGGCCGAACGGAAAGCACCCCCAACAAGGATCCCAGAGCTCACGCACTCTGTCCAGAAACCATCCCCAGCAAAAAGCGAAGGAACTCATACACCTCGCCCTCATCCGGGCCAATCAACAAAGCATCATTCATCAAAAACCTTCCAGCAAAGCAATCTTTCCCAAAATAAACTCCTTTCCAGATTTTTCATGTCCTTTCATTCTTTTCCGTAAAAGTCCTATCGATTATTAGAACGCCCATGCATGTGCATGTTCATTTGAAGTCTATTCACTCGGATTGACATTGCGAATTGAAAATTATGTATCATGTTAGTTGCATCTTTATGAGCGTAAAACACTTAGCCTTATTTCAGAGCGTGAGTGCAAACACTAATATCAGATGACTGCTTACGGCTGCAAATCGTGGGAAAGTCTTGTCCTTGGGGTCATTACCTCCTGAGCAGGATTCAGGCGCATTCTAGGTTCGTATCAAGGCCGCAGGCAGCATTAGCATTTTTCTCCTCCCAGAGTGACCTTAGTTTAGTTTCTGCATTTCGCGTCTTCTCCTACGGGAATTGACGTTGTTTGCATTTTTGTACCGTATTTCCTCCTCCTAGAGTAACCTTAGTTTAGTTTCCGCATTTCGCGTCTTCTCCTACGGGAATTGACGTTGTTTACATTTCTGTACCGTATTTCCTCCTCCCAGAGTGACAGCATCAGTATTTTTCTCCTCCCATAGTGACCTTAGTTTAGTTTCCGCATTTCGCGTCTTCTCCTACGGGAATTGACGTTGTTTGCATTTCGCGTCTTCTCCTACGGGAATTGACATTGTTTGCATTTCTGTACCGTATTTCCTCCTCCCAGAGTGACAACATCAGCATTTTTCTCCTCCCAGAGTGACCTTAGTTTAGTTTCCGCATTTCGCGTCTTCTCCTACGGGAATTGACGTTGTTTACATTTCTGTACCGTATTTCCTCCTCCCAGAGTGACAGCATCAGCATTTTTCTCCTCCCAGAGTGACCTTAGTTTATTTTCCGCATTTCGCGTCTTCTCCTACGGGAATTGACGTTGTTTGCATTTCGCGTCTTCTCCTACGGGAATTGACGTTGTTTGCATTTCGCGTCTATATTTCCTCCTCCCAGAGTGACAGCATCAGCATTTTTCTCCTCCCAGAGTGACCTTAGTTTAGTTTCCGCATTTCGCGCCTTCTCCTACGGGAATTGACGTTGTTTGCATTTCTGTACCGTATTTCCTCCTCCCAGAGTGACAGCATTAGCATTTTTCTCCTCCCAGAGTGACCTTAGTTTAGTTTCCGCATTTCGCGTCTTCTCCTACGGGAATTGAAGTTGTTTGCATTTCTGTACTATATTTCCTCCTCCCAGAGTGACACCATCATGCATTTTCTCCTCCCAGAGTGATATCATTTACATAATTCTACATTTCTGCATAATTATTTCCTCCTCCTAGAGTGACATCATTAGGACAAATCATTCATACTTCTGCGAATCACGCATTATCCTTCCGAAGCAACGTCAGTCACATGTCAAGTGATTATCCCCCCCCCCCCTAGTGGAGCCGTCATTTACGTTTTCGTAAAATTACCTTCGATTTCTGGTAGAGTAGTTGTCATTTACATTTTCTGCAAATTATGTTTCTCTCGATATCCGAATAGATCTAAGTTTATATCTTTGCAGGACATCTGATCGAATCTATCTCCTCCCAGAGTGACGACATCAAAGCATACCTCCTCCCAGAGTGACATCTATGAATCTATCTCCTCCTAGAGTGACGACATCAACAAAACTATCTCCTCCTAGAGTGACAGCAACCAACTATCTCCTCCCAGAGTGACATCGAAAGCTATCTCTTCCCAGAGTGACATCAGCGATTACCTCCTCCCAGAGTGACTGCAACCAACTATCTCCTCCCAGAGTGACATCAAAAGCATACCTCCTCCTAGAGTGACGTCTACGATATACCTCCTCCTAGAGTGACATCAACTTACCTCCTCCCAGAGTGACATCGACCAAATACCTCCTCCCAGAGTGACATCCAAAAGCATACCTCCTCCCAGAGTGACATCAACCAATTATCTCTTCCCAGAGTAACATCCACGAACAATATCATCAATTTTATAGACACCTTTTTAATCCCCAGTGACAACATCAATTTCCTCATCACCAAATAACACCATCAAAAGCATACGTCCTCCTAGAGTGACATCAACTTACCTCCTCCTAGAGTGACATTCAACAAACTACCTCCCCCAAGAGTGACATCCCAAAAATATACCTCCTCCCAGAGTGACGTCCACAGCAATATCTCCTCCCAGAGTGACATTCAACAAATTTATCTCCTCCTAGAGTGACATCCACGACATATCTCCTCCTAGAGTGACAATCAACGAATAACATCAACAACCTACCTCCTCCCAGAGCGACATCATCACTGTAAGCTTGAGGTAAGACCTGTTGTGTCGCCAAAATTCGGATATATAAGGGCAACCGTCTTTACTGCTTATCAAATACTTCGATAAGACAGTAAAGAGGGGGCAATTGTTGATACCTAAATTTTGACGTCATTTTTACTTAATTTTAGTATTCCTGTTATTTAGTTAATTTACAGTCATTTTCAGTTGATTTACTGTCTGTCGCACCCCCTTTTTCGTTGGAAAATGAGTTTAAGGTTTGGGACGGATGCTAAGCATAAATGGATGCTTCGCATAATACAATGAAGTCGCCACCCTAATTTCTAAGGTTTAGGGAACCTAAGCGTCATGGCATAAAATAAAAAAACTAAGGCTCGGTCTAAACCATTGAACAAAGGTTCGAGGTCGTATTGTGGACTTGGGAAGGTGTTAGGCACCCAAGTCTCACCCTTAAAAAGGTTACCAGTTATAAAGTGAGAGGTGTTCGGATATAGTTTTGATATACAAAGATTTGTTTAAATGACCGAAGCATGTCAACCTCCTCTTCCCACGAACTCGAGTCACTTTCCAATCATTTACATCGGCCAATGATTGAATCATGCCAACAGAGTCCGCTTACCAAATTGGGACACTTTCCGATTATCTAAACATTTTTGACGCGATTTGGCCCTCAAAGGTGACGTTACATCTTAGCATATTTCGTTGGGACGTGTTATTTCCGATCGGGACACGAAGGACGGGGTTACCGTTTGTTCGTTATGCTAGAGCGGACGTTCCCCCTTTTCATCGAGCCATGCATGATTAATTAATTAATTACTACGTGATCCTAACATGGATAATACTAACATCGTACGTTTTCGTATATGCAAATAATTGTGTGGGATTTGAAGCCACCATGCTCATATATCAAATGGCAATTTATTTCATGGCATAAACAAAGCAAGTGACTTAAACACGTAAACATGTGGGTTGATTTTAACTGCTAACAATTCTATATGTCATGCATACGAATTGGGTGGGTTCTAATGCTTTTCTAAGTGGTCATGCATACGATATGATCGAGGCTTTGGACCTTTTTGATAAGCATTCATTCAAAGCATAAAAATAAATAAAAGGACTTTAAGATAAACTTACCCGATTTGACGAACCCCGATCGATCCATCTCTTCAAAACAAACGTTAGCGGCGATTGACATAAATACGTAGGTATAAGCAGCATACACGATTTTTAACTACTTAACTAATTATTACAAACCACAATTCATAATAAAAACTGCTTATTTAATTATTACAAATTGGAGGTCGGAATAATTAATCTAACTAATTATTACAACAAGTAAAATAATTAATTAAAGCATTAACTAATTATTACAACGAGTTTGGGCGGTGAAGTATCATCACTCTTCGAGCGAAGATTCAAGGTTTTCACCTACAAAGCGAGAGTGTTAGTGATGACTCGAAAGATAATAAATGAGAAAAGCGCATGCAAATATTTATTTCATTTATAACAAGCAAGCAATTAACAGAATGTAGCAAGTAATCAATTAAATAAAATATGGCAAGCAATTAATTAAATAAAACATGGCAAACAAACTAAGCAATTTATTTCATGCCAAACAAATAAATAATTAACAAGACATAGGAGACAAGTGAATAATTAATTAGACATGGAAAATGAGTAATCAATTAATTCATTTATTTCCTATGAGCAATTTGTAACACTTTAAGCATGACATGACTAATAATTAATTTATTCATAGCATGCAATATTAAATTAAACAAAAAACATGGCATAGAAAATAAACAAATCATTCATGGTATGCAAACATTTAACTAAATAAGACATGGCATGGCACTCAACATATCACTTATATCATGCAAGCAAATAATAAAAATAGAACATGGCATAAACAAATTATTTAAATCATGCAAGCATTTAATTAAATAAAACATGGCATGAATGAGTTATTTGAATCATATAGGTATTTCATTAAATAAAACATGGTATAAACACATTATTTAAATCATGTATACAAGCATACGAATTATTCATGACATATTAGTATGAAAATTGTTCATGGCATATACGAAAATTATACATGGCGTACGAGAATTATACATGGCATACGAAAATTATACATGGCATACGAAAATTATGCATGGCATATACGAAAATAAGTGGGCCCCACAAGGGATTTTTTGACATTAAAAAATGGGTTTGGCACAAGCCAAGCCCAAATTTTAATTTAAACAAGTACACAACTTAATTAAATAAAATATGGCATTAAAAGCATACGAACATGTGAACAATTCATACGATATTTAAAACATGAAAAATAAAATAAACATATCGCATACGAACATGTAAACAATTCATGCGATATTAACATTTAAATAAATAAACAATTTATAAGCATACAAAAACCATACGAGAAATTGAATTGTATACATACGAAATTTTAAATGGGTCAGGCCCATTACTTGTCCAAAACAGTGGCTGGGCTTGGGATTAAATCAAGCCCAGCACTCCTTTAAAAACCAAGATGGGCTTGTGACAAACTCAAGCCCATCACGTTTCTATTTTCCTTTCCCGCCAACCCATCTTCTCTTTTCTTCTTCTTCCTTTCTTTCTTTCTCTACTGCACCAGTACCGATGGCCAAAGACCAAGTTTAAACCCACCCATGGATTTTACCCAAAACAGTCCCAATCATTATGTTATCAAAGCGGTAGATCAAGGCGACAAAAATAGCAAGAAATTTAGACAAGAACAGTGGCATTTTTCAACATGGAATAACTAGCTAATTAACATGCATAAATGGTTATTAATTACTCAAGTCTTTATATCCTTAAATTGAAGCAAGGGAAATGAAATTAGCCTTAAAACTAAGAATGTGAGGCAAGTTCTAGCAATTTATTTCATGCTTTAGAGACAAAACGAAATTTAAGGAGAGTTTAGAGAGAGAGAGAGAGAGCTTACTTCCCAGGAGAGTTTTTAGCCAAGAAGGTAGTGCCAGAAAGTGGGATTAAGAGGGGATTTTTAGTGCCCTTGATTTGTTGATAGAAGCTTGCTATTTATAGGGAAGGGAAAAATTTGAGTCGGTTTGCAACTTGTGGTTGCAAACCAGCGGGATGAAATATCAAGAAATATCAAGAGTGATGATGAGCTTCTAGGCTAGAATCTATGAGCTAGCTAGGGTTTCTTGTGGCCAAGTGATGAGCAAGTTTGATTGTGTGGCTAGGTGAAGAGCAAGGCAAGCTGGAACCGAGCTGGAGGATGAGATTGCATTGATTGTGCATTAATGTGGTATTTATCCTATTTTTGGATACGAACGGGATATTTTTGCACGAGCGAAATCGCTCGAAAATGAAAATAAATCCGAGCCGAGGGTACAACTAGGTGTAGAAAAATAAGGCAAGAAGACTAACATACAGTGAAGAAATGCGAAAGTCGATTTAACGTATTTATTTTCTCGTTCGGAAGTGTCAAAATGTTCGTGCGCAAAATAAACGTTCTTACGACATAAATTGAATGAAATTGAACGCGGTGGTGTGAAAGAGAAAAATAGTACGTAATTATCAATTAAAGAAATAATGCGTTCGACCCTAGGTTTTGAGAAACTTACTCGGGATCAAAAGAAGTTCGCAAAAAGACAGTTAAAAGTACGAAAAAATTAAAAAGGCACGAAATGACACGAAATATTAAACAAACTAGCCTAGGATCAAGAATCGATAGAAATTTGATCTAGACGAGCTATTAAACGTGATAAGCGTAAAATTTATGTAAATGTGACAAAAAGAGTGGTCAAAAATCGGGTAGCAACAGTTGCCCCCTCTTTACTGTCTGATCAAAAATACAGTGTAACTGAAATTTTTGATTAGCAGTAAAGACAGTTGCCCCTAGGTGCTGCCACGGTTTTGTGAAAAGCATTGCAAAAAAATGTAAACGATGTCGCTCAAGGAGGAGATTTGGGTTGGCAAAAAAGGTAGTCGCTCAAGGAGGAGATTGTGCATAAATGTAGCCGCTCAAGGAGGAGATTTTGGTTGGCAGAAAGGTAGTCGCTCAAGGAGGAGATTTTGCATAAATGTAGTCGCTCAAGGAGGAGATTTTGGTTGGCAGAAAGGTAGTCGCTCAAGGAGGAGATTTGTTGGTTGGCAAAAAAGGTATTCGCTCAAGGAGGAGATTTTGGTTGGCAGAGAGGTAGTCGCTCAAGGAGGAGATTTTGCATAAATGTAGTCGCTCAAGGAGGAGATTGTGCATAAATGTAGTCGCTCAAGGAGGAGATTGTGCATAAATGTAGTCGCTCAAGGAGGAGTATTTTAGATAGACAGGAATGTAAGAATGTAGTTGGGAATTTTCATAAACAATGCCAATTGCGGGAAAATAAATGCAGACTACTCGGATATTGAGGGAGAATGCAGAAATGCAGAAATGTAAATGACGACTTCTCTGATAGTGAGGAAAAACGTAAATTGCATAATTGTAAATGAGAATTAGAATGTACCTTTGGTCTGATGTTGGTTGATAGTAACGTACCTTTGAGGGAAATGTCTCTGATAGTGTGGAAGATGGTCTTCTCGGATAATGAGGATGGTTGTCTCCGATATTGAGGACGTTCATGATCTTCTCTGATAATGAGGAGATGGTTGTCTGATATCGAGGAAATGATGATCTCTGATAGTGAAATCAATTGTTGATGATCTTCTCTGATAATGAGGAGATGGTTGTCTCCGATATTGAGGATGTTGATAATCTCTGATAGTGAAATCGGTTGTCTCTGATAGTGAGGACGTTGATGATTTCTAATAGTGAAATCGGTGGTCTCTGATTTTGTGGTTTTCTCGGATAATGAGATCGGTTGTCTCTGATAGTGAGGATGTTGATGATCTCTGATAGTGAAATCGGTGGTCTCTGATAGTGAGTTTGATGGTTTTCTCGGATAATGAGAAGGGTTGTCTCTTATGGTGATGACGTTGATGATTTCTGATAGTGAAATCGGTGGTCTCTGATAGTGAGTTTGATGGTTTTCTCGGATAATGAGATCGGTTGTCTCTGATAGTGAGGATGTTGATGATCTCTGATAGTGAAATCGGTGGTCTCTGAGTTTGATGGTTTTCTCGGATAATGAGATCGGTTGTCTCTGATCATGGAAATGTTTATTAGGGTGTTGACATGGAAATGTGAATGAGGGTCCGTGTGAGGCTATCGCTCTTTGGATGTTGATGTAGAAATCTGAATAAAGGTCCGTGCGATGCTATCGCTCTTCGGACGTTGACGTGGAAAATATGAATGTATTTATTTTCTCGTTCGGAAGTGTCAAAATGTTCGTGCGCAAAATAAACGTCCTTACGACATAAATTGAACGAAATTGAACGCGGTGGTGTGAAAGAGAAAAATAGTACGTAATTATCAATTAAAGAAATAATGCATTCGACCCTAGGTTTCGAGAAACTTACTCGGGATCGAAAGAAGTTTGCAAAAAGATAGTTAAAAGTACGAAAAAATTAAAAAGGCACGAAATGACATGAAATATTAAACAAAGTAGCCTAGGGTCAAGAATCGACAGAAATTTGATCTAGACGAGCTATTAAACGTGATACGCGTAAAATTTATGTAAATGTGACAAAAAGAGTGGTCAAAAATCGGGTAGCAACACTGTCACTAGCATTTTTAAGTGTTTCGTTGCATTTTAACATCATCGTTAGCACCGTCAGCTTTCGAAATCGTATTTTTAATTTTTCGGCATGTATTTTCATTATTATTATGGTTATTATTGTTAGCCTTAAAAATCATATTTTTAATTATCTGGCAGTCGTTTGCTAGTTTTTTCTTCATTTTAGGTAATCACATGAATTTCAGGATTTTTTTATATTTTAACGCATTTTTTAGTATTGTTATTATTTTATTATTATTTTCGTTCGAGCTTTTATTGGACCCGAGTAAGTTCGCTCGGACAATAGCTTGACTTTAAAATGTTTTCCATCAACTAGTTGCTAGCTTTTTTTCTGCTCGCAATGGTCTACAGCGTTTCGTGTAATTTTTGACGTAACATTTTTATTTTTCCGTTCGCGCGTTTCACGCTTTTGAACGAGAAAATAAACGCGCTAAATGAAAAATTCTCGTCATTCACTGTAGACGGTTAGCCTCGTCGTATTTTTTCTACTCGTAGGTACTGTCGGTTCAAAAAGTCTGAACGATTGATCGCAGGACTCGTCTCGAGGCCATTTAAATAAAATAAAGGGCGAGTTGATCACAACCGTTGATCTGGTCAACTAAAAAAAAGTCAACCAGATCAACGGTTGACTATTTAATCAACCATGGTGCACATGCACCATGGACGTAAACAACAGCGGAGCAGGCCACCGAGCAAACTGCTCCCGTCGAGTCCAAGCCGTTTCCTGTCCCTTCGATCATCATCATGGTGACCTAGACCCTCCACCTCACTGGCGTAGACCTGCCAGCACACGAGGAACGGCCACCATGCGCAGCTCCAGCGCCGGCAACCCATGCGACTCAAGGCTATAAATAGCAAGCCAATCCTTCGGAAAAAGGGCACCAAAAATGCAAGAAAACTTGCTCTCTCTCCCTCCTTGATCAGCTTGCTCACTTAGAGCGACAATCGTCCAGTTTCAAGCTTGAGAGAGTAAGCTTTCTCTCTCTAAGCATTTTCGGTTTTTAAGCATGTTTTTTCTTTAAATTCGTTCGGCTTGATCTTGAGCAAATAAATTGTTTGTTTTTATGCCATTAATTCACATACATGATGTAGATTAAATACATGTTTTAAATTTTAAAAATCGTTAGCTAGATTGTGCGAATTAATTAATTTTCGATAACTAACGGTTCGATCATTTTTTTTGAAATTAAATTCGGTACGTGTCAAACTAAAAATTGAGGTTCGTACTGTCGAGAAGTCGTTGAAGAGACGAGCGTCTCGGTATGAATGGTTTTTGAAACAGCCACTTGTGGCCGGAGCTTGGCCGCCGGCAGTAGCGCCGGCGACCAAGGAAGACGATAAATAGTGCCAGGCTTCGGCACTGTTCACGCGTCAAAGGTGATGGGCTTGGCCCATCACCATTAAATCATTTTCCATGGGCCAGGCACTATTCCTGGCCCATTCCCATATTTCTTTTCTTTTTCAATTCTTTCCGAAACCTCGGATCACGCTTTTTCGTAAAAATAATTTGTATGCTTCGTATGATTATTTTTCGTACTATCAACTGTTTAATTTTCTGTACTATCAACTGTTTTAATTTTCTGCAAATATCAACTGCTTTAATTTTTCGCAACTGCTGGAAATTCTTCCGCAACATCAACTGTTTAATTTTCTGTACTATCAACTGTTTTAATTTTTTGTAAATATCAACTGCTTTAATTTTTCGCAAACTGCTGGAAATTCTTCCGTAATATCAACTGTTTATTTTTTTGCAAATATCAATTGTTTTATTTTCTGCAAATATCAACTGCTTTAGTTTTTCGCAAACTGCTGGAAATTCTTCGTTTGCGTCAAATAAATCATTTTTTGCATGCAATCAACTCAGCATTAAATTTCGTATGCGTTAAATCCATCATTTTTCGCATGCAATCAACTCAGCATTCAAATTTAGTATGTGTTAAATCCATCATTTTTCGCATGCAATCAACTCAGCATTTAAATTTCGTATGCGTTAAATCCATCATTTTTCGCATGCAATCAACTCAGCATTTAAATTTCGTATGCGTTAAATCCATCATTTCTCGCATGCAATCAACTCCGCATTTAAAATTTTGTATACGTTAAATCCATCATTTCTCGCATACAATCAACTGTCATTTAAATTTTCGCACTCATAAAATTGCTTATTTATTTCTAAAGCTATCGCTAACACTCTCACTTTGTAGGTTTTAATTTCAAGCTTCGCTCGAAAGTACGCCTTTCGATTCCTTTTTATTTATTCAACGCTTTTCGCAAATATTAATTGTACGAATGATATATAGAACTGCTAGAATTAAAATCAACCCACATGAACAACGTGTTCAAAGAGTTGCTTAAAATGCCATGCTCATGTGATTTTAAATTCTCGCTTATATTGACTGCATGTACATGGGGACTTTTGATCCCACATCAGTTTTTCACTTCAAAATCTATCATTTAAATTTGTACTCTGTTAGCAATCCATGATAAGATCACGTAGTAATTAATTTAATCATGCATGGCCTGATAATGACATAGAGGGCGCTCATTCAGTCTTACAGAAAATTCAGTCCCATAACGTTACGTTCAAGAATAATCAATCGGTCTTGATAAACGGTAACCCCGTCCGAAAGACGTTCAAACGGTAACCCCGTTCAACGATTAATTATTTCTGAACGTCACGATCATAAAAAGACTAAAGTGACGATTCCTCTGAGGGTCCCCCTTTTCAAAACAAAACGCATTTTCATCAAACACCTTTTAAAAAACACCTCTCTCATTAACCGGTAACCGTTTTCGGATGTGACTCGGGTGCCTAACACCTTCCCGAGACCATAATACGACCCCGAACCTTTTGTCTGGGGTACAGACCCCTTTTTTTGTGCCTTTAGTTTTTTACTTATTATATTTTCTATGCCATGACGATTAAGGTTCCCTAAACCTAGCAACCAAATTAGGGTGGCGACTTCATTGCATGTTGCGAGGCGTCTGTTTACGCTAAGCATTATAAGGTCCCAAATTTCGTTACACACTCGCGAATTTTTTAATTTTCGGGGGCGCGACAGTGGTGATAGTTAAAAAGGAGAGGCCCTTCTCTGGGATATATACGTAAATACATTAAATTGTTATGTCTTCCTCAAAAGGAGATGATATCAAGGCTCATTATTATACGGTTCATGAAAGAGGTCCATCTATTGCAACGGGTATTCACTATGGTGATTTTATGGTCAACATAGAGACTTGTCCACTGGAATATCCTCTCTTCTTAGTGACATGTCTTTAAAACGATATTGTCTTATCATATCCGCGTATCTTCAAAGGCAGAAATATTTTAACACCTCCATATGTGATGTGTTATCTCGAAACTATGTCACTAAAGCCACAACGATTAATTCCTCGAATAAGGTATGATGATTATAATATTTCCATCTTAATAATGTTACTAATCATATCGTGATAGAAGCACCGCGGAATAAGATTAACAAGTGAAATTTTGAGAAAAAGGGACAGTAACTGTCCAGGGCAATCTTGGCATTGCCAATATTACAAAACATCCACAAGGGTCGGGCAAAAGGCGTGCTAACAACAAAAAATAAGAATTGAAACATAACGCTTATGAAGGAGTCGTCGCATCATCTCTCTCTTGCTCTGGGACCCTATCCTTATGGAAATCCTCGTCGGTTACATTCTAGGCCTTCTCTAAGTAATACTGAGAAAGGTCGTTAACTCGGAGGGCTTCTGTCCTGTAAAATTTCATGACAGCATCCGTCATAAGTCCCGCCCCCTCCCGTATATACCAACGGTACTTCTCGGCAGAAAGATTGAGCTCCGAGGACAACTCCACATTTTTACGCCTTTCCGCCTCTAGCTCGGCGTTAAGGGTAATGTTTCTATCCTCTCCTTCGAAAAGACGTGTATTTAGAGCAACCCCTTTCTGTTTCTCATTGTCCAGCGCGGGCCTGGCATCCTCTGTTTCCTTCCTAGCAGCTGCCACAGCGTCTAATAGTCCTTGACGCTCATTCGTCAGTTTATCTATTTCTCCTTGTTTCTCCGTTGTTATCTTCGCGTTATCCTCATCCCAATAATGAAGATTTCAAAACGAAGAAAATAGGCGAGAACGGATGAAGCTTATACGCTCCTGACGATTCTTGGCCAAAAACACATCTCTTTCTCCTCGATGTGACATTACGCGAGCCACCAGAAAAGATGAAGAGGTGAGGGCATTGTTATCACCTTCAGCCCCTAAAATCTGGAAGGCTTCCTCCCGAAGGCCACCCAAATTAACTTGGTGGGTAACAGGCCCAGAAGGAGCAAACGTACTTAAACTGACCATCACATCAGAAGCGGCGTTGTCCGTTCCCTTAGGAGGCCGAGACACAGGAACAAGAAACAAAGTAGTCGGAGAAGGAGGGTGATTAGAGGAACCTCTCATTTCAGGAACAAAAGACCCAGGTGCAGCGAACACTTCAAAATCGGGGCCCATCACATCTGAAGCAAAACCCATAGGGATGGAGGAAGAGTGAAGAGGAGAGGACTCAGCAAAAGGGTGAAAATCATCATCAAGGTTAGCACCCCGAGATGATTCAGGAAGCAGACTGCCTTCCACAAAAGCTCTTGGGGAAGAGTTAGCACCGGACGAAGTCTGACCGGCTGGGCTATTCTAAAAGTCATGACAGGCCTTCTTTTTACGATTCTCAAGAAAATTCGCGAAGGACATATTCTCGTTAGGAAGGGAACGAGTGAAAGCAGTACTGGTTTCCTAAAGGAACAAAAACACACTAAGAAGACAGTGAGGGAATAGAGAAAAATGATAGGGACAATGAGTGAAAGTACCTGAGTAGATGTAGAAACTAGAGGAATTCCTATTAGAACCGTATCAATAACTGTCACTTCTAAGGGAGTAGCACCCTGAGAAAGAGCAGAACGTACGCCGCCTATATTTCTATTTCTCTTTTTCCTCATAACACGTATTCATCAGGAAGACGCTTGAGTAGTGTCAAGAGTAACAACAGCCTCCTGAGAAGACGGTGGGACAAAATTAACAGTAGTAGCCCCTCCTTCAGAAGGTGCAGCAACGGTAGCAGCGGCAGCGGCAGCGGCTTTTTCTCTTTGCTTTTGGGCCCTTCTCTTTTTTCTCCTTATGTATTCTGGTTCCCAACCGGGCGGAGGCACTGCATATTCACGAAATAACGTCAGTGTTAGTACTTCTCTGAAATGTAAAGAAAGGGGGTCAAATACTCACCAACTTTACACTCGTTAATATCCACCCGTTGGCCACATCACTGATAATAATCGGACGAGATTGTACCCGGGGTAGGAAGGATCCTGGAGATCTTCTCCTCTGAGGGGGTGGGCCTCGCTGCTAGTACACCTGCAAGGCGCCGGAGGGGGTCCCCGGCGCAAATACTCCGACGATCAAGTCAGTATCAGTAGGAGTAGTGAGAGAGAGTGAAAGAGTAGAGAGAGAGTGTCTAGTGAGAGAGAGAGAATCCCCCCCCCCTTTCTACCAAGGGGGGGTATTTATAGGAGATCTAGTAGAGAGGTGTCATCTCTAATAGGTGCCGCTTGGGGCCATGGGGTAACGCCGAGTAGATGTCGCTTGAGAGCTTGATGCCGCTTGGGCGGTAGATGCCGCTGGGGCGGTAGATGTCGCTTGAGTGCTTACCGGAGGTGGGAATATGCGCCATATCGTACTGGATGGGTCCCCCCCGCTGATGTCGACCACCCCTGGTAGAAGGACTAGCAGGAGGCCAGGCAGGCTCTACAGTAGCTGAAGATGACGGTACCCCCTGTCAGGACTAAAATGCTCTAGGGGGTATGTCAATAGTTATCACAAGCCCAACCGAAAACGAGCCCGAGTGTTTACCAAGGGCTCAATTCTCGGTATCTGGATGAATGCTATCTCTTCTGCGTCATGGCAGGCTTGTAAAGATCCTCGAGTTCCTTTGCGTCCTTTGATGCCCTCGCCGCAGATTCTTGCTAAAGCTCTATAGGCGCTATCTCTGGCAGATAACGCTAAGGTCCTTTCGAGTGGCGTCCGACATAACCTGGGATGGGATAACTCCGATTGTAGAGGTAGATGTCACTTGAGAGCCTCCCTGCTGAGGTCGACCATCCCAGGGCTTACCGCCAGGCTAGGGGCGGCATGGACAGCATAGAGTGTCCAAGGAATGAGTTGGAGACGCCGCTCAATACTCAGAGCCCAACCAAAAACTGTTGACGAAATTGGCAATAACTATGTGCCCCCAGCCTAACCGAAAACGGCCCTGGTATGCAATACTAGTGACAAGGAGGCTGCTGCTGACAAGGAGGCAGCCGATAACCTGGATGCGGCACCTAAATCGGAGGCGGCCGATAACAAAGAGGCGGCACCTAACTCGGAGGCGGCCGATAACAAAGAGGCGGCACCTAACTCGGAGGCGGCCGATAACAAAGAGACGGCACCTAACTCGGAGGCGATCGATAACAAAGAGGCGGCACCTAACTCGGAGGTGATCGATAACAAAGAGGCGGCACCTAACTCGGAGGTGGCCGATAACAAAGAGGCGTCGCTCACATGGAGGCACTCGCTCACATGGAGGCATCACGAATCATACGGCGCCATCACTCACATGGAGGCACTCGCTCCATGGAGACATCACGAATCATACGGCGCCATCACTCACATGGAGGCAATCGCTCCATGGAGACATCACGAATCATACAGCGCCCTCACTTACATAGAGGCGCTCGCTCCATGGAGACATCACGAATCATACGGCGCTATCACTCACATGGAGGCGCTCGCTCCATGGAGGCATCACGAATCATACGGCGCCATCACTCACATGGAGGCGCTCACTCCATGGAGACATCACGAATCATACAGCGCCCTCACTCACATGGAGGCACTCACTCCATGGAGGCATCACAAATCATACGGCGCCATCACTCACATGGAGGCACTCGCTCCATGGAGGCATCACGAATCATACGGTGCCATCACTCACATGGAGGCACTCGCTCTATGGAGACATCACGAATCATACGGCGCCATCACTCACATGGAGGCACTCGCTGTGAACCGCCTGCAATATTGTCGCGGCTTTACGCCATAAGCTACCTACAATTTGTGCGGTTTTACGTCATAGATACCTGCAATATTGACGCGACTTTACGTTGCTCGGAGCTACCTGCAATATTGACGCGGCTTTACACTATCGACCCCTTACAAATTGTGCGGTTTTATGTTGTAGCTACCTGCAGTATTGCACGCTTTCATATTCCCCGGATTTCAATCTATACTCCACTTGAGTACCTGCATTGTTAGCTGTACAAATACACTAGCAAAGAATGTTAACTTCGGTTAGTTTCCTCTAAGAATGTTAAAAATAGAGGTAAGGGGAAAGTGATAATCTTAAAGGTGACAGCGATACCTTGGGGGAATAAACAAGGAGCTCGGCTGTTGTTTAATTCCCGTTCCCTTCCTTGCATTTACGAAGGAGAGTGACATGTCGTTGGAGACCTTTTTGCTGATGAGAGAATGTCGACATGAAATTATAAGGGCTCTCTCAGCGGGGTAGATATTCACCCGATAAATAATATAAAGATCCATCCGGGGTAGATATTCACCCGATAAATAATACAAAGATCCATCCGGGGTAGATACTCACCCGATAAATCATATCAACCTTCATCTAGGGTAGATATTCACCCGCTAGATAATATCCCGAATCATCCTTTATTTCACCCACCGTCGCCATAGGGGAAAACCAAATTAGTGGCGTCACTTTGAGGCTACATACCGCCCAGTTAACCTCAACCTCTCGTCCAGGTGCCTTCATAAGAATTGTAGCCCTTCGAACTGCCTTCAAACGAGCTATCACACAGAGAATTCCGAGCATGCACGAAGAAGATACGATTTTTTCTGTGAAACCCGATATAGCTGGCCAGCAATGCACTTTTCTGGGCGCTAACGCTGAAAGTCCCAAGACTTCTGATGACATGGCAAGGGCGACAACGGCAGGGGCGACATCCGATAACAAAGCGGATGTCTGATAACAAAGCGGACATCTGATAAGGAAGCGGACATCCGATAAGGAAGCGGACATCTGATAAGGAAGCGGACATTCGATAAGGAAGCGGACATCTGATAAGGAAGCGGACATCTGATAACGAAGCGGACATCCGATAACGAAGCGGACATCCGATAACGAAGCGGACATCCGATAAGGAAGCGGACATCCGATAAGGAAGCGGACATCCGATAAGGAAGCGGACATCCGATAAGGAAGCGGACATCCGATAAGGAAGCGGACATCCGATAAGGAAGCGGACATCCGATAAGGAAGCGGACATCCGATAAGGAAGCGGACATCCGATAAGGAAGCGGACATCTGATAAGGAAGCGCACATCCGATAAGGAAGCGGACATCTGATAAGGAAGCGGACATCCGATAAGGAAGCGGACATCCGATAAGGAAGCGGACATCCAATAACGAAGCGGACTTCCGATAAGGATGCGGACATCCGATAAGGAAGCGACATCTGATAGGGCGACACCCCATCCAAGGTCATGCATGACGTCACTCCATACGACGTCACCTCGCATGACGTCACTCCCTAGCACACAAGCGACATCTTTCGTCTTTTTCCCAAAAACTCAAGTATCATTTTCCTCTGACACACTCAATAATAACACACGCAAAAGTCAAACCCCTCTCTCTCTTTCTCTTACTTTTCCAGATCTGATCTGACAATAAAGATAATCACAGCTTCTCTCTCTCTTTTCTTTCTTTTCCTGATTCAATTTTCTTAGTACACAATAATAATAATACCACTGTTTCTCCCTCTTTATTTTTCTTTTCCAGATCTGGTCTCCTTTGATGTACCACAATAATAATTAATCATATAAATTCATCTCATGGGATCCGCAAAGAACTTGAATCATATGTAAATCCATAACCAGAAAAAACCAGCAGCAATAACGGAGATAAATATGCATACGAAAAAGAGAGCCTTTAGATCTCAAGGAACTCACTTGAAGATCTAAATGCTCTCAATGAAAGCACCATTTTGATAATAATCGGACGAGATTGTACCCGGGGTAGGAAGGATCCTGGAGATCTTCTCCTCTGAGGGGGTGGGCCTCGCTGCTGGTACACCTGCAAGGCGCCGGAAGGGGTCCACGGCGTAAATACTCCGACGATCAAGTCAGTATCAGGAGGAGTAGTGAGAGAGAGTGAAAGAGTAGAGAGAGAGAGTGTCTAGTGAGAGAGAGAGAATCCCCCCCCCCTTCTACCTAGGGGGGTATTTATAGGAGATCTAGTAGAGAGGTGTCATCTCTAATAGGTGCCGCTTGGGGCCATGGGGTAACGCCGAGTAGATGCCGCTTGAGAGCTTGATGCCGCTTAGGCGGTAGATGCCGCTGGGGCGGTAGATGTCACTTGAGTGCTTACCGGAGGTGGGAATATGCGCCATATCGTACTGGATGGGTCCCCCCCCCCCCCCCCGCTGATGTCGACCACCCTTGGTAGCAGGACTAGCAGGAGGCCAGGCAGGCTCTACAGTAGCTGAAGATGACGGTACCCCCTGTCAGGACTAAAATGCTCTAGGGGGTATGTCAATAGTTATCAATCACGGGTATCGACACTAAATTCTAGTTGGAGTAGTTTCTATAGCCAGCCGTCCTCTGGAGAAGAAAGTGGTTTTTTACTACCCCAGACGTTGTCCTTAATCTTATGATTAAAACCCGTCCTCCACCAGGGATCGGGTAGGTCAACAACGAAAAATCTCTCTTTCCAACCGGCAATGGAAGACTCGAGGTGTATGAGTTTCCAGGTGAATGGTTTTAAGGACTCATCGTCGTAACGGGGTGCTATCGCTATCACCCCTCTACGCGAATACAGTTGAAAAAGATTTTGAAGCAACGAAATAGAAGGAGACTCAATTCTTTTAAATCTACATAGTGCAATGAAAGCATAGACAACGCAGAACGCATTGGGACTCAGTTGGGCAGGGTTCAAGTCAAACTGGGTTAACAATTGTTCTACTAATAGGTCGAGAGGAAGCCGAAACCCATAATTGAACATTTTGGCGTACAATATCCTACTGTTATCGGGTAATTCGTTGTTAAGGTGAATAGACTCGGAAGCAACCCAAATCGAGCAACCAGCAGGAAATCGTGCATTGAATTCATCTAACCCCTACTGGAGCATGGGCAAAGAATAAAGAGAAGTTGGGGTGTTCTCAATCTTTTCTTCCCCAATGGTTTTTTTAGAACGACGAGATTTTGCCATGATTAAACACAGATAAGAAATTAGAAAGAGAAAAAGAAATAAGTGTACCTTCATCAAAGAAATGCCAGGAATCCCAGATAAAGGAGAAATAGCAGTGTAAGTTGCTTTCGGAAATGGTATTGTGTAGGAAAAGAGATAAAAAAGAAAAAAGGAGGCACGGAGAATGTTATATATAACCCTAAAGGGGTTGAGAGAAGCCACCAGTGGGCAATCGACACATGGCAGGGTGTCGTGTTAGAAAGACATGATACGCGCTAAGGATATAACCTTTGAAAAAGGGGAAGACGTTTCAGTTCTTGTTACTCCCTAGGGGGCGCTTGCATCAAACGCCTCCCAAAAGGAAAGACACATGTCCTTTCCCATCATGACTCCTTCAATCACATTAATGAGGGGATCTCTAGCATTTAATGCTCTAAAAAGCAGCACCAGCTTTTAGCGCATGATCTCTGAGAAAGCTCGAGATGACGCCGATGATAACGCTATAAGAGCGAACAGGCGTTAATAGACATGATCAGCGTTAACAACAAAATAAACCAAGACTCAAGATCTACGAGAAGAAAATAACGGTTTCACGGCATACGCGTTATTACAAATAAATAGTGTTAAGTGGTTTTACGTTACAACCTTTGGAAAAATAAAGGAAAAATAAGCGAGGATTAAATCAAGCTCTAGACAAAGATCTATAAGTCCCTGGTGGCATTTGGATTGTCCGATAACGGGAATCGTCGAGCGTCATTGCTATCACCTGCATCTTCCTCCTCTGAAGAAAGCTGACCTTCTTTACTCCCATCAATTTTATCCATCATTGCAAAGGTATAATCGGCAATCTTAGCTGGATCGAAAGAATTACTCCTATTGTAATTTGCAAAACCAGAGTTAAAGGCCTGCATGGCCTTCTTCTTCCACCACTCTATCTTTAACGGAACCCTGACAAGCTCCTCGTCTCGAGCTAGTATTTCTTCATGAAGAAGAAAGTTCTTCTTCCTTTTTGTCACTAACTCTGCCTCCAAAACCTCAACTTTTACTTTCCCTCTGGATTTCTCTCTACTCAACTCCTTTTGCATTTCGTTTTGGAGTTGCGTTATCAATTTCACTTGGCTTAACGCCCAGTCAAGCTGCGACTTTTGAGCACACATCGTGTTGGAAAAATCCTACAATTGGCTATCATAAGCCTTGACAGCATAGTCCAGATAGCGGAAGGCGTCTAAAGAATCATTCATGTGCGCGCATATCAAGACTTTTGAGAAAGTTGTAGAAACTTTTCTCTTTCTTCAGAAAGACTCATCATCTTGCCTATCAAAGATGGCATTAATTCATCTCCCGAGAAAGGGTTTAACACCCCTGCGACGCGAAGACCATCGACTCCAAGCCCTGTCAAATCTAGTCGGTAGGATGAAACTCCCTTAGGGCCTTGAGAAGAGAGATTGACCGTTAAGGCCGGGGAAGAAGCTTTATCACCTACTCCAATAACAGAAGTGAAAAACAATCGTTGAGGGGCCCTGGGCAACGGCTTAGGAGGTGGACTCACATGAGAAGTCGTTGTCGCCACATCTGGAATACAATAAGAAATAGGAGAGTCGGGGGTGTTAATCGGCGGAAGCGAATCTGCTTTTAACGGAACTTCAGTGACAGTTGGAGGAGCGACGGTTGTCGCCTCTGCAACCTTGGTCGATTAAGAAGAACTTGCTACAGTAGAAATGTCAACCCTCGCGGTAGGGACCTCGCCAGTACTTCCAAGGGAAATCCCGGTAGCCTGTCCATCTTTCTCTACTCTAAGTTTCTTCTGTTGGACTGTGGAGGCATGACGAAGGCCTATTTCAGTATCCATCTCCTCGCTGTCGCTGTCGACTATCCTAGTTATGGGTGGGCGCAAATTTACTCCTCTGCCCCGAACCGGTAACCAATTTTCGAGAAAATGCGATGCTTGGACAGAAATACCTTGTCCCCTTCCTGCAACCGCTTTAGTTCTCCTCTTCTTTAACGGGACATTCTGAAGACTAGAGCCCCCAGATGGTGGAGAAGCTGGCAGCGTTTGGAGCGGCACCACATTCAAGGGAACGTTATTCCCTCCGGATGATTGACCCTCAGTGTTTTCTGCCAATAAACTATGATTAGAACAACAAGCAAATCAAAGCAATAACGCGAAAAGAGAAAAACTCACCCATAACACACTCTCCTAGACGCCTGTACAAAGCGAACTCCCGAATACGGAAGGACGTATCTATCTCTAATAGGGTGTTAGCCTGAGCCAACTCGTCTCTAGACAACACTACTGGTTTTACCCAGATAGCACTAGTAATCTCCCGATTAAAACCCCCACGCCACAAACGAGAAGGCAGTTCGATAATGAAGAAACCGCTCTTCTAATCAGCCACAGTCTCTTCAAAGCCCTAAAATTTCTGCCAGAACACAAACGCGTCATCCCACCTCGGGGTAATATCGACCAAACAGTTACGATAGTTTAACCTAAAGAATTTACAGAATAAACCGACGGACGGAGTAAAGATGCCCTTCATCTCGCAAGCACGAAGAAAGCCATAAATCTCACACCAGGAGGAAGGAGTTATTTAGGCTGGATTAATATTATATCGGCACAATAATTTCTCTACAGAAGTATGAACTGGGAAACAAAAGCCATAAAGGAACATCTTAAAGTAAACCATTCTATAGTTTCCCCATAATGGATCATGAAGCCGCAGGCTATCCTCATGAACGATAACGAAATAACCAGGGGGAAAAGTGATACCATGACTCTCTAATTCAGCCTTCAGAACCGTTTCACAAGAAAAAATACTGGGTGTTTTATCGACTTCTGGATCTAAAAGCCTCTGAAAACCCCTGTGAGCTCTAGTCTTACGCATAATGAATCAGCAAAAAGAAAATCTGAAGAAGATGAAGTGAAATACCTTGAAAGAAAAGAATTACAGGCGAGCCAGCGGTGGACAGCGAACGAGCAAGAAATTCTTCGTGATAAAGCAGAAGGAAAAGGAAAAAGGAAATTTGAAATGAGGGCAAAAAGAGTAAGAAAGAGAAAGTAGTCTCCTCTTAAAGGACTAAGTGCCACCACACTAATTGAGCAGCCAATCATATGAAGACGCGTGTAGAAAGGAAGCGGCCACATGGAATCATATTAAAGGAGAATTTAAGACCAAGCAGTTACTCGTCGCATCTTTTTTAGGGGCGGTTACTTTTGACCGAGTCAGACGGTTACAGAACAGTTACTTCAAAATGACTAACGCGTTCGCGTTAGATATTAAAGAAATTGGGAAGAAAACGCGAAAACGGTAACAAAGGATAGTTGCAAATAATTCATAAAGCCATACAGCATCTACAAGGCACATAACGCGCAAAGTCAGTCCTCATCAAGCCAGTAACAAGGCCAGTAAAAGTCATCTCCATCCGAAGACGGCTGCTCATTATTGATAAAAGGGAAAGGCTCGTCAACCCTTCTCTCTTGACCTAGCTTTGACGGAGGGTCCTCCAAAGGACTTTTCCCCTTTGTAAGAGTAGTGCATGAATCCCCCTTGACGGCAGAGGCCGTAACTTCAGAACTGATATTACCAGTAGAATCTCTTTCCAAGAAATGACTAATGTGAGGAAATAGTTCATCACCCTTCCGTGCGGAAGGGACGTAGAAGTCAGAAGACGTGCTAACAGTCTCGGAGATCTTCTTCTTCGACCTCTTACGATTCTTACGATGGGAGAACCGCCTTTTTAGGCACGGGGGAGAAGGATCGTTAGAATCTGGAGAAGTTGGAGGAGTTGGTGGGGAGTCACGTTCAGCAGCATCCATGGAATATGAGTCAGCCATGAAATGGCAACCAATTTCAATAGTAAAATAAAATGAAGATGAACAGAAAAAAGAAAGGAAAACCCTATTAAATAGCCATGAGGAAGGGACTTTCCTGCCTTTTTGCACGAGGATAATTAATGCATTTCGAGAAGAATTATCATAATTATAGAATCCGATCTTGCGTGATCGCACCTGCTGGAAAGTCGCGCTAATCAAGAGGTGCTGAAAAACTGCCCAATCATTTACCATTGGGAGTGCAACATAAAGTCAAATACCAAAAACGGTTGAGTAAAACATTTATTGTCAATTGGCAGATAAGGAATGCGAATATTGCGAGAATACGTCCCGCAGAGGACTCGTTTTCAGTTGGACTTGCAGCCGCCCCAACTGGCTCAATGATTCATATGACATCAGAAGCAGAAGACAGTGAAGGAGATAACAGAAAAGGCATTTTTATTTATTCATGGCCTAAGTGGCCCAAGCGCCTAAGCGCATACAGCAAAAGCATAAAAAGAAAATAAAATGACGGCATCAAGCATGGGACCCAGCATCGTCATCCTCTGGCAAAGTGGGAATCTCCCTTAGGGCATCCGCCACCGAAGTCAGTTCGGAGGAGGAAACCCTTATGCCCTTCAAGCAGCATCCCAACATATCCTTCCTTTGTTGCAGCATAGTGATGACCACCTGGATGGGGGAAACAGCAGCAGCCCACTTAGACACGTTCTCTAGAGGACTGAAATCCTCCATTGAAGTTGCACCTTGCCTGGACAAAAGAGGGGTCATCATCCCCTGAAGCTCCAGGATATCCTCAGAGGTTTTGGTTAGCATGTTTTCCAGAAAGCCCACATCGACCTGGTTGAGGTTTTTTAGAGTGTGAGCCTTTGAGATCAAGAAGTTCTTTGTCAGATCATCCATGATGAAAATGCCGAGATAAATGCAGAAAAATATGAAGAGTCGAAGCAAATGAAGGTTCAATTTATAGGCCCCAAGGAATGATGGTGCGAAAGAACGCGTTATCAAGTCACCCCGTCGTCTTGAAGATTGTAAGGCAGGCAAGGCCGAAAATGAAGCAGTAGCCCTTGGTAAACACTCGGGCTCATTTTCGGTTGGGTTTGTGATAACTATAAATGAGACTTCAAGGGCAATATCGTCCATAAACCATGCGGCAGGGACTGGAGTACTGTAGCTGTCGGCATGACCACTGTAGCCGTCACCTCCTACGAGGATCTAAGGATGGTCAACTTCAGCGGGGGGTCTCCATCAACGCGGCGTTATCCCATCCCTAGATAACGTGCAACGATAACGTGCTTCTTTAACAGGGAACCCCAACCGTCTGTCAAAACCCGTCATAATCCTCAGATAACGGGATTCTCCAAGGTAACACCCAGTTTCTGCCTATAAATACCCCCAAGATCAAAGAGAAAGGTAAGCCTAGGATTGTTGGCCAAAACTCTGCTATTCTCACCACTCTCACTAACTTAAGCATCGGAGTGTCTACGCCGGAGACCCCCTCCGGCGCTTTACATGTACATCGGACGGTATTGAATAGCAACTTCGAGAAGCCATCTTCCCCTTTTGCCCTCGAACAGGAGTCCGAATCTTATCAAATTGGGAGTCCGAATCTTATCATATATATATATGCATGTTTTGTTGTCTTTTATAGGAACTCGCGTTCCCCTTCGGTTAATAAATAAATAAATAATAAATAATAAATAAATATATTTAACCTTTTTCAAAGCATTTCGCATTTTTGTTTTCAGGATAAATATTGATTCAGATTATCTTGACGAACCTTATGTCTTTATCGGCGAAGAGGTTATCGCCACAACAGAGGACGAAGCTGAGGTCCCACGCGAGTTGGCCCGTTTAATGGAAAGTTCAGAAAAAGAGATAGTCCCTCATCAGGAGGAGTTAGAAGAAGTAAACCTAGGGGCAAGCGAAGAAGATCGGAGAATGGTCAGGATTGGAACGACCTTGGGCTCTAGTCATAGAGAAAGGATAACCTCCCTCCTCAAGGAATACTCAGATATATTTGCTTGGTCATACGACGATATGCCTGGTCTCGACCCCAACATAGTCGAACACCACATCCCGTTAAAACTCGAATTTAAACCCATAAAGCAAAAACTCCGAATAATGCATCCCGACATCCTTTTGAAAATCAAAGATGAAATCCCGAAACAACTAGATGCAGGTTTCTTAAAAGTTGTTGAGTACCCCGAATGGATCGCTAATATCGATCCTATGCCAAAGAAAGACGAAAAAGTCCGCATGTGCGTGGATTTTTGAGATCTTAATCGAGCAAGTCCTAAAGATGATTTCCCACTCCCTCATATCGACACCCTAGTAGATAGCGCTGCTCATAACGACATGTTCTCCTTCATGGATGGGTTTTTAGGGTACAATCAGATTAAGATGGCTCCTGAAGATAGTGAGAAGACAACCTTCATCACACCTTGGGGAACCTTTTGCTACAAGGTGATGCCTTTCGGATTAAAGAACGCAGGTGGCACTTACCAACGCGCCGTTGTCACTCTTTTCCATGATATGATGCATAAAGAGGTCAAAATCTATGTCGACGATATGATCGCCAAATCTCGTGGAGAACAAATCATGTGGACATCCTAAAGAAGGTCTTTGAAAGATTGCGGCAATTTCAATTACGTTTGAATCCCGCCAAGTGCACTTTCGGAGTAATATCTGGGAAATTGCTAGGATTCATCGTTAGCAACAGAGGCATTGAGGTAGACCCTGACAAGGTAAAAGCTATCCAAGAGTTGCCCTCACCCAGGACTCAAAAAGAGGTACGGAGCTTCTTAGGGCGCATCAACTACATAGCTCACTTTATCAGCCAATTAACACTCACCTGCGAGCCAATGTTCAAGATGTTGAGAAAGAATAGAGAGGCCGAATGCGATGAGGATTGTTAGAGAGCTTTCGAGAATATTAAGATATATCTACAAAATCCACCAGTATTGGTCCCTCCGACGCCAGGACGCCCTTTACTTATCTACTTGACAGTCACAGCAACGCTATGGGGTGCGTTTTAGGATAACACAATGAGTCCGGAAGACACGAGCAAGCTATCTACTATTTGAGCAAGAAGTTTAACGAATGTGAGAGGCACTATTTTGCATTGGAACAGACTTGTTGTGCCTTAGCATGGAGTGCTCGAAGACTCAGACAGTATATGCTATACTATACGACATGGTTGATCTCCCGCATGGATCCTTTGAAATACATCTTTGAGAAACCGTACTTATCAAGCCAAATTTGTAGATGGCAAGTCTTGTTGGCAGAATATGAGATTGTATATGTGACACAAAAGGCAGTCAATGCGAGCGCTCTCGCCGATCACTTGGCCGATAATGCCAGGGATGAGTACGAGCCTATAAAGTTTGACTTTCCCGATGAGGCTATCATGGTAATTGAGGAGGAAATCATGGAAGATTTAGAAGAAGGTGATTGGTGGACCATGTTCTTTGATGGTGTAGTGAACCTCTCGGGAAAAGGAATAGGGGTCGTGGTCATAGCCCCAAATGGTCGTCAATTCCCCGTAGCGTGCAATCTGAATTTCCTATGCACCAACAACATCACTGAATACGAAGCGTGTGTTAATGGCTTGATAGCGGCAATTGACCTAAAGGTGAAAAGGTTAAAAATCTTCGGGGACTCAGCTCTCGTCATCTATCAAGCTCAAGACTTATGGAAAACTCAGGATTCCAAACTAATACCTTATCAAAAGTTGCTCACCCAACTCATGGGAGTATTTGAAGAAACCAAGTTCGGTCGAATCGATCGAGACAAGAACCGCTTCGCAAACTCATTAGCCACTTTGGCCTCAATGTTCAAGTTAGAATGCCGAATCATGCTTCAACCATTAAGAGTGGAAGTAAAGGAAACGCCGGCGTATTGCGCTACATTGGAAGATGAACCTAACAGGAAACCATGGTTCCACAATTTAGTACGATTTATCAAAAATTGGGAATACACTTCAGAGGCAAACCAAAGTAGTAAAAAGACCCTTCAGCATTTGGCTTAGGATTACTACCTTGACGGTGAGGTTTCGTATAAAAGAAGGACGGATGGGGCCTTACTTCGTTGTGTCACCATTTCCGAAGCCAGAAGGATTATCGCGGCCATTCACGATGGGGTTTGTTCCACGCACGCTAGTGGCCACATGATGGCAAGACAGATAATGAGACGGGGTTGCTTTTGGATCACCATTGAACGGGATTGCATCGACTACTTTCGAAAATGTCATAAATGCCAAATCTACGTTGATCATCTCCATGTCCCTTCAACTCCCCTTTTCAATATGACATCGCCTTGGCCCTTCGCGATGTGGGGAATCGACATCATCAGCCAAATTCATCCAAAAGCTTCTAATGGCCACCGTTTCATCCTCGTCGCAATCGATTACTTCACCAAATGGGTAGAGGTCGCTTCTTACTCGAGCATCACCCAAAAGATGACTATGCGATTCATTGAGAAGAACATCATCTGTCACTATAGGGTCCCCGAAACCATCATCACAGATAATGGTACTAACCTGAATGGAAAATTTATCCATGACCTTTTGCCAACAGTGGAAAATGAAACACCGTAACTCTTCACCTTACCGCCCGAAGATGAATGGCGCGGTCAAGGTGGCGAACAAGAACTTGAAGAAGATCATTCATAAGATGGTGGTTACCCATAAGGATTGGCATGACATGCTTCCTTTCGCCCTGTATACTTATCGTATCGCAATTCGCACGTCTACGGGAGCAACTCCTTTCTCCTTAGTCTATGGTATGGAGGCAGTAATCCCACTCGAGGTAGAAATTCCTTCCCTCAAAGTCTTGGAGGAGTCAGGAGTAGAAGAGTCTAATTGGGCGAGAGTGAGATATGAGCAACTAAATCTCATCTCGGAAAAGCGTTTGACCACCATGTGTCATGCGCAATTATATCAGAAGAGAATGGCCAACGTTTATAATAAAAAAGTGCGACCTCGCGTGTTCAAAATCGAGGATCTAGTGTTAAAGAAGCTTCTTCCTCATTAGGAGGAGGGCCAAGGGAAGTGGGCCCCGAGGTATGAAGGTCCGTACATAGTCAAGAGCGCATTCTCCGGAGGTGCTTTGTTGCTCACCAATATGGATAGGGATGATCTACCAAGACCAGTGAATGCAGATGCTGTTAAGATGTACTTCGCTTAAGAACCTACGGATCATGCAAAGAAAAGACATAGGGTTCCTCATGACAAAATCACTTGATATGTATCCTGAATTAATAAAAGGAGAATTTTTGCGTGTTTAAAGTTTTAAATTTTTTAAGTGACAAAAGGAAGCATGGTGTCGGCAGCGCTAGGGAATATTTTAGTTATAAGAAACTATGTTTAAACTAACCCCCGCTAATCCAATGCTAAAGTTTTGCAGTCCCAAGATAATTGGCAGGGACCCAAATTCTGTCATCTCTAAAGGGTCGATTATCCATCTACACAATCTAGATTAATCCAAAAACTTTTAATTGAGTTGGATCTGCACGAAAGGATGATTCATAACCAGAGAGTCATTATCTGAACACCAGGAAGATCATCTGAGCCTGGAACACTGTTCGACAACTCAATGGACACCCTTCGAGGCGTCACGATACGACACGCCCGAACTATCAAAGATGTCGGCAACAATACCTAGGTACAGCTGGTTTTGTCCAGAACTGCGAGCGCTACCCATACCCAGACATGAATTTATGCTTCACCCCACCATCAGGTAAGTTGTCATTTACGTTTCCACAATCTAATTTTTCGTAATTTAACTTTCCGCAATTTACATTTTCGCAATTTAAATTTCCACACTTTACGTTTTCACAATTTACGTTCCTATATTATTATGTACATACGCATGTGTATGCACATCATGTTTGTAAACTTTCTAAGCTTTTATCAAAAATTGTTGCTTTGCAAAAAAAAAAAAAAAAAAACAGAAAGAAAGAAAAGCAAAAATCCTACGTTTTCAAAACCTTCCCTGTGTCAAACATGTCTATCACTTTATCACAGTTGATAAACTTGTTCATTCATTAGAAATTATATGGCGTACATGGTCTCGTCTGTTAGCTCTTATATCCATGACATGATTTAGGCGTAAGCAATCACAAATATATCCCTGCGAGTATTTTGGGCCTTCACGCCTTGTTTCTTTCATGAGTGTAAATGCTAAACTAGGTGCTAGTTATATTTGCATAATATCCAAGGTACATGAACCATCAGACATGGGATAACGGTAAGATGACATTGGACTTTGCTATGCTCTTCTTCTACATTTTTCATTTTTTAACTTTTTTTTGCCCTCAAAACAGATACCTTGTACACTATGTACAACTCTATCAAACACTTCAAAGCCTTCTTCTAAACTCCTCACAAATGGGTAAGTGCTCGACGGAATTGGCCGACTAAAGCACCAGAAGCATGTTAAGTTCATTTCAATGAATCAGCAGGACAAAAAGGAAACCCTCAAACGTTGACAATCCGCGCTAACACCAGGAGAAGCGGCAAAAAAAATCAAAGGCGACTACCCAAAAGAATCAAAACAAAGGAAATCGTACTTGCTTCACTCGCTGTTTGTATTGGTATTCAAAAAAAAGAAGGAAAAAAAGAAAAAAAGGGTAGAAAAAAAACAGAAAAAATTAATAAAGAAAAAAAAGAGAAAAAAAAATTCAAAAAGAGGGTATCTCAAAGAACCCAAGTCAATGAAAGTAGAAGCAAGTACGAAAAAATCATCGATCAAAATAGATCAAGAAGAGCGTTCCTAGCAAAAGATGAAGAAACTTGTATACAGAGGGTATCTCAAAGAACCCAAGTCAATGAAAGTAGAAGCAAGTACGAAAAAAATCATCAATCGAAATCAATCAAGACGATCACAGGGAGAGTGTTCCTAGCAAAAGATGAAGAAACTTGTATACTTCACTTTCGCCTCGATCAAATCATCAAGCATCGTTCACCACGATTTGTCCTCATCACAGTCAGTCGTCGAGCACAAACTCATTAAAACCTTTCACACAAAAAAAAACAAACACAACACTTTTCCTTTCTTCTACAAATTCCTCATTTCTTTCTCCCTCGCAAAGTCCTTTCGATTATTAGCAGGCCCATACATGTGCATCTTTCACTCGGATTGACATTGCAAATTTAATTTTTGTGCTATGTTTATTGCATTTTTATGAGTGTAAACACGTAGCCTTATTTTCTGAGCATGAGCGCAAACTCTAATATCCGGTGAGTACTGCTTACGGCTACATATCATGGGAAAGTCTTGTTCTTGAGGTCGTTATTTCCTGAACAAGATGCAGACGTTATCTAGACTTGTATCAATCATGTTTATATAACGAAAACTGAACGAACATTTTTCAAAGAATATACTTGATTTGATTTTCTCTTAAAACAAAGAGGTCATTTTCGTTCCAAAAAAGAGACTTGGGGGCAAGCCGAGGTTTAAATATAGGAATACATGATATTTCTCACATTATCAATTGCTCTCTCCTTTTTCTATTTGTTGCTGCTTTGTGTTTGCTTCCTTCCAATTTGCAGGATACAGATATGCTCCAGTGAAATCTCATGCCATTGGGTTTTCGATGACAACATCTTGCCGTCAGTTTTTTGTTGAAGAAATCATTGTAATGCCCTCATCTTGGATTTTTGTCAAAATCCAATCAACCTCGAAGGGAGTACGTTACCATTCCCCAATCAAATGTCCGGGTTAACTATCTTCCTCAAATATCCGAGGTGACTATCTTCCTCAAAGGTTCGAGGTGACTATCTTCCTCAATGTCCAAACATCCGAATTTTGCGGTGTCCCCGCTCGAATCAGAATTTACATCTATCAAATGTGGTGGCTTTCAACCACTCTCCAACTCAGTTCATGCGGTGGCTTCAAACCACCCTCCATTTCAGTTCGCAAGGTAAGTCCGAGGTAAGACCCGCTTTCCCTTTATATCATTTAAATTTTGTCATTTATCTCCTCCTTGAGTGATTTAATCTACTTTTCCTGCAATAACGTATGGACTGCGAGTGTTACCCTCGCCCTACGTAATTTAAATTTCTGTCAACACGCACGAACTGCGAGTGCTACCCTCGCCCGACGCGATTTAATTTCTGCCAAAACGTAGGGACTGCGAGTGCTACCCTCGCCCTACGTAATTTAAATTTCTATCAACGCGCACGGACTGTGAGTGCTACCCTCGCCCTACGCGATTTAATTTTCTGTCTAAATGTATGGACTGTGAGTGCTACCCTCGCCCTACGTAATTTAAATTTCTGTCAACGCACATGGACTGCGAGTGCTACCCTCCCCCTACGCGATTTAATTTTCTGTCTAAACGTATGGACTACGAGTGCTACCCTCGCCCTACGCAATTTAAATTTCTGTCCACGCGCACGGACTGTGAGTGCTACCCTCGCCCTATGCGATTTAATTTTCTGTCAAAACGTATGGACTACGAATGCTACCCTCGCCCTACAACATTTACATTTCCACGACTTACGTTTTTTCTCTCTTTCAATAGGTTACGATGCAATTAAGATGTGGTAAGTACTTGGGGCATCCATCTTTACTGCTAATCAAAAATTTCAGTTACACTGTATTTTTTATCAGACAGTAAAGAGGGGGTAACTGTTGGTACCCGAATTTTGACGCTAGCACGTTCAATCACCTACAAAATAGCATGCCCACATTTTAACGCGCTTAATCAATTATAGTCGCTTTATTTTTATATTTTCACTAACCGTTAATGATCTCTCGGCCCAGCTCGAGTTCTTTCGTATTCTTTCATTTTTATCTATCATTTTGGTTCTTTTACTTTTTTAGTCTTATTAGGTCCCGAACGAGCCTTTTCGATACTTTGTCAAAATAAATGCGTTTAGAGAGTTGAGCTCAAACTTTTGTTCGCATCATCTCGATCATCATATTTTTCTCTATAACGTAGTTGCTTTCGTTCGAGCTTCTCGCCAGTTTCATCACACTGATAGATCGAGCCCATAATTAATTACTAAGCATTTTTCTTCTTTCTTTTTAATCAACCGTTGGATTGGTTGACTGCTCCCTTAGTCAACCATCCAACGGTCACGTGATTTAAACATCCATCCACTCCCTTTTTCTTTTCCCGCAAGCTTTTCCTTTCCAATTTGAAGTCGTGTCATGCTTCTAAGAACCAGCCGCGTCATTGCTTCGAGAAGGAACCCTAGTCATCAGACCCTGTCACTACTTCTAGAATACCCAATCACTCCTTCCCGTTCCTTCCCTTCATTTTCAGCCACGCAAAAACGAGTCGCATCACCACACAATCGACCAAACCTCCACCTATAAATACCTAACTATTTACAGCCCTAAAAGGAGGTCGCACTCTCAACCCTAAACCACCGTTTGAACACAAGCAGCAGCCAAGGTTTATTTACTATCATTATTTTTATTTCATCAATCAACTGCACTATTTTTATTTAATTTTTTCTTGCTTTCGTTTGTTAATCAATTGCTTGCATTAACTCAAAAAAATTGTTGCTCAACTCCGAGATAAATTACCGGCGTTCAACGTGATCAATCGTTTGCCGTTTTGTTCAATCTAATTGCTTATTTTTGTGAGAAATCGCTTGCATTTTTCCTGTCGATTTGCATTTATCTACTGTTTTTGGAGGGTTTTATTACTGTGGGTTTAAGGGAATTTTCGGGGTTGTTTTGGGGTGCAATCCGGCTGTTTTGGGGTGCAATCCGACTAGTTCTTCCTTGGTCAACGGCCATAGCGCCGGCGACGCAAGGAAGGAGATGAAGAGGAGCTGGGCTGGGCGCGGGAAGGAGGAGAGGGAAAAGGTGACGGGCTTAAGCCCGTCCTTCCCTTTTTTTTTTAAACAGATGGGCCTTGGCTTGGCCAAGCCCATTTGTCCCCATTTTAATTTATTTCAGCATGCACATGGGCCCAACCCATTAAAGTTTTGTCGATTGTTCGAGTCACTTTATTTTCGTGTTTATTTAATAACATGCTTCGTATGCCATCTTTAATTAATAACTCGTATGTCATATTTAATTAACAACTCGTATGCCATATTTAAATTAATTGCTCGTATGCTCTTTTTTATAATTATGCCATGTTTTAAATCATATGAAATATTCGTATGCCTTTTTACAATCATGCCATGTTTTAAAATCGTATGAAATATTCGTATGCTATTTTCGTAATTTGTGTCGTGACTAATTGTCGTAAATTATCCGTATGCCATGTGTATTTAATTAATTGCTTGCTTGTTAGAAATTAATTAAATGTTCGTATGTACTTTTATTATTTATTATTTTTTTCAAACTATTACTAACACTCTCGCTTTGTAGGGTAAAATTTCAGTTCACGCAACGCAAGTACGCTTTCTACCCCTTTTAATTTATTCAATATTTTTCGCAAATATTATTCGTACGCATGATATGTAGAAATGCTAGAAAACTCAAAATATTCGTATGCATGATAATTATCATTGAAATGAATCAATCTCGTATGAATAACATGTTTAAATCACTCACTTTTTTTGCCAAGGAATTAATTGCTATACCTTTGATACATGAGCATGGTGGCTTCGATCCCGCACGGTTTATTTGCATTCATTAAATTGGTATCGTGCTATTTTTGCCATGATAGATCACGTAGTAATTAAATAATTAATCATGCATGGCCCGATGATTAAAAAGGGGGGAACGTCCGCTCTAGCATACGAACAAACGGTAACCCCGTCCTTCGGTCCCGATCAGAAATAACTATGTCCCAACGAAAAATGCTAAGATGTAACGTCACCTTTGAGGGCCCAAATCACTTGTGAAAAATGTTTGAATAATCGGAAAGTGGCCTAATTTTCGTAACAGGATTTCGGTAGACGCTCACGATCATTTACTTTGTAAATGATTGGAAAGTGGTCTGTTTCCGTACGCGAGATCGGTTGACATGCTTTGATGGTTTATTCATTTTTTGTATTAAAAATTGAGCATAATAAAACCTTTTTTTTAAAGGATGTGATTATGGAGCCTAACACCTTCCCGAGTCCATAATACGACCTCGAACCTTCGTTCTTAGGTTTAGACCACATGTGCCTTAGTTTTTATTTTTTTATGTCATGACGCTTAGGTTCCCAAAACCTTAGAAAATAGGGTGGCGACTTCATTTGCATTATGCGAAGCATCCATTTATGCTTAGCATCTGTCCCGAACCTATACTCGTTTTCAACAAAAAAAAGGGTTGCGACAAAACTTACACTCTCTTGAGGGAGTTCATTGCTGGTCTCGACGGCCTAATGCAATCCATGACGAGCCTCCATCAGAAAATAGACGCAGCAGTACCTCCAAAGTCCCCTCTAAATTAATTGCCCCTAGGTCTTTTCTTTCCTTTTTATTTTATTTTCTTCTCTTTTCTGAATTTCTTTTTATCTCTTTATTTTCAATCTCCAACAGACATTGAGGACAATGTGTCTTCTAAGTGTAGGGGAGAATTTTATGTGTTTATGTGTTTATATGACTAAGTGTTTTCTTTTGTTTTTCTATTTTTATACATGAACTTTAGTCTTTCTTGGCCAAGACATTATAGGATGTTTTTCATTTTTAGAGGAGTCTTATGCATGCCTTTCAGTTTTGATTTTTCGTGTGTTTTTAGATAGACTGTATGTTGTTGTTTTTTCTTTCAAAAATCACAAACCATCTTGTCTTTTAAACACGGATTTCATCATATAGGAAACAAAGATACTTGATTTCATAACTCCATACCATGTTACCATGGCATTCTAATGTATTAACATTTCCAATACCTGTAAGAGTACGTTTCCTGGTACTCTTTAAACATTCTTTATCTGTATAGATTCATGATACTGGTGCTGAACATCTAAAAATTGCTTTGTCATGACCTTAATCAATCAATGCCCTAGCTATATGGACTGTCTGTTGTTACATTCTTGCAATGTGTGCTGAGTTTTTCACTTACTATTGTATGACTGCCTGTGTTCTTTTTCCACCACCTTACCCTTATCCTAGATGGAGTTGGTGGTTCGCCACCATCTCCCAATTATCTTGAGATAAAATTCTGGTTGTCGGTGTTGTGTTAACCCCTTAAGGGTCGAAGCTTAGTACCTTTGGTTGTGTGCATGAGCATGCATCTTTATTTTCCTGCAACTGTTCAGAAAATAAAAAAGACATATTGCTTAGAAGAAAAGAAGAAAAAAACAGAAGATGAAAAAGAAAGGCGGTATGAAAAAAAAGGGGGGGGGGGAAGCAAGTGAAAAGAAGCATGTAGAAAGAAAGAAAGCAAAGCAATGAAAAGAAAAGGAAATTATTGTGACTATATGCTGGATTCTACTTTCTGCAACTGCATGTTTGCTTGAGTTTGTGCTTGATAATCAACAATTCATGTATCTAGGGAATAATGGGAGGACAACTAAATTTGCAATAAATTATTTTGTTCCAATTGCATGATTCTATCTTTAAGCATCTGATTATGAAACTATATAGATTTAGGATGTTTGGGGTATTAGCTAGGCCATGGTAGTACAGGATGGAGTTGTGGATTGAATTATCTAAGCATTCTATATGATGAGATGGATGATTAAAAATAACTATTTTCTAATTTTTAACTTTTGTGTGGTATTGTTTTTGTTTTGTTTATATAGGTAGTATGCTTGGAGGCAAGCATAGTTTAAGTGTGGGGGAATTCGATTGAGCATTAATTTCTCATACTTTTACTTTTTAATTACTAATAAATTGGGCAATAAAGCTATTGATTTCTATGGATTCTCCCTACTTTTGCAGAAATTACTTGGAGGTTGATAAATTGGAGAACATCACCTGCGGAGCACAAAAATCAAACATCCAAAACTGTCTTGGACACAGGCTTAGCCAAGACATCAGCGATAGAGACAGACTACAGTAGGAGACTTTGGGCGAAGCACAAGGATGCGAGGTGGCGATTGCAATGGAGAATGGGATTTGAGGGATCAGTTGCATTGAAGATTATCAGCAAGAATCCTTAACTGGATCTCCCTCTTGAATAATATTTGATATTTGAAAACAATTATCTTTATCTTTAATTTTCTTTTATCCGTATCTTTTATTTTTGAAAGAGATAGAGTAGGACTAGGAAGCAGTGAAGCTTATAAGCTGCTAGAAACCCTTTTTGAAACGAGACTCTCTTTTTTCTCTTGCACAAACCCTGATTGTACACATTTTTCCTACTCCGCACATTCTAGTTCTGGAATTGACGGATTTAATTTCTTTTATGCAATCAACAATTTTATTTCCACTCATGAATATGTCCGGCTAAGCGTCAATTCTTGGTAAGGGACAACCGAGTTGCGTTCCTATCATTTGTGAGGTCTAATCACTCTTAATAATCTTCATTTTTGTAACTGTTTGTTTTCTGAATTTATAAAACCGCTTTCTTGTTAAAATCTAGAACTGATCACTCTTGTATTAAAACATGAAAGTTGCAGTCAACCTAGAAGAGGACGAGCGAAATCGGATAGCCCAAGTAGACAACTAGTCTCGCATAGGCTAGAGAAAATAAACAGTATAACTCATACCAGATTGACAACCTAGGGCCTCGACTGTGAAGTAGCTTGAGTTAGGTATCGTCTTCCCTGTGCATTTGATGCTGAGTTAGGTACCATTCAATCAATTCATACCATCAACCAAAGTAGTAAACCCTTTAACTGGCAAGGTGTTATTTGGTTAGGATTGTCTAGTAGGGAGTACCCACTAGGAAATTTGAAGAGGGAAGTAGAAGTGTATAGGAGTCCTTACATTCTATAGCAGTACTATAAAATTGAAGGTAAATATCACTGAATCAATGATCAAATCGTAAGGAACGTAACTCACCAAGTGCCCTTACCGGAAATCTTCATCCCTTGAATTTCCAAAACTACTATTTCATCTTGGCCAAGCCTTTGCCCAAGCTCATTTTACTGCTTAATTGTTACTCTTTTATTTTTAGTTTCAGAATCAAACCAACAAATCCAGTGACGAGGAAGTCAACCGAAAACTACACACCCGAGGAGTCTCTGCCAACGAACCTCTTACTACCATCTACAAGCCCTTATGAGTTGTGATAAGTTGTAACTCTCCCTTGATTCTTATATATTTTTACAACTATTTTTTACGCTCTCGACAAGCGATCATCTAGCTACAGTACTGACTGTACTTAGTTTAAAAAATTAAATTAAAAAAATCTATTATTGGCTTAATATATAAATTCCGAAATAAAAGGAACATCACCATTGACCATATGGCATGGATATGAATACATATAGTTTCAAAGGGCGTAAAATATATATTATATATATTATCTAATTGACTCATCTTAAATAGTGTTGAGTGCTGTAATTTTTCCCTTTCGTGTTCACCTGTCATTGTTCTCTTTCCCACTCTTACAAAAAAAATAAAAAATGATAGATGTGCATTCCAACCTGTCATTCCTTTCTTAGTAATTTTCTTTTTCTGAGATGCGCTTCTTCAAATATTCTTCCTAATCAGTACTCCCTCCGTCCTCTATTAAACGTCGCCCGCACTGTAGATACGCATATCGAGGAGGTCGGATGACGCACTATTTGACCCAAAAAAATTCGTAATTTTTTTCAAACGTACGTTAATCCGAGATTTTTTTCGAAATTTTTTGGGGTCAAATAGTGCGTCATCCGACCTCCTCGATATGCGTATCTACAGTACGGGCGACGTTTAATAGGGGACGGAGGGAGTAATATATATACTTGTAATGTAAGCAATGGAAAATGAGTTTTATTCCATTCTTTTTTCTTAATTAAGGCCAAATATATATGCTTCTTGAGTAATCTTATATATCTTGAATAGTTATTTTTTTCTATTACGTTGATCGATATATAAATACGTGTCTTGTATTTTTTATAGTCATTATAGTGTTATTTCACTCACTTGTGCTTATTTAGTAATTATATTTTATTTTTTATATTACGTTGATCGATAAATACGTATTTTGTGTCTCATTATAACCGTTATAGTGTAGAAATATTGCTAATTATATATAACTGGTAAAATATCAAAAATTTGGATTTGTGTTTAGTAATTTGACATAATTATAAATTTATAATATAGATTGATCGATTGACCCAAAACAATTAAAAAGAGTGGAGGAGAAGGGAAGTGGAAAATGACATTAAGTTGTAGCCAACATTCCGACAAAATTGTATTGTATGATTAACCAAAATGGATGATGAGCCATCTGCATCAATATGCACCAGTCCACCAGCACCGGCATTGGTGGCAAGGAGAGGCACGTGATTTTCACAGCAACCAACCAACCATGCACTCTCAGTTTCAAATTTTCAATGCATTATGACTTTTTAATCCATATTTTATGGATCATATACAATACCCTCTTTAGTTACGATTTTTTAGGTTCTATTCAGTTCAAGTATAAAATAGTTAGCATGAAATATGATAGTCGCCAGATACTAAAACATTTTTGAAAAAAACAATTGGGAGGTAGTTCTAAATTAATTTTCTAATTAATTTATTACTTGTGTTTTTCTTTAACATGGTTGAATTAATTAATCTAAGTTTATAGTACTATTGGTGGTGGTGAGTGATAGGATTTGGATGGGCATATAGAGAGTGATATTTCCTTATCCATGAAAACTTTCGACTAACTGACATGGAAGAAATAATACTTATAATAGAGTGGTCCAAATAAAATAAAATAAAAATATTGATGATAGTCCTTATAATATAGGGGAGTCTTAGTGGGTGTTTGGCATTCTGGTTTGGTACCAGAAAGTTGGTTTCCAAAACCAGAATGCCAATCATGGTGTTTGGTAACACCATTTCAACTGGACTTCTTGAGAAGTCCAGTTTTGTAAACCTGCAAAAATGCAGGAAATGGCACTGGTTTCATTTGCTCCAGTGGCCAAAACCGATGGTTTTGGCCAAAACACGGGAAGGAGATTTTACTGTTGAGAGTTTAATGAAACTCTCAAAAACCCAATTTTGCCCTCTTCCTTGCAGCTGTTCCTTCTTCTTCTTCTCTTCTCATTCGTGCCTCACTCATCTTTTCCTTCTTAAGTTGCAGCCCGTTTCTTCTTCTTCTTGTTGTTTTTTAGTTTGGTGATATGGGTTTGTATATTTATATGTATTGGATGCTTTTGATTTGTTGGATTGCTGCTTGTAGTGAGGGATTTGCAGGATTTTTTGATCTGGACATGGTTTTGCAGGAAAGGGAAAAGAGATGAAGATGGCTAAATGAATAAAAACATGGCCGTTGGATCGGTCTTGCCAAAAAGGTAAGATGATCCAACGGTGAGGATGAGAGAGGGAAGGAAAAAAGAGTATAATTATTTAATTGGTTCGAGTTATTGGTAGAAGAAGTCTCGCTAAAAATAAATAAAAATCCAAACGGAAAATACCGAAAGGATTAATAAAATGAAATAAACGAAATGATACGCATCAAAAATGTAAAATGTGACAATGGACGGAAATGTTCGATCTACGGTTCGAGAAATTTTGTTCGGAACCGAAAAAAATCGAACCTAAATAGATTGATTTTTCACTACATTTAAAATGACTATATATTAAATAATTAGATTATTGGGTGTCTTTAATTAAAAAGATTGATTAAGGTTACATTAGCAAGAAAAAGGGATGTTCTTAATTTGTTTCCTGTTTCTTTAGGGAATCAATTTGAAAGCTATTTTTTGTTGTATTATTATTATTTGCGATCTTTCAGATCTTTTGCATTGCATTATTTATTAAGTTTTAGATTTTAGAAAGCAATAAACTAAATCTGAATGATAAGGTTATGATATAATTTTAGGGGAAAAAATTGAGCATTAATGTAATTTAAATACTAAATATTCCATTCTTACAAATTTCCATATATATTCACGGTAACTGGTAATTGGCAAACCCAGCATATGTTTTTTCTTTTTCTTATTTTTTCTGGTGCCATTCAATATATTAAATAATTGTCAACTATCGGAATTAGATTTTATTCCCCTAATTATTGACTTTTATATATAAATTCTAAATTATATGTATAAATTCTAAATTATATGTATAAATATAAAATTTATTAGAATTGTGGGGAAATTGACAATTTATTACTAATTCTATTCAAATCAATTTTAAAAGGTCAATTTCACTATTTTTTTACATTAAATATTCATTTGAGAACTGTGACAAAAAATATGGGACATAGGAGGTGGTGAATCAAACACATTATTCCACATTATTTCATTTTTACTCCTAATTTCTACTCAAATTACCACACCATCATCAAATTGGGTTGATAGATAAGGGCTAATTTATCATTTGTATAAAATATATGTTTCGAAAAAGATAAAATGACAAATATTAAAATGGATCAAAAAATCGTGTAAAAAATTGAAATTTCTTCATTTTTCACTACATTTCAATTTATTACGCGATTTTTCTTTACATTTTATGATACAAAATATAAAAAGATTAAAATGACTATATATTAATTTAAAATGTTATTCATATAATTTAAAATGACAAAGAGGATCGAAAAATCGTAACATAAATTGAAATATAGTGAAAAACGAAGGAATTTCATTAAAAAAAAGTTTTGTTGGAACAAAATTGTAGCATAATTTATTATTATAAATAAAATGTTAATTATTTCTTTACAGAAATATATTGATTAAAAATATCTATATAGAGTTTGCAATTTTTTTAATATAATGCTTTAAACCATGGTATTAATAATTTATATTTTTAAATGTTTGATTATAAATAAATTGATAAATATTAGGTGGTAAATGTTTAATTATAAATAAATTGATTATAAACATATATAAAGATACTAAAAAAATTATTTCTAACACTTGAAATGAATTATGCCCTTTATGGTCATTTTACATTCCAACCATAGTTTTAAAACAGTTTTTACCAAACACCAAAAACAATTTCTGGTTTCCCCACAGAACTTTTAACAAACATTTACCAAACAACATACTCCGTTCTACAAAAGTCTGAAACTGACTTTTGCAGACTGAACTTTTTTCTACTGAACTTTTCCAGCTAGAACCGGAACGCCAAACAGGCCCTTAGTCTCTTAGGGTCGTCTAGCTAGGTTTGTAATGAATCGAACGCCATATCCACGCTAAATTTCATCCCTAATTTATGCAAAAAGGGGCAAAAACAATGATACACTCATCAATTGTACCGTAATTTAATGATATTTTTTTAAATTAAAAAAGAAGAAGAAAAGAAACAAATTAATGCAAATAAGGGTGTTCTATCGGTTTAGTCTGTTTAATTTTATAAACTTTCTATTTAGTTCGGTTTAGGTATCAGTTTTCTCCTCTCCTTTTTACAAAATTTCATTTTCGAAATAGGTTCTTTCTTTAATTTTTTTATTCATTTTTAATGATACAAAATTATTGAAAATATTATTATATTCATTTATATATACTATTAATTTTAGGGTTAGTACAGGTTAATTTTAATTTATTATTTACTTTAATTGGTTCAATCAAGAACCATAAAATATTCTCTAGTAAAATACTAAAATATAATAACCTATTTTTCGGTTATATTTTGGTTTGGTTTCCATTTTCTTCACTTTTTTTCCAAACCGTTCCGACAATTCTGGTTCTCAATTAACTTTTTTTAGTTTTGGTTTGGTCGGTTCGGTTAGGTTGGTTTCCTAGCTACATTTTACTCGGTACGTCAAAAATATTAGCTAGCAACATTGATCACTTGAGGTTCTCAACCACACACACACAAATCCATTGGAATGAATAGGAACGTGATGATGTCGTTGGTGTTGATGACAATGCCACGAGACGCAGCCATTGGAATTATTTGGAGGAGAAGAAATCAATAATTAAGACAGGAAGCCATAGCTATATATATATATCAAATCGGGTTGAGTTTTTGTTCATGATCAGGTTATTATGTGTTTCGGACATGATATGACTAAGTGTCACTTAATTACGCACAGGTACTTATGTTTAGTACAAATCAAACCATAATCAAACTTCTTAGGAATATTGTGGTTAATCACTGCAGATTCATTTCCATGCGATCAACCCTACTAATGACATCTAAGGTAACTTATAATAATCAATGTTGTTGAGATGTTTTAAAGTTTTGTTGCCTATCTTTTTTTGGTTCTCTTCTCTTTTAACTTTTAAGTTACAGTAGGAGAAGTTGTGTTGGCACATGGGTTAAACATGCCATGCTCTCTCTTATGAGTCTTCTCTCTCTGTCACACTCATGGATCGATAGTGAAGTGGCAGGAATAATAATAATTTTTTTTTTTTTTTTTTTTAGTCCTGCATCTTTGTTGTATACCTTAATTAGGTTGTAGCTTATCTTGCAAGATTTATTTATTGTAAAATATGTAAAATATATATTATAAAAAAATTGAAACTCGAAATTTGTCATCTCGCTACATTAATTCGTTAAAAACATCATGGAGTCTCTATGGTTTAAATTATTTGTTATTTTTTAAAGTATTTTAGTAATTAATTATATTTTAATTTTATTAATTTAATTATAATAGCCTCCAAAATAAACCAATAAACGTTAATTATGGATTAAAAAAATATTGCTTTACTGAAAATATAAAAAAAAAAAATTAATAATGATAACATTTTTTGACAAAAAATTTATTTTATTAGTAACGACTAATTTTTTTTTGGGCTAATAAGCTTCTTTGTTTAATTCCAAGGCATTTTTAATTAGAACACATCTTTCAAACATCCTTTATTTCGTTTGCACGTGGGGAATCGTTACGTTCCCTGTAACGGTCCCGGTCCCTTTATTAATTAATTAAGCACATGTAATTTCTATGTTTTTTTAACCAAAACAAATAGAAAGTGGACCTTACAGAACTGAATACTCCATGGCACACAAGTCCGACGACGAAGACGTGTGAAAGCCTCGCAGGTTAAATATAATTTATAATTTATTAATTATTCGCTACTAATAAAATATGAATTAAGTTTAAATTTCAAGTTATACCTCCGTTTATTAAAAAAATATTACAAAAATGATAATAACTAATTAAAAAAAAATACAAGTTACAACCGAAATGCACCAATATATGGATAAATATGATTAGCCATTAAATTAAAATTAATTATGTTGGGATGGATAAAAAATGACCTACTCTTGCTAAATACAGTAGAAACTCTATAAAATAATATACTTGGGACGACCAAAATTTATTAATTAAAAGAGTTATTAATTAATCGATAAATTAATAATTATTAATTTATATATTAATTAATATTTTATTAATTTATAGTAAAATACTTAGTTTACAAACACCTTTCAAGCTTCCACTTACTGTAATTATTGTATACAATGCATGTACTGTATATCAAATGAAGGGCCCAATTTGAAAGAAACCTTCAATCTCCCACCTTATTATGCTTCTTGTGTTCAATGTATCACTTTATGGACATTATTCAAGAAACCTTCATAAATCATTCATGTAATATGCTATATATAAGGAATTATTAATTTATATTTTATATGGGGTCTAAAGAAAATTATCAAAAATGTATTATCTTATAATTTTAGCGAATTATTAATTTAGCACCCTATCCCCGAGTCGGGACCGGCCAAAAATATTATCTTAGAGAGTTTATTAAATAATCGAGTATTAATTTATCGAGTTTCTACTGTATGTGTTGTTATTCGTCACCATGTATGTGTTAGTATATGCAATCCTTTAATTTAATCATGGAAGATAGAGAAAAATTGGGTGTGTTTGAGCGTGACGTTGCAATTGGTTCTCACTCAAATATGGATTTTAGTGGGCGATTTCTTTTCTCCTTTTGTTTGATATGATTTCATATGAATTATTATGCAGATAAGTATCTCGAGATTTGATGTGGACTTTTAACACAAAAATAATACCACTTCCTCATTTTGTATTTTCTAATTTTCATATTTTTAATATTTTAATTTTATTTTAATTTATTTAATTTATTAATCCTACATTAATCATCTATCCTCCATAATAACAGGTAAGTTAGTAAAGTTAGATAAAAATTCATTGAAAATATAGTAAAACGTTATTTAATATGAGACAAACCAAAACTCAAAAACGTTATTTAATTTGAAGCGTAGAGAGTAATAGTATAGCGGTTCAAAAAATTGCCTAGCTCTCTTAAAATGCATCCAATTAAAAGAAATTGTCTGCTTGCAAAGTTTAGCTTAATCTGTCTAGAGATATTTCTAGGTCGGCTTTCATGCGTCGTGTTTAGATCTTATTAATAGACAGGTTTCCCGGATCAGCACTAATCGGCCTGAGCTTCGGCTTTTAAATTCTAGGTCCGGCCCGTCCAGACTTAACCCATTAAAGTTAGAAGGGCGAGTCTAACTTTTAAAATTTTAGACTCATAACTCGTTCAAACTCAGCCCGCAACATATATGTTTATCTATCGAAATAAACACATACTATGATTAGTTTTATAAAAGTAAAAAATGAAGTCGTTCTTGTTAAATTAGCAAGCCCCCTAGGCCCGGTATAACCCATTAAACTTAAAAGATTGGGCTTGGATTTTGAAAAATTAGGTCTGCGTAAAGCCTGTTCAAGTGCATTCTATGTGGGTTTAAGGGCTTTGAAATTTTAGAACTAAGTAGATCTACTCGTGTTATATATTTAAGTGTAATTTTTTATTTTGGTTATATTATAGTTCAGGTGTAATTTGCTAATTTGCTATCTTTTTTCATAACTAATAAAAGAATTTACAAGCAACCAATAAATTTACAAGCAACTAATTTTTGGAAATAGCAATTCCAATTTATTTTTGTTGTTGTCGTGACTTGATTTAATGTATCATTTATTGTGTTTGGTGATTGATTATTGATTAAATATATTAATTTTGTTGACAACTCTCACAAGTAAAGCTAAATAACAATATCTCCTTAATATTCATCATAACACGACAAAGGTACTCTTTTTTTCAAGTCTTGATTAGAGATGATGACAATCGGGAGGATTTGAGCATTTTAGATTGAATTTTGGTGGATATAGATAAATATCCGATTAAAATTCAAAGTTAAATATCTATTATGCCTTAAACTTATTATGTCTATTACCTAATTGGTATTTTATGGATATCCACTTGTACTTAATTATTTATTATTATTTAATTAAATTAAATTATCTTAGTAATTATTTTTTATAATTAAGTGAAATTTTATTTCACCGAACTAAATATTGACTTGTTTTAGCTTATATGGGCCCGATTTGATAACATATACTCATTTTTAAGCTCTTAGATTCATTTTGCACCATTTAGGTTTATTTCTTTTAACCATTTTGCTCATTTTTCACTATTTAGGTTCAATTTTTATCATTTAGGCTCATTTTTTTTTACCATTTTAGCTATTTTTCCACCATTTTGGTATTTTATTTTATCATTTTTTGCTCATTTTTTATCACTTTGATTTACTTTTTACTATTCATGTTTGTTTTTCACCATTCATGCTCAATTTTAATCACTCAGGCTCATTTTTACCATTTTAATTTATTTTTTACTATTCTATCTCATTTTTTAATATTTAGATTCGATTTTTATCACTTAAACTTGTAAAAAACAGCTTGATCACGAGCATAAGGCATAATGAAAAGTTTTCAAATGCCATAAACCAAAAACATGCTAGAGAATCTTGCAATCCACATTGAAGAAGGGGAAACTTATCAAGATATGAACATTTAATTACTGATGAAGTCTAAACTTACTAACATAATTAATAATTTATTAACAACCCAGTTTCAAATTAAGGTCCATATACAAAATACATAAGTGAAAAGCTTATAACAATTTTCAAAAACAAACACAAGCTATAGGAAATCATTTGCAAGGAAGAAAGCCGAAAGAAAGGGAATTACATGAAGGGAGAGGGCTTGTAGTCAAGTCATGGCTCCACATGTGACGGCATTGAATCACTACTCAATTAACGGATTTGTTACTCATTGTATTTGAAATTCCATGCTCCAAGCTTTGACTACAGGTGTGCCGATGGTGGCTTGACCACTGTACGCAGAGCAGCAAAGCAGAGGCTGAACAGGTAGTATTGATGGAAGAATTTGGAGTCGCTCTACCGATGAAGGAGGTAGAGGATGGGTTTATAAGTGCGGCGGAAATGAAGAAGCGAATCAGAGAATTAAAAATTACATTATACGCGATCGGCACTATACCTGACTATACCCGAAGTAACCAGTTCAAGTATTATTCGTACCCGGTCCAAATTCAGTCAAACTGAACAATATCTGGTCTTTAGGTTTGGGCAGAAATAGCCATCCCTAGTCTTGACTATCTAGCTAGAGCTATTTTATCTCAACATTCTTTACTTAAAAAAAACTTAACATGTGTGAATGATATATTTATTACTCAATTAAACTATTTTTCATCCAAATTAGAAACACCTGAATTTTCATGCGTGGCATTAAAATGTTGATAATTTAATTTCTACTTTACGCAGGGCCGGTAATCATGGTTGTTTTGAGATGCACCTAACCTTCTCATTTTTTAGCTATGGTTGTTAAAATAAATAAAAAATCTCATGGTGCTTTCCAGGAAATGATGGGGATTCTTTCCCTTATCATTAGTATCATTAGTGTTTTCTTTGGTATAAATAATTTTAATAAAAAAAATATTTTTAATTAGAAGTATCGCTGCGCTACGAATTTATTATTTTTCTACTAGAATTATGTTCTTTTCTTTTCTAAATGTTACCTACATAGATGGTGAACAGCGGCCTAATAAATGAAATTTTACATGGTACATGGTGAAAGTGGTAACTTTCAGTCTGGACTAGTATTAAAAGTTTACTGGAAGGACCCTTTGAAAAAGGGAGCAAAATGGGAACACAGAAAACAGTAGAACAGTGGAAATGAAAATCAAAGTAAAATTCTAGTTAATTAGTTTTTGAAAAAAAAATGCTTAATCTTATTTAGGTCTAACTAAATGCTTAATCCAGATTGTCAATTAAAAGCGCCCGATTAAAAAAAATAAAATGAATTTTACTAAGTAAAAAAATTATTAATGTAATTGAAGTAATGTACTCCGATTTGCTGCGACCTCTCTCATCTTAGGTGGCAAATGAGTAGTACAGTAGTTTTTTTTTGAGTTAAATATAAAATTGGCACCTGTACTTGTATTGATTGAGACATTTGGCACCTGCTTTTGTAAAACGATTTAAAAGGCATCTATACTTGAAACATATGCCACATTTGGCACTTCCCACTAACTCCGTGCACCGTCAGCCGTTAAATGCTGATGTAGCACGCCACGTGGACTTCCACGTCATCCTGGTATGCCACATCAGCATATATTAATTAAATTATTTCTTTTTCTTTTTCTTTCTTTGTTTTTTTCTTTTTCAAGTATTTCTTTCCTTTCTTTTTTTCTTTCTTTCTTTCTTTTTTCTTTTTTCTTTTTTCTTTCTCTTCTTCCTCCTCTCTTCTTCTTCAACAATCCACATTAATTCAAACCCTTAACTAGATTTCAATTTCAATCTGCACTCAATCCGAATTCATCTCACCCTTTCCCGCATTCAATCCAAACCCTGCCAAATTAAGTCCAATTTCTTACCAAATCCGATTAAATCCATCCCTCTCAATCTCTGCCAAATTCCAATTTCAATTTCAAAACTCCCTCACCCGATCCTCTTCCCCTCAATTCCAATCCCAATTTCACAACCACATCTCATCTTCCTCAACAATCCACATCTCATCTTCCTCAACAATCCACATCTCATCCAACAGCCGCCCGCAAGCCCAGCCACCGCCATCGCCTCTGCCGCCGGTCTCCTCCTCCCGCCGCCGCCCACAAGCACAGTCGCTCCATCCCGATCTGCTCTCGCCCGATCTCCTCCACCAAGCCGCCTCTGTCACAGCCGCCCACAAACCCTACCAACGCCACCAGCCTCGCCACAACCCGCAACCGCCGGCCACCAAACACATCACCAAAACCATCCTCTGCCGAATCACCAAAATCAACCACCCACCAAAATCAACCCGCAACCAAACAGCCACCATACGCTCCACCCAACGCCACCAGTCCAGCCACCCATCACCCAGCCGCCAACCAATTGATCCAAACCAGAAAAGAAGAAAGGAAGAGGAGATGAGTGTGCGGTAGAGAAAAAAAGAAAGGAAAGAAATAAAAGAAAAAGAGAGGAGGAAGACGTACCTTCTGGAAAAAAGAAAAAAGAAAGAAAAAGAAAGAAAAAGAAAGGAAAGAAATACTTGAAAAAGAAAAAACAAAGAAAGAAAAAAAAATAATTTAATTAATATATGTTGATGTGGCATACCACGTCATCAACATGATGACGTGGAAGTCCACGTGGAATGTCACATCAGCATTTAACGGCTGGCGGCGCACGGAGTTAGTGGGAGGTGCCAAATGTGACATATGTTTCAAGTACAAGTGCCTTTTAAATTGTTTTATAAAAGCAGATGTCAAATGTCTCAATCAATACAAGTACAGGTGCCAATTTTGTGTTTAACTCTTTTTTTCAGTGAGAAAAAGAAAAGCAAAAGGTGCAGTGGTGTAAAAAGAAGAATGGCAATGATTACTGGAATGGGATGGGAGCCACTTTGATTTTCATCTTTTTTATTTTATTTGATTTTATTTGATTTAACCCAGCTGAGCTGAGTCCTTCTTTCTTTCAGTTTTTTTGACTTGAGGGCTTGGGCCCCACACCACCAGGCCCAGGCCAGGCCACCACTGTCTTTATGGATTGAATGATAAAGAGCCCCGCACGTGGAGTCTGAACCAAGCCAGCCACTGCCACTGTCCATCCAACCACAATAAAAAGAAAATTCAATTTTCAATTTTCAATTTTCAATTTTCAATTTTCAAATACCACCCCACAAAATATCATTTTTTCTTTCACTTTTTCTATTATTTGCCGAGCCTTCGAATCACGTGTAATTCATTGATTATTTCTTAATAAAATGTTAGTCGGAAAAATTAAACAATTCAACCCAAAATTGAACAGTAAATTGATACTGTCAAAGCGATGTTAGCATTTACCTTTTTTTTTTAAATTTATTTTTCACAAATTTGAAGAAATTAATGTTAAAAAATACATTTTATACAGTACTGTATTCAATTGAATCCGGATAAACTATCAACTTAATTATTAACCTGAAACTTTAACATTTTGATGACTAGTTCAATTTTAATTATAGAAAAAGAAATATCATTCTATTCATATAAGTAATGTGATCTATCAACCTTAAATCAATTGTGTATTTACTATTTGACCCTACACTTATGCAAGGAACGAGTTGAGAATGTTAGTCTTACTCAAAATTGCGGAAAATACCAACATGTAGTTTTTTTATTAGACTCTTTTAATGTTGATTAAGACATTACTTATTATGTTAGGTCAATCTCATCTATTCATTACAAATAGATAGTTGAGATTTATTTAAAATTTAATAACTGCCAAGTAAAATATATAATTTTCTTTTTTTTCACATACATAAAAAATGAAAATATATCAATTAGAGCAAATCTCAACCATCTATTTGTAATGAATGGATGAGATTGACCTAACATGATATGTCATATTTTAATCAACATTAGAAGAGCTAAATTCAATTTTTTTATATATAAGTGGAACTGAAATTCGGTCTCGGCTCGAATTTTTATTAATATAAACTAAAAAATTATCACCCCATACCTTCTGCATACTTTCACATGGAGAAATTAGTGTTGAGTTAAGTTGATGATGAGAACAAGAATAGTTGCAACGAATTCTTATAAACAAGAATAGTGTAAAAGAGATGCTTAGATAGGTATCAAATTACAGAAAAGTCCCAAATGGCAAATAAAGAGACATTTGTTTTGTTTTCTTAGGCCACACCAGTCACCAGTCACCAGTCCACCATCCTCCATAATTCTTTCTCACTCATTGAACTTGTTGCTTAAAGCTACTCATCTCTCTTCTCTTCTCTTCTCTTCTCTTCTCCCCCTCTATTGGCCCTCTTTCCCTTATCTCCGTTGTTAGAAAACAACTCATTTGCCAGCTCCCATCTCAGAGGAAATTTCAAAACAAAAGAGAAAAAAAAAACAAAATTCCATACTACAAAACCACCATAATCTAATCACCCCCTTCCCCACACCAAACCCACCACCACATCAAGACCCTACTCCCTCAAAAACAACCCTCTCAAATTCAACCCTACACCCAAAAACTATATACTATATAGGATATACACATAAATAAAAGAGAAAAAAATACTATATTTATATTTTTTTTAGAAAAAAAACAAAATAATCCCACCCCACACATGATCATGGAACCAGAAAATGGGATCCGCAGCAGCAGTAGGCTTAATTTCCCTCTCCAATTGCTAGAAAAAAAGCATAAAGAACAAGAACCTCAAGACCAAGACCAAGAACACCACCCCTTAGCCATCATTCCTTCTAATTCCAATAATTTCGATCAAAATATCCACTCCACCTCCTCCTCCTCCTCCGCCCTTCAGAAGAAAGCCCCGCCCAAGCGCGCATCCACCAAGGACCGCCACACCAAGGTCGACGGCCGCGGCCGCCGGATCCGCATGCCCGCCACCTGCGCGGCTCGTGTGTTTCAGCTCACCCGCGAACTCGGCCACAAGTCCGACGGCGAAACCATCGAGTGGCTCCTCCAACAAGCCGAGCCAGCTGTCATCGCTGCCACCGGCACGGGAACCATCCCCGCCAACTTCACCTCCCTCAACATCTCCCTCCGCAGCTCCGGCTCCACCATCTCCGCCTCTCACCACCTCAGGAACTCCTACTTCAACCCCAACTTCTCCGCCACGACAACCGCGGTTCACCCGCAGCTCCGCCTGAGGTCAACCAGCGAGTGGGAACGAAGCGTCGTTGAAGATCCCTCTCCGTCGTCTCATCAGCGACGATTTCTCTTCCCATCCGATGACTCATCTCTAGGCTTCACTTCAATTAATAATTCCAATAATAGCAATAATAATGTAGGTGTTAGCGTTCAAAACGGGGTCGCTTTACAAGGCGGCGCTAATTCCAAGCAAGAAGTACTAATACGTGGCAGTAGCGGTGAAACTTGCTTAGACGCCACGGATGGGGAGACGAGTGCGGGGAGGAATTCAAAGCGGAGGGCTGCGGAACAGCATGAGTTAGTATCGCCGGTGCCGGGATATCATCAGATGGGAAGCTATCTGTTACAATCGACGAGCGCAGGGTCTATTCCGGCGACTCACAGCCCACTTCCGGCCACATTTTGGATGGTTGCTAATAATCAGGGGAACCAGCTAATGAGCGCTGATCCTATGCTGACATTCCCGTCATTTAACGGTGGCAGTAACATGTATCGGGGTACCACTGCATCTAGTGGGTTGCATTTCATGAATTTTCCAACTCCAATGGCTCTCCAGCTTCCCGGCCAGCAATTGGGTTCTGGAAGCGGTGGTGGTGGGGGTGTGGGGGATGGTACTCATCTAGGGGTTCTAGCGGCGCTAAATGCGTACAAGCAGATGATGAGCGGCGGCGGTGATGGTGGAGAGGACCAGTCTCCGGGAAGCGGATCGAATCGGCAGCAGCATGGAGGAGAGGATGGGCATGATGAGCGCAACTAGCTAAGTCATCCATCTAGCTTTTCATTGCAGGTGTGTATGGTTTGATTCTATGCTTTTTAATTAATTTGCGTTTTGCTTGTTGTATTATATAAATAACATAATATATCATGCGCATTTTGCAAATTAAGAAGCGAAAAAAGTGTGAATTTGTTTTGAGATTTGAGAGGTTTAATTAGCATTCGATTTTGGTGTGATTAGCTAGCTAGCTACATATGTGTAATTAGTGTGAGATTTAATTAGGGTTTGAAGAACAAGAGTATAATTAATCAACAATTTGAGTATTATTGTTGCTTTTGCCTTATATGGAAAACTAATTCAATAGCATCATCTTTAATTTTTTATTTGCATAACTTATTAGGCTTGTTAATTAAGTGCTTAATGATCTCGTAACTCACTCGTATTTTTCTAAGGAGTAAATTGCTAGTTTGCTTAGAAGTATTTCAAAAAGTACTACGAGACTACTCCTCTAAATATTTCAGAACAAACTGGCAATTTATTGAATGTATTTCCTTGGGTCCATGCATTTTTTTAGCATATTCTTAAGCTCATAAACTAGTAGTAAAAATTAAAAATCACACCGAATAATGGGTGGATTTTTGTCCCTATTGGAATCAATCCCATCACAGGGCTATGGTAGAGACACGTGGCGGGTGTACGTACGGGCAATATAGATATATATAATGATGGTATGGTGTTTTTTGAGAATCTGTGGTGGCTGATCCGGTGGTGAGATCTGGCGCTCTTTGCCTAAAACAAATACTACACTATCTTCACGGACTCACAACTTCATTCCTCCCCTTTCTCATGCAACATCTCCTCCTGCTCTCACTTCACAGTGGCTACCTACGTAAATATTGTGTAGTACAATATTTTTACATTTACCCATCGACCTAAGCTAGCTAAGCTACCTACCTACCTCTGTCCTTCTGCTCATTTAATTCATTGCTTTACTTCCATGTGCAAAATAATCAATTTCTTTTTCCTAAACGTCGACGACCGTAGTAAACAATAAAAACTTTGCGTTAATTAGTTAATTAGATTCTTACGGGAAAAGACTTATAGAACAGGGAATCAAAGTGAGGACGTACAGGGAGTAACCAGGAATGCAACAAAATACTGTTTTCAATTGATTTCATGTAAATTTAAGAGCAAAAATGACTCTTTTCCAAGAAATTTTATATCAGGAAATTACAAACTAGACATTATTTTTAATCAGCCTTTCAACAAGTCAAGCAGTTGGGTACTTGTATTAATTTCAGCCTTTTATCTATTAACTTATTTATCACGTACATTCACAATCAATTATATCATTATGAGCATATATATTTTCATGTACACGTATGCAGGTTGTTGAGGATATTATTACTTGCATTTATTTATACATTAATTCGTCTCAAAGGAAATGAGTTGTTAAAAAATAAGAAGCAAGAGGAGCAATATTTTCTATACCCTTTTCAGAAGTAGGGTTGTGGCTGATCCGGGCTGAGCGTAACTTTGTTGATCAAGCTCGACTCATTAAATTATAAACGAATTAAGGCTTCAATAAGCCGAATTTGGAGTAATTTATGTTAGACTCGAGCTTAATTCGAGAATGACTTGTTTATTCATTAAACGAGTCACTATAAACATAATCAAATTTTATCTATTTAATACTCTTATACATTTATAATTGGACACATGAAAATAAAATAGATGACAATATATTGAATTATATTATGAAACTTATTATTATGTTACTATATTGTGAAATTAAAATTAGTATTAATTGAACCTAGTTAATAAAGTAATTAAGAATAATTGGCTAGAAATACATTAAAAATAGTAATTAATTATTATTTTAATTATTATGAAAATGAATTGAGAGATATTTGTTGAAGTACAATGCTATGCTGAGGTAAACAGAGCAGCGAGGTCCTTGGACAAATGGGGGCATACCATAACATAGCATGCATAATCAGGTGCTGCCGTACGTAAACATATTAGCTTTATAGGTCTACCACAGGCCAGGAAAAAAGGTTGAGTTAGTCTTTTTCTCCCTTCATTTGCGGTGACTAGTTAGTTAAAAGAACAAAAGCGGTGAGAAATGGTCAAATTAAGCTGGCTGCTAATAATAATTAATTATTAATTATTATTAAAAAAAAGGGGTTAGGTATGCATTAATGGTCAAAACTTTGGTACACTTACATGAGTCGTACCATTGACCATTTGCTTCTACCACAACTTTGTTTCCCTTCAAACATATAAGTTGTGCGGTGCAAATTGTAAAAATCTGTTTACACTTTTGCCTCTTAATTGAGGCAACAACAAGAAAGTGACGAGAAAAAAAAATTCAGCTTCCATTATTACTTTTTAACTTTTTACTCTTTTCAATACAACAAAGCATATAATTTCACTCAATGTTTTTATCATTTTTTTTGTACTACTATTTAGAGAGTGAAAAAAAATCATACTTAGAAAGCTACTTTTGTAAGACGCGATTATACTCAAAGAAAATTAGTTTATTATCGAAAAGTTGTCGATGACACTTGGAGTTACAATTTTTTTTTAAAGTGGACCCCATACTTTAGAAGATGCAAATATTACTATTATGAGGCCAAAGAATGCAGCAGTTCCTAATTCCTCCACAATAGATACCTACTCTTTTTTTCCCATGTCATTGTACTGATTTGTATCAGAAAGCTATAAGATTGGAAAGGTTAAAAAAAAAATCAAGATAAATTCAAAAAAAGAACATCATGTATAAATTAAATTGTAGTATATGACCTATTTCCATTTCAAGATGATAATCAGATTTTCCCCCTGTCAAGCTTGTTTTGCCTAAAGGAAGTAAGAAAAAAATTAAAAAGATTGGTACATTACATAAAAATTACACATGAGGTTATAATTCAACTGGTTCGATCTCTGGTATTAAATTGTACATAAAGTTATAATTTAATTAATTTAATTCTTGGTATTAATATATTGCATATAAGATTATAATTCAACTGGTTCGATTTATGGTATTGTAATAATAATGTTTTTAATTTCCAAGCTTTTTGCTCTAATTATTTTCTTCTTCTAAGGGTAGTGGTAAAAGAAATATTGGCTGGGCAAGCACTACACTTTACTACTCCTCAAGTTTTTGTTTTTATTTTTTATTTATAAAAAAATTGAAAATCCATATGCTTTGTATCCAATTGCCAGCTACTAGTGAATATTTTTTTTTTAAAATGTGGCCAATAATGATATAATGCATGTGTTGTTATGATTAGTTTTGAAATGTATTAAGAATAAAACACTATTTTTATTTTGGACATGTTTTATACTATGGTGAATCGTGATAATGACTTAGGTAACGTTTGGTTCACGGAATGCTACTTTCCCCCTTGGAATCATTTTCCCGGGAAAATGATACCCGGAAGAGTGATTGAGGGGAATGCTAGTTTTTTGTGTTTGGTTGGGATTTAAGATTCCTAGGAAAGTAACATTATTGTGTTTGTTTTGTACATAGGAATCCTCAAGAAAAGTAAGAAAAATAACTACTTTATCCTTTTCTATATTTGTGTCTTTGTTATCTTGTTAAGTATATAATTATTCTTTTTTATATATACTGTGCTACACAGTTTCTTCTAAACACGTTAGACTTTCTCTCTATTTAATTGTCTATCTTTCAACAATCAAAATATCAAATGAGTTTGCTTTATAACTATGGCTTTTTGCAGGTTAAAGAAAATGGCAAATGACATAACCTTCGTGTTAGAGTCCTTGAAAATTATAACAAAGTATGACACATATTGTTCTAGCAATGCAAAAAAAACATAAATGCAATAATAGACAAGTATAGGATCGAGATTTATTGGATGATTTGTTCCCGTTCATAACCATATTTTCTTCTACCTATTATTATTTACATCATTACTATGTAATTTTTATGTGATTATTATAGTTTTGATGTAATTATTATAATTTTTATGTAATTAATATAATTTTTTTGTAATTAATATAATTTTGCGAAATTTTAGAAAATAGAGGAAGAAGACGCTTTATTAGGTTATTTTTTATAATTAGTTTTGGACAAATATGTCATTTAACAAAAAAAAAGTAACTTTCCCTCCATGGAGGAATCACTCTCCCCACCTCCTAGCCAAGGAATCACTTTCCCCCATTTTTAGGAAAGTCAAAGCGGTCAAGGAAAGTTGGATTCCAGGGGAGAGTGATTCCTTGTCACAACCAAACGTAATAAAACTCGAAATCTCAGATTCCCAAGTCACTTTCCTCCTTGATTCCGCCAACCAAACGCTACCTTAGTGTATTTTACTACTCTAGAGATAGTACTGATGTGTGACATTAAATAGGGGAGCTACTCATTCACTTTGTTTCATTTTTTCTCGTCTTTTTTCATATATTCTTAAATAAAAATTAGAAAAAAATCATTCTTTTTTTATTTAAATAAAAATAAATGCATGGTAATTTCAAATATGACAGCATAGAGATACTCCATTTTTTTTATTATAATGTTTAAAAGTGCTTATTCCTCTCTTTTTTCCTTCTCCCAGTTTTTTTTTCTCAAATGCATTTTGCAAGAAGTCCAATGGTAAAAATCCTACATTTACAATTTTGATTATTATTATTTTATTATTTTGAAATCATTCTTATTTGTACTTTGTTACCGACATAAGAATTGTTGAGTTGAAATGATATTTCTCTCGGGCTTTCGAAGTTTGACTTCAAGCAGGCCCGTTTATTAATTTGGCCTTAAAGATACTTTGAGGCTAGGCCCAACGCTCCCCGGAGTACTACCGTCATTCTTCGGAACGATTTGTCATCCCCTTCCTCAACCTTGTCGTTGAGTCCTTGCTGGGTTCAATTCTTGAACGCTTTGTCGTCTGGCTTCATTTTCTCTCAAAATGATTGAAACGGAACTTTTTCAACGAGAGCATTTGGATAGTTGTTTTGTTTGCTTCCGTTCTTCACAGTTAGACATTAATTTTAATTCTGATTGATGTATTTTCTTTTGGATCTTTTTAAGTCGATTTTAATTAGCGTGGGAGTGATTTGTATTATTTTTACTTTTTTTACTTTTTGTTTTATAAGAGGTCGAAATTAAATTTTATGTGCTTGACATACTTGTGCTACCGATTTAATTTAATCAGCTTGTAAAAAAAAAAACAAGTGCTGTTGTTTGTTACCCACTTAAATTGCTCAAATCCCTAGTTACGGAGCCATGAACAGCAAAACAGTGACCATAAATCATGGAGAATCAAACATAATATTGTCTTTGTTTCCAGTGACATGGCAATCATTGATTGAACTTACATCCTTGGGAAGCTACAATAGTACAGTACTAGTAGTATCCAAGAAATCGGTGCCTCTTTTGTTGTGCATCGATCATTAGATTCTGCAAGAAAAATCAGAAAGACTCGAACTTTTTCCACACCATCTTTTGACCTTTTTTCCTGCTTATCATCTGCTCTTTCATTCACTCTAAAGAGAAACAAAGAAAAACAACCCTGAGATGAGTAGTTCAGGAAATTTCCTCCAAGTTGTTGCCAAGAACTTTGATGTTCTTGCCTTGTATGTTGTATTTTTTCTTGCGTATTTCTCATAATTGTTAGATACATTGTGTTTATTGTGTTCTTAGCTCACTTGGGATTTCTGTTTTTTTCTTTTTCCACTGCAGGCCTCTTGTCACTCTTGTTTACCCCTTGTAAGTGGACAAACATAGCAATGTAGTAATGTTTCTCTTCCTGGGTATGTAGGTTTTTTTTTATAAAAATTGAGGTTTTTGTGGATTAATTTGTGAACAGATACGCTTCGATTAAGGCTATCGAGACCAAATCTCGGACCGATGATCAGCAATGGCTAACCTATTGGGTTCTGTATTCCATGATCACTATCTTCGAGCTCACGTTCGCCAAAATCCTTGAGTGGTGAGCTATTCCTAGTAGCTTCAGCTTTCTTGTATTATATTATCCGAGATATGAGTTGAGGGTGAGCAAGTTTTTTACCACTCAAACAGAACGAACATTGTTTGTTAGCTGATGTCTACTTAACTTTGTTTGGTTAAAATGGCAGTCTGCCTATTTGGCTCTATGCTAAGCTGATTCTGACATGCTGGCTAGTCCTGCCACAATTCAATGGAGCTGCACATGTTTATCAGAATATCATCAGACCATTCTACATGAATCCACAGGCTGCTCAAAATATGTGGTACTATCCAAAGAAGAAGAACATCTTCAAGAAACAGGATGACATTTTAACTGCTGCTGAAAAATACATTGAAGAACATGGGACAGAATCATTTGAGAGGCTCATAACCAAGGTATGATGCACTATTAAACTGGAAAAAAAATGTTGTCATGTATTTCTTTTTCTTTTTTCCTTTCGCGGCCACGTTGTGAAGCACGAACCCAGGTTCGTATCGCCACGTATCTACATCCGAATTGTTTTATGCTCTGAACTGTTATATGTATCAAGTAGATTAGTAGTCTATTTTAACACAAATCGTAAGCAAGAAAAAACAGTATATTAAATTCATCAATGATTATCACTTCTTTTTTCACCAATTTGCAGGCTGATAGGGATGAGAGAGCGAGGAGGAGCAACAATTACATGATTTTTGACGATGATTAGATATATTGATGCATTACACACTTTTTCTCTGGTTTTTCAGATTAGAAGCACCGGGTGCTATTGCTATTGTCACTTTCATTTTAGTTTAGTACAATGGAATTGAATTATCTGGAAATTTTCTTAAATCTAATAAATATTTGCATGAATAATTAATTTGTTGAATTAACTTTATTAAATTGATAACCTTTTTAAGAACGGGCCTACAATTGCAAGACTGTTCCACTCGCAAGACATGTCTCGCCAGGATATGGATCCTGATAAAGCGAATGGATAGTATGAATTTTATTGAAGGGAACGACTATGGGCACATGCACGAAAAGACTAACGGCCTTACGGGTGATGCCATGTGAACAACTTACTTCTTGTTTAAGAAAATCTCCGTTATTTATGGAAACAACTGCATAATAATTATTCTCTAATAAATACGCGATCTCTCATACTTTTATTTAAATTCGTCTTCATATTATGGAAAGAAGTATCCTTCTATAATTAAAGGACTTGATTTCTACTATAAATACAATGCATGTACACTTAAGATACGCAAGCAATACTAAACCCTAATAAACCCTAACCACCCTTATATTCAAATACTCTCTCAACTAACTTGATCGTCGGAGCGTTTACACCGGACAACCCCGACGCATTGTAGGTACCTTCGTCGGCTAAGATTAACCCTATAATCACCCATTGTGCTCAAACTTCAAAGTATACAAGTTATTATTTGGTAGTTTCATTGAGAGTCGAACTCAAGACCTCCCGCTTACTAAACGGGTGGTCTAACCAACTGTGCTACGAGAGCACCAAGAAATTGGCACTATGTTCGCAGTCATGCAACTGATTGAGGAAGACATCCCTATAATTTTCTTTGCAGAAGATAATATCGGGGTAGTCTTTCCCCATGACGATGCCATCGTTATCCTAGCTATTATTGACAATTGCAGAATTGGATGAACTTTAATTGATAACAACAACTCTGTCAACATTCTCTCCCTCGACACGTTCAAGAAAATGAAAATAAGTGAAGAACGGTTAGAACCTGTTCCATTCCCAATAGTTGGCGTCGATGAAATTCCAGTTCCAGACCATGGCTGCCTAGTGCTCCTTGTTCGCTTTCACGAGGATATTTCAGGTAAACTAATTGAATTACTATTTATGGTGATTGACCTCAACCTTCCCTACAATGCAGTTTTAGGGAGACCGTTCTTAAACCTATTTGGAGCAGAATTTGGAGTAGTGATCTCTCAAAGATACATGAAGATTAAATTTATCTCAAATGACGGAGTGGTTACACTTTGTGGTAACCAAATCATGGTGATTGAGCCTAATTTGTAGTGGTTTTACCACTTTTTTTCATGTTTATTTGAATAATAATTCTATTGATTTCAGTATGAATTTTATAATTATCGCAAGAAGCAAATCTAGGAAGGAAGTGAGGAAAATGAGGCATAATAGAGTCAAAATCTGGACAGAATGGAGCAGACACCTTTCTTGACCAAGAACAACTGCTTGGCCAAGACGATCCTTGATATTCTAGGCCAAGATACACGCAATCTACTGGATTCTGCACATAAAAGGAAAAGATCAAACGAAGGATCCGGCTGATCTCCAGCATCTATTCTTGCAATTCCAGCAGATCTCCACCATTTATTCTTCAGATCAGCAGAAGATATTATCTCATTTAGAATTCAAACTAAAAATTGATTTGATTAGGATTTAGAGGACTTTTAGGGATTTGTTAGGGAGGAAGAACACTATAAATACTCCCCCTTATTCTCCCTAAATGGGAATCGCTTATCATCGAAAATCATCTGTTCATCAGAGGATCTCATCCTCTTCTTCCTATTCAAATTTAATAATAATTCTATCATTTTCATTACTTCTCTGGTTTCTCTCTAATTAATCTTTCTTGTTCCTGGTAGAGTCATTTAAGCATGAGTATGAGATTGCATGAGACATAATCGTGCTTATTAATCCTTACATCTGCATTTAATTCAATCCTGCGATTATTCTTAACGTGTTTCGGTTTGATTCTAGACTTAGCTAATCTAGAGTTGAGTGAGTAAATGCCGCTGTCATTCTTTTTGGAGTCTTGGCCGTAAGCCCAAGGGGATCAGCGAGTAAATATCACTGTATTGATTATTGGTCGTGAACCCGAAAGGATCGAAGTAGACACCACGCGCTAGGGGGGTCACCGAAACGGTGGAGGGGAAAGGTTAATCAAGCGAAGTCCCGATTGACACCCGGAAGTTACTAGCCTAGAGTTGGTTTTTCCTAATCGATCATCTACCAATTTAGTAAACCCTTTAACCAGCAAGGAGTTGGTTAGTAAGGCATCATCTCTAAGCAGCCCCGATAATGAGGTGATGTTGATATAGGAGGGAAGCTATGTCATAAGCGTACCTTGATCTATAACAACTCTGTAGATTAAAGATGGATATCTTTGTGTCCATGATTGCATCTCATGTCTCATCGCTTTCCTAGCCTATACTGGGAACTCTCCCCTTTTATGATTTCTGCTCCATCAATCTTCCGTCTTGACCAAGAACCAATTTCTTGGCCAAGACGGTTTACTCTCTTTATCCATTTTTCTGTCTTTAGTATAAAACAACCCCCTCTCATGCACCTAAGTGTTTAACTCTAGTCTTCTATCTTGTTTTAGGTCTAATCATTCTCTGTGGATCGATCCTCTTACCACTATCTGCAATCTTTTATAGGTTTTGATAAGTTGTAATTTATTTTTGGTGGATTCGACACCCATCAAATGGCTAGAGAGTGTTACGCTAGCATGGTCAAAGGAGAAAATAACAAATATGTAGCCATGGTCGAACAACTCACGCCAGAGAACGAAAAGAGAACTCAATAAGTAGACAAGATGATCCCAGTTCTCGTTCAACAAATCCCAGATGCTCATTTTATGATTGGAGAAAAACTATCTAAAGATGAACAGTGATAACAATTGATATACCCCCAGGGCATTTTAGTCCGGGCAGGGGGTGCGTCATCTTCAGCTACTGTAGGGCCCGCCTGGCCTCTTGCTAGTCCTGCTACCGGGGGTGGTCGACGTCAGTGGGGGGGGCCCCATCCAACACGATATGGCGCTTATTCCCACACCCGGTACGCCATAAGTATTGACATCCCAAGACAGCACTCCCGACCAAATATCCTATAAATACCCCCTCCTAGGTAGAAAAGGAGGAGGACTCTCTCTCTCTACTCTCTCTCACTACTACTCCTACATACCCCTTATATTTCGCTACTTATACTGACTTGATCGTCGGAGTACCTGCGCCGGGGACCCCCTCCGGCGCCTTGCAGGTGTAGCGGCGGCGAGGACCACCCCCTCAGAGGTGAATATCGCCAAGATTCTTCCTACCCCGGGTATAATCGAATCATATTTTATCAAATGGTGCTTTCATTGAGAGTATTTAGATCGTCAAGTGAGTTCCTTGAGATCTGAAGGCTCTCCTCTCCATATACATGTTTATTATTTTCCATTGCCGCCGCTGGTTTTTCTGGTAATGGGTTCACCATGTGGTTTTAGCCTGGATCCGATGATATGAGTTTGAATGGTCATTCTATTGTTAGAAGGCAAAAAGATCAGATCTGGAAAATGGGGATCCAAGAATTTATTGTTATTTGTTCAAAAGAAAAACCAGATCTGAAAAAAAAAAAAAAAAGAAAGAAAAATGGGAGAGAAGTCATGATTATCTTCGTCAAAATCAAGATCTCTGCCAAGGATCATTTTTCTTTTGGAAAATGGGTTTTGAATTTAGAGACCCATCCTCATTTCTTCAACCTGAGGCGGCCAATCACCACCGAGTATGATTATGGAACAAATCATCTTGTTGTGCTCACTGTCATTAATTATCTTCTCATTTGATTTTACTGGGATCATCATCATCTTGTTTGAGGCACGTACTCCGATAGCAAATGTTGCTGGAAAGGAGAAGATGAATAGTAAGTTGTGCCAAATTAATTATAATGGCAATTTGTGAAGCAATCATATATATTTTAAAGCATGACATGTGAGCTTCTGGGAAAAAGACGAAACCGTGATAGGGGCTGCCTCCGTGTAGGAGCTTCCTCCGTGTTATGAGCTTCCTCCGTGATAGGAGCTTCCTCCGTGATAGGGGCTTCCTCCGTGATAGGGGCTTCCTCCGTGATAGGAGCTTCCTCCGTGTTATGAGCTTCCTCCGTGATAGGGGTTGCCTCCGTGATAGGAGCTTCCTCCGTGATAGGGGCTTCCTCCGTGATAGGGGCTTCCTCCGTGATAGGAGCTTCCTCCGTGTTATGAGCTTCCTCCGTGATAGGAGCTTCCTCCGTGTTATGAGCTTCCTCCGTGTTAGGAGCTGCCTCCGTGATAGGAGCTTCCTCCGTGATAGGGGCTTCCTCCGTGATAGGAGCTTTCTCCGTGATAGGAGCTTCCTCCGTGTTATGAGCTTCCTCCGTGTTAGGAGCTGCCTCCGTGTTAGGAGCTTCCTCCGTGATAGGAGCTTCCTCCGTGATAGGGGCTTCCTCCGTGTTAGGAGCTTCCTCCGTGATAGGAGCTTCCTCCGTGTTATGAGCTTCCTCCGTGATAGGAGCTTCCTCCGTGTTAGGAGCTTCCTCCGTGTTATGAGCTTCCTCCGTGTTAGGAGCTTCCTCCGTGTTATGAGCTTCCTCCGTGATAGGAGCTTCCTCCGTGATAGGAGCTTCCTCCGTGATAGGGGCTGCCTCCGTGATAGGGGCTTCCTCCGTGATAGGAGCTTCCTCCGTGTTAGGAGCTTCCTCCGTGTTATGAGCTTCCTCCGTGATAGGGGCTGCCTCCGTGTAGGAGCTTCCTCCGTGTTATGAGCTTCCTCCGTGATAGGAGCTTCCTCCGTGATAGGGGCTTCCTCCGTGATAGGAGCTTCCTCCGTGTTATGAGCTTCCTCCGTGATAGGGGCTGCCTCCGTGTAGGAGCTTCCTCCGTGTTATGAGCTTCCTTCGTGATAGGAGCTTCCTCCGTGATAGGGGCTTCCTCCGTGATAGGAGCTTCCTCCGTGTTATGAGCTTCCTCCGTGATAGGGGCTGCCTCCGTGATAGGAGCTTCCTCCGTGATAGGGGCTTCCTCCGTGATAGGGGCTTCCTCCGTGATAGGAGCTTCCTCCGTGTTATGAGCTTCCTCCGTGATAGGAGCTTCCTCCGTGTTATGAGATTCCTCCGTGTTAGGAGCTGCCTCCGTGATAGGAGCTTCCTCCGTGATAGGGGCTTCCTCCGTGATAGGAGCTTCCTCCGTGATAGGAGCTTCCTCCGTGTTATGAGCTTCCTCCGTGTTAGGAGCTGCCTCCGTGTTAGGAGCTTCCTCCGTGATAGGAGCTTCCTCCGTGATAGGGGCTTCCTCCATGATAGGAGCTTCCTCCATGTTATGAGCTTCCTCCGTGTTAGGAGCTGTCTCCGTGATAGGGGCTTCCTCCGTGATAGGGGCTTCCTCCGTGATAGGAGCTTCCTCCGTGATAGGGGCTGCCTCCGTGATAGGGGCTTCCTCCATGATAGGAGCTTCCTCCATGTTATGAGCTTCCTCAGCGATAAGAGCTTCCTCCGTGGTAGGAGCTTCCTCCGTGTTATCAGCTGCCTCCGCGTTAGCTGAAGTTTCCGCATATATTGAGTTTACGGAAAAAATCATATCTTATTCATACGTGCTCGGAATTTCCTGGATAATAGCTCGATTTGAAGATAGTTTAAAGGGCTATAATTCTCATGAAGACATCTAAGTGAGATATCGGCGTTTAGCAGGCACGATTGAGCCTCAAAGTGACGCCACTGATTGCAGCCTAGTCCTGCTTTATATCTGGTCATTTATCATGACGGTGGGTGAGATAAATGATAATTTAGAATATTATCTGGCGGGTGAATATCTACCCCGGATGAATATTGATATGACTTATCGGGTGAATATCTACCCCGTTTGAAGAGCCCTCATAATGTCATGAGGTCAGTCTCTCATCACCGAAAAAGGTCTCCAATGACATGTCATTCTCCTTCGTAAAGGCAAGGAGTGGAGCGGGAATTAAACAACGGCCGAGTTCCTTGTTTATTCCCCTAAGGTATCGCTATCACCTTTAAGATTATCATTTTCCCCTTCTTAGAGGAAGCTAACCGAAGTTAGCAAACTCTGTTACTGTTAGTGTATTTGTACAGCTAACAATGCAGGTACTCAAGTGGAGTACAGATTGAAATCTTGGGGAATGTGAAAGCGTGCAATATTGCGGGTAGCTACGGCATAAAACCGCACAATTTGTAGGTGGCCTATAGTGTAAAGCCGCGTCAATATTGTAGGTAGCTCCGAGCAGCGTAAAACCACGAAAATATTGCAGGTAGCTATGGCGTAAAACCGCACAAATTGTAGGTAGCTTATGGTGTAAAGCCGCGTCAATATTGCAGGCGGCTTACAGCAAAGCTGGATCCAACGAGCTTGGATGGAAAAAGTGACATCAACAACACCCCGATATGCGCGGGTGAAAGCTTCTAAGGGTAACTAGTACTTGTCATTAAATGTTATTTTTACTAACCTGGCAAGACAACATTTGAGAATGCGCAGGAAAGTCGATGAAATATCGAAATAGCGAAGAGACTAACGCCCACAAAGGCAGCGAGATTACGCAAGAATTTATTACTGCCTACGGGGTATCTTTTGTCATTAGCGAGGGAATACATTCTCAGTGATGGGAGCAATGGTACACCATCTTATTTGTGACATCTCCTTCCCAGTGCTGAAATGCGCATTCTTAGTCATGTCGCGATATCAAGAAGAATACCTTGTTATTATTATCTGCCCATGATTTGGCTGACTACATGGTGGTCTCGTGATGACACCATCTTCATCAGCAAGCTATGACATTGCTTTGCTACAGTGTTGCGTCCCCGTCAGCGTTATTTGTTCGGGTTCACCGTCAGCGTTATCTGTTCGGGTTCACCGTCAGCGTTATCTGTTCGGGTTCACCGTCAGCGTTATCTGTTCGGGTTCACCGTCAGCGTTATCTGTTCGGGTTACCGTCAGCGTTATCTGTTCGGGTTCACCGTCAGTGTTATCTGTTCGGGTTCGCCGTCAGCGTTATCTGTTCAGGTTACCGTCAGCGTTATCTGTTCAGGTTACCGTCAGCGTTATCTGTTCGGGTTCACCGTCAACGTTATCTGTTCGGGTTCGCCGTCAGCGTTATTAGTTCTGGCTTATCGCCAGAATTATCAGTTCTGGTTTATGACCAGCGTTATCGCCACGACATCACCGCTATCAACTTGGTCGACATCCTTTCTGTGGCCAATAGTTCTCGAAAGCGTTCGGTTCGCGTTGCCTGCTTTGCTGTCGTATATCTGGTACAAAGATACCGAGTTCTGATAGATATCGGGAATGAAAATACATTGCTTGAATGCCAGAAGAGTCAGAGAAACTCGAAAATCCTCATGAACCTACCGCGTCGTGAAGGAAATACTACTCCTCTAGAAGTCGAGAATGAAGCCCTTGGTAAACACTCGGGCTCGTTTTCAGTTGGGCTTATGATAACAATTGATATACCCCCAGGGCATTTTAGTCCGGGCAGGGGGTGCGTCATCTTCAGCTACTGTAGGGCCCGCCTGGCCTCTTGCTAGTCCTGCTACCGGGGGTGGTCGACGTCAGCGGGGGGGGGGCCCATCCAACACGATATGGCGCTTATTCCCACACCCGGTACGCCATAAGTATTGACATCCCAAGACAGCACTCCCGACCAAATATCCTATAAATACCCCCTCCTAGGTAGAAAAGGAGGAGGACTCTCTCTCTCTACTCTCTCTCACTACTACTCCTACATACCCCTTATATTTTGCTACTTATACTGACTTGATCATCGGAGTACCTGCGCCGGGGACCCCCTCCGGCGCCTTGCAGGTGTAGCGGCGGCGAGGACCACCCCCTCAGAGGTGAATATCGCCAAGATTCTTCCTACCCCGGGTATAATCGAATCATATTTTATCAAACAGAAACAACTAACGGTGTTGTTGCATAAGTCCAAAGTAGAATTTTCCTAGAGAATGACAGATATGCCATGTATCTCTCGAACGGTTGCAGAACACAAGTTAGGACTTGATCCCACATCAAAACCAGTCAAGCAACAACAACGAACGTTCGAAAAAGAAAAGACAACAATAATTGAAAAAGAGGTTGATAAGTTACTCAACTCTGGCTTCATCAGAAAGGTCAAGTACTCCACCTAGCTGGCCAATCCAGTCCTTGTGCCAAAGCCAAACGGCGATTGACGTATGTGCATTGACTTCACCAACTTGAATGACGCTTGTCCAAAAGATAATTATCCTCTTCCACGAATTGATCAACTCGTGGACTCAGCATCATGTTTCACATACCTCAGCTCTTTCAACGCCAACTCGGGATACCACCAATTCCCCATGGCAGAAGAGGATGAAGAGAACCACTTTCATCATCCCTTTTGGGACATTTTGTTACACTGGGATGACCTTTGGCCTGAATAACGCAGGGGGCACTGGTACGATCCTGGTTTCACTTGAGGCGAGCACGGACCTAGTCCTCTTTGGGAGGTTGAACGATGGCTTGATGATGGACGAATGGTGATGTTGATGGACAAATTGGATGAGGGAAAAGATGGAGTAAGTTGCAGCGGATTATATGGAAGAGAGGTAGAAGATGTTTTGATGATAAACTAAATAGGAACTTTCAATCACAAGTGATTGAAAGGATCTCAAATTTGCAAACTCAACCCTTTCACTCTCTAATTGTGAAACCTACTTGAATTTGCAGAATTGATAAGTGTTTTGGTTCTAGGAACCCTAACTTAACTAGCCCTAAAATTGGTCTAAGAAGGAGAATGCTCACAAGTTCAAAGACAAGCATAAAAGAGTAGGTTTAAGCCTATTTATAGGGAGGCTATTTACATAGGGAAAAACCCTAAATCACCCTTGGACAAAGGGGTTTGAAACACCTCGTCGTTGGTTTGAAGAGGACGTGGACAAGTCACAAAAGGAGTCTGGCGGTATGCCGCTAGGCTCGCTGCTCCGGAACCCTCTCCACGTCGAAGCTAACAGCATAGCGCTAGGGGGAGGCGCTATGCCGCCAGAGACGCTTGCACCAAAACACGTCCAGGTCGAAGCTAGCGCTATGGCGCTAGGGATGGGGCGGTATGCCGCCAGAAACTGAGACTTGGGCTTTCGGAGAGGCTCTTCCATGGCTCATGGGGAATGTCCATAGAGGTCTGAGAATGGGGGATAGAATAACTGGGTCCCACTATCTGGGATAAAGCAGTATATGCCTGAGATACAAATATTCCCGTCGCTTGCTCAAAAGAGGGATTCGACATGCCTGGTGGAACTTCTTGCACCATAATGGAAGCGTCAGTGGTGGCAAAAGGAAAGAGTCGCCTGCGAGTAGAAAACGGGAGGCTAGGAGACTGGGACAGTACGGGATCTGAGTCGGAATCCATAATCCTCTAAATTTTAAGAAAAATAGAGCTTGGCTATTAAGGATGCTCACTTAATAAAACCAAAGCTCTCAATGAAAGCACAAATTTGATAAGATTCGGACTATTTGCTGAAGGGTAGAAGAGGAATATGGTTCTTGGGGTCGGTCGTCCTTGGTGCCCGATGTACCTGCAAAGCACCGGAGGGGGTCTCCGACGTAAACACTCCGATGCTTACCTTCCTCCTTTGTGGCGGAGGTATTTATAGGCAAAAGAGGAGTATTTCTGGGTGATCTTGGTCGCAAGGTGCTAACGCGCTCGTCAGGGGGGTTAGAGTTTCCCGTTGATAGAGGGTGCTATCGTTGCGTTAGATATATGTATGGGGGTAGGTGTTACCTAAGTAAGGCAACACCTATGCTTCTCACGGGATGCCTGGTTTGGCCCGGGATGGGATAACGCCCTGTGTCATGACGAAGTAACGTGTGGGACCCCCTCGCTGATGTCGACCATCCCAGTATCAGTCACATAGAGAGAGGCGATAGCCTCGATGCTGTCGGAGCGGTAGGAACAGCAGATTTACCCCCACCGCGGGGTATAAGATGAAAATGCCCTTGTCGTTAGGAGTATTGTTATCAGGGACATTTTTCTTGGTGAGGGAGTTGACAGGTGCGACAATAGTGGAGAACTCTTGAAAAAATCGGCGGTAAAATCCAGCCAATCCGTGGAAGGAACGGACCTCCGCTACGGTAGAAGGGGTAGGCCATTCAGATATGGCCTTAATCTTGTCCTTGTCCACTTTAAGGCCATCAGCACCTACAATAAAACTAAGAAAATGCACTTCTTCCAAACAAAACTCACATTTAGACAATTTAGCGTAGAGTTTATATTGATGAAGGGTGAGAAAAACTTGATGCAAGTGATCTATATGCTTATGTGTGGATTTGTTATAGACCAAGATGTCATCAAAATATACAACCCCAAATTTGCCTATAAAAGGTCTAAGCACATAGTTCATTAGGTGCATGAAAGTACTAGGTGCATTCGTAAGACCAAAAGGTATAACTAACCATTAATACAAACCTAATTTAGTCTTAAATGCTGTTTTCCATTGATCACCTTCATGCTCTCTAATTTGATGATAACCACTAACTAAGTCAATTTTAGAAAAAATAATTGCACCACTTAGTTCATCAAGCATATCATCAAGATGAGGGATAGGATGAGAGTACTTCACTGTGATTTTGTTAATGGATCGACAATCCATGCATATTCGCCAACTCCCATCCTTTTTACGGACTAGAATAACAGGCACAGCGCAAGGAGAGAGACTCTCCCTAATGAAGCCGTTTGCGAGTAGCGCATCAATCTGATTTTGGAGCTCGTGTGTCTCCGTGGGATTGTAGCAATACGCCAGTATATTAGGAAGGGTAGAGCTTGGAAAGAAATCCATTTTGTGCTCAATGTCGTGCATCGGTGGAAGGCCATGAGGAATTTCACGGAAGCACATCACCAAAATCCTGCAAAAGAGTGGAAACATCACTAGGCAAAGGGGGGTTAGCGTTAGAAAAAATCGAACAATGGCCCGTGAACCGAATGAGAATACAAGGCTTCCTTAAAATCAAGGCATGCATCACATCCTTTCCTCTCGCAAATAAACTGATTTTCTTCTCACTTTTCACTCTATTAGCCCTCGGCTCCTCACTAGCTTGCTTGCTATTTTCAAGCCATGCTTTACCTCTCAATGCAAGCTCACTTTTTTCTTGCATGTTGATAGCATGTTTATTGGACGTGATTTTATCCTTTTTTCTAGCCTTTTCGGGGGCATAATTCTGCTATTTGACCCATATTTCCATCTTTATTGCAGATCAGCGCCAAAAGGAGAAAAAGAGTGAAAAGATGCATTTTTGAAGTAATTCTTGGAATTTCAAGCTTCAAGACTGACATCGAGGGCATGACACCAACTTTTCCATCGAGGCCTTGCCGTGGTTTCCCTCATCGAGCCCTGGACTGACCAAAAGCGTTATTTCCACGTGTCCTTGTTCTCGTGCTCCCACGTGTCACCTCTGATGTCTTCTAGAAGGCTCAACGCAGATCCCCAAGAATATTCTCTTTAGTCATCATGCCCTTGATGCTAGCCAGACCAGTGAGCAGTCTCATGCCCGCGACGCTTCTGCATCAGTTGGGAAAGATTTCCAAAGATCCGCACGGGATTCAATGCAGATTCCTCCTAGAATATTCCGAGAATATCCCCTTTTGGACCAAGGAGCATGCTCCATGTGCTGTCACTCTCTCCCCTTAGCTGGAATTTGTCTTTTTGTAGTCCCTTAGCTGGAATTTGTCTTCTTGTGGGCTGGACACTATATAAACCTCTAGTTTTTAGGGTTTTAGACCGTCTTGTAAATATTTTTCCACTTTCGTCTTTTGGGAACCACCTCCTTTTCTCTCCTCCCTCTTTTGGGTAGTGGCTGAGGCATCTTCATCCAGCAACCACTGTATTTAACATGAGCTTTGCTCCGACCGGTAACATTTTAATAGTTTTATTCTTCTTGTTCTTCTTCTTTTATGCAATCTTTCTTTTCCTATTTTGTTTATTTGTTTTGTGGTATGAGTAGCTAGATTCTCCCTTCTTATCAGAGGTATTTTGAGGGTTGCATGGGTAGTTAGGAGGCCTAAACGTGTTTAATATATTCTTATTGTTGTATTCGATTGTTTGTCGGTTTCTTGTTAATTCGTCTAGGGCAAGATTAGTAGTCTGGCCAGCTAATATCTAGAGCTAGATGATTACTATCATTCTCTTGGTTATAACTGACGTGAATCCTTGAGTTAGAGTAGACACCTAGTGGGGACATCGCGAGAGGTCTTTTGTATAGGGGTAAATGGTCATTTAGGGTATGTGATGCGAGCTTGACACACTGAGATGTCACGCCCTAGATATGTCTTGCCTCCACTTCATGGGCATTTTGAGTAGTGCGTCCCCGCATTCGTGCCTGGGAGGATGGCGAAACGTCAAAGCCACCTCATATGTGGAAACGGGGGGTAGCTTTTATCTAAGAAGGTAAGTAGGGGGCCTACGTGGAAACATGGCCCCTATAGCATGTCTATGAAATAGGAATAGAATATTTTTGCGCTGATGATTATCATGCCCTCGACGCAACCCAAGAATGTCCTTTGCTAAGACCTCTTCTCTTCTGATTTTATTTCTTTAATTTCTTCTCTTCTGACTTTATTTCTTTATTTGATTTATGTTTGCATGTCGTGCCCTTGATTTCTGTTTGCATGTCTTGCCCCTGATTGTGTTTTACTTTCGTGCCCTTGATTTCTATTTTTATTAATTGTCTTGTTAGCAACCATCTCTATCTTGGTTAACTAGATTAACCAACTAAACCCCCCATTGTTTCTTTTATTGTTTCATTTTATATTTGGTCTTGTTTAGTGTATGTCTTCACCATTCTCTGTGGATCGAACCTCTTGCCACTGTCTTCAATCCTTTTTTGTTGCATGTGATAAGTTGTAATTATTTGATCGTGCCCTCGACAAGCACGACATCAAATTGGCGCCGTTGCCGGGGACTAGTGTTAATTCGTGCCCTTGACAGTTCTAGATTTTTTTTTTATTTCTTTTAATTATTTCTTTCTTCAATGTCTTATTTTGATTCTTATTCTTACTCACCCTATTTTCCTCAATATTTTACTCCTAACCCCCCGTGGAGGAATCAAGAAAATTTCAACTATGGAGTGCAAGCCGAACATAGCTATCAATATTATCCGCCTCCACAACCTCCACAAGACCAAGGGCTATTTCAAGATAATCAGGCTGCAATAAATCTCATGAAGAGTCAACTTGAGGAGCTAGAATTGGACTTGCAGGAGCTTAAGATGCATAGACAAATAGATGAATTAGCTGATTTGGTGAATCAAGCTCAAGAGACCTGGAAGGAGATTAAGGGGCAGAGGCACCAAGAGGCCATTGAAGAAAACTTTGCATGCCAACTTGAGCATCTTGCCCCCGATGCTGGACCACCTGAACCTACCCATCGTACCCTAGACGTTGCTCCTGCACCTGGACTAAATTTTTTAGCTCCAACACTTCTGCCCAGTCACACCATGAGTCATCCTATCACCCCCATAGAATAACATTTGCAGCACTTAGATAGTGACGACTATTTAAGTGAAGAGAATTTATCAACCGCCATTCTATGGGAGTTGCCATCTGAGCGTCATGACCAAGATGATGAGTCTTATGGGTTAGAGAACCTTTTCATGCCCACGAATGAGCTAAAATTGGAGGGTCCAGGATGTCTTCCTCTAGAGTCAGGAGCCAACGTGGAGTTCAAGGCTAGTGCAGTCACAATATTGAGCGACGCAAATCTGCCAGATTTTTACGACGAGCGTCTTGCCCTAGACGCAGGATTAGAGGCAGAAATAGTTGTTCAACCAAATTTGCCAAGTCAACTCCAGAACTATTCTGACACTTTGGTGGGCCAAGGAATTGAGGTTTTTGAGGTTTTTCACCACATCAGATCTTGTGAAGAGCGTCATGCCCTCGATGAAGAATTCAAGCTGGGGGAGATTGAGAAGGAGGATTTAAGAGAGATTGAGGAAGAGATAATCGAGGACTTGAGCTTTAAAGCCGTTATATGTGTCAGGGAGATTTCTAAACTTTTTGATTATATTGATTCTTTTCTTGAATCACCTTTCACTCATAACAATTTTTTCCTCTTTATTTTGCGGCCACCCAAATTAACATTTGAATCATATTACGGTTGCCTGCAGGTTGCTTTGCTACTGGACCATCCACTTCATGCCATAATTCACATCAAACTAAGAGGATGGAAAACATTTAGTGTGTGTTTGGCGTTGGGAGTTGGGTACTGATACGATCCTCACTAGGCGTGAATCGTTTCTCCTTAAGCGATCGTTGTCCAAGAGTGGATTCGTGCGGAATAGTAACTCAATCTTGCGCTGACCCTGTTGGACGTGATTATCCAACGAACCCAGCTATGCAATCAAGGATCTTGCTCGAACTTCTAACCCTCTAACCCTTGGTGAGGTTAGCAACCTAGATAGGCGAACAATAGAATGAACTTTCGATTTACTTGAGTTGTTCTTCGAATGTTCGGACTCAAAGGATTCAAGGTTCTTAGTGAGATCAATTAACGCAAGTGTTTGGCTGAAAAAGATCTTATTTTATTAAGCCAAGCGGCTGCCTTTAAATAGGCATAAACAATACAAGTTTAACTAAGACTAGAAAACCTATTTTAACTAGAACTCCTAAGTAACTTCGAAATAGAACTTCTACTAGTCTAATAACTGTAAAAACTAATTAATGAATACAAATAAAGCCTTCTAGAACTTCCTAGAAGCATTCGCATCATCAGGCCAAGGTTTGGGCCGAATTCTCCAAGTTGCGGGCTGCTCGCGTTCACACTGCGCGTCAAAATGTCTCCCCGCCCTAACTGTTGATTGGCTTGTCCAATTGGGCTGAAACTTACCCCATTCGATAGATAAGACCCATAAATAGTAGGAGGGTGCTCCTCTTCCTGGTCCGGGCCTGACTGGTCCGAAGAATGGTCGTTGGCGTTGACGGACGCGTTTTGAAGTCCTCATTCGCGTATGATTACTGTCAGCGAAAATGTCTCGACTGATAAAAAAATGAAGAAGACATCCTAAGGTTTCATAATTGATATAGATCACACGATTCTGAATTCTGATGATCGAGATATGGTTCGACGAAGTTGTCCGTCACGTTTGCGCTTAGGACACTTGCATGCTTGATTGTCATCTCGAACCTTCTTGAGATATACTCGTCCAAATGTTCTGAAACTTGGACACAGACTTCCTAAGATCCCAATAGGTCTTGTATATGTGTTGGGTCTTTGATGGAAGCCTCCCTTCCATGTCATGGCTTGGCCGGATGCAAAGTCTTGCCCTAAGAGCCTCCAAGCCACCTTCCATGTCATCCTTTGTCTAAGGACTTGATCCAGCAATGATCCTTGCCTAGTTTCCATGTCTAGAGGTTGTTGTAACCTCTCTTTAAGCTTTGGAACATCTTGGGCTCGATGCTTTGGGCTGATTGGCCTTGGTCGCAAGGCGTGTGCGCGTTGGGTGCGCGCTAGGGTTAGCCTCGTGGCTAGGATCGTATCATTCCCTTTCCCTTCAAAAAGATTCACCCTCGAATCTGTTCTCTCAATGGCAGCTACCCTCTCCAAATTAGAAACAGCAAAGGAGACATAAGAATGATAGGAAATACCCAAGGCATCCAACTCGGCGGTGGTGCCTATGTGTGTGGCGGTGGTTTGGGCTAAACCAACGTCTCTTATGGCAGCTGACTTGTTGACTTGAGTAGGCAACCAAGGCTGGTGTAAGAACATCCTTCCTCTATCAACAACCTTCAAGAACCGCTTCAATCTTTCTAAGTATCCCTTAGTCTCATAAGGAACACTCATACCTTTCATGTGTACCACGGCTTGCCCTTGTGCTATCATCAACTCCTTGTGAACTCTTATACTTCCCAAGTACTCCAAACACCAAGGATTCGATGAACCCATAAATAAAAAATCAAAGCCGCATTGGTTGCAAGTAAAAAGTGAAAATTCACTAAACAACTCAAACTTGCAAACCAACGAATAGCACTTCGCTCTCCAAGCTCTCTCATTACTTCCCTCTAATTGCAGTAGCTTAGGGGACTCATCCTCCTTAATAACTTCTTTCTTTATCTGCCCTAAAGAAGATGAAATAGAAGAAGAGAAAACAATTGGATAAGGGTTAGTAAAATTCAATTGCTTCGGCAAAGCTTCACTCTTTTTGCCAAGAACAATCTCTTGCACTACTAATGCGTTTCCACTTTCTCTCCCTTCGGTACTCTCACTCAACTCGTCCTTTTTATGAGTACAATTCTCTTCTTTCAACCCATGCTCACTCTTTTCATGGGGGCTGTTTTGTTTATTTATTTTCTCTTCTAAACATGGGGCGCTCGGTGATGGATTTGTTCCCTTGACTACCTCCGGATCATGACTTGGTCTCGACATAGCCAACTCACAGTCCTCTCTTCCTTTTTGTTCCAACGCCTTACCCATCTCTTCAACTTTCTCTCTGAGGCGATTAACCAATTCTTTCCATGACATCTCCTTCGAGGTTCCGTCATTGGCCTTTAAGCTAACCGGGGGCTTCCTTGGAATGAATGTTGGTGGTGTCTCCATCCTCTCATACCTAACATTCTGCCCTAGCCTCTCATAGGCTCTCTCATGCGCAACCTCCTTATACAAACTCTCACTTTGTGACTGGCGTTCAGGTCTATGCCAAGGTGGTTCACGTTCCAATCTGTCTGCGTGCCAATAGGGCTTGCGTTCTGCTCTATCTTTGAACCATGGTAGTGCATGCCCTTGCTCGCTTGCGTGCCATGATGTCTCACGCTTGTGTATCCTTGGCTCATGTCTTGGGCTAGACATAGCAAACTCATGTTGGCCCCTTCTCCTCCTGTCCACTGCCTCATACCTCGCTCTCTCCATAGATGATATTGACATGACTGAACAATTGCGTTTTTCGGTCATAGCTTGTGTCTGCAACTTGTAAAATCAATATCTTCCACGTCTGATCTCCGAATTGCGCGATTCTTTTTGCAGTAGATCCGTAACAGATCCAAGTATGTTGTGTAAAAATTTCAGAGTTTTCTGAACTGGTCTCCTATATATTGATTTTGTGTTTCGGTTCCAGAATTTTCTGACTCTAAGAAACAACGACTAAAGGAACACGTCTTGGGACTTTGGCTTGAACTTTTGACTCCGGTGTCCGAATCACTTGATTATTTTTTATTCAGATTCTTAACAGACCCAGCTTTCCAACGGACTCTCTTTCACTGAAATCCGACTTCAAAAAGTATGTATTGAAATACGATTTCGACACTAACACTTTTGGTGGACTGTTTTTGGTGACACTTTGATGACACTTTGGGGGACTAATTTTTTGTGACTCTATTTTGACACTTTGGGGACTGATTTTTGTGACTCTATTTTGACACTTTGGGGGACTATTTTGTGACTCTATTTGGTAGACATAAGACAAATAAATCGGACTAGATTTGTTGAAATAAAAACACAAACGCAAAGGAAAACTTGATTTAGAAAATTGATTTCTAAACCGACTCAACTAAAAACGAAAATAACTAAATGGGTGAAGGGTGATTGACTCTGGACTAGAGTAAATCGACACAAGAATTTAACGAAAACAGAATTTAAATAAATAACTAACCAAACTTGAACGGCCTTCGCTCCGCTACCAACTGATACGATCCTCACTAGGCGTGAATTGTTTCTCCTTAAGCGATCGTTGTCCAAGAGTGGATTCGTGCGGAATAGTAACTCAATCTTGCGCTGACCCTGTTGGACGTGATTATCCAACGAACCCAGCTACGCAATCAAGGATCTTGCTCGAACTTCTAACCCTCTAACCCTTGGTGAGGTTAGCAACCTAGATAGGCGAACAATAGAATGAACTTTCGATTTACTTGAGTTGTTCTTTGAGTGTTCGGACTCAAAGGATTCAAGGTTCTTAGTGAGATCAATTAACGCAAGTGTTTGGCTGAAAAAGATCTTATTTTATTAAGCCAAGCGGCTGCCTTTAAATAGGCATAAACAATACAAGTTTAACTAAGACTAGAAAACCTATTTTAACTAGAACTCCTAAGTAACTTCGAAATAGAACTTCTACTAGTCTAATAACTGTAAAAACTAATTAATAAATACAAATAAATCCTTCTAGAACTTCCTAGAAGCATTCACATCATCAGACCAAGGTTTGGGCCGAATTCTCCAAGTTGCGGGCTGCTCGCGTTCACACTGCGCGTCAAAATGTCTCCCCGCCCTAACTGTTGATTGGCTTGTCCAATTGGGCTGAAACTTACCCCATTCGATAGATAAGACCCAAAAATAGTAGGAGGGTGCTCCTATTCCTGGTCCGGGCCTGACTGGTCCGAAGAATGGTCGTTGGCGTTGACGGACGCGTTTTGAAGTCCTCATTCGCGTATGATTACTGTCAGCGAAAATGTCTCGACCGATAACAAACAAAAGGCTTGTCCGTTTGACCCCAAAGTTGGACACAATGAAGAAGACATCCTGAGGTTTCATAATTGATATAGATCACACGAGTCTGAATTCTGATGATCGAGATATGGTTCGACGAAGTTGTCCGTCACGTTTGCGCTTAGGACACTTGCATGCTTGATTGTCATCTCGAACCTTCTTGAGATATACTCGTCCAAATGTTCTGAAACTTGGACACAGAATTCCTAAGATCCCAATAGGTCTTGTATATGTGTTGGGGCTTTGATGGAAGCCTCGCTTCCATGTCATGGCTTGGCCGGATGCAAAGTCTTGCCCTAAGAGCCTCCAAGCCACCTTCCATGTCATCCTTTGTCTAAGGACTTGATCCAGCAATGATCCTTGCCTAGTTTCCATGTCTAGAGGTTGTTGTAACCTCTCTTTAAGCTTTGGAACGTCTTGGGCTCGATGCTTTGGGCTGATTGGCCTTGGTCGCAAGGCGTGTGCGCGTTGGGTGCGCGCTAGGGTTAGCCTCGTGGCTAGGATCGTATAAGGTACCCAACCCAACTTTTCCCAACCCAAAACCACTTAGAAGGTGTTTGGTAACACCATTGCTGCCCAGCTTTCTACAAAGCACTTTTAAAATTTTGCCTTGGCCCCCTCCTTTCCTCACTGGAGCATTTTGCTCCAGCAGCCCAACGCAGCTTGCGTTGGGCACCCTCTCTGTCCTTTTTTTTTTCATTTTAATTTTATTTTTTTACTTTATATAATGAACAAAATAAATTAAAAACTACCACAATAAATTCTCCATCTCAAGATAAGTAATTATAGATCCACTTTTTCTATTTTTATTAATTTTTTTTAAATGGGTTTTATTCTCCAACTCTTTCATTTTTATAGTTTTACCAAACACCAAAAACAACTTCTCATTTCCCACAACACTTTTAAGAAATGTTAACCAAACAGCACACTACTTTGCGCAAAAGTGTTTTTCCCACAACACTTTTACCCACAGCACGTTTTGGACTAGAACCGGAACGCCAAACAGGCCCTTAGTAGGATTGGTTGAAGTTTGAACAACCAACGTCGTGCCTCGACGATAACAAAGACACTTCGTGGGAGGCAACCCACGTTCCTTTCCTTTTTTATTTTCTGCTTCACTCTTTATTTTTCAGAACTTTCTTGTGTGTGCCCTTCTCGCATTGAGGACAATGCGCTGCTTAAGTGTGGGGAGGGATTTATTTGTGTTTATTATTGTTTGTTTGCATGTTTAATTTTCCGCTTGTTGCATGATTGCATGTTTTTTGGATTTTTAAATTTTTTTTGGATTTTATTTTTAGACTTTGCTAGGAATTTTGCCACTGCCCAGTTTTAAAACCCTAAAAATGGACATGCATTTTTGACTTCTGGTGCATGGAAGAAACTTTTCATTCATTGCATCTATGCCCTACCATGCACATCTTGATCTGCTTGCCCTTATGACCAGTCATGCCCTAGACACCAGTAGTCACAATTAGTACCCATGAGCACATTGAGCTTCATGCCATTTTATTCATGTGTGATTTAATGCTTGACTAGGCACTGGCTAGGTTTGCATAATATCCCTAGGTATAGCACCATTAGACGGGGGAAAGCAACGAAACGACGAAGAGACTTGCAATTTTTCCTTCTTTTCTTTTTATTTTTCTACTTTCTTCTTTCTTCATTTTTCTTTCCTTTTTCATGCCCTCGACACCCTTATTCTCTCTTCTAACCACTTGAGCCTTTTCATTGATCTTTCCTTGGCAGGTGAGTAACACTCTTTATTCGAAAGGCAAGGGCTAGACATCGAAGAAGATAAGTGTGGGGAGAAAAATATAGATCAAGGGCAAGACAAAGCAAAATGTGGAAATCAGAAATCGAGGCCAAGACAGCAACGCTAGATTACTTCCTCACCACAACAAAGCCTAAGCATGGGGAAGTGAAGTCAAAGTATCAAGCCCTCGAAGTTGATCGTTCAAAGAAGAAATGTGAAAGATTGCCAGCTCCAGCTCCTAGAATTTAAAGAGTGAGCCAAGAAAGAAAAATTCGTGCCTGCCTGCTACAATTTCATTTCCTGTGAAAAGAAAAAAATTCAATCAGATAAAAGCAGAGTAGACATAACAAAAGGCAACCATTTCGAGCCCTCGATACAGACAAAAGATCTTCCCCACTGAAGAAAGCCGAAGCCATCGTCTAGCCCTCGCCCTCAGCCCTCTTCAGCGGGTGTTACTCGCCGTCTCGCCTTCTTTCAAGCCAACAAATTCTCCACCTCTAGATTTGTTTCCTTCTCCTCTGTTTTTCTTTTCTTTTCCTTTTATCCCTTCATTTCTGTTTCTTTTCTCTTTCGTTTCCTTCGCTCCACCCCATACTCTCTCCTGCTCTTTTCTTTTTCTTTCCCTTTTCTCTTTTTCTTTTTGCAAAGTCGTCTCTGATCGCTAGATTTCCCTCGCATGTGTACTAATGTACTTGGATTGATGTGCAAACTCTGCCTCGTGTTGTGTTAATTGCATTTTTGAGTGATTAGCCTAAACATGTATTTTGTTGTGAGCGTGAGTGCAAACACATATCTAGGTGAGGACTGCTGGTGAATAGGCTTGGTCTGGAAAATTCTGATTGATAGGGTCATTATCCTATTAGTCTGATGCAGGTGCTTTTCTAGGGCTGGATGTGTTTTGGTCAGGTGTAGTTTGTCGAATGACTTGTCTATTCTGTGTGTTATGAGGTTGAAGATGTATGTCACTGCATGAGGTGATTTTTCAATTTTGTTAATGCTCGAGGGCGAGCATTGGGCAGTGTGGGGATGTTTGATAACATGTTTATTGGATGTGATTTTATCCTCTTGTTGATACTCGATTTTTGACAACACTTTTTAGCACTTTTTCGTTTATCGAATTATTAGCTTGTTTAAATCGAATCTCTGTCGATTTTTGATCATTTGTTGTTTATCTTACTATTCTGCTTCATTTCGCATTATTTTAGTTTTTCGCCTTTTTTGGTCATTTCGAACTGTTATTAGGTTCCGGACGAGCTTTTAGGCTTTAAATAAAATATTTACATTTAGGGCGTTGAGTCCGAATTTTTGTTCACATCATTTCATCCCTTGTATTTTATTACACGTCGTAGTGGTTTTCGTTCGGATTTATTATCATTTTGTAGCCAGACCCCTATTAGGTCCGAACGAGCCTTTTAGACTTTAATTAAATATTTCCATTTAGGGAGTTGAGTTCGAATTTTCGTTCGGATTTATTATTGATATGATTCGAGTTTTGAGACGATCAGGATGATGAATACTGTCGGTCGGAGTCGCTGTAGCTGGTGTCGGACACACCTGCAAAGCGCCGGAGGGGGGCTCCGGCGTAGACACTCCGATGCTTAAGTCAGTAAGCGGTTCAAAAATAGCAGAGGTTCTAGAAGGCAGTCTTAGGCTTACTTGATGTTTTAAAATGAGGGAGTATTTATAGGCCGCTGGGGGCGATATCTGGGCAAGAAAGGCGATAGCTCGAAAAGATAACGCTCTGTTATGACGTCACGGGTGATACCTGGGTCTGACGTCACGGGTGATACCTCCGAGGAGGGTGCCGAGGGCGATACCCATGGTGATGCCGGGGGCGATAATTCTGAGGAGGGTGCCGTGGCTACCCTGGGATGGGATGATGCCGTGCGTGTAGAGACGCGTGAGACCTCCCCCCCCGCTGATGTTGACCATCCCAGAAAACACCTCATAGTCTAGTGGCGATAGCTTAGATGTCCGATAGGGCTATAGGATTCCGTCCTCGGCATGGGTCATAATTACAGAAATGCCCTTAGGATTGTCTTAATTACTCGCCGCCCCGATAACATAATGTGTTTACTTTCTTGAGCATGCTCCTAGCATTTTGGCAACAGAAATCGCTGAGGTCGGTATCGAGTCAGCTTTCCTGACGAGTTTCATGATATCGCCATTTGTGCGATCATCAATCTTTCCGCCGCTCGAAAAGTATTCTGCACATTCTTAATTGTAAATCATTAGTAGCATAACATGCTATAAGAGACGGTAATTACCCGTAGGAGCCTTTCTGCTGCCGTCATAGGGTGTTAATACGGAAACCGCGTAATCGCTTTTTCTATCAGCTTTATACTTCACCAGGGATTACGCATCTGGTTACTAGCTGGGATCTTGCGATTCTTCGCGTTTCCATATTTTCACAGTCGGCCTGGAAAGTGCCTCATCTTAGTGAGCCGTCGGATCAGAACAGGCAGTCACAAGGCTAGAGTTTTTCACTTTCAGGCGTTGTCCTCGCGTCTAGAATCGTGCCCTTACTTAATGAGCCGTCTATATTAGCCCGGTCACTAGGATAGGACTTTTCATTTCTAGAACGGAGTTACTATTTCCCCGGGGCGTGCCTTGTCTTGATGTACCGTCTCCACGAGAACGGTCAGTACAAGAAAAGGGTTTTTCACTCCCAAGGATACCGGGAAGTGCCCTCACTTAGTGAGCCATCTGATCAAGATCGGTCATCACAAGGATAGGACTTTTCACTCCCGGAGGTGTCAGGGACCTTTCAATCTCGACGCTAGTTCAAGGCATGCTGGGTCGTACCCTCACTTAGTGAGCCGTCTGATCAGGACCGGCCGTCACAAGGATATGACTTTTCATTCCCAGGATCCCCCTTTTTTATCTGCACAAGAGTTACCACAAACACCCAAGAAAGCTCTTTCACCGAGTGTTAGCTAAGGTTAGGGTTGGCATCAGCCAATGGTGCAGATAAAATCAAGTTCTAGGATAATATAATTTCAAACGAGCGATGTTCCAAGTGTTAGGTAAGGGAGTACCGTCGAGTGTCTCCAGATGATAGGCTCCTTTCTCGATGACGCGGGTAACGCGATACGGCCCATCCCAGTTTGGATTGAGCTTCCCCATGCGTTGACCAGCCGCTCGCTTGTCTCTGAGCACCAGATCGCCTGCCTTCAGCAACCGTTCTTTGACGCGCCTGTTATGATAACGGGCCATCTTTCGCTTGTAATGTAGTGTTTTCAGGAGGGTTTCTTCTCGGACCTCTGGTAACACGTCAAGGTTAGCTCGTAACCTTTCCTCATTCAGCTCCTCCCGAAAGTGAGCCACTCACAGGCTCATGGTATCGATTTCTACTAGAGTAACAACCTCAGCTCCGAAGGCCAATGCGAAAGGTATTTCTCCGGTACTGGTTTTAACGGTCATGCGGTACGCCCACATCACATACGGCAGCTCATCGGCCCACTTCTTTTTAGACCCATCCTGGTTTTTCTTAATGCCGTTGAGGATGCCCCGCTTGGTCACTTCCGCCTGCCCATTGGTTTGTGGGTGAGCCACAGAAGAGAATCGTTGCTCAATCTCGAATTTTGAGCACTGGTCTTTGAAGAATAGGCTGGTGAACTGTGTTCCATTATCGCTGACTACGATGCGGGGTACGCCAAACCTCATGATAACTTGGTGTTTGAAGAAACGCCAAGTTTTTTCCGCCGTAATGTTGGCGACCGCTTCAGCTTCTGCCCACTTTGTAAAGTAGTCCACTGCCACTATTACAAATTTTAGTTGGGACCTTGCCTTTGGAAATGGGCCCAGGATGTCGATCCCTCATTTAGCAAAAGGGCAAGGAGCGATAATCTCAGATATTTCAGTGGAGGGACGTCGAGGAGTTTTAGAGAACTCCTGACATTTCAAGCAAGTTTGCACGTAGTTGTGGCAATCTCTCCGGATGGTGGGCCAATAGAATCCAGATCTGAAAACTTGGGCAGCCAGGGTGCCACCCGACACGTGCATACCGCACACCCCTTCGTGAATTTCGCGCAAGGTGTGAAGACCCTCTTGCTCCATTATACATTTGGCGGCTGGGTGAGAAAAGCATCTCCGAACCAGGTCCCCGTCATAGTACATACAACGAGCTGCCTATCTCAGCACCCTTTTCTTTTCAGCGATATCCACAGGCAGTTCTTCGTGTTTCAAGTATTTGATTACGGGGACCCGCTAGTCATTCTCGAGTTCTTCCACACACAGAGACGCTTGCTCTTCCATGAAGGAAGGTACAAATAACTCACGGTAATACACACCTTTGGGTATGGACGCTTCCGGGTTCGCGGCAAGCTTGGCAAGATTGTCAGCTTCGGCGTTGTCCTATCGGGGAATATGCTCAAAGCTGACTTGCATGCCTTCTTTCTTTATTTCCAACAGCTCTCACATTACCTTGGCGAGGTATTGGACCATGATGGGCTCCCGAGCCTGAGAGCACCCCAAGACTTGGTCGATTACTAGTTTGGAGTCACCACAAATTTTTAGACGTAGGTCTCCTGTTCTTTCGGTATCGTGCCTACCTTTGGAAGAAAGGCTTCTCCCTATCCTGAGTCCGGCTAGTAACGCCTCGTATTCTGCCGCATTATTGAATAATGGCTGCAGGATTCGGATGGCGTATTGTATTCGCATATCGTCGCCCCACTCCTCTTCGGGTACATCTGTTAACGGATCTTCTGTAAAGGTACATTCCGCTATAAAATCTGCCAGGATTTGAGCCCTCACGGATGGCCGGGACTGATACCTCAGCTCGTATTGCTCGAGTTCGAGAGCTCAGATTAACATTCTTCCTGAGGACTCAGGCTTTTGAAATATTCTCTTCAGAGGTTGGTTTGTAAGCACGATAACGGGGTAAGACTGGAAGTATCTGCCCATTTTTCGAGTGGCTTGTATTAGTGCAAATGCTATTTTCTCGATTCGGGCATATCGCAGCTCCACATCTTTCAGAACGTGACTTACAAAATATACAGGGTGGTGTGCGTGGCTATCGTCGCGAACGAGGACGGTACTAACCACTTCATCGGCAGCGCCGAGGTATAAATATAAAGTATCACCCGGCTCCGGCCTTGTCAGCAGTAGGTCAGACGATAGGTGATATTTTAGGCTAACAAACGCATCTTCACATTCTGGGGTCCACCCGAACGGTGCTTTCTTGCGTATGACTTTGAAAAAAAGGAGACACTTCTCGCCTTGTTTGGAAATAAATCATCCTAGGGCGATAACGCGCCCTGTTAGTCTTTGTACCTCCTTAACGGTTCTTGGAGATATCATGTCTTGTATGGCTTTAATCTTCGATGGGTTAGGCTAGATTCCTTTTTGGCTGACTACGTAGCCTAGGAATTTCCCCGTCTGAAACGCAAACATGCATTTTCGGGGGTTCAGTTTCATACTGTGCCTTTTCATTACGTTAAAGACTTCTTTCAGATCCTGTAAGTGATCCTGAAAGTTTGCACTCTTCACCAATATATTATCGACATATGCTTCCACATTTCTGCCTATCTGTTCTTCGAATATTTTGTTAGCCATACGTTGGAACGTCGCCCCAGCGTTCTTTAGCCCAAACGGCATCGCCGTATAACAGTAAGTGGCCTTAGGAATGATGAAGGCAATCTTTTCTTCATCTTCAACGGCCATGGGAATTTGGTGGTATCCGGAGTTAGCGTCAAGTGAACTCAAATATGCGTACCCGGCAGTCTGATCGACTAGTTGGTCAATACGGGGAAGCGGGTAGCAATCCTTAGGGCAAGCATCGTTCAAATAGGTAAAGTCGATACACATGCGCCAGTCTCCATTGGGCTTAGGAACGAGAATTGGGTTGGCTAACCAAGTAGGGTATTGAACTTCGCGGATGAACCCCGCATCAAGGAGCTTCATCACTTCTTTATCAACGGCAAAAGATTTTTCCGTAGAAAATGCGCGTCGCTTTTGCTGGACCGGCCTGACGCTAGGGTCAACATTGAGCCGGTGTTCTGCTATTTCGCGCGATATAGACGGCATGTCTGTGGGTTTCCACGCGAACTCTCCTCGATATTTGTTCAATAACCGGGCTAGTTGAAGGTTTTCCGCTGGACTGAGCTTTTCGCTGACTAGGAAGCTCGCTTCTTCTATGCCTATTACTGGTACGGGCACCATTTTGTCCAGAGGTTGAGCGCGCTTCTCATCACCCTGTTCGTACGGGTCCACCGTTATACATACATACCTATCGCAACTCTTTTGAGTCATGAGCAGGTAGCATTCAGCCGCCAGTTTTTGGTTGCCCTTTATCGATACCACTCCTTCCTAGGAGGGGTATTTCATCTTTAGATGCTTCTAAGATATCGCTGCTCCAAAGCGGTTGAGGAAGGGTCGTCCGAGTATGACATTGTAGGGCAAGTTTAAGTCCACGACAAGGAATAACAGATCCTCCGATCGCTTGGAGCTATCTTCTCTGAAATACACAGGCAAAGTAGTTATCCCTGTGACAGGGATCGGGACCCCGTCCACTCCAATTGTGGGTTTCTTGCAAGGTGTTAACTCGTTGTCGGGTCGCTTCATGAGATTGTAGGCCTCTAACGAGAAGAGGTTCACCGCACTCCCGTTATCAACAAGAGTTCTTCTGATTCCGTGACTGGCGATGATGGGCGTAACCACTAATGCGTCATTGTGCGGATAGACAATGCCTTTTTCGTCCTCTTCTAAGAAGGCTAATATCATGCGATCTAGGATGCTTATATCATGCGATCAACAAGAGTTCTTCTGATTCCGTGACTGGCGATGATGGGCGTAACCACTAATGCGTCATTGTACGGATAGACAACGCCTTTTTCGTCCTCTTCTGAGAAGGGTAATTGCAGGAGCGTTAGGAATTAGAGGCGCCTCAGGCGGCATGTTATAGGCTCTATCTCTGTTTTCCTCTTCTTCCATCTTCACGTAATTATGGGCTTTAAGTCTTAACGCGTCTAAAGTCGCTGGAGGGTCCACCATCAGTGCATCTTTCAATTTACCATAACGGCAGTTCCGTTTCAAGGCTTCTATAGCGAAATCAATAGTAACGCCCGGCGTTTGTGACATTTCCAGATTGAATCGACTGAGAAATTCTTTCAAAGTTTCCTGAGGCCTTCGACGTATGTCAAATAACGCGGTAGCGGATTTCCTGATTGGAATCGCTGTACTGAATCTGCACCGGAACTTAGATTCCAATTGTGAGAAGTTACTAATAGACCCGCCAGGAAGGCCCTCGAACCAGAGATGCTCGACTCCTGATAATGTCATAACAAATATTTGACATAACACCGCATCACTGTGAGTCTGAAATTGAACAAAATCTTTCACCTTATTGACGTGGGAAATGGGATCTCTGGTGCCGTCATAAATCTCAGTGGGAAGCTTCACATGTCGGCTGACCCTATGGAGCCTTATACGATGGCTCAATGGGTGACCCGATGTGTCATCAAGGATTTCACGCGCGTGGCGCGGGGGAGATATTTCAGCGTGACGCCTCCGATTCCGCCGATCTGGCGTAAGATGCCGCCTAGGAGACTGGCTGCGGCTCCTGGGCGAATGAGTTCGATATCTTCTGCTATTGGATATTTCACTGTACTAGGGAGATAAACCTCTATTCACTCCTTCCCTTCGACCGTCCCAACGGTTTCTGACCTCATCGAGGTACCGATCCTCCTGAGGGATGGGAACTTGTGGCACCTGTGGCACACAAGGCTCCACTCGTCCTTGAGTGAGTTGCACAAAACTAATCGGGGTATCTGTTGTAGGCAAAGTCGGATGGAGGTTCCCCTGTAACGACGGTGACAAGGGCCGCTCGGTGACAATAGATGGCGTGAACATGACACGGGGAGGGACGCTCGACCCAGAAACATCAGGTGTGATTCTTGCAGCCATTTTAGTCAAATATTCCAATCGAGAACGAAGGGTCTCTATTTCACTCGCAAAAGGGTGATCTGTACTGTTCAACACAAATGCCCTCGGAGGAGGAGTAGAAAAGCTGGATCCCGCCATCTGGGATAACGAAATGATCGTCTGAGAGGAGGAGGCTTCCCCTCCCGACCTGGCCGAAAGATCCGGGGATTCCAGAGTGATTTGTTGCGTTGTCACAGAAAGATCAGCAGTAGCAAAAGGGAATAACTGTCTACGAATCGAAAACGAATATTAGAGGATGAGGGTCGCGCCTGCTCTGACTCAGAAGTCATGATCGTTCTGATCTCCGGGTAAAACAGAGCTTGGCTATTAAGGACGCTCACTTAATGGACCAAGTCTCTCAATGAAAGCACTAATTTGATATGATTCGAGTTTTCAGACAATCGGGACGATGAATATTGTAGGTCAGAGTCTCTATAGCTGGTGTCGGACACACCTGCAAAGCGCCGGAGGGGGGCTCCGGCTTAGACACTCCGATGCTTAAGTCAGTAAGCGGTTCAAAAAATAGCAGAGGTTCTAGAAGGCAGTCTTAGGCTTACTTGATGTTTTAAAATGAGGGAGTATTTATAGGCCGCTGGGGGCGATATCTGGGCAAGAAAGGCGATAGCTCGGAAAGATAACGCTCTGTTATGACGTCATGGGTGATACCTGGGTCTGACGTCACGGGTGATACCTCCGAGGAGGGTGCCGAGGGCGATAACTCCGAGGAGGATGCCGTGGCTGCTCTAGGATGGGATGATGCCGTGCGTGTAGATACGCGTGAGACCTCCCCCCCGCAAATGTCGACCATCCCAGAAAACACCTCATAGTCTAGCGGCGATAGCTTAGATGTCCGATAGGGCTATAGGATTCCGTCCTCGGCAGAGGTCATAATTACAGAAATGCCCTTAGGATTGTCTTAATTGTTATCGATTATCGGTTTGTAGCCAGACCCCTATTAGGCCCGAATGAGCCTTTTAGACTTTAGTTAAAATATTTCTATTTAGGGAGTTGAGTTCGAATTTTCGTTCGCGTCATTTTGTTCCTTGTATTTTATTACACGTCGTAGTCATTTTCGTTTGAATTTATTATCAGTTTTTACGAGATTTCTTGTACTGATAGTTCAAACCAATTATTTAAACATTAAGCATTTTTTCACTCACTTTGATCACAACCATTGGATCAACATACTTTGACTCAAAGTATGCAAGATCAATGGTTCATTCTCTCCTTTCAACCCTTACCATCACCCATTAAGACCATTAAATCATTTTCTCATCACCTCCCGCCTAGACCGATCGCTTCCTTTCACTTCAGCTGAAGCTTGCTCATCACCCAGCCACATACCCAAACTTGCTCACCACTCCGGACACTGCTCCTTTTCCACTCGCCGTACGCCCACGCGCACCCGTTTCAGCACATACTCCTCGCGGCAATCCCCTATAAATAGCCTTGCTCTTCACCCTTAAAAGACACGAGTTGACGCACTCTCAACCCCTTCCGAAAAAAATAGTAAGCAAAGCACTAGTTACACGCTTTAATTTATTTATTCCATTTTCATTTTTACTGCATTATTTTCATTAATTGTTTCTTGTCTTCATTTGCAAATCGTTTGCTTGTTTTAATCCCGTGATTTGATGCTCAATCTTAAGATAATTTGCATGCTTTCAATTTAATTATTTGCTCACTGTTTTGGTCGAATCAAATTGCCCATTTCATGTAAAAAATGCAACTTGCGTTTGTTGATTTTTACTTGGTTTATACTTACTATTTTTGTTGGGTTTTATCACTGTGGGGTAGAGGGAATTATTGGGGCTGTTTTGGGGATTGAAATCCGGCCATTTAGCCGGATTGAAGCTTCCTTGGTCGCCGGCCATGGCGCCGGCGACGCAAGGAAGGGGATGAAGTGAGGAGATGGGTTTTTTGGCGCGGGAAAGAAGAAAGGAAAGGTGACGGGCCTTGGCTTAGCCAAGCTCATTTTCTTTCTTTTTTTTAAGTGATGGGCTTTGGCTTGGCCAAGCCCATCTGTCTCCTTTTAATTAATTTCAGCATGTATGGGCCCAACCCATTGAAGTTTCGTCAATTGTTCGAGTCATTTTATTTTCGTGTTTATTTAACGATATAACTCGTATGCCATATTTAATTAATAACTTGTATGCCGTATTTAATTAATAATTCATATGCTCTTTTTCATAATTATGCCATGTTTAAATCGTATGAAATGTTCGTATGCTCTTTTTTCGTAATTATGCCATGTTTAAATCGTATGAAATGTTCGTATGCTATTTTTGTAATTTATGCCATGACTAATTGTCGTAAATTATTCGTATGCAATGAAATGAAATAATATGTTTACTTGTTTGCTATGCGTATTTAATTAATTGCTCGGTTGTTAGAAATCAATTAAAGGTTCGTATGCGCTTTTATTATTATTTATTATTTTTCAAACTATTACTAACACTCTCACTTTATAGGGTAAAATTTCAGTTCACGCAACGCAAGTACACTTTCTACCCCTCTTTTATTTTATTCGATATTTTCCTCAAATATTATTCGTATGGTTGTTTATTTAGAAATATTAAACTAGAACTCGTACATTCGTATCCATGACTTTTAAAAATCGTTGAAAATACCCACATGCACAACTTGTTTAAAAGACTCACTTTTTATGCCATGAAATTAATTGTTATGCGTTGATACATGAGCATGGTGGCTTCGATCCCACACGGTTATTTGCATTCATTAAATTGGTAATATGTTAGTTTTATCCATGGTAGAATAACGTATTAATTAATCATGCATGGCCCGATGATGATAAAGAGGGCGCTCGCTTTAGTAAACAGTCCCGATAAGAAATAACAAAATTATTAAAGCGATGAATACCTCTAAGGGCCCAAATCACTTGTGAAAAATGTTTGAATTATCGAAAAGTAGCCCAATTTTCGTAACAGGATTTCGGTCGACGCTCTACGATCGTTTACTTTGTAAATGATTGGAAAGTGGCTTGTTTCCGTGCGCGGGATTGGTTGACATGCTGCGATAGTTTATTCATTTTTTGTATTAAAAATTATTTTCCAAACACCCTTTTACCGGTAACCTTTTTAAGGATGTGACTCAGGTGCCTAACACCTTCCCGAGTCCATAATATGACCTCGAACCTTCGTTCTTTGGTTTAGACCAATTGTGCCTTAGTTTTTTTATTTTATGCCATCACATTAGGTTCCCTAAACCTAGAAAATAAATAGGGTGGCGACTTCATTTGCATTATACGAGGCATCCATTTATGCTTAGCATCTGTCCCGAACCTATACTCATTTTCAATGAAAAAGGGGGTGCGACACCTCTTTTCTAGCCTTTTCGGGGGCATGATTCTGCTATTTGACCCATATTTCCATCTTTATTGCAGATCAACGCCAAAAGGAGAAAAAGAGCGAAAAGATGCATTTTTGAAGTAATTCTTGGGATTTCAAGCTTCAAGACTGACATCGAGGGCAAGACACCAACTTTGTCGTCGAGGCCTTGCCATGGTTTCCCTCATCGAGCCCTGGACAGACCAAAAATGTTTTTCCACGTGTCCTCGTTGCCGTGATCCCATGTGTCACCTCTGATGTCTTCTAGAAGGCTCCGCGCAGATCCGCAAGAATATTCTCTTTAGTCGTCGTGCCCGTGATGCTAACCAGACCAGTGAGCAGTCTCGTGCCCGCGACGCTTCTGCATCAGTTGAGAAAGATTCCCAAAGATCCGCATGAGATTCCATGCAGATTCCTCGATTCCCAAAGATCCGCATGGGATTCCATGCAGATTCCTCCTGGAATATTCTAAGAATATCCCCTTTTGGACCAAGGAGCATGCTCCATGTGCTGTCACTCTCTCGCTTTAGCTGGAATTTGTCTTTTTGTAGTCCCTTAGCTGGAATTTGTCTCCTTGTGGGTTGGACACTGTATAAACCTATAGTTTTTAGGGTTTAGACCGTCTTGTAAATATTTTTCCACTTTCTTCTTTTGGGAGCCTCCTCCTTTTCTCTCCTCCCTCTTTTGGGTGGTGGCTGAGGCATCTTCATCCAGCAGCCACTGTATTTAACCGGAGCTTTGCTCCGACCGGTAACATTTTAATAGTTTTATTCTTCTTGTTCTTCTTCTTTTATGCAATCTTTCTTTTCCTATTTTGTTTATTTATTTTGTGGTATGAGTAGCTAGATTCTCTCTTCTTAGCAGAGGTATTTTGAGGGTTGCATGGGTAGTTAAGAGGCCTAAACGTGTTTAGTATATTCTTATTGTTGTATTCGATTGTTTGTCAGTTTCTTGTTAATTCGTCTAAGGCAAGATTAGTAGTCTGTCCAGCTAATATCTAGAGCTAGATGATTATTGTCATTCTCTTGGTTATAACTGATGTGAATCCTTGAGTTAGAGTAGACACCTAGTGGGGACATCGCAAGAGGTCTTTCGTCTAGGGGTAAATGGTCGTTTAGGGTATGTGATGCGAGCTTGACACACTGAGATGTCACACCCTAGATATGTCTTACCTCCATTTCATGGGCATTTTGAGTAGTGCTTCCCCACATTTGTGCCTGGGAGGACGGCGAAACGTCAAGGCCACCTCATATGTGGAAACGGGGGGTAGCTTTTATCTAAGAAGGTAAGTAGGGGGCCTACGTGGAAACATGGCCCCTATAGCATGTCTATGAAATAGGAATAGAATATTTCTGCGCCAATGATTATCATGCCCTCGACGCAACCCGAGAATGTCCTTTGCTAAGATCTCTTCTCTTCTGATTTTATTTCTTTAATTTCTTCTCTTTTGACTTTATTTCTTTATTTGATTTATGTTTGCATGTCGTGCCCTTGATTTCTGTTTGCATGTCTTGCCCCTGATTGTGTTTTACTTTCGTGCCTTTGATTTCTATTTTTATTAATTGTCTTGTTAGTAACCATCTCTATCTTGGTTAACTAGATTAACCAACCAAACCCCCCATTGTTTCTTTTATTGTTTCATTTTATATCTGGTCTTGTCTAGTGTATGTCTTCACCATTCTCTGTGGATCGAACCTCTTGCCACTGTCTTCAATCCTTTTTTGTTGCATGTGATAAGTTGTAATTATTTGATCATGTCCTCGACATCACATGTTGTTTTCCTCATGCACACAACTCACATTTTTCACTCCACTCGGTGCATGCTCTCTTTTTTCATGCCCGCTCTTTTCCTCATTCTCACTACTTACTTTCTTCACTCCACACCACTCATCTTTTTTTTTAAAGCTTTGTAGTAATATCAAAAGTGGCACAAGCTTTCTCCAACTTAAGTTGGTCCTCATAAACATGATGTGGAGGCAAAGGAGGAATAATAAATTTGTTGCCGAGATGTTCTAGCTTGTAAGTGTTGCGAAAACCATCATGGATGGCTCTTCTATCTAATGGCCAAGGCCGTCCAAGAAGGAGGTGGCTAGAATCCATGGGAGCAACATCACAAATTCTTTCATCCACATATGCACCGATCTTGAAGGGAACAAGAACTTGTCGTGTAACCTTGATGGAGCTCCCATCATTAAACCAATTGAGGACATACGGGTGAGGGTGTCTAGTGGTGGTCAAGGCCAAACAATGAACAAGAAGAGAACTAGCTACATCCGCACAACTACCATTATCAATAATGATAAAAATCGTCATACCATTGGAAATACCGCGGGTGCGGGTGTGAAATAAATTTTCCCTTTGTTCTAGAGCTGAATCTTTCTTTGCTTTGATACTCAAACTCCTACATACCACTAAACAATGGGGTACCTCAACACAAGCGTAGTCTTATCCATCATCAACATCATCACACACATCAACCGACTCCTCTCCTCGGCTCAAAGCCTCTTCTTCATCCTCACTCACTACTTCCCCACTATCACGCAACACCATACTCCTCCTATTAGGGCATTCGACCCTCATGTGCCCTTTACAACCACATTTGAAACACTCAATGGTTCTAGTAAGGGTACGGGTGTTTGAGGTTGTGCTTGGGGTAGGTTTTGGTGTAGTGGTTGTTTGGGGTTTGGAATTTGGGTACGTGTTTGGTTTAGGTGTGAATGTAGGCTTTTTGGTGTCTAGGTTTTGTTTGGGGTTAAAGGAAGAGGATTGCTACGAAGGCTTGACTTGAGTAGAAGAAGAATTGAAAGGAAATCTCGGTTTAGAATTGACTTGCCTCTCAATTTTCAAGGCTAAGTGGAACATGTCATCCAAGGTGTTGTACGTTTAGAAGTCCAGCTGGTATGCTATATCTTTATGCAATCCGCCCATAAATCTAGCCATTATAGCCTCCACACTTTCTGTCACGTTGGCACGCATAAGACATGTTTGCATTTCATGGAAGTAGTCACTCACACAAACATTGCAACCTTTGGTGAAGATCCTGTATGTGGTAACTTGGCACAAATCTCCTGCTCATCTCATACTTTAATTCCTCCCAAGTTGCCACGGGTGGAATCCCTTCAATCCGCCTATTGGCTACCACTCTATCCCACCATTGGGTAGCCATTCCCGCAAATTCTACAATAGCAACCTTGACCTTCTTCTCTTCGGCATAGTTATAGCAAGGAAAGATTCTATCAACTTTGCCCTCCCACTCATAATAAGCATTCGGGTCATCCTTACCCTCAAATGTAGGAATAGAGATCTTAAGATTAGAGAGGTTGCTATCCACTCTCTTCATGGTGCTAGCGGCCCCTTAGCTCAAAATGCTCTTCATACTCAAAGCGGTGATCTCCATTGGCATGCTCATAGAAAGGAGGTTGGGGTGGGGGTGGGGGTGGGGGTGGCCTTTGCCTCTCATACACCGGAGGCACATAAGCATTGGCTCGGTGTAGGGGAACGGTGAGATGGTTTGCTATTTGGTGTTGTGTTGGGATGTGTGGTTGTCTAGGTACATATGGTGGGGCTAACGGGCGGGGGTTGTGGAAATAAGGTTGTCTTGGCTCGAATGAGTGTGTAACAGGTGGAGGGATTGGTACTTGGGGGTAGCTAGGCTCACGGGAAAATGCTACACCATTGTGATCCATAAGAATAGTGCTACGGTTGTGATCAAGCATCGGTGGAGCACTATGGTGCGAAGGAATGCCTTGTACTTCCTCTTCATTACTATGGTGGCTTGAGGCTCTCCCACCTTAGACATACACACTCGTGCGTGGCAAACCATAATACTCAAGGCTTTGAGGGTCATTTGGCTATGTGGTTTGGTGGTAGTGTTGGGTGGGTGGACAGTGTGTTGTTGGTGGATAATTTTGGGGTGGGGGTGAGGGTGTAGAAACCTTTGCCGTCAAGGCAGCAAGGGCAGCCAAGATGTCTTTATTGGCTTGCTCTTGTTGCACAATGTGGCGTTGCATATCAGCCACTTGAACCATTAGAGATGCCATAGCGGGATTGAGTGTGGAGGACTCATCGGAGCCATCACTCGAGGGTATGTCTTGGTTAGACATAGAGAAAAGTTCCTGCAAAATGAACAAACGCAAGTGGTATAAATAAAGGGTTAGTCCCTTCGTCACGTGTTTCTCTCGTGTTTCGCCCAATCACTCTAATAAGCTCACCACCTTACCCTCTCAAATTGTCCAAGTATAAACCAACTCTGAAGCTAGCAAAGACTCTAAGAATTAAGAAGGCATAAGGAAGACAATGAAAACAAGAGCTAGAAAGAAAGGTAAAGAAAGCCAACTAGTGATCAAATGCAAGATGCTAGACAAATGAGCACTAATAGACTTGGATTAGAAAGGTGATGTAGGGAAACAAAGAAGAAAAAATAAGACTCAAAATAAAGAAAGACACAAATAAGAGAATGTGTTTAAGGAAGGAGAAAAGAAATTTTGAAACCGAAAATGCAATCACTTCAAATGCACCTTAGTATAGACTAAATACACACATTAATGATCACACACAATGGAACTCTTGGCTTTTGACTCACTCTTTGTTTTTTTTTTTTTTTTTTTTAAGTCGAAGGTGTTCCCAGCCGAGGCTAGCGGTATAGCGCTAAGGGTGAGGCGCTATGCCTCTAGTCTCTTTTCTAGCTGTTCCTTGCTTCTTTTGTTTTTTTGTTTTTTTAATGAGTGCAAGAGTTCTCAAGAAAAGTATGGATGACAAGTATTTCAATTCTAAAAGTGTGTGACAAGTAGTTTAAAACAAGAGAAATGTTTTCACTAAATGCCAAAAATTGATGAGGTGGCAAAGTGCTGATGTGACAAGTGATTGTGTAGTGATGTGGCAAGTGATTGTGGTAGGTGTGTGCTGAGCAAGTTTGCCTCAAATATCTAAAGGAATATCCTAGGATGATGCTAAAAGAAATACTAGGTGGAGAATGTGAGATGTGGACAGATTTGGAGGCTAGGAGGTAATGCAAGACAGCTGCACAAACAAACAAGGTTGGACCACTTACACACTTGTCTCCTTGTTCATGCAAAAATAAGAAAACTTGAAGGCCATGAAGGACATGAAGAACACATGAACGTTTTTGGAGGTAGGAGATGAAGATTTGAAGCTTGATGAAGAATTTAAACACCAACTTGACCAGATTTTTGGTTCAAGCAAGATCAAAACACAAAAAGATGATTTTTTTTTGCCCAAAATCAAAAATTTCCAAAAACTCAAAAATGAAAAGGACGTGGGGGGAGATGATTTTGACCACAAAAATGATAAAAAATATGAGATTACCAACCTAGAGGACAACCTTTGCTCTACTACCACATGGTATGATCCCGGTTTCACTTAAGGCGTGCATGGACCTAGTCCTCTTTGGGAGGTTGAATGATGACTTGATGATGGACGAATGGTGATGTTGATGGATGGATTGGATGAGGGAAAAGATGGAGTAAGTTGCAGCGGATTATATGGAAGAAAGGTACAAGATGTTTTGATGATAAACTAAATAGGTGATTGAAAGGATCTCAAATTTGCAAACTCAACCCTTTCACTCTCTAATTGTGAAACCTACTTGAATTTGCAGAATTGATAAGTGTTTTGGTTCTAGGAACCCTAAGTTAACTAGCCCTAAAATTGGTCTAAGAAGGAGAATGCTCACAAGTTCAAAGACAAGCATAAAAGAGTAGGTTTAAGCCTATTTATAGGGAGGCTATTTACATAGGGAAAAACCCTAAATCACCCTTGGACAAAGGGGCTTGAAACACCTCGTCGTTGGCTTGAAGAGGACATGGATAAGTCACAAAAGGAGTCTGGCGATATGCCACTAGGCTCGCTGCTCCGGAACCCTCTCCACGTAGAAGCTAACGACATAACGCTAGGGGGGAGGCGTTATGCCGCCAGAGACGCTTGCACCAAAATGCATCTTGGTCGAAGCTAGCGCTATGGCACTAGGGATGAGTCGGTATGCCGCCAGAAACTGAGACTTGGGCTTTCGGAGAGGCTCTTCCATGGCTCGTGGGGAATGTCCGTAGAGGTTCGAGAGTGAGCATGTTGGCGTGCACACAAGTCAGCCAACCGTCTCGGGTCGTGCTCGTATCAGGCACTTATCAACGATTAATGAACATGATGTTCAAGGAACTTATTGGAAGGAACATCGAGGTATATGTTGACGACATCCTAGTAAAGAGTCATTCGTTCGAATAATATTTGCTTGATTTAGCAGAAGTGTTCACTGTCATGAAACGGTATCAAATGAAGCTTAATCCAAAGAAGTGTTCATTTGCATTCCAAAAGGGGAAATTTCTAGGCTACATTGTGAGCAGTAAAAGAATATAACCCAACCTTGCCAAGATTCTGGCCATTCATGACATGCGTGCCCTACAAAGTAAGAAAGAGATCCAACAACTTACAAGCAGAAAAATCACCTTGAGCAGTTTCATTTCTAAACTTGGAGAGAAATGTCTTCCGTTCTTTAAAGTCATTAGAAAGAAAGTCATTTGGATGGACATGCGATTGCCAATAGTTGTTCGAGAAATTAAAAGATTACCTCCAATTCAAACCTTTGCTGGCTAGTCCTATTTAGTATGCGTTTGGCGTTCCGGTCCAGTGGCCAAAAGGCCTTTCCCAAACCCAAAACCAACCCCTAGGTGTTTTGTTACACCCTTTTAAAATGGACTTCTCAAGAAGTCCAGTCCATTTTGCAAACCAGTATTTTTGCTAGTTTTGACATTGGATGCTCAAGGACTAGTGGGAGAAATAGGGGGTTTGGGCGTTGTCGGGATGGAGGGCTAAACAATTAGTGGACAAAAATGTCCAGCCAAATTCTAAATAATTACGAAAAAACTTGGTATAAAAACTCAACTTAACTACTCTTGCTCCTTCATTTCATCGTTGTTCTTCTCAAATTATCTGCACCTCATTCTTCTTCTCATCTCCTCCACCATCGTCGTCCTCCACCACTAGTAGCAAACATCAGCTCAACCATAACCACCGCGGTCCTCCACCACCAGCGGCATCCTCCTCTCGCTTGCGTACGAAATCGAAAAAGCATCGAGGAAGAGAATAGAATAGAAGAGAAGAGAAGAGAGGAGAAATAGAAGCAGAAGAAGAATGGTAACGACCTTTACCTCTGTCCAGCCTCTCAGACTAAAACCTACATCTCCAGAAACCCCCGATCCAACACTTCCTCACCCACCGGCCGACAGGTAATCTCCTCTTCATCCTCGAAATAAATTCCCGTAGGTAATCAATTTTTATTTAAATTTTTAACCTATTTTTTCCGTTAAATTGTGTGGCTGATTTTGGGTTAATTTTTGGTTTAATTATTGGTTTAATTATTGGGTTTCATTGTTGGGTTGATTTCAGATTGATTTTGTGTTTGATTTCAGAATGATTTTGTGGCTGATTTTTGCTTAATTTTGTCTGGATTTTTGCTTAACTACAACTGAGCAGCTTTAAATTGGGTAGTGATTGTAGGGTTGGAAAAGAGTTTGGGTGTAAACTCTTAATGTTCAAGTTAAGACTGATTGTTGCTGAACATGTTGACTATGTTTGAGTGGTTTCAAAAAATGTTATGAACTTCTACGTGTGTGTATGCAAATTCTTATGGATGTTATTCTGAGTGTGTGAAGCTATTCGGATTGTCTTGTATTGACTGTGCACTGCTTCACATGGTTAATAGAGGCTATACATCCTTTAAACAATCTAGTATCTAAATTTTGTTTGAATTAAAACTTCTTCAATGCTTGATTGACGTTTTCATTGCTGGTTTTTTGGGATGTAATTGCTGGTTTTTGGCACTGTAAATGCTTGTTTTTTACGACTGTTATTGCTGATTTTTGGTACTATATTTGTTGGTCCTTTGATTTATGATCTTGGTACTGGATCTGCGTGTTGTTGAGTAGCTATTATTGGTGTTTTTGGCTTTATTGTCTTTTATTTATTTTCTTGACATTCTGATATCCATGGTGACAGCATATGCAAGATGAAATTAATTGTAAATCATGCTATGAATGCATTGTGTTTGTTGTAGATGACAACCCAAGGAACTGGAAGTAGAATATCGAAGGCTGTTTGGCACAAGAGTATAGTGCATACATTTTGTGATTTGTGCATTGTTGCTATTGAAAAAATATTTAGGCCATACACTCATTTCAACAAACAAGGGTGGGACTTTATCACGAATGAGTTCCGGACTAAAACTGGATTGTCTTATGAGCAAAAACAACTTAAGAACAAATGGGATGCTTTAAAAAAGGATTATAAATAGTGGAAAGATTTGATGCGTAATGAGACAGGGTTAGGATGGGATACGCATAAAAATACAATTGGTGCAGATGATGGTTGGTGGGAAGAAAAAATCAAGGTTAGTTCTTGCCTTTTGAAACTAGTTTGCTCTACTATCATAATATTTGGTTAGTTTATGGCATGATGGATGTTTTTATATCTTTATGTGTAGGTAAACCCGAGTTTTGCAAACTTCAGAATATGTGGAATTGAACCAGAACTTGAATAGAAACTAGACGTGATATTTTCCACCATAGTAGCTACCAAAGAGTTTGCTATATCGCTCGGATGCGATGTGCACGTTACGTCGCAGGACCAACACCAGTATGTTGAAGGTTCTGGTGATTCAGATGAAGCAATTCCTCTTGATCAAAGTTTGGATGATTTGTTTGAGGGTGGAAATTCTCAAGCGGATGTACCAAGTAATCGGAAGAGAACTGTTGACGGAAGGGGGAGTGCCAATCCAAGCCTTCGATTGAAGAAAGGAAAGAGGCAATTAGGGGCGCAGCAATGCTAGCTAGACACCTGGATACGTTGGTCAGTGCGGTGGCCTCTAGGAGTTCAACTGTGAGCTCTAAGGTTGTTGAACCTGAAGTACCTAGCTTGAGAGCGTGTGTAGCAGACATGAAAACCATACCTGGGCTGGACATCCACGGAGACCTTTTTATGTTTGCCACTGAATTTCTCGAAGACAAAATGAAGAGAGGTTTATTTTGAGCTCGATTCACCAGCACACAAGCTGAACTATTTGGTGTATCATTTTACTCATAAAGGGCCAAAATAAATTGTGAACTTTATATTGCAAGATTGTATGAAAATATTAGTAGTGAGCTTTGTTATATTTGTTGTATTGCAATATTGTATGACAATATTAGTAGTGAGCTTTGTTATATTTGTTGTATTGCAATATTGTATGACAATATTAGTAGTGAACTACCTTTTATTAGTTATTATGTATGCGTTTTGTGTTTAATCATTTATTAGTTTATATGGTCGTGTTTTATTTTAAATAAAATGAAATAAAATGTTTAGCATCTTAAATAAATATGATTTTTTTTAACAACACATTGCATCTTAAATAAAATGAAATTAAATGTTTAGCAATCTGAAAATAACAAAAAGACAAAACAAATAAATACACCTAGGCCTACCATACACGGGCAAAAAAAATCATATAAAAAAGAAATCAACCTAAACAATGTCAAGTTATCAACTGCTAAACAATGCAGATATTTATGAAGGCTAACCACTTCCACCAACCAGTAATAACCACATATCACCTCTTTCAAACTACCACCCTTTGTCACTTCTTACACATTGAATGCAAATTTATAGCAACTCCTAATATAAATGCTGACAACAATATAGTGAAATACTAAAACATTACAATGGAGAGAATAATATTACATGTCTTTATCAAATATATTTTGAGAATGATTGTATGATTCGAGTTGCAAAATTGAAGTATTTTTTATTATGTTTCGTCTTCTTTTTTTTTTGGTTATATTTCTAGATATTGGTTTTTATGTATTATTTTGTATCTATTCATTCATGTAATATTTTGTCTAGAAATGAATGAAGAGAATGATTTGCACGTGGACAATGACGAAGAATTTTGGTGGTTAATGACGGCTACGACTGCATCTATCAGTACGTATTTCTGCACTTACATATATAAAGAGTTGTGTATGACCTCGTACCAAATAGGAATGAATTGGTTGACTGAGATATTGTCTGGAAGAGATTCACGATCTATCAACATGTTCCGGATGGATAAAGATACAATATTAGAACTAGTGGGCACATTGCAATCATCTTGCAATTTGCAGTCGTCGCGAAGAATATCAGTTATTGAGAAAGTGCGTATATTTTTATATACCATCGGCTTAGGTGCTTTAAACAGGCACGTCTGTGAACATTTTCAACACTCTACAGAAACTACTAGTAGAATTTTTAATCAGGTATTAGACGCTGTATGGTCATTATCAGAGCACATAATTTGTCCTGGAGATTTCAATATTGTCTCGCCAGAAATTTTAAATGATACAAGATATATGCCATATTTTAAGGTATACTTAGTAATTCATTTTATTTACATTTTATAATAATATTTATGTTATGCATCTCGGTTAAATACAAATAAATTGATTATAATTTCTTTTAGGATTGTATTGGAGCCATAGACGGAACACATGTACATGCTTGTGTCAGCACAGAAGATCAAATTAGGTACATTGGCGGAAAAGGTATTCCGACTCAAAATGTTATAGCAGCATGTAGTTTTGACATGCAATTTATCTATGCTTGCATTGGATAGCAAGGCACTACCCATGATACTCGCATTTTCAATTCTATAGTGAACAATCTAGAATGGAAATTCCCTCAACCACCTGCAGGTTAAATTGTTATATTCACAATGTTTATTTATTTAAACCAGTAATTATTGTTGTATTAATAACCTTAACTTATTTGTGATATTAGGTAAGTATTATGTAGTAGATGCTGGATATCCTAACGTTAATGGGTATCTGAAACCTTACAAGAGTACAAGGTATCATTTACCTAATTTTTGACGAGGCCAACCACCCAGGGGTCGTAAGTAAATCTTTAATCGGGCTCATTCTTCATTAAGATGTTGTATAGAATGAACATTTGGAGTATGGAAGAGAAGATGGAAAATATTACGTGACATACCATTGTATCCATTCCCAACGCAAGCTAAAATTGTAATCGCTTCTATGGTTTTGCACAATTTTATACGAAGAAAATCTTTAGAGGATTTTGCTTCTAAAAGATTGGATGAGAATTCAGATTTTATACCAGAAGATATATTTCCAGATTCTGAGGGAATTTCGCAAGATGCAATGCATATGGGTGAAGGAAGTGTGCAAAATGAATGGGACCATAGGGAAATTTTGCCTATGAATGAAGTTCGTAACTCAATAGTGAGAAGATTCAGGCTCCTGTTGGAGGGCAGAAGGGTAAATTGACTTCCTGGGGTCGCTGACCCTCGTCGTCCGGTGTACCTGCAAAGCGCCAGAGGGGGTCTCCGGTGTAGACTCTTCGTTGCTTAAGTTAGTAAAGGTAGTGAAAATGGCAAAGTTTTTACTAGCAATCTTAGGCTTACCTTTCTCTTTGATCTTATGGGTATTTATAGGCAGAAACTGGGTGTTACCTTGGAGAACCCCATTATCTGAGGGTGATGACGGGTTTGACAGACGGTTGGGGTTCCCCGTTAATGAAGCATGTTATCGTAGCACGTTATCTAAGGATGGGATAACGCCGTGTTGATGGAGACCCCCCCCCCCCCCCCCCCGCCCCGCGCTGATGTCGACCATCCCTAGATCCTTGTATAAGGTGACGGCTATAGTGATCATGCCGACAGCTACAGTACTCTGGTCCCCGTCGTGTGGTTTATGGACGATAACGCCCTTGAAGTCTCATTTATAGTTATCATAAGCCCAACCGAAAACGAGCCTGAGTGTTTACCAAAGGCTGCCGCTTCATTTTCGGCCTTGTCTACCTTACAATCTTCAAGACAACAGGGTGACTTGATAACTCTTTCTTTTGCACCATCATTCCTTGGGGCCTTGAATCTTCCTTTGCTTC